>CM065591.1:150955509-151555509 GCA_033119425.1 Bufotes viridis | reverse complement strand
TATATGGACTGGTTTTCCACAATACATGAATTAATATTACAAATAAGTGAATCAGTTGGTAACGTACCAGGTTCATTCCGAACTTCCCAAAATTTTGTCCACCAGACGAACCTGAAGATTTTCTGGTTTGCTTAGGACTAGAGATGAGCGAATTTATGAAAAATTCAATTCGGCCGGTTCGCCTAATTTTCTGAAAAAGTTTACTTCGATCCGAAACTATTTGCAGCAAAAAAAAAAAAACGACAATTTCCAGGCTGCATAGAGCTTTTATATGGGTGCAGAACACTGTGCCTTGCAGTAACACGCAAAGGGAGTGTGCTGGAGTCAAATAATACTGTCATTCAGTATGACATGCACTTGACAGGCATCACTATTAGGCCTCATGCACACGACCGTTGGTGTTTTGCGATCCGCAAACTGTGGATCTGCAAAACACGGAAGCTGCTCCGCGTTCCGTTACGCAATTTGCGGATTTTGGCATTAGCAATACAGATGGATTATTGAGTAAATGCTGACAGGATCCGTTTTTTGTGGGTTATTGTTCTGATGGTTCAGAGGCAGGGCAAATTAACCAGTGAAGTCAACACAAACATACAGCTGTCGGAGGGCTCTACTTGTAAAAGCGCTTAATAGAATAGGTTCTGTAGACATGTGGAATCAGCTGACGACGGTGTAAAAGGAGTGTGATTCTTCTTCACACTAACGTCGACCTGTAAGGCTGGGTTAATACCTTAGTTATTTGGTCCGTTTTGGCATCCATTGCTCCGTTCCGTGCCCCCGCAAAAAAAATAGAACATGTCCTATTCTTGTCCGTTTTGATGACAAGAATAGTCATTTCTACAATGGAAAAGGAAAACTGAGACATACAACGGATCCTGTCTGTGTAGCAGCTGTAAGGCCTGTATGGTCCCATCAGAATTGGCTTATGATTTGGTAGCCAAAAGCAGGAGTGGATCTAAAACAGAGATGGCATGTGAATGGAATATTTGCATGTCTTCTGTGTTTTGTACCCACTTCTGCTTTTGGCTACCAAATCATAAGCCAATTCTGATGGGACCATACAGGCCTTACAGCTGCTACACAGACAGGATCCGTTGTATGTCTCAGTTTTCCTTCCTTCTGACAGATCAGAACAAAGGTAAAATAAATGATGATGTCAGCCAGGTTTAAAGCCAAAATAGTGGACCAGTCAAGATGTGGGGAGGGTGTGAAAAGCATGAAAAGTCCACAGAGTGGAACTATGACATAGTGGTGATGTGGAAGAAGCATGAGGAGACCACAGAGTGGCAAGGTGACATAGTGTGGAGATGGCAGCAGCAGGAGGAGACCACAGAGTGGCAAGGTGACATAGTGTGGAGATGACGGCAGCAGCAGAAGGAGACCACAGAGTGGCAAGGTGACATAGTGTGGAGATGGCAGAAGCAGGAGGCGACCAGAGAGTGGAAAGCTGACATAGTGTGTAGATGGCAGCAGCAGCATGAGGAGACCTTAGAGTGGCAAGTTGACATAGTGTGGGGATGGCAGCAGCAGGATAACACAGAGTGGCAAGGTGACATAGTGTGGAGATGGCAGCAGCAGCAGGATCCCACAGAGTGGCAAGGTGAGATAGTGTGGAGATGACAGTAGCAGCAGTAGCATCAGGAGGATACCATGGAGTGGCAAGTTGACATAGTGTGGAGATGGCAGCAGCAGAATCCCACAGAGTGGTAAGGTGACATAGTGTGGAAATAGAAGGAATATGTACTCGCACTCCGTGTATCCGTTGCGGGTGCACGTGAAGGTAGTAGAAACTGTATAAGGTAGATTCACGGTACACCGGTTTGTATGCAAATTATCACATGTTTTTATTTTTATTCTTCAGTGTTCAACATAACAATGTTGTATACATCCAGGCTGTATGATATGTATAAGGCCACAATAATTAATTGAATGGTACCCGGACCGTTCGGTCTTATATAGACCTTCCTCAGCGGGATCTAAAAGGAGTATAATATGGCTATAGTTACAAATGAGGCATATACAAAAATGTGTGGAAAGAAAGGGAAAAAAAAGGGGAAAAGGGGTAAAATACATAAAGAAGTCCAAACAAGGTACGTAGGAGTTAAAAAAAAGGCAAGGCTTGTTTACAGTTCCTGAGCCTATGTAAATAGTATATAATGGGTATAAAGGGAGGAGTGGTGAATTTATGAAGGAAGTGGATAGCAGTCAGAGAAGTAATAGGGGTAATCTAATGTACTGCAATGTAAGGAGCGGAGGGATAAAGCAAGGAGAATGTAGTTAAAGAATGAAGAAGAGGCAAAGTGAATGCCATGATACAAGAAGTAAGGCAACAGTAGAAGAATATAGGCCACAATACATGAGGGGGGGTGGGAAAGGGGGTAAGAGTAAGGGTTAGGGTTGGGGGAGGGGAGGGGGGAGGAAAGGAGGGAGAGGGGGAATCTCCCCCATGTTTGCCTAGTCCTCGATTAACGAGCCTGAAAAAGAGGATATACAATGAATTATGATACTACAAGAAAATCACATTCTCTATTAAGAACTCTTGGTTCCATAGTGTCCAGTTTATGAATGCAGTATGATTCTCTTTTGCGCAATTGTAGTGTTCTGTTACCTCCACGTCTTGATGGTGGAATCTGTTCTAAGACTTGGAAGTGGAGTTGAAAAATCCGATGTTTGTATTTGTCAAAGTGGGCAGGAAATGGTAGTAATAGTTGTTGGGTCCAGATGGTCGATTTGTGTTTACAGATGCGATCGCGGATGTGTTGTGTCATCTCACCGACGTAGGCCAGTCCACACGGGTATTTAATCACATAAACGACGAATGTAGAGTCACACGTGAAGAAATCTTTAATAGGGAATCGTTTACCGGTATGTGGATGTGTTACAAAGTCTCTCTTCGTGATATTAGAGCACTGGGCGCAATGTAAACAGGGGTAAGTTCCATATTTGGGATTGGTGAGAAAACGTTGTTTAGGAATCCTTGTAATTTCTCTGATGTTTGCCCGGATAAGTTTGTCCTTAATGCTTGGACCGCGTTTGTAGCAAACGAGGGGCGGATTTCCAAATTCTTTTACTGAGGGATATGCGCGATGTAGAATAGACCAGTTTTGGCGGATGGCGCTGTGAATCTTGGGCATCAGTGGGTGGTAAGTTGTTGCAAACGAGATACGGGGGTACTTATTCTGGTCTTATTAGTTAACTGATTACTGGTGGAATTCCTTGTTATTAGTAGTGGGGAATAGCTCCTGTTGGCAAATTTTGTGCCCATCTCAGATAGTCTCTGAGTGCATGTTATGGGATCAGTGACGATTCTCTCGACTCTCATGTATTGTGAACCTGGGAGGGCTGCCATTCAATTAACGTCCGGGTACCATTCAATTAATTATTGTGGCCTTATACTTATCATACAGCCTGGATGTATACAACAATGTTATGTTGAACACTGAGGAATAAAAATTAAAACATGTGATAATTTGCATAGAAACCGGTGTGCCGTGAATCTACCTTATATAGTGTGGAGATGGCGGCAGCAGCATGAGGAGACCACCGAGTGGCAAAGTGACATATTGTGGAGATGGCAGCAGCAACCAATAGGAAAGTTGCCTACCCCTAATAGTTTTGATCGCGAATATTCTAATCGCAAATTTTTACCGCAAATATATTACATTGCCAATTTTCAACAATCAAGTAAATAATGACTGGAGATAACAAATTCTCTAATTTGCTAATTTCTGGTGAATATTCAGAAAGAATTCAAGAAATATTCTGAATTCGAATATTGTCTATGCTGCTCATCACTAGTAGTCAGAAGAAAACGGTCTCTTGTATCAAAGTGCTGGTGTGGCACCATGGATGATCTAGTCTGATGCATCAGGAATTGGTGGTTGGAAATCCTGGCTGATCCACGCCTGATTCATCTTGACAAAGGTCTATCTCTCCACATTTTGGGTGGACAGGTGAGTTCTCTTTGGGGTAACTATGGCCCCCGCCGCACTAAACACCAGCACTGATGCCACACTACTGGCTGGGCAGGACAGCTTTTCTAGGGCAAACTCTGCTAGTTGCGGTCAAAAATCCAGTTTGGCTACCCAGTAGTCCAGCAGATCTTCAATGTGGGGTGGCAGGGTGCTGTCCAAGTATGCCACCACCTGCTGTTCAGGTCCTGCTCCAGTGCTAGCTTCTACTGCTGGTTAGTAGTTTCTTCACTATGCTGGTGAAAAAAGCTACTCATCAGTGACTTTAGACTCAGGCAGCTGCTGATGGAGCTGGTACTGCTCCTGCCACCCACCCCTCTTCAGAAGCTATGGCAGTGGAACGTGAGCACAGAGGGCCCCCCGGTGAAACCTGCGAGAGGATGGACGAGAATCGCTTTCAGCGTCTATTTTTCTCTTGTTGTAGTGAAATATGACAAGAATCGTTTTCAGCGCAAATAACACCAAATGTTAACTTCGTCTATTTTTCTCGTTTCGTAGTGAAATACGACAAACGCTTTTAGGGCAAATAACAGCAAATAGGAACTATTTTTCTCTTTTTCTCTAGGAATATGGCAATAAACGTTTTTAGCGCAAATAAAAAATGTAAACTGCGTCTATTTTTTTGTATTGTAGTGAAATATGACAATAAATGCTTTTAGCACAAAAAACACCAAATGTGAACTGTGTCTATTTTTCTAGTATTGTAGTGAGATTTGACAAGAAATGCTTTTAACGCAAATAACAGCAAATATGAACTTCTCTATAAATATGGCAATAAACGCTTTTAGCGCAAATAACAAAAGAGACCTGTGTAAATATTTCTCGTATTGTATTGAAATAAGCCACTAACTGATATCAGCGCAGTTTCAAGCAAAAGTGACCTGAGTATATATTTAACTTTTTTCACAGATAAAAACCACTAAAGGCTTTTCAACATAGCACTTGCACCAAAAACCAAAAAATTATATACTGTTATAGTACAATTGTTAGGCCTCAGCTACTTATATAGATATACCAATACAAGACCTGTGCTATATTAAAACATAACTTTTACTAATTAACGGTTAAAAAACCGATGAAACCCAAATAAGTGCTCAAATTAACAGTGATAATAATAATATCTCAATGGATACCTGTAGACAGACAGTCCTTATGGTAAAGCAAACAAGGAAAGATCTTACCCGATCCCGGGGTGTCAATCAGTCTGCTACGACCGTCTGTGAAGGTCCAGACGGTTTGTATGAATGACGTTAGGCTTGTATTACTGTAGGAGAAGTTTTATTGGGACAGGCAGATCTGTCCCAGATTCCCAGCATCTGCACAAGTCTCTCCCTGCCTGTGAAATGATTCCTCTCACTATCCTTTTACTGCACTAGGAAATCGCTTCTTTCTTCTTTTTTTTTACAATTAGTTTTTCTTTCACTCTCCCTAGCACCTGCATACACGTCTGTCCCTGAACAATGTACGATGGTGAATGGCAGAATCTAAGATGGCCATCGTAGTTATAGGGCTGTGACATCATCGGGCTGACAGCTGATTGGCTGCATGCATGGCATTGTGGGTCACCCCGCTTTCCCTGAGTTCCTTGCCCCATGTCCTCACACGTGTACCCACCATTTTAGCCACCATTGTAGCCAGCTAGCCGCCATGTTAGGAAAAAATTGCAATTCGTTACCACAAAGCGCGAGGAAATTTGCATTCGTTCCGAATCAAATTTTTCCAGAAATTCAGAATGAATTAGACTCCGTCAGCTACAATTCCCTCTCTACTTAGGATGAATCCAGTAAATTGGCATGCAGCACCATTTTTCTGCACAGGAAAAAAACAGGAGAAATGAAGAAGGATGCTCACATGACCCTGAGAGGCAGTGTGTGTGTTTGTGGGGGGGGGGGGGGGGGGTTATGGCTTGCCCTGGTTTGCTCACAAGCCAAACAGACAGCCTGAATGACCCAATCAGTGTTGCAGCAGGCCAGGAGGTTCCCTTTCAGAATGACTAGAATGTCATTCTTTGTTGTGCTGTGAATGAGGATAGATGGGTATAACAGTATCTGACAGAAAATGATCTCTATTCTAGACGTTTATTCTTTTGTCTAGCCTTTCCCTAAACTGTCCCTAGACCTGATGCTAGAACAGTCAAAGTCAAGCCTGTATTCTGGTCAGGGACATTTTATAGAAAGGCTAGACAGAAGAATAATTGTGTCAAATAAGGAAAGGCAGGGAAAACCTTCAGCCATGTAGTGAGAAGTGAGGAACTTAGGCTGGGTGTGCCTGGCAGTGCCTTCTAGTTGTACTTACTTCCTTATAACACAGCTGCAGCTTCTACAGAACCTCAAAAGCAGCCACTGTACCTGCAAGTACATTTCTTTTTTTCCCATTTTAAAATAAATGAATCCTTTTATTTCCCTCAAGTGTTGGTGTGGGGCAAATAAGCTCAATACAACTGTACAACACGTGTTTTGCCATTCAGAAGATAGATAGTGTTTGCAATGTCAATGAAAACACTTGAAATAATAGTCTGAAATTTGGGACAAAGCATCTTCAGACAGTTCAATTTTTTTTTCTGGTTTCGAAAATTAGCAAGATACATGTACAACGTTTGTTGTACAATACAGATGGTAAAAAAAAAAAACTGTATAAAATACTAGTAGTTGTAGGCTGCAATTCTCCTTGGCTTTGGAAAGTTGCAACATTATCATTGAGGAGAAAGAAGATAGTCACAGCAGGTTCATGTGGAGGTAACTTCTGAGTCTGACACTGTGCCTTGGAGTCAGGGGTCACAGAATTCCTCCCGCTTCTCCTCAGAGCCCAAAGAAGCCTCAGAGATACCTTTCAGTGGAGTCCTCTCTGTCTTAACTGCCCATTCCCAATTGGGCACCTTGCAACAAAACCCCAACACGCCCTATAGCAGATAGTAAAGAGAGTCTCCCTGTTGTCGACTTGAGTGAGAGCAGTCAGTGTTTGGACAGTCCTGAGGAGGAATTTCAGGAGGAGGCTGGGGACCTTATGCATAGCTCGGTAGTTGGTAGTAATAGTGGCATCGTAACCACAATATTGGTGTTGGAGGAGCAACAGTGGCACTCAAAGCTGATGCAGAGCAGAAAATTGGGAGGGAACCAAGGGGCACACTATGATATCTTACAGTCTGATAAAAGTGGCATGGAGGGTAAGGACTTTGATGACAATTTTGTGTTGGACAAGACCTGGGAGCCAAACCAGGCTGCTGAAGAGGAGGTAACATCAGATGAGGAGGGTGGTGACAGCAGCAGCAATAAAAAGCAGAGGCAACGTACCTCCCAAAGAACTGCCAACAGTGCATTAGGCCAAAAATGCCAGAGCTAAGTCAAGCTCGACTGTCTTTAGTTCTATGAAAATATCTCCCATTTGGCAGTTTTTTCTCCATGTTGCAGAAGACAGAAGCAATGCCCTGTGCAAGCTCTGCAAGAGTAAAAAAAAAAGCTGTAAACAGGCAAACACAAACATAGGTACCATAGCTCTACTGAACAGCATAAAACAACATCACCTCTTTCCATGGGCAAACAGAGGTGGCAGTCAGCTACCACAACAAGAGTTTCTTCCTTCTCCTGGTCTCTCTTTGCTGTATAGCTAGGCCATATTCATGGGCAATATAGTGTCTTTCACATCATTGTTATCACTGTCTGCTTCTCCCGCTCAGACTCCTCTGCTCCATCGTTAGCCATCGTCATGCAATGTGTGGCCAGAAAACAACTTTACACACCTCAATGATGCGAAAGCATAATTCCCATGTGGACAAGTTGCTGGTGGAGCTGTCATTGCTATACCATTTTGTAGAATCTGCTGCCTTTAGGGAGCTGATGGCATGTGCTCAGCCTCGCTGAAAGATAACTAGCCATGATTATTTCTCCCTGCCTTGTAGTCTCTCGTGGAGGAGAATGTGGGCTGCTCCTTGCGATTGTCGCGGTTCTGTGTACACCTGGAGTAGCTGTTACAGGCACAGACAGTACATGTCTTTCACAGTCCACTTGATCAATGTTTTTAGTGGCAGCGGAAAGGCAGCTTGCCAGCAACAAAGCCAGCTCCTTTTTACCCCCCCGATGATTGTGTTAGCGTTGCTCCCACACCAGGCATTTATCCGCCTCCTCCACCTCCTCCTCCATTGACACGCTCCCATCTCCAACAGAAGAAGATTATAGCATCACTTTCACTTCCCCTCCTTCCTATCACATGGGTCAAGTCAAGCATTGCCAGGCTGTGTTGAAGCTTATTGGCCTGGGAGAGAGTAGCCACACCAGCAAGCAGTTTCTAAAGTACATCAAGCAACAATGGCCACAACATCATGTCCATCAATGTCCAGGAAACTGTCCCCGCATTTCAGCCAATCTTACGTGGATAGGAACGGTCTTCTGGACTTGCAGCAACAGAACAGTCTACAGCTACACCACACATGCTAGAGCTTCTGTATAAGCATGAGGATGCCAGGAATAATTTTGTCATGCACCAGAGCACCTAAGCAGGGAGCATGTGTTGTTTTGAGGTCAGGTAGTGGCAGCTCATCCGAGATGTCTGTAGGTTGCTGAAGCCCTTTGAAGAGACCACAAAGTTTGTCAGGAGGAACAACTGTGGCATTAATGATCTCATGCCCCTCATATTTTTCTTAGAACAGATGCTGATTCTCGTGTAGCAGGGGACAATGAGTAAGAAGAAAAGCTTATGCATCTATTTGTCTGCCCTGTAGCTTTTGTAGACCAAAAATGACAAACCCCAATAAAGGATGAGAAGGAGGATGAGGAGCTGCCACTAGAGGATGAAGTCAGAGGTGAACGAGCAGGAAGATGATGGTGATGATTGACTATGGCACCGGCCACAATACTTAATATTCTCGGTAGGGAGCGAGACAAAAAGAAGTGGCTCTTCTGGCACTCTGGCCAGCACTGACAGGTATATCATTGACATCAAACACTCTAATGATTACTAGCCAGGGGAATGTTTTCCTCCCTCAGAAAGGGAGGACAAATTACGTTATTACTAGGAAACACTGTGTACACAGCTTGCTGCAGCTTTCAGCAAGCAGACACCTTCTGCCAATGTCTCTCTCTCCCCAAAGAGTCATACCCATCCTGCTGCCACAACTAGCAAAAGCTGCAGCAGCAGTAGCATCAGTAGCAGCCAGTTTAGTCTCCTCAACATGATGGAGCAGTTTTTTTTTCAAGTGCAGCGCCAGGCAAGGGCCAGTCAGCAAGAGGAGAGTTCCCGCCTCAACACCCAGGTTCAGGTCTACCTACACTCTGGCCAGTCTCTGATGCATACCCTGCTCGCTGACCCCATGGGGTTCTTGGAAGGCAGACTAGAACAGTGGCCCGAACTGGTACAGTATGATTTTTATCTTCTTTCTTGCTATGAGAGGAGAGGGTTTTCAATGCCGCAGGTGGCATGGTGACACTCAAATGAACCAACATTTCCACCACCAGTGTCCAAGACATCTCTTTTGTCAAAATTAACCAAGCATGGATTGAGGAGGATTTTCAAACTCCTCCGGCTGAGGTCGATGAATAGATATGGCCTTGCCACTGTTGCTGTCTGCCTGCCTGCCTACCATCATTTTACCTGTCTACCATCATGTTTCGTATGGCTGCTGCTGCCTCCATGATGCCACTGCTCCTGCTGCCCCCTACTGTCTTGTATGTTCCATGCTATGTTGCTTCCACTGATGCTACTATTGCAGTCATATGCCTCTGACTTTGTTCCAATACTGTACGAAGCAGGAGTATGAAAATGTATTGGCTGCGATAAGCCAAGGTTATTGCTTTGAGAAGTCTCGCGAGACTTCACGTAACAACTTCATAAATGAATATGTACTGTAAAAAAACATTTTCCAAACTTGGGTTCGGTTCAAAATTATACCTTGGAACTGAACCCGAGTTCGGGAATTTTTTTTGGGTACAAATTAATTTATGAAGCTATTACGCAAAGTCTCACAAAACTTCGCGAAGCAATAACTTGGGCTCATCTGAGCCAATACATTCTAATACTCTACTCAGCTCCTGCTCGATACAGTATTGGAATGAAGTTTTATGCGAACCGACTTAAAATGTTTCGCTAATCCCTAGAAAGAATATACCATATTTTTCACTTTATAAGACACACTTTTTTCCCCCAACAGTGAGGGGAAAATGGATGTGCGTCTTTTAAAGCGAATACTAGTGAGCACTTCCATTATGGAAGCGCTCACTAGTATGAATTAGGTGCCGGTCGGGAGCAAAGCGCCGCAAGCTTTCGTAGCGCTCACCCTCCCTGGTATTTCATGCTGGGGGTGGCGCATTATTGTCCTGACCACATACAGCGTCAGGACGTAGTGCGCGCACTATGACCTGACACTGCATGCAGTCAGGTGACAGAGCAGCGCAGGCCAGGAAGACAGGGGAGCGCAACTACTGCCGGAGGTGAATAGGAGCCAGAGCGCAGGATAGGTAAGAGGAGTTTTTTATTTTAATCTGATCTGAGGTCTGATGGGATCTAACATTGAGGGCTGATCTGAGGTCTGATGGGGGTCTGACAATGTGGGCTGATCTGAGGTCTGATGGGGGTCTGACAATGTGGGCTGATATAAGGTCTGTTGGGGGTCTTACAATGTGGGCTGATCTGAGGTCTGATGGGGGTTTGACATTGCGAGCTGATCTGATGTCTGATGGAGTTCTGACATGGAGTGCTGATGTGATATCCTGATAAGGGGGTCAGATGTGATGTCCTGATATTTATGGGGGCCTAATCTGACGTACTTATATTTATGGGGGTCGGATATGATGTCCTAATATTTATGGGGGTATGATCTGAGGATCTGATATGAGGTCTGGTGAAAAATATTTTTTTCTTATTTTCCTCCTCTTAAACCTGGGGTGCGTCTTATCATCTGGTGTGTCTTATGAAGCGAAAAATATGCTAAGTGATGTCATAGGGAGTAAGGAGTGCGCATTGGAAGTAATGGTCTCTCTGAAAACGAGGCTTGGGTTCATTGTAAAGGCAAGCTTAGGTTCTTTGGAAGGGTGGCAATGCCCTGCTGTTTTTTTTTTATATGTGAGTATTTTTATAATTTTTTTTCTAAACACAGTGGGCTATATTTACTAATCCTAAAGATGGCATGAGCTTATACAGACTGTTTCAGGTTTATCACACTGGCTCCTGGTGAATAATAAATGTGGTGTGGTGCAGATAGACACTTTTCCCAAGTACTAATTGGCTTGCTTTGAAAAAGATTTTTATTCCAAATTTGTGGCTCAATTTTGTTTCAAAATAGGGCATTGTAGGGCCTCCCCTTACCCACAAAGCTCCCCTCCTTTCTGCTTAGCCCCATCTCCTTGTCGAGCATGTAAAAAAAAGTGTAGAAACCCAAGATGTACCAAATTGTGTCATTCTGTGCCACTTTTTAGATATATTTTTGGTGCAGACATATTAATAAATCTGGGTCACCGTGTTTTAGGCATCATATTTTTTAAGGCATTGTTCCTGACATCGAGACATTTCCTTAGGGATAAAAAGGGAAAACATTTGTCAAAAATTAATGAACCAAAAAGGTAATGAAAAATGGTTAAAATTCATGGAGTTGCTTACAAGCCATAAAAAGTCAATGTAATGGAAACCCAAACATGATATTATGTAGTCAGACTCCATCTTCAGTTGTTACTAGGAATCACTCTATTAAAAGTTTTCAATCTTATTCTTAAAAAAATTACCTTTTATCTTTTTGTCTTTTTGTACAGCTCACCAGTTGTTTGCACTTTCCTCTACTTCACAGGGTTCAGATGCAGTCACTAGCACAGGCAGTACATGTACTACAGTGAACCTAGCTTTGAACAGCGAATATTCGATAAAACCATAGTGTAACTAGACAGGAAGAAAGAACAACATAGAAAGAATATCATTATTTCTGATCCTGACTGCAAAGCTTGTGTTAGACTTGTCTGACTAAGAAACTTCAGGTGAATAAAAGGTTACATTCTATGCACTGAGAAAATGTTTCAAATCAGAAAAGTAAGAAGTAAAAACATTAGGAAAATATTGTTTTTAAAAAGAATAGTGCCTTAATATAGTTTTTTTTCTTTGCAGAGTTTAAAAACATAATTACAATAATAATTTTCATAATCATAAAGAGCTTTTCTATTGGCACTGAACCAGTGGCAGTATAATGAAATGAATTTGTAAAAAAAGCAGACACTAAAGCACCCAAAATCTAGTGGCGCCAAAAATAAAACATAAAAATCATATAAGGACATACAATTAGATATACTGTAATCAAACCCTGATAGATAGATAGATAGATAGATAGATAGATAGATAGATAGATAGATAGCTTTGGAAACAAGAGCCCACTGCAAAATTCTCAACTTCTATATTTTAAAATGTATGGGTATGTGCTTGACTAAAATTCTCAGTTTTGTTTTATTCTTTAGGCTAGTTTCATACTAGCAGCGGGTGAACAGCCTGTCGGATCCGTCCTGCCGCTAGTTCACGTGTGCCCCCAGACTTCCGCTCCATCCCCATTGACTATAATGGGGCGGGGTTCTGGCGGCAGCATAGCAGCGCCTGGCGAGAGGCAGCCGGACTAAAAGTACTGCATGTCGTACTTTTAGTCTGGCGGCCTCTCGCCGTGCGCTGCCGCTGGAACTCCGCCCTGCACCCATTATAGTCAATGGGGATGGAGAGGCAGTCCAGGGGCACATGTGAACTAGGGGCAGGATGGATCCGACAGGCCGTTGACCCGCCGGAACAGCCTGATGGACTCCCCTGCCGCTAATATGAAAGTACCCTTAAACTACTGACAACATTTCTCCCCCTGATGTTTAATCACAGCTTTCATATGTTTTGACATGTCCTCCATCCATCTTTCACATTGCTTTTGGGTAACTTTTTGGCAATCCTGGTGTAGAAATTCAAGCAGGCCTGGCTGTGTGACATATAGTATTGTCCTGCTAAAAGAAAAACAATCGTCAGAGCTATGGAACATTGTCAGAGCTGAAGGACGCACGCTTTTGTCCAGGATAACTTTGTACATGGTTCGATTTATGTGTCCTCTGTGAAATCTGCCTAATTCCAGCCTGAAACACGCATACACATCATCACAAATCCTACACCAAATCTCACAGTGGGTGTAGACCTCTCCAAGTCTCCTTCTAACCATTATCCAACCTGGTGTTGGGCAAAACTGAAAATTGGACTCATCAGAGAATATAACTAGTGTTGAACGGGCACCAAAGTGCTTGGGTGCTCAAGTAAAACACTTTAGGATGCTAGGGTGCTCTTCCGAACCCCAGCATTAAACCAGGCACCCCCTGCTCTGAAGAGGGGAGGGTGCTGGGTCCCACTGAGGTCTATGCAGAAGATCGCTGTACAGTGAGGGAATCCCCCAGTGTGATTCTGCGGCTTAGGAGTCCCTGCTCTCACTAGATATATAGCTATGTCCATATATGGAGTCAGTGCTTGGGGGCACCCAGTGAATTTAAATCTAATTCAACCTCTCAGTATCTGAGGAAAGGGATTTAGGGGTCATTATATCAGACGACCTAAAGGTGGGCAGACAATGTCATAGAGCAGCAGGTAATGCCAGCAGAATGCTTGGGTGTATAGGGAGAGGCATTAACAGTAGAAAGAGGGAGGTGCTCATGCCGCTCTACAGAGCACTAGTGAGACCTCATTTGGAGTATTGTGTGCAGTACTGGAGACCATATCTGCAGAAGGATATTGAAACTTTGGAGAGAGTTCAGAGAAGAGCTACTAAATTAGTACATGGATTGCAGGACAAAACTTACCAGGAAAGGTTAAAGGACCTTAACATGTATAGCTTGGAAGTAAGAAGAGACAGAGGGGATATGATAGAAACTTTTAAATACATAAAGGGAATCATCACGGTAAAAGAGGAGAGAATATTTAAAAGAAGACAAACTGCTACAAGAGGACATAGTTTTAAATTAGAGGGGCAAAGGTTTAAAAGTAATATCAGGAAGAATTACTTTACTGAGAGAGTAGTGGACGCATGGAATAGCCTTCCTGCAGAAGTGGTAGCTGCAAATACAGTGAAGGAGTTTAAGCATGCATGGGATAGGCATAAGGCCATCCTTCATATAAGATAGGGCCTGGGGCTATCCATAGTATTCAGCATATTGGGCAGACTAGATGGGCCAAATGGTTCTTATCTGCCGACACATTCTATGTTTCTATGTTTCTAACCTCTATTTCTGAAAAGTTCCTGCTGGGATTTGAACTCACAACATTCTACATTAGAGGCAAGGACCTTAACAAGTCATCTATAAAGCTGAATGATAAACTGTGTCAGACAAACCTCATAGTAGTTTGTCATGTAGTAAGTATTCCTATACAGCTGAAATATGATTTTATATTACATTGCAGGTTAACATTTAGCTGTATAGCATAGTGGTTCAGTTTCTTGGGTCTAATGTACAAGGCTGTGAGTTCAAATCCCAGCAGAAATGCCTCACCCCCAGCTTCCACTTGCTATTCTTTTTGTAGATCACTTGATGTCATCCTATGGTTGTTAAGTGAGATTCCAATGAGGTGGCAGTCATCACAGTTTGTAGAGAGTTGTTTTTTCCATCTGCCAGTCTGTAGTTTTGTTGTCCCCAATGTTTGCTGCTTAAAATTTATTATAAAACGCTGTCTTTGAAATTTTAAGGATGGAAGCAACCAAATGCTCCCTGTATCCCTCTGCCAGTAAATTAGAATTGATCTCATCTTCTGCTCACTCAGAATTTCTCCTTCCAATTGTTTGACACAGTCTGTGGTTATTTTTCATTTTTTTTTATCACACTAACTTTTCGTGCACTGTTTTTGCCATACAGCTGGTTCTATAACAAGAGAATAGTGGCAACCACAGGAGTGATTTTTTTTCCCCCTATTGTTCATTAAATAAGATTTGGTTTAGGTGATCATTTAATCAGCACCTCATTAAGCAGAATGAATTGTGCCCGTGATGGAATTCAGCAGACACTGGAATGGATTGGCTGCCATGTGGAGATGTTATTGTTGATTCAAGAAAAAAATGCAGCGGTCTCTTAATTTTATATAATTAGATTAATTTAACATTATATCATAAAATCAGATATTGCTTTTGAGTTGTGGTTCAACAGAATAATTTATAAAACAAACTAATAAAACTGATCTAGACAAAAATGTTGCTATGTCTGTTAAGGAAATGTTTGAGTGTAAGATGCCAATGTCACAGAGTGACCCCCTTGCCCGGCGACTGACAGCTGGCTTGACGGAACTCTTAGCCCACCAGCTTTTACCATACCAGCTGGTGGAGTCTAAGGCCTTCAAAAAATGTGTCGCTATTGGGGCACCACAGTGGAAGGTACCCGGACGAATTTTTTTTTCAAAAAAGGCAATCCCAAACCTCTACTATGTTATTGAAAAGGAAGTCATGGCATCTCTGGCATACAGTGTTGGGACAAGGGTCCATCTGACCACTGATACCTGGTCTGCAAAGCACGGTCAGGGCAGGTATATCATGTACACTGTGCATTGGGTCAACCTGCTGATGGCTGACAAGTCACGCTGTCTTGGGGTTGACTTGCCTGAAAGCAGAGAGCCACACAGGACCAGCACTCCTGTCTGCCCTGAACGCACAGGTAAATCAGTGGCTGACCCCGCACCAATCTGAGATCGGCAAAGTGGTGTGTGACAATGGAACAAATTTGTTGTCGGCATTGAATTTGGGCAAGTTGTCACATGTGCCGTGCATGGCACATGTGTTGAATCTCATCTTACAACACTTTGTGTCTAAGTACCCAGGCTTACAGGACATCCTCAAGCAGGCCAGGAAGGTGTGTGGCCATTTCAGGCGTTCCTACACGGCCATGGCGCACTTTTGCAATGCCTAATTTTTCTGTCCTATGGTGCAGCACTGTGGCTGCAAAAACAAAACAAACAAAAAAAGGCACATACAAGTGTCAATTCCCCTTTGTGATCGTTACCTTGTTGTGGTGAAGGGACTTGCGTATCACAATTAAGCAATCATCACCTCTATGGGTATGTTGGCAATGTTGCCACACCCCAGATGATAAGGCCGTTGCTTCATTATGGTCAGACCAAAAGCAATCGGACGGCTGGATAATATTTCTCAGAAAAAACATTAATTTACCTTCTTTTTTTTTTATTATGCTGTATGGGGTTTTAATACATAAAATAAAAAATCATAATAAAGTCTCTTAATAGTTTATTAGAAATAATGCAGACAATTGAAAAAATCCCCATCAATTACAATACAAAGCAAGTACAGAGCTCAGAACTAAATTATTTCATGATGTCGTAATGGTTCGCTAATTCAACAACGGTTAATTAATTTGACACACGTCCCCGGATAGGGTAAGTAACAGGGATTAAACTGATAGGAATAGTACTAGTTAATACACCACTCATATATGGTGTCACAGCACATTGCTCTGTGCACGCGCAGTGCCCCAATTTGGGAGTAAGAGGACCGACCAAGCTGCTTTTTCCATCTCCCGGTTTCTAAAATCAATTCAGTTTGGTGTATGAGAGTTTGGTCTGTCACTGTGAAGGCAGTCGAAGGTACCCGGCCTAAATTTTTTTTTTACAAAAGGCAATCCCTGATATGGGCCGTAACAGGGATTAAACTGATAGGAATAGTACTAGTTAAGACACCACTCATATCGGGTGTGACAGTAAATTGCACGGCGCAGACGCAGTGACCGTGGATTAAAACAAAGGGGAGGGAGCCAGCGTTTTTTTAACAATCTTCCCGTTCGAAAAATCAATTCAATAAATGGACCCCAGATTGGGGACGTAACAGGAATTAAACTGATAAGAATAGTACTACAGAAAAAACCACTCATATCGGGTGTGACAGAAAATTGCACGGCGCAGACACAGTGACCGTGAATTAAAACAAAGGGGAGGGAGCCAGCATTTTTTTAACCATCTCCCCGTTTGAAAAATCAAATCAATAAATGGACCCCAGATTGGGGACGTAACAGGGATTAAACTGATGAGAATAGTACTACAGAAAATACCACTCATATTGGGTGTGACAGTAAATTGCAAGGCGCAGACGCAGTGACCGTGGATTAAAACAAAGGGGAGGGAGCCAGCGTTTTTTTAACCATCTCCCCGTTCGAAAAATCAGTTCAGTTCACCTTTCGGGACCCTTGGTGTTGTACGTGGCTGGGTGGAGGAAGAAACCTTTAATGACATCACCGGGACATGGCTAGCTTGGTATCCAACCTTGTGCAAAAGGGGAGTTTGCGGTTGTGCAAATGGACTGTTTGCGGTTGTTTGCGGTGCATTAAAAGGGGAGTTTGGTCTGTCAATGTCTGTGAAGCGGGCGTAACCCTTACACTACCTGATCGATACAACATCATACCTGATTGTATACACACACTGGATGTTTTAAAGCATGTTATTCCAAACAATTTAGGAATGTTAGTTGATGTATGCCTTTTATGGATTAAAACCCGACTCTGCGTCTACTACGTAATTTTCCATGGGAGTTTTGCCATGGATGCCCCTCCGGCATGCCGCAGTCCAGGTGTTAGTCCCCTTGAAACAACTTTTCCATCACTATTGTGGCCAGAAAGAGTCCATGTGGGTTTTAAAATTTGCCTGCCTATTAAAGTCTATGGCGGTTTGCTCGGTTCGCCCGTTCGCGGACATTTGCGGAAGTTCGCGTTTGCGAATGAAAATTTTATGTTCGCGACATCACTAGTCATTATCCTCATGGCGCACCCATGACCTGCAACTGAGACCAAGCTTTCTAACACTCGGCAGCCCATTTTGCTCCAAAATGCCTTGATAGTCTTGAGATTTCATTGTACCCTGCACAGATTTAAGACACCCTGCACCAGATGCAGCACATTAGCCCCCAAAACATAATCATGCCTCCCCCATGTTTTACATTAGGTACAATGTTCTTTTCTTTGTATGCTTTATTTTTGTGTCTGTGAACATAGAGCGGATGTGACTTGCCAAAAGCTTGAGTTTGGTTTCATCTGTTAAAAGGACAATCACCCAGAAGCTTTGTGGCTTGTTAATATGCATTTTAGCATATTCTAGTCTCACTTTTTTATGATTTGCTTTCAACAGTGGATTCAACAGTCTTCCATTAGATTCACTTTGGCTAAGATAGCAATAGATGGAGTTCACCTATAATCTCTTTGGAATTTATTCTGGGCTCTTATCATTTTTTGACTGATTGTCTTAGATAGCACCAAGTAGCAGTGCTCCGTGACAAGTATACACGTCAAAGAGCGCTAAGGGGTTAAATAATCTGGAAGTATATTCTGTGGATGACCTGTTGCGATCTTTTGTGGGTACAATGCACCAACTTGGCACCCCGGACACAGAAATGTATTAGTTAATCTGGCTGTTAATTCTGTGGGTGACCTATAGCAATTTTTTGTGGGTGCAATGCGCCACCCCTGACACAAAAATATAATAGTTAATTTCTCTGTTAGTTCTGTGGGTGACATATACCCATTGTTTGTGTGAGGTACACATGCACTGCATATATGATGGGGAAATAAATCTAGTTAATCCATCTGTTACATCGGTGGGTGACATATACCAATTGTTTGTGTGGGCTACATCTGCACTGCATACTTGACGGGGAAATAAATCTAGTTAATCCATCTGTTAGTTAAGTGGGTGACACACATTCTTTGTGTGGGGTACACCTGCACTGCATACGTGAAACGGAAATAAATCTAGTTAATTCATCTGTTAGTTCGGTGGGAGACCTCAAAGAATGAGGAGAGCATCAAATGAGGAACGTAGCCCTGGTCGTGCTGCTGCTGGTGTTGGTGGAGCTTCTGTTGCAATGAGAGGACATGGAAAATCCGTGCCAGCTACACGCCCAAATGAAACACCTTCCTCAGGTGCATGTAGGCGACACAACGTTTAGCGTTATTTTGTAGGCCTAAATACCGGTGTACGAATGGTGAGGCCAGAACAAGAAGAGGTGGTAGTAGATTGGGTGGCTGACAGTCCCTCAAGCTCCTTCACATTGTCTCCCACCCGATCCCCTGCTGAAAGCGCAGAGTTGGCACCTGCAGCCTATGGGCATCTTATTTTCACCTCACCCCCTTGCAAATCAGGCAAGAAGTCTGAGCCCTGAGTCATGCAACAGTCTCTTATGCTTTTTGATGACTCTGCTGGCAGGGTTTCTGTCGGCCATCCACCCAGCCCTTCCCCAGAAGTGGAATAGATTGAGTGCACTGATGCCCAACTACTTATGTTTCAGGAAGTGGACATGGGAGGACCACCGCAGCACATCTCTGATGATGATGAGGCACAGATGCAATCTGCTGCAGCTTTCTGCAGTGTGCAGATCGGCAAGGAGGGAAGGGGTGAGGAGTGGGTGGAAGATGATGCGGACGATGATGAGGTCCTAGACCCCACATGGAATCAAGGTCATGCGAGTGCCGTGTGCAATTCGGAGGAAGAGGTTTTGGTCACACAGCACCAGCCGCACAGCAAAAGAGAGAGCAGAGTGTAAAAGCAGAGTGGGCTGTGGACTGGCATGGAACAACAGACCAATGAGTGGTTGGTGCCACTGAGCCTCAAGCCTGGCCTGATACTGTGCGATAACGGGTGAAATCTTGTAGCAGCTCTGGGCCTAGCCGGTTTGACGCACATCCCTTGCCTGGCGCATGAGCTGAATTTGGTGGTGCAGAGCTTCCTGAAAAATGACCCCGATATGTCAGAGCTGCTGCACAAAGTGAGGTCTGTCTCTGCGCGCTTTCGGCATTCTCACCCTGTTGCTGCTCTTCTGTCTGCACTGCAGCGTAACTTCGGGCTTCCCACTCACCGCCTCATATGCGACGTACCCACAAGGTGGAACTTCACCTTGCATATGCTGGAGAGACTGTGCGAGCAGCAGCAGGTGATAGTGGAGTTTCAGCTGCAGCACGCATGAGTGAGTCACTCTGTGGAACAGCACCACTTCACCACCAACCAGTGGGCCTGTGTGCTGTGTTTAGCTGTTTCGAGTACTCCACCAACATGGGAAGTGCCGATGACGCCATCCTCAGCGTTACTATCCCACTTCTATGTCTCCTTGAAAATGCACTTCAGGTGATGATGGAAGAGGATGTGGCACATGAGGAAGAGGGGTCCTTTCCATGATTATCAGGCCAATCATTCACAAGTGGCTCGGAGGGTGAGTTCCTGCACCAACAAAGGCTAGGTACACAACTGTCCAGCCAGGACACAGTTCTGGAGGTTGAGGAGGATGTGGAGGAGAATGAGGAACCGTGTTCACAGCAGGATGGCACCCAAAGCAGCTCAGGGCCATCACTGGAGCATGGCTGGGGGGATACCGAGGATACAGATGATACACCTTCCACAGAGGACAACTTGTCGTTGCCTCTGGAAAGCCTGGCACACATGGGCGAATACATACTGCAATGCCTGTGCAACAACCGCTGAGTTGCCCACATTCTAACCAGTGCTGATTACTGGGTGGCCATCTTGCTGGATCCCTGCTACAAGGACAATGTGCCGTCCTTTTTTCCGTCACTGGAGCGTGATTGGAAGATGCATGAGTACAAGTGCATGCTGGTAGACTTGCTGCTGATGGCATTCCCACCTGACAGCGGGGGCTCAGTGGAAGCACAAGGCGAAAGCAGAGGAGGAGGAAAAAGTCGCCAACGCAGCTGGGGCACCACCAGAACCTCACAAGGGAGGGTTAGCATGGCCAAAATGTGGAAAAGCTTTGTCAGCAAGCCTCAACAACCATCACCACCAGCTCATACGGAACGTCTTAGAAGAAGGCAGCAGTTCAGCAACATGGTGGAACAATACGTCTGTCCCATTCAACTTCTTGGTCTCCAAATTGGGCACATGGCCTGAGCTTGCCCTTTACACCTTGGATGTGCAGGCTTGCCCTGCAGCCAGTGTATTGTCCGAACCTGTGTATAGCACAGCTGTGGAGGGGGGGGGAGGGATGGGTTGATCACAGACAAGCACAGCTGCCTGTCCACAGCCAACGTGAACAAGCTCAAGTTCATTAAAAAGAACCAGGCATGGATTCCACAGGACTTGTCCATACCTTGTGCTGAATAAACTAGTATATCAGCCGCACCTGGCCATTGTTATACTCCAGCGCACTTTCTCTTTGCATTCTCTTTTCTAGTTCAAATATTTTGGGGCCTTCCCAAATTTATAAATAAATAAAAGCCGTCTAGCCCTCACTATGACTATTTTACAGCCATTTTAGTGCACCAAAGTTCGGGTCCCCATTGACTTCAATGGGGTTGGGGTTCGGCTTCGAGTTTGAGTCCAAGGGTCCTCTTAACCCTAATAGACACTGAAGATAATAGTAACTGGACCTACTGTATAAAACAAACTAAGGAACTTTATTCATTCCCATAACTTAAAGTTAGATTTTTGAAGAGTTAAAATATCAGAACACTTAACTAAAACAGCCTTCATAAATATGTATGCTACTTCATTTTGGGTGCAAATATTAGTATCTGTTGAATTTTCTAAGCATACCGTACTTTCTATAAATTTTTGTAAAACTGGTCCCTAGATCCTTTGCAAATCTAACTTTCATGATGCTGTGATACTCTGCATGGAATAGAATTCATGCTATGCCTGCAATTTACTTCACTGAGCTATTCCTGAGCGATGCAGGGGGTGAAAGTGGAACAAGTCCTTGCCTGAAAAATATTCACAGTTGGTGATTTCTAAGTTTCATATCTCAAACTTACTATTGCATATATTGCTTTTTTATCTTTGTTTTATCTAAAGTAGAAACTTGAAACTCATTTTGTGTCCAATTTGTCGAATTTAAAAAAAAATTTTTTTATTTGTGTCAGAATTGATCCAACACAAATAAAATATGCTCCAATTTACCTGAAAATTGATATACGGCACTCAGAGTTCTCCTAGGACTCGGATTTTATATCTTTTTATCTCTTTTTTAATTTTTTACACATTTTTGTTTTTTCTCTCTTCCACTTGTTATGCTCTTGAACGCAATGATAGCAATAGCAACACTGTATATATATATATATATATATATATATATATATATATATATATATATTTATATATAACTAAGGCTGAATATTCAGCCTGGATTTGTGAGAGGGGCATCTGCTTTATATCCATCGCCAGCCGCTCACTCGTTCTGGATCTGTGGGCCCCTTCCTTGACGCCCGCTCTGTATGTGCCTCCCGTCTCCTCCCTGTCAAGCGCCGCATGTTGCCTACAGAGGAAGTAAGCACGGCCGCGCCATCCATCCCTGCGCTCGTCCACAGCTCCCTGGAAGCGGTCACCAGGAGCAAGGTAAGCTGAGGGGGAGCCGCTGCCGCTACATGCTTGGCACCCGGCCTACCTGCCGACTCGCCCCGTCATCCAGTGCTCCCCCCCTGGGCTGGGTCCTTTCTTCTGCATCACCGCCTCCTGTAGTCTGTCAAACTCCTCTGCTGTGCAGCTCTCCACGGGGAGGCTGATCTCACAGCGCTGCACAGTGGTTGTTGGTGACTGGTTTGCAGGTGACCCTGTATATAGATATTTTTATGTTGCGTATCTTCTTTTTTAGGTCACACCCTACTATTAGGAGCATTTAAATGTCAATATTAGTATACATTTTCAGCCACAGTCTTTTGGTTGTTCTGTCATGCATTCCAGGGTAGGTTATGGTTCCCACGCCAATCGATTCTGCAAGCAGTACGGTACCATATCCTGCGGTCTGGGTCATAGGTCGTTAGGGTCTGGTCTTTCCAGGGGGCAAGTCCTTTAGCCTGGCTTTGTGCTGTCCAGCCAGAAGCCTTGTTATAGGTCAGGTCCCCTAAGTTTACTAGGCAAGGGTGTCTGGAGGTAGCAGTTAGTATGGGAGCAGCTTTTAAGGCCGCTCGTATAGGCCATGGAACTGGCGTTATGTGGTCTGTCAGCGATTCCCTGTTAGTATTCATGTCTCTCTGGTTTACAAGCTAAGCCTGCGGTCATCTAGTCATACAGTATAACTTCTCTGTGTGGCTGCCCTCATACAATATAACGGCTCCTTGTGGCTGCTCCCATACAGCACAAGGTCTCAAGGTCTCAGGTTATATTAATCGCATTGGGATTACAACTTAGATCTGTTCCTAATGGTTGTATTGCTAGAATATAACGAAGATTGAGAATATAACGCTATATTCTCAATCTTCGTTATATTATAGCAATACAACCATTAGGAGCTCAGCTCTAAGTTGTAATCGCAATGCAATTAATACAGGTTATATTAATCGCATTGCGAATTCAACTTAGAACTGGGTTCCTAATGGTTGTATTGCTAGAATATAATGAAGATTGAGAATATAGCGCTATATTTGCAAATCTTCATTATATTCTAGCAATACAACCATTAGGAGCAGATCTAAGTTGTAATCCCAATGCGATTAATACAGGTTATATTAATCGCATTGTTAATTCAACTTAGATCTGGGTTCCGAATGGTTGTATTGCTAGAATTTCTAGCAATACAACCATTAGAAACCCAGCTCTAAGTTGAATTCACAATGCGATTAATATAACAAGTATTAATCGCATTGCGATTACAACTACCACACTCTGCGTCAACTAGGTATTTTTTCATGGGAGTTTTGCCATGGATCCCCCTCCGGCATGCCACAGTCCAGGTGTTAGTCCCCTTGAAACAACTTTTCCATCACTATTGTGGCCAGAAGGAATCCCTTTGGTTTTTAAAATTCGCCTGTCTATTAAAGTCTATGGCGGTTCGCACTGTTCGCACGTTCGCGAACATTTGCGGAAGTTCGCTGTTCGTGAACGGAAAATTTAAATTTAAAAAGTATAATATCTCCTCCTCCCAGGTCGTGTTCCTGTCTAAGCTCAACTTCCCTGTTTGTCCGGTCAAGTTTTGGATTTGTCACCTGGATCGGCAAGGTCTCTGTGTTCCCTGGTACGTTCAGGTCTCATGTTTGCGTTATTTTCTTCGAGGCTTTCTAGCACCGTCAGAACTGTGTTGTGTTCCAGGTTGCTCTGGTCTTCACCTCCTTGTCCACCTATGCTCTGTGTTGTGTTTCGAGCATCGCCCAGGTCTCTATGTTTCTACCTCGCTCAGGTCGTTTGGTGTTTTTCATCTGTCTTTGTCCGGCTCTGTCTTCTCTGTTTATCCTCTCGATTACCCTGGTGTCCACCTACTGGTTTCCTACACTCACTGCCACCGTTCTCTGGTTTCACTCGGGCTTTCTGTGTCGTTCCTGGATCGCCCAGGCTCTTTGTCTCCTGGATTCGCACAGGTTGTGTTGTGTGTTAGCTAGTTCGCACGGGTTCCGGCCCGCTGTCCACCGGGGCCTTCCCTGTCTGACACATTCTTTCCATTGTCTTCTGGCTCATCTAGGGACGTTCCTGGTTCGCCCAGGCTTGTGTTGTGTTACCCGGATCGCCCGGGTCTTTGTCCTCGTCATTCCGTCTAGGCTTACCTGCCTAGCACGATCAGTTCTGTTTGGCCTCCTGGATCGCCTAGGTCTTTGTCGCCTGGTTCGCCCTTGCCTCACGGTTGTGTCTACCTGGATCACCCTGGTTCTCTTCTCCTGGTACGTCTAGGTTCAGTGCTCTTCACTTCACCACTTCTTCCCAGTCGGTCGAGTCTGGTGTTCTCGTTTGTTCCAGGGTTGTCACAGGTCACAGGGTACTCTTCACTCAGTTGTCATCTAATCGGGGGAGTTCGCTTCCCTATCGCTTCATCTTCATAGCAGGGTTCGTTCTGATATTGTTCGTTGTTTTTATTCTCAGACTTCAGGATCTATCAGTATTTTCCTCTAAATCTCTCAGGCAAGGGTTGGAATGCTCTCAAGTTAAGCTTCTGAGGTTTAGCTATGGGTTGGGTCTCGCTTGCTCCTTTTCATTCTGAGGGATTCGATTTTTCTAGTTTTCGTCGTCAGTATTCCAAGGTCGGAAGCCGAGTCTTCAACTAAGTCGCATCAGTCGCTGCAGGTAGGTGGTTTAGTCACTAGTGGTGCACTTTTTCTATTTCCTCACTCTCTTTCAGCCAGATCTTCGCAGTCGTCTGCCTCCTTCTGCTCCCCGCTCACTCGCTCAGCGGTCCATTTTGTTTACAGGTCAAAGATGTCTCAAGCCTCGGAAATGGACGACAATCTTTCAGTGCCAGTAACATCCGTGTCTGGTCACACCAGCAGTGCGTCGCTGAAGAATTGGACTGTTCCAAGATTGATAGCCGAACTCAATCGCAGGGGGATCCGACACCCCGCGTCGGCTCGCAAAGCCGAGTTATACCGCCTGTTGATGACTGCCCCGAGTCCGGCCGAAGAGCAATCTTCTCTCTCGTCAATTCAGCAGGCCTTAGCTCAAATCCAATGTTCCATCTGTGGGTTGGCGAGCTCGGTCTCTGACATCCAAACTAGGGTGGCGGTGTTAGAAATCAGGTCTCTTGTCACGCCTCAATCGCCGGGTCTGGCAGTCACCCCTGCCTCTCCCCCGATTGTCGCTGGTAGGCCCGTTCCCAGCCCTCAAATGGCGCCCTCTCACCTTATCCCAGACCATATTAAGAAAGACATCCTGGCTGGGAAGGATGTCAATCTAGCTTCCATCCTGATTGCATCACAGGATATCTCCGAAAATCAGGTTATCAACTGTGTGGAGGTTTCGGTAGTTTTGAAGGATGCGCAGCTTAACAGGAAACTATCCATACCTGAGTTCGTGCTCGCCTTATCCTGTATAGGGATATAGTTTGCTCTTCCCAACCTAACAGGTGAGAAGAACTCAATATCTACCTCTGTCGGGTTAAAGATCTGGGTCACAAGTATGGCGGCTCGGCGTTCTACGATTATCATAGGTCGTTCTCCGCTAAAGCCGCCGCGGCCCTTTCTCAGTTCCAATTCGTGACCAACTGGGCTGACTTAGATATGGAACTGTTTTGTAGCCATTTTGCGGGCCTCAAGGCTCCCTCATGTTCCATGTGTCAATCCATCCTTCACTTGCCAGAATGGTGCCCCAACCAGGTCCATCCTCCCCAGCCAGGCCCGACTCCATGCCCGTCAGGGGCTTCCAAGAATTCAGCCTCGGTAGACAAGTCGGGTAGGCCGATCGTCTACCTGGGTAGCAGCCAAATCTGCAATAACTTGAATGCTGGGGGATGTGCCTTCAATGCATGCCGGGCTCTCCATGTCTGCTCCCCTAGCTTCAGGGCCCACCCTCACTCTACTTGCTCTAGGAAGTCGACAAAGAACTCCTGACTAGCCGACATAAATGTCGAGTTATTGGCTGCTCTGTTACTGGATCACCCTGATCAACATTTCGTAGCATTCCTGCTGGCCGGGTTCAAAGAAGGCTTTCACACGGGCCTTATTGCATTGCCACAGGGCTCTTGGGAGGGTCCCAATTTGCGCTCAGCCTCCAATGATCCCGAAGCTGTTACTGCTCTACTCCAATCAGAGGTCTAGAAGGGTTTTATCTTCGGTCCGTTCCAAGAGATTCCTTTCCAGCACTGGCGAATCAACCCGATTGGCATTGTCACAAAACAGTCTTCCAATAAAAAACACCTCATTTATAATCTCTCCGCTCCTCATATGTCTCCCACGCCTAGCTTGAATTCCCTTATATTGTCTGAGGAGTATTCCATGCGATACTCTTCCGTAGATGAGGCAATTCAACTAATTTTACAGTCAGGTGTTGGGTCCTGGCTTGCCAAAGTGGATATAGCCGTCGCCTTCAAATTGCTGCCTGTTCATCCGCATCTTTGGGGGTATTATGGCATCAAGTGGTCGAACAAGTTCTACTTCGCCAATTAGCTTACCTTTGGTTCAAAGAGCAGCCCTTGGTTGTTCGACCAATTTGCCAAATCCCTCCATTGGATTCTGGAGCACCACGGCGGCCTTTGCATGGTAATTCATTACATGGACGATTTCTTGCTCTTCAAAAAGCCCCATCAGGTCCCTTCTATCCCGGCCACCCTCCTTGATATTTTTTCCCGGCTTCATTTTCCGGTGGCCACCTCAAAGACTGAAGGTCCGGCTACCAGGGTCACTTTTAGGCATCGCTTTAGATTCAGTCAAGATGGAAGCCAGTCTTCCACCAGAGAAACGAACCAAAATCCGCTCAGCAATCTCCAAAACGGTCAGCACTTGCGCTCTGACCAAGCTGGAACTCCAGTCTTTGCTGGGCTTGTTAAATCATGCCACTAGAGTCATGCCCCAGGGCCAGACTTTTCTCTACAGACTCCTACATCTTTTACCTTCGGCCCAAGAGCAGGATTCCGTTGTCAATCTGGATAGCCACGCCATTGCAGACCTAGCCATGTGGAATTCTTTCCTCTCAGACTGTAACGGCATTTCTTTATTGTTCCGCAATGGGACTCTTCTTCGCCAATTGTTTTTTCGGATGCCGCCGGTTCCCTCGGTTTTGCTGCCATTTTCAGATCTCACTGGTTGGCTGCCAGAATTTAGCTCAGACGCCGTTGCTCTCAGGTCTTCGCCCCTCCTAAAATTGTATCCCATTGTTGCAGCGCCCCTAGTCTGGGGGTCACAGGTGGTCCAACTCATTGGTCCTCTTCGTCACTGATAGCCAGTCATTAGTGGACATTATCAGTAAAGGCAACGCCAAGTCTCATAAAATCATGGTTCTACTGCGCAAGCTAGTTTGGCTCTCTCTCACCTGAAATTTCCACGTCCGTTGCGCTCACATATTGGGTGAAACCAATAAGGCTGCCGATGTGCTGTCCTGCTTTAACTTTCCGGTCTTCTTTCAGGAGATGCCCGATGCAGACCGGTCAGGCACTCAGGTTCCTCCACTCAGCTCATTCACCCTGGATTTGCTTCCTTCGTGGCTCAAGCCGAGACTCTGGTCAAGAAGTCCTCATCTCGCAACACGACCAGAAACTATCAAGCTGGGATGAAAGCCTTCAACAGATTTAGGCGGGATTATCCAAGGGGCCAGCTTGGCGAAACCTCCTATATTATGGCTTTCATCACGTTCTGCCACTCGCAACTCTCTTTGTCCTACAACTCCATCAAATTATATTTAGCTGGGCTGCAACACCACATGCTGTCAAACCCAGACGGAGGTTTTATTATTTCCATCCAAGCTATCAATGCCACTCTCAGGGGCCTACAGAAAGAAGGGAAGGGGTCTCTCATCCGCAGACAACCAGTTACCGGCACATTGTTTAGAGAGCTGTCCTTGGCCCTGGACGGCAATCCTTTTGGGCACTCCCTTAGTCTAGTATTAAAAGCCGCCATGTACCTTAGCTTTTATGGCTTCCTCAGGCCCGGGGAATTTACAACTGGTCCAAATCAAAACAGCTTTCCTCGAAAACGACACTTAGTCTGGAGCAATGGCCATTTCACCCTTCTGCTTCAAACCACGAAGACTTATCAGTCGAGGCCCCCCACGGAGGTTAATTTCTATCCCTTAGCTAATCAATGGTGCCCCGTCCAAGTCCTCAAACAGCTGTTGTCCATTTTTCAGTCTTCTTCTCCGGATAGCCCGCTACTGCCCATCAGGGATAAGCCCCTCACCACATCCAAGTTCATGTTTCTTATCCGCTCACTCATACAGGGCCTTGGTCATGATCCCAAAGTTATACCCGGTCACTCCTTGCACATAGGGACTGCTTCGGCTGCCTCTCAGCATCACGTGCCGGCTCATATAATTCGCTCAATGGGGCGCTGTCAATCTTCTTGTTTCGCCAGGTATATTCCAAACCCACAGTCAGAAATTTCGCAAGCCTTCTGTACCCTGGCATTGTAAATTGCTAAATAAAGTTTGTTATATCCTATAAGGAGACTCTTTGCCCCCTTTTTGGCGTGCCCGCGGTCGTGGTTCCCGGCACACTTCAGCCACCGAGGTCAGGGTTGAGGCTCCACACACACTCGCCTGGGTCCTAGCCCTGACCATAAATAACTAAGGCTGAATATTCAGCCTGGATTTGTGGGAGGGGCATCTGCTTTATATCCGCCGCCAGCCGCTCACCCGTCCTGATCTGCACGCCCCTCTCTCCCTCCCTTTCATTCATTGTCCCTCCTTTTTGGCGTACCCGCGGTCGTGGCTCCCGACACACTCCAGCCACCTATATATATATAGCCATGCGTAAATGTGTTTAAACACACATGGTGCTATGGGGGAAAAAACTGTGGCTTGTTGGGACCAAGCATCCAAAAATGTTTTCTTAATGGGGGCAAATCCCTGC
Organism: Bufotes viridis; assembly: GCA_033119425.1. Lineage (NCBI taxonomy): Eukaryota > Metazoa > Chordata > Amphibia > Anura > Bufonidae > Bufotes > Bufotes viridis. The sequence continues at coordinate 151,526,379 of CM065591.1, read as the reverse complement.
TCCTGTTTATACACACACACTCACAAATTATTGCTATAAGAAACAGCGCCTATAAAAATTTTGAGTTAACGGGGGCAGAAATGCTGCCCATATCTATACACACACATGTTAATGGTCATTAGAAACAGTGGCTTGTTCTGAATGAGCAAGGGAAAGTGCTCCCTTTTAATTAGGAGCAGCAGCAGAACAACTTGAAAAGGGTAGGGTAATAGATGCATGTGGCTGAAATAGTTGTGGCAGCAGTAGCAGCACAGCATGAGACAGACAAGGCAGTAGATGTGTGTGTTGCTGTTCAGGGGTAGTACTTGTAGAAGTAAATTCCATGTAGCTGTAGTAGTAGTGGCGGTAGGGGTAATAAGAGTGGTAGTAGGGGGATTTGCAGCAGAAAGTAGTTGCTGCTCTGACGGCAGAAGCAACCATAGGGTACGGAATATGATGGCAGACAGGCAGCCAGCTGCAGTGGTATGATGAATGCAGCATTCATACAATATGAAATATGATAATAGGCAGGCAGATAGTGGCAGTGGCATGATAGTGGCAGCAGAAATACCATATGGAACATGATGGGAGGCAGGCAGACTGCAGCAGTGTCATAGTAGAGGCAGAAGTAGCAGCCACATTGTACAGAACCTGATGGTATGCAGGCAGACAGTATAAGTGGCATAATGAGGCATTGTCAGCAAGGGCAGATTTATTAATTGGCCTTAATTGGAGAATTGTTAAAATTCTCAGAGATCCATGTCTTGTTTTTTATAATAACAGTGATTTGTACACTGGCGAATGACAACTTTTTCTATTTGAGTAACACAATGCCAAGAGCCATGCTGAAAACCCTTTCTGAAATGATATTGGAGGCTGATCAAGTGAGAACAGAGATGGTTTACTGGGCCAGTTCTGGCCATTGTTCCAGTCTTCCTGCTCAGACATCCATGGGTTCGGGGCACACAGTTTCCACTGGAGAAAAGACAGATTCTCCAAGCTGGACTGAAAATTGGTGTTCAGGCTATAATCTCCATTTGCTGATTTTCATCAGCCTGGCAAGGCACATGGTAAAATTTCCCCATCATTTTGCTGATACTGAACTGGCTGCTGCAGCTTCTTCTGTTTGTTGTAGCAGAGATGATGGGAAGTAGATGGCTCCATGGGAGCCAGAGAGAGGCCTCCTGGTCTGACACACAGGCGACAGATGGTTGTTCACCGAAACCTGTGGCAAGCTGAGTACACATTGTATCCTGGTATTAATGTAATTAGCCTCCCTTTTGGCAACAGATAAACATTCCCTCATTTTGCTTCAATAATGAGGGTCTAAAACAGGCATCCTCAAACTGTGGCCCTCCAGTTGTTGTAAAACAACAACTCCCACAATGCCCTGCTGTAGGCTGATACCTGTAGGCTGTTCAGGCATGCTGGGAGTTGTAGTTTTGCAACAGCTGGAGGACCGCAGTTTGAGGATGCCTGGTCTAAAAGCATGGGTATCCAGTAATCATCAGATGTCATATGAATCAGATATCAAATGATATGCTTGTCAGTAGGTAAGCAAGCAAGCATACAGCTTGCCATTCTCCCAGTTCTTTCCGGCTCCAACTCCCACTGAGATGTTTGCAAAATGCGGAAAGAACATGGCCAGTATCTGTGTTTTGTGCATCTGTAATTTGCAGACAGCAAAAAAGGATATGGTCATCTGAATTAGCCCTTATTCTACACTTCCTTCTCCATGGTACTTTCTTTGTGTGGGTCCTCAACATCTACAGGGTGCCAATATTATTAAGGATGTTTTTCATCCAAAACATATAAGCAAGTTCTGGTTTATTGTATTTGGTACTGCACTTATTTGAGTATGCTGCAATAAAGATGAAATTGCTTTTATGAGATCATGCTGCAGTTCTGATGCTTCTTTTTTCTAACAGTTCAACAATGCAATTTTTGAATGAAAATGTCTTTGAATTACACAGTCTAATACAGTAATGTGTTCACTAACATGGGTATAACAATGCAATGTTTGAGGTAAAATGTCTCTGAGCTATTTGTATAATAACATAGGTAAAAAATGGCGTTATTGCAGTATTGCTTTTGCTGAAACTAACCATTACAGTATCTTGCAGCAATATACAGGATAGGCTTAATAACAGGGGTATAACAATAGCTTTATTGCCATAAAATTATATTGCTATTAACTACAGAGGAGTGAACCAGTTGAGATTCTTTCGGGTTCGAATCGATTCGGGCTGAACCGAAGTTCCTCCAGTTGCCCTGAAAGTTAATAATATTATTTTATGATTTTTTTTCCCTCCAACATCCCCCCTCCCCAAGCTCTGGAAGGCAATGACAGCATTGGTAAATGATGTCTGCATGACGCTGACATACATGGCTGTGTGTAAATGCACATTTGACAGTGTTATCATACAGGGTGTTTAAAAAGAGACCCCGTGGGCACGTGTTATGTTTTTTCATATTCCAAAGCTTCCAAAAATTGTCCCTTCTCGGGAGAAGATGGTATTAAAACACACACGGTGTTAAGAGAAAAAATAAATAAATAAATGTTTTGTGGGAACGTTTTGGTTGGCAAGTGGCATTAGTGGCATAATGCAGGCCGCAGCATCAGCCATACAAAAAAAAAAAAAAGGATTTCAACCGTGTGGAAAGTGAATACACATAAACTGATGATTTTGGTATTAGTGGCATGATGCAGGCAGCAGCATGCAGCAGCGGTACACAATATGATGGTAGGCAAGCAAACAGAAAGCAAGAGTAGCAAGATGGGGCACCGATCTATTGATCGCATTCGACCTGCCTGGATTATGAGAAAATGTCTATGTTGATGCAGTAATCACGTACATTTATGTTGATTAAAAAAGGTTCAACCCAACTCAAAATAATTTTTCAAATTTCAACCATGTTATAACTGTGTGAAATAAGTGGTACAGGGAAACTGAGAATTGAGGCAATAGAGACAAGATGCAGGCCGCAGCATTGCCTGCACTGTGAGAATATGTTGGTATTAATACAGTAATCATGTACATTTATGCTGAGTAGAGATGAGCGAATTTTTCAAAAATTCAATTCACCGGTTCGCCACATTGTTTGAGAAAAATTCCGTTTTGGTCCGAATTTATTTGCAGTTAATCGTGTCGCTAAAACAGCTATTTCCTGGCTTCAGAGAGCCTTTATAGTGGCGTAGAACCCTGTGCCTTGCAGTAACACGCATAGGCAGTCTGCTCTGGTAGTGAAATAATACTGTGAGTACATATGGCATGCAGATGACAGGCGTCGCTCTTAGAATCACTGCACACTTCACTTATTTGGGCAGTCACGGTTCCAAAACTGACCAAATAACTCAAGTTTAAACTCAGCCTTACAGGTCAATGTTAGCGTTAAGAAGAAAAGTCGTCAGCTGATTTCACATAGATGTCAACAGAACCTGTTCTATTAAACGCTGATACAAGTAGAGCCCCTGACAGAGTTGACAGGGTGTCAGCAGTAAGTTTGTGTTGACGAGGTTGACTGTATAGTTTCGGGTTCGTACCGAATTTTGGGGTGTCCGGGACACGGACCCGAACCCCAACATTTCCGTAAAAGTTCGGGTTTGGTGTTCGGCGCTTTCTTGGCGCTTTTTGAAAGGCTGCACAGCAGCCAATCAACAAGCGTCATACTACTTGCCCCAAGAGGCCATCACAGCCATGCCTACTAATGGCATGGCTGTGATTGGCCAGAGCAGCATGTGACCCAGGCTCTATATAAGATTCAGTCACATAGCGCTGTACGTCACTCTGCTGTTACAAGTGTAGGGAAAGGATGCTGCTGGACTTGTGATTTCAGGGAGAGAATAGGAGGGAATCTAAGTCAGCGATCTACCTAGAAATAGTTGTGTGGGTGCAGGGCTATCCTTTTACCCTACCCTGAGCTCATTGACCAAAAAATACTAACTTTTAGAATTCTGTTAGGTCGGTGGCAGCGGCCATTTTATGCATTCTCAGTGCACCAGCACTGCATCTGAGCTTTTGGGACATTGCAAATCATCATTATTTTGGGGCAAACTACAACATCTGTATTAGTCAGTGTGCAATTTAAGCTAGAAATACACCCATCATTTTCTGGGGTTTGAAAAACATACTTGTTTTTTCAAAAAACAGTATTTTCCAGATCTGCAAGGGTTAAATCCAAGTTTAATATATACAGCATTCATATTCTGTTAGCAAAAAAAGACTTTTTGGGCAATCTACAACATCTATATTAGTCAGTGTGCAATTAAGGCTAGAAATACACCCATCATTTTCTGTGGTTTGAAAAACACACTTTTTTGACAAAAAAAACAATATTTTCGGGCCTTGCAGCATCAGCACGTGTGGAATTGTAGGCTTATATACTGCTGTCAAATTCAGTTTTTAAACAAACAGTTGTTTGGGTACAAAAATTTTAGTTGGCAGCCTTTGATGCAGATGTCATTGTGAGATACACCCTTAATACATTTGGGTTACATTTGAGATTTTAAATATCGCCATTTGGTGCACCAATATTGAATTCAGGCCTACAGAGGTTCAGGCCCTGTGAGATCCCCCCTATACATACAGGGGTTTGATTTAGGCATTTAAAATACAGCCATTTGAAATACAGCCTTTTTGTGCAAAGAGTATATTTACTTCAGGCCTACAGTGGTTCAGACCGTGTGAGATACTCCCTGTACATACAGTGGTTTGAATCAAACATTTGAAATACAGCCATTTTGTGCAAAGATATATTTACTTCAGGCCTACACTGATTCAGGGCGTCTGTGATCCCCCTATACATACATGGGTTTGAATTAGGCATTTGAAATACATCCATTTGAAATACAGCCTTTTTGTGCAAAGATATATTTACTTCAGGCCTACACTGATTCAGGGCGTGTGTGATCCCCCTGTACATACAGGGGTTTGAATTAGGCATTTGAAATACAGCCATTTGAAATACAGCCATTTTCTGCAAAGATATATTTACTTCAGGCCTACACTGATTCAGGGCATGTGTGATCCCCCCTATACATAAAAGGGTTTGATTCAGTCATTTGAAATACAGCCATATTAAATACAGCCATTTAGTTCAAAGATATAGTTACTTCAGGCCTACACTGATTCAGGGCGTGTGTGATCCCCCCTATACATACAGGGGTTTGAATTAGGCATTTGAAATATAGCCTTTTTGTGCAAAGATATATTTACTTCAGGCCTACACTGATTCAGGCCGTGTGTGATCCCCCTATACATACAGGGGTTTGAATTAGGCATTTGAAATACAGCCATTTGAAATACAGCCTTTTTGTGCAAAGATATATTTACTTCAGGCCTACACTGATTCAGGGCATGTGTGACCCCCCTATACATACAGCGGTTTGAATTAGGGATTTGAAATACAGCCATTTGAAATACAGCCTTTTTGTGCAAAGATATATTTACTTCAGGACTACAGTGGTTCAGACCGTGCGAGATACTCCCTCTACATACAGGGGTTTGAATCAAGCATTTGAAATACAGCCATTTAAAATACAGTCTTTCTGAGCAAAGATATATTTACTTCAGGCCTACAGTGGTTCAGACCGTGTAAGATACCCCCTATACATACAGGGGTTTGATTCAGCCATTTGAAATACAGTCATTTGAAATACAGCCATTTTGTGCAAAGATATATTTACTTCAGGCCTACACTGATTCAGGGCGTGTGTGATCCCCCCTATGCATACAGGGGTTTAAATCAGACATTTGAAATACAGCCATTTGAAATACAGCCTTTTTGTGCATGGGCCTAGTCTGGTACAGGCCATGTGAGATACACACTTTACATACTGTCGTTTTTTTCTACTATTAATTAAACACCCATTTAGGGCAAGATCCTGAATTTAAAAAATATGAGGAGAGCGTTAAATAAATTACATGGCCCAGGTCGTGGTGCTGCTAGAGGAGCTCCTGTTGCAGGGAGAGGAGTGGTCGATCTGTGCCAGCTACACGCACAAGTGAAACCCCTTCCTCAGGTGCGAGTAGGTGACAAAACCCGCAGCGGAATTTTTTTGGGCGAGGTCCATGGGAGACCTGTGTTCCTTGTTGCTCTGTTTCGAGTACTCCACCAACATGGCCAATGACGATAACGCCGTTCTCATCGTTACTATCCCACTTTTATGCCTCCTTGAAAAAACGCTCATGGCGATGATGGAAGAGGATATGGCACAGGAGCAGGAAGAGGGATCATTTTGTAGGGTTTCCGGCCAGTCATTCCCAAGTGGGTTCCTGCACACACAAACCAAAGGTATACAATTGTCCAGCCAGTTCTGGAGGATGACGAGGTGGAGGATGAGGAGGAGGAGATGGAGGAGGAGGAACCATGTTCACAGCAGGGTGGCACCCAGACCAGCTCATGGCCATCACTGGTGCGTGGATGGGGGGATATAGAGGACACAGACGATACACCTACCACAGAGGACAGCTTTTCGTTGCCTCTGGGCAGCCTTGCACACATGAGCGATTACATACTGCAGTGTCTCCGCAACGACCGCAGAGTTGCCCACATTCTAACTTGTGCTGATTACTGGGTGGCCACGCTGCTGGATCCCCGTTACAAGGACAACCTACTGTCCTTAATTCCGTCACTGGAGCGTGATCGTAAGATGCGCGAGTACAAGTGCACACTGGTAGACGCGCTGCTGGTGGCATTCCCACCTGACAGCGGGGGCACAGTGGAAGCACAAGGTGAAGGCAGTGGACGAGGAAAAGGTCGCCAATGCAGCTGGGGCACCGCCAGCACCTTAGAAGGCAGGGAAAGCTTTGTCAGCATGCCACAACAACCAGCACCACCAGCTGATATGGAACGTCTTAGCAGGAGGCAGCATTTCACCAACATGGTGGAGCAGTATGTGTGCACATGCCTACACGGACTGAATGACGGGTCTGCCCCCTTCAACTTCTGAGTCTCCAAATTGGGCACATGGCCTGAGCCTGCCCTTTTCGCCTCAGAGGTGCTGGCCTGCTCTGCAGCCAGTGTATTATCTGAACGTGTGTTTAGCATGGCAGGGGGCATCATCACAGACAAGCGCAGCCGCCTGTCCACAGCCAATTAACCAAATTAAAATGAACCAGGCATGGATCCCTCAGGACTTGTCTGTACCTTGTGAAGAATAGACATGTATACCGGCACTAATCAGCCATTGTTATTCTGCATCGCAATTGCTCATGTTTGTATTTTGGATATTTCACACTCTTTGGGAGTGTACCTTAATCTTACAAAATTAAATTAAAACCACAAACCTGTGTTGGCTATTTCGTCCTCCTCCACCGTCGCTTCCACCTACTCCTCTGCGTCCACCGCATTCACAAACTCCTACTAGATATGGAACTCCACAATTTTGGTGTGTATAGTACCACTGCTATACCTATTAGACCGGTAAAATAAATAAAAAAATAATCTGTTGCATTTTCTGGTGAAATTAACCACTTTTTGGGTGTATAGTACCACTGCTATACCTAGTCGGCCGTTAAAAAAATTTATATAAATGGTCATTAACATTTTCTGGTGAAATTCACTAATTTTTGGTTGTATAGTAACACTGCTAAACCTAGTAGGCCGGTTAAAAAAAATAAAAAAAATTGTCATTTACATTTTCGGGTGAAATTCACCAATTTTTGGGTATATAGTACCACTGCTATACCTATTAGACCGGTAAAATAAATTAAAAAAATTATCTGTTACATTTTCTGGTGAAATTAACCACTTTTTGGGTGTTTAGAACCACTGCTATACCTAGTAGGCCGTTTAAAAAAAATATATAAATTGTCTTTCACATTTTCTGGTGAAATTCACTAATTTTTTGTGTGTATAGTACCAATGTTATACCTAGTAGGCCGGTTAAAAAATAAATAAAAATTGTCATTAACATTTTCTGGTGAAATTCACTAATTTTTGGGTGTATAGTAACACTGCTATACCTAGTAGGCCGTTAAAAAAAAAAGATATATAAATTGTCTTTCACATTTTGTGGTCAAATTCACCAATTTTTGGGTGTATAGTACCACTGCTATACCTAGTAGACCAGTAAAAAAATACTAACATTTGTCAGTTACATTTTATGGTCAAATTCACCAACTTTTGGGTGTAATATAACTCTCCTCTAGTTGACAGCTTAATAAATTTCAATAATTTTTCTTTTACATTTTCGGATGACAATAAACAATTGTTTTCTGTCATAGACCCTTGCTCTACCAAGTAGACAGATTAATTAATTTCAGTAATTTTTATGTTACATTCTTGGTGAGACGTGAATAAACCTCTGCTCTCCATAGGTGACAGGGAATAAAATTTTGGACATGCTTATTTAATTGATGCGTGCCACCTCCTTTGATTCAATGCTTAAACTTAAACAAGTTATACCACATTTAAGCTTCAATACTTTTCCCCACATTTCCGCTATACTCTTTTGGCCAACATTTCCGCCTCAATAGCATTTCCCACAATTCCGCTTGACTCTTTTGGCCCACAATTGGGCTTCTGTAATTTGTCCCACATTTGCGCCTCAATAGCTTTTTACACATTTTTTTTTAATACATTTATCTTCCTTAAATTTGGTCTCTTTTTCTCACGCTATCTCTCTGGCCTGGAACCCTGATTCCCCACCACCCATGATCACCATGGAAGGCGCATAAAAAAACCTCAAAAGTTGATAGAGCAGATATCAAATTGGATTGTGAACATCTCGGGGACGTGTGACATGGTGGGGCGGTAAGTGTGCACACACCTACATGAACTGACTGAAATGGGTCAGCCCCTGCAACTTCTGGAAGAGGGGTGAGGTGGTCACTTGGACCTAGCGTAACCTTTGCAACCTCTCTGACTAGTAATAGGTAAAATGTAATCTTTATTATTCACTCTATTAAAAATATCGCAAAATCAAATATTGCCCCTGCCGCTCATCACTACTACTTATACTACTTCTGGGGTAATGATTTCATTGATCACTTATCATATGGATAGATCATGACTGGCTAGTGCCGGAAAACATGTTTAATCAGGCTGAGAAAATGTTTTAAGCATTTTTTATTAACTCTTCTTTTCTAATCACTTCTTCATAAAGGAAAACAGTAGTATCAATATAGTACACTACACGTTTTAAAGTTCCACAGCTTAAGATATTTTCTCCAGTAGTAGATGTTTTACTTTATGTTATAATCAGCAGCTGTATACAGCTTTATTAAAATGCATAAATACATGAATAATACGAAAAATATTTGATTAGACGACAAGGCATAAGAAACCTTTACTCCCTTGAGGATTAACGTCTCATCTTAGCAGTACATTGACGACAGGCAAATAGTAAGTCAGTCAATACAGAACTCAATATTTTGTTCTTCTAATCTCTAGCCCCGCTCACCAGTAATTAGATTGTGAAATGATGAACTAGAGACACATCAGCATTTATATTCATGCTGCTGACCAATACTAACCACCTGTAAGAAAAATGGTCTCCCTAATTGGCACATATAATTACACACCATGCCTAGTAGAAAGTGTAGCCTTTGTTACTGAACTAATTTATTTTAGACATTTTGAAAATACATCCCACAAATAAAAAAGAGTTTTTGCTTTTTTCTGCTAGTTCTTTTTAAAATGATTACATTAATTAATTACCCCTGCAGCAAGGTGGCAAGAATGTTTCAAAGGTGCAGACATTTGCACCAGTGGCGGCTTTATAGCAGGAGTTGATATCTAGGGCTGATTGAAAGGGTTCTTCTTGTAAAGTATATTGTTATAGTTAAATCCAACCAATATCCCCAAACATTTCAAGAATAATGTAGTATAGATCCACCTTCTGTTTCTAATGAGCTGCCCTTCTGTGTCCACCTGGGTAAATGTCCTAAGGTGGACACACATGCTCATTCTTACATCTCTTTCTTCAAATTTGGGTGTGTAAAGGATTTCTGATTTGGTGAACTGGCTGGTTCTGAATCTATAGCATCTTCTCTACTTCTAAAAGGAGGCACGGAGCAAGTAACAAGAGATTAAGACAGTGTGTAAATAACATAACTGCCCAGGCTCCAGCGGCATGTTCCTCAGTTTTGGCATGTACATGCATAGGAGAGATATGCTACTGAGCCACGCACCCTAGTGAGGCGACCTCGTCCTTAGTCACAAGATGTTTCTCCCCATAGTGTGTGTGAGCTGGGGGAATCAAGCAGTTGGCTGAATGACAGCCCAGCTGCTCAATTACTAGTGTTGTTTTGGTTCTGACCTATTGAGCATCGGGGCACTGGACTTATCAGTTCTGATCCAGGGACCTGACACTCTATTTAAAGCCTTTCCTGTCAATTCACCATTGCCAGTGACTCACTAACATGGTTCTTTTTTCTGAGTGCAGTTTGTTTTCTTGTGCTTTGACCCCAGCTTACTTACTGACTATCCTTTGTCTCATGTTTTGGTACTGCATAGCCATATGGCTCTGATTTATTTTATACTACTTTTGTGTTTGTCTGTATTGTGTGTTTTGTTTCTCCTTTACTTATTCTAGTGTAGAGGCTGTCATCCAGTTGCGTTTCTGCCATTCGGGGTTTATACTGCAAGTAGGTAGGGGAAGTGGGCCGGGTTCTAGTTCAGCGACTCACTCTCCTTGACTGTTCCTACCTAAAGTCATTACGCAACGTTTCTATAATTGCTTGGGGTAGACTCAGAAAGGCTGTTCAAGCAATATGTTAACATTATACCCAGAACATCATAATTTTTTAAATAAATGTAAGTGCAAAAAATATTTATATTAATGGGCTGAACTTGACTATAAACAATAAACTATAAATAATATTATTTGTGGGATAACCCCTTTAACTGTTGAATAGTTATTTGATATAATTAGTTGTATATAGCTTTCAACAATCAATCTTATGATTAATAATTTAAAGAGAAACTTTCATGTCAGGTCCAATCTGTGGGCAGCATTTTATAGAATAGCAGGAGCTGAACAGATTGATATCTTTGGACAACACGGTAGCTCAGTGGTGAGTACTGGGGTCCTGGATTCAAAACCAACAAAGGACAACATCTCCATGGAGTTTGTATGTATTTCTTATGCTTGTGTGGGTTTCTTCCGGGTACTCTGGTTTCCTCCAACACTACAAATAAATACTAATAGGGAGCTTAGATTGTGAGTTCCATAGGGGACAGAGTGATGCTAATTTCTGTGAACCTCTGTGAAATATGTCAGTGCTATAAATGTGAGTAAAATAAATATATAGGGACTGAATTATCATAATTTTTTGCCAGTTTGAAAGAGTTGCAAACACTGTGTGTTTTGCCCAAGTGGCGTTTCTCTACTGCCTTCACCACTTTCCCAAAAAGGAGGCATGGTGAGGACGGGGAGGGGTGGTTGGGCCAACGGGACTTCCACAGTTATCTTTCATGCCAGCTTTCTTGCGTAAAAGAAGACAGAAAATTACGCTAGCCATAGGCCAGTTTGGGTGCATGGGACTGCCTGTGCTACACCTAATTTATGATGAGGCATACACACATTGCCGGTCTATGATACATCAAGCCCATGGTTTTGTGTGCAAAGATTTAGCATAGCTTGCATTTTGTTCATATACCCCCTTTCTATACATAGTAGTCTAGTGGATGGCCCCACTGTCATTTTTCTATGCATAGTTGTAAAGGAAAGGCATTCACTGATTATGACCGCCCACTGGACTCTAAATACAGAACTAGATATGAACGCTAAATATAGAAAGCAGAGATTTAACTGAATAAAATGCAAGTTATAGTGAATCTTTTCCCACAGAATTATATAACAATCTGTTCAACTTTTCCTTCTCTATCTCCTGCAGATCAGACACCATGTATGATATGACAGATTTTGCCTCATCTATAATTTATTTATTTGACTTTCAAAATAAAACAACAGCAAATTGACATAATATAAATCTTTCATTTGGATTTGAGATAGGGACGTTATTTGATTACTAAGGATTGCGCGCTTGCATCTATCCATATCATTATCATGCCAATTACATATGATTTTGTCAAGATCAGGTGGCTACTAGAAAATAGAAATTATGGGTCATAGTAGACTTAGGCCATTTTCCCATGGTCAGTATTTGGTTAGAATTTTCCATCAGTATATTTGTAACCAAAGGTAGCAGTGGGTCCAAAACACAGAAGAGGCAAACATCTTTCCATTTTCATTTTTATCTGTAGATTCCACTGATTTTGGCTTACAAATACTGATGCAAGATACTGACCAAATACTGAATGTATGGCCTTAGCTTATCTTCTTAATGTTGGGAATTGGCTTTATTCTCTCCAGGAACTGTGGCTGAGAGGTCAGCCTCAATTACAAGAGAAAATGTTGTATAAAAATATATATAACAGATAACATGCCCCCCCCCCCCCAAAGTCTTGTGAAGGACACAATGGCTAAAACATAATAAAATAAAAACATAAATTAAAAAAAAAGAACATTGTCACTCCTGGGTTTGGTTAAAAAAAAACTGCAAAAAGAACTATAACAAAAACTGTGTGAAACTCACCTAAGGTTAGATTCAAACATGCAGTTTGTGATACAGATTTTTATCCTATGGCAGGAATATATACAAAACAGAACAAAAGTACAATCCTACTTTATATGTTTCCTTCCTTTAGGATCCACTGCTGGCTGCATCGAAGTCTACATTTAGAAAAAATAAGTATTTTATTTGCATCATCATGTTATCTAAAAAGCTATGGGAATTTTGATACACAGGACACACACGCATTTTTAATGTTTTATGATTTTTTTGTTTTAACTTGGGTGTATTTTTTGTGTTCATGGTGTTTTTCTTTTAAATATTGTTTGTTGTGGCAATAGCATTTTTCTGGCGTTTTTCCATATGTTCACACATGTGAACATAGAAATATCACTAAAAAGCCATAAAAGCACATGTGACATAAAAAACATGTTTTTTTCTGATGTTTTGCATTTTTACTCTTTGTGTTTCATGGCACATTATTTGCTGCAAAAACACCAACCCAACTTCTGAGCTGAAAGTCTATGGACATTTTAAAACAAAGGACACAGGCATTCTTTTTTGTAGTGTTTAGTTTAGTTTGTTTTTTTTCATTGCTCTTTTTGTTTGTTTGTTTTTTTTTATAAAGCAGCATATTGTTGCAGTGACATTTTACATACCCTTCCTAGAATACCTAGAAAACCACAATAAACAAATAAAAAATGCATGTGACATGGAAAAAAAATCATTTTTACAAGCATTTTGTAGCAGCAAAGAAACACCAGACTATGTGTGAAGGAGGCTTTAGGTGAGTTTTGACACTAAGCATTTCTGTGGAAGATTACATGTTTTAGTGGCTTTTTTGCTGTCAGATGATCAGATGTTATTTTGAAATCTACAGTGCCATAAAAAACACACAACATTTTTGATGGCTTTTTTAGGGGGAGGGGGGAGTTAGCGGTGTTTGTTTCAAAATATAAGCTTCTTTACAGGAAAACACAAGGATATGACGCTAGATAAAAAATACTGTTTAAAAATTGCTGTTTTACATAAACCCTTGCATTTTTGTTTACTAGCAGAAATACACAGGAAACCCATTTACATTGTGTACAGTAGATGAAAATTAAGCATTCAAATGTTATACCAGTAAACAATACTATACAGTCTATACTCTCAAATATTAAGTATTTTTTCTGATCAGTAATTTACTGATAAAGTAGTAGTTTATTTTAATTTTGAAAAAAATTGAATGAGGTTCATAATTCTTATTTTGTATTCAGGATGCATCAAAATGTATAAAAATGAGAAAGTTATTGTAACTGAGGATAGGAAAGCTTCCCTCTAGTGGCAGATTGGGATAACAACATTTATTACACTGCACATTCAGTATAAAAGAGAAAATATTATCTATGCTTTAAATGTTACAGCATATCAGAAAAATGGCATAATTGATTAGACAGGTGCCAGATTTGTTGAGTGATTTACATTGTGGAAAATCAACACTGAATAGAATTGTCACAGATTTGATAACCTATAGTGAGGATAAAATTAATTCACCAGATTTGATATTCACGGGGACTCATAATGATTCACATTTTGGAGAATCAGTAGATAACATAACTATAATAATTTGCTCATCTCTAATGTAAAGGAAACAGAGCAACATGTTAAACTGTTAGTGTTGTACAATGTCCTCTTAGCCTTAATGTAACCTCACCTATTCGCTGCCTATAGCAACCAATCACAGCCCCTGAGAAATGAAAGCTGTGCAGTGGTTGTTATGGGAAACAAAGAAAATTTGTCTCTTAGACAGGTTTTATAAATCTGCCCTAATGTTCCATCTAGGGCAGTAGTAGCGAACCGTTTAGAGCAGGGGTGCATAACCTTTTTTGGTCTGAGGGCCGCATTGTCACATCACTCTGTTTCAAGGGGCCGCAAATAAAAAACACATTGATCGGCGCTCGTTTGCATCAGCCTATTACACAAGCAAATGCAAAGTGATTGGGGAGGAATGATCCCTACCACAGTCATTCCGCCTTCATTTAGTTATAATTATTATTGGTGTCCCATCCCTGATTACACAGTGAGATGTGCTGCCGATAATTATAAACCTTTCATCCTGATAAAATATGCAAATCAGCCAAAAAATGAATGATTGCTTATTTATCGACTGATCAGCGGCACGATTATACTGGCCAGATATAAGACATGAGCGCTGCTATGAACAATTTTTCCCAGTAATTGTCGCGAATATCATTCTGCAGCATGGCCTCTGAAACCAAAGAGTTATACTTACCTGCTCCCCACCTCTGTGGTCCTCTGCACGGCCCCCATCTTCCAGCTGGCAGTGCATGTGCAATGACTGGCTTCAGCGGTGATGTGGCCACAAGCAGTGTGTTACTGCTAAAGCCAGTCAATGGCTAGAGAGGTGCATCTGACCATGGCCATGCACTGGCAAGTGTAAACAGTGCGGGGACCGGAAGATGGAGGCAGTGGGGGCAGCGCAGAAGACAGGAGCGGTAGGGGAGCAGGTAAGTATGAACCTTTTGGTTCAGGGACCATGCTGCAAGAACTGGTTAAAAATCATTTTTACTGGAAAAGTGGAGACATTTCCTTCCATCCTACCTCCTATTCATAAATCAGTGTTTTCCATTCACTGCGGAGAATGCCGCTTACTGGTTATTACCCCCTCCTGACATTATAGGGGCCCTGCAATAATCAGTAAGCACTTTCCTTCGCTGCGAAGACTGGCGCTCACTGGTTGTTACCGCCTCCTGCCCCCAGTTATAGGGACCCTGCAATAACCAGCAAGTGCTTTCCCTCACTGCAGAGGACAGCGCTCACTGGTTATTACCGCCTCCTGCCCCCAGTTATAGGGGCCCTGCAATAACCAGTAAGCACTTTCTTTCACTGCAGAGGACGCCGCTCACTGGTTATTACCGCCTCCTGCCGCCAGTTATAGGGGCCCTGCAATAGCCAGTAAGCACTTTCCTTCACTGCGGAGACTGCTGCTCACTTGTTATTACCGCCTCCTGCCCCCAGTTATAGGGGCCCTGCAATAACCAGTAAGCACATTCCTTCACTGCAGAGACTGCCACTCACTGGTTATTACCGCCTCCTGCGCCCAGTTATAGGGGCCCTGCAATAGCCAGTAAGCACTTTCCCTCACTGCAGAGGACGGCGCTCACTGGTTATTACCACCTCCTGCCGTTATAGGGGCCCTGCAATAACCAGTAAGCACTTTCCTTCACTGCGGAGACTGTAGCTCACTGGTTATTACCGCCTCCTGCCATTATAGGGGCCCTGCAATAACCAGTAATCGCTTTAACTTACTAGTGGGGAAGGAGCTCATTGGTTAACCCTTTAATGACCAGACACTATTTTGTGATTTAGCACCAGCGGTTCAAACGGCTGTAACTATCTTATTTGTTAAATTACCAAATTAAGTTTTGCGACAATTTTTTAACTGCTTTGTAACTTATTTTTTTAGTAGTTTTGGGGGAACTGTACAATTTTTTTTTTTTAAAGTATTTTTTTTTTAAACAATAGCTCCTTATTCTTTAAATATGCAAACTGACACCAAAATAAATTATTATAATTAGTTCCCTATTTTGTGTAGGCTGTTTTGTTATATAAAATTTATAGTTTCACGTGAATGGGGCAGTAATAGTGGAGGTTTTGGTTGGTGTGGGTGTTTGTTTTTTTTTTGTTTTTTTTTATGATTTTTTTTTTTTTAACTTACTACTACCATATATCCCCCAAGAGGTCATGGAAAGACTTTTGTGGGGACACTGACCTTTTTTTTTAATTCGCACCTTTTCTTTTTCACTTTTATTTGTATTTATTAATATTTTATTGTATTTTTTTTTTTATAATTGGTTTATTATTTTTTAAATATATTTTTGCCACACAATATATCCCCCAAGAGGTAATAAAAAGTCTGTTCAGGGACAATGAAAACTATTAATTTGCATTCTTCCTTTTTATTTTTTTTTTATTTTATTTGCATTTTATTTATTTTTATTTTTTAAATTCCTTTATTTTATTTTATTTGTATTTTATTTTTTTAGAACTTTCTATTTTTTAAAATATATTATTTTTTCCCCAAAATGGTCATAAAAAGACAGTGAACAATTTTATTTTGCACTTTTTCCTTTTTTATGGTATGTTTTTTTTTTATAATATTCTATTTTTTGGCCACATATTTTATTTCTTTTTTTCTTTAATTTGTATTTTACTTTTTATTTAGTTTTCAAATTTTTATTTTTAGAATTTTTTTACTTATTTTTTTTTTATATACTTTTTTCCATATAATTTGTCCCCAAGAGGCCACTGAAAGACCTTTGGGAGACAGTGAGAGGCTTTTTTTTGTACTATTTCCATTGTAACTGGGGCATTCAAAGGAGCCCCAGTTACAGGGGAGACTAGCCTCCTGTGGGGTGGTTTATAGAAGGCAGAGCTGATCAGGGTTTCCTGACAGTGCAGCTCTGCACTCCTCTGGCCCAAGCTGCTCATCGCTCTGCTGATCTGTCTGAGAGGGCAGAAGCTGCAAAAGAGCTTCTGCCTTCTCCTCTGCTCTCTCACTATGTATTCCAGCAGGGGGAGCCTGGGGGAGCGAGGGGGGGGAGGGGCGACCTGCTCCTGCTCTCGCTCTCCTGCTACAGTGCAAGAGCAGGAGCTGTCTGTCTTTTATCATTCTGCGGTGCTGGCGGCAGAAACATAGCTGATCACACGATCAGCTGTGCTTCTGCCCAGGAAGACGGGGGCCGCAAAACTAGGTTCTGGGGACCGCAGGTTGTGCACCCCTGGTTTAGAGGCTGAGTACCCAAACTGCAATCCAAAACCCACTTATTTATTGCAAAGTGCCAACGTGGCAATTCAACCTGAATACTACAGTACAATATAGTAAATATTTCATGTACTTTATTATTTAGCTATAATATCCCGCCTACATTCAAGAATCTAAGGCATATTTATACTCCTTAGACATTTTTCAGGGCGTGGGTGCCCACAGAGAGGACTCTGAGTGCCCCCTCTGGCACCCGTGCCATAGGTTTGCCATCAATGCTCTAGGGTCATCTACGAGGGATCAAATATCAACTATATTATCATGACATTTTATTCCAATTATAGCAAGAAAGCAAGATTAATTACATATAATTCTATTCCAATTAAAGGGGTTGGCCAATTTACAATGCCATTTCTCAAAATGGCATGTGAGCTCCATACAAGCATACATGACTTTTTACTGTTCCCCAGCTGTCATAGTGAAGGTCTCTAGCTCATGGACATCCTCCGCATCCATGGGCTGCAAGATGGTGGTGGTCATGTGACTGCTTCCTTGGGCTGTTCCAAAGTGCCAATACTTCTGTGCAAAGTGTGGAACAGCAAGTAGATGTGTCCACTGTACTCTGTATGCTATTCCATACAAAGACTAATATAGCCTAAACATTTCCTGACAAAGTACTGTAATTTTTTTTCCCCAAAGTTGATCATTTCACCCATACATGTCAGGATAAATCAAGTTAAAAAAAGTAAAAAAAAAAAAAAAATTTTTATGTTATGAACCATGAATAATTGTCAAGTACTTCCCCCTTAGGCTTTCACTGGGATTTAGAAATGTATCAGTTTTATTAGAAGATTTCTTAAAACAAATATAGATAGAATATTTTTCTTAAATAGTTATCCCCTTTGCAACCAGCGTTGTACATATACAGTGCTTGACAGGTCTTTAAAGATGACACCCACTTGTGAGTGCAGTGTACTCCATAGCTGCCAGGTTTCTGCCGTTATAAAAAGCAGACACTCAGGACTAATGTCTGCGATTGGCAATAACACTGATCGCAGACATTCATCCCCTCAGGTTCCATAGTCAGTTGTAATTACAGCAACTGAGGAAGCCTGAACAGCTTCCCTGCTGTGATATTGGAGGTATCCATTTGTTGGTGGTGGTGGCCTGGAACCTGCTGATGGCTATCATGTCTATCACAGGTATTCACATATTACATATTCCTATGGAGGTCTTCCAATGGCAGCATTGCATAGGAATATAATGAAACTCCTTTAGGCTGTATTCTTCTATAAAATAGGTCTATGGGGGAAGTGAACAAATGATCACATGGTAAAATCCCATTAATAAAAAAAAAAGTTAACAGTTCTTAAAAATATAAAAAAAACGCTCAAAATATAAATTCAAAAGTGGCCAACCCCATTAAACATATTTTATTTTGCTCACTTATATAGTACTAAATTTTTCTGCAGTGCTGTAGATAGATTGTCATCATTTATTTCATTTCTTGCCCCCATTGATGCACTCAAGGTAAGTTCCAAATTACAGGAGTTTTCCCATTAAGAAAACTTATCCCTGATCCACAGGATGGTGATCAGTGGGGACCCCAGCGTTATATCCCTGTTGATCATGAGAACTGTGGCTTGTTTTTCTTCATTTGAATGAAGGTCACACATGTGTGTTGCGGCTCCATTCAGCTCTACTGGGCTGCCGAAGATAGCCAAATACTTGTACTCAGCTATCTCCAGGAATTCTAGAGTTGAATACCAGTATGTTTTTGGAGGAAAACCATGCAAACATGCAGATGTAGTTAGAGTACGACCAAAAGGCATGATCGTGCTGTGGTTGGGTTGCGGCCGTGCTGCGGAACCAAATGGCCAATTAGCCTGCAGCTGTCCTTTATTTAGCTAATGAAGACCACACTCTGTGTTCATTGTTAATGGCTGCTTGGCAAATTCAAAACTGCGTGGCCATTAACAATGAAGACCCACTAAACAGTGCGGTCTTTATTAGTTAAATGAAAGACAGATTTGCGATAATTGGCTGCAAGGTTCATGACTGCAGCACAGTTGAAACTCAACTGCAGCATGACCATACCATGTGGTCATACCCTTAGATTCAAACCCAGGACCCCAGAGCAAGAAGGGAACATCACTAACCACTGAGCCCTTTTTCGACAGAGCAGTCTAAAACTTAAGTCTCTTTAGCAAATGTTGTTTGTCACCTATTTAAGGATTATAGTTGGATGACAAACAAACAAGTTAAAAGGATGTCCCTGATTTTGATAGTTCATTAATTGAAAGCATCCTGTTTTTTTTTTTTTCAGTAAAATACTTATAAATTCAAACACTTTAATAAGGAAAAGCTTATATATTAGCACATAGATTTGTTGGTGAAAGTTCTGTTCATCTGAATAGGGTTTTTGGTTCGCAAGCACATTGATTTATGTAAGCTCCATTTAGATGAACAGGACAGTAGCAGAAACTTCTATACCAAAACTGCCACATGGAGCCACAAATTTTAAACACACAGGTCAAAGCAATGCCACTGAATCTATTGATTTCAATGGACCTCAACGTTCCTGTGGACCAAGAGATTCTTCTTATATCTATTACCACAAATTGTTCTATAGTCTGTGTTTACATCAACATACAATGATTTAGAATATATATTATGAACTTAAAAGGGTTGTCCAGTTTCAAGAGGAAACAGAAAAACTCAAGAGATCATCTTGTAATAAAGAAAAGATGATTATTTACCAGACAAATACCACTCTGCTGCTCTAGTTCTCCTAGCAAGGCACTGCTTTCCTGGCAGCTTCAGAGACATTACATCCACATGTAACCACTGCAGCTAATCACTGGCCTCAGAGGTGATTGGCTGCAGTGCTCATGTTCACATCACCGCTGCAGCTGGGAAAATAGAGCCCTGCTGGAAGAGCCAGAGCAGCAGAGTGGGATCTTTCAGGGAAGTAATCTTTAATTCTTTATCATAGGTCAATCCTGTGAGTTGATCAGTTTCCTCTTGAAAGTGGACAATCCCTCCAACACTGTAACCCCATGTGGTTCTGTGGAAGCAAATTTACCACTCACTCTGTATGAAACTCAAGGTCTAAGTTCTTTGAGTATAACATCAGTCTGTTGTGGCTGTGTAACAGATGCTGATGAGATGGCAAACTAGATAAACTTTTTTCAAGCACATTGAAGATTGGACACCTTTTTGTTAATTATTTATATTTTTTTATTTGGGACACTTTTATTAAATACAACACATTTACAATTAAAGGAATATTCAATTTCATTAAAAAAAGGGGTTTTATTGTTCTGATGGACCATCATGACATGTGAGGGTTCGACTTTAGAGACTTTCACTGAACCTGAAAATGAACAGATCGCATCGCTGGTTCACTGTGTGCCACTTGTAGTTCCAATCCCTTGATGAAATGCAAATACCTCTTTAGTGAAGAATAGACAAATGATGTAAGTAATAATACATTTCAGCTTTTAAGTGGTTTTATTTATATAGTATTGCAATCATTTACATTTTTTAAAGTTCAACAGTCAGTTTTAATGAAGTAAGTATTCATTTTGTTATTTGTCTAATAATGTCTTTATATAAAGCTCACTGAGTAGTTAAATCACAATGAGATAATTCTTTAGAGATAACATCTGTGTAAGTTAAGCAGCGTAGTTAATTGGGCGTATTTCACACATTCTGAACTTCTTTCCAGAAAGTGTTTGCATTTTTCAAATTTCCTCTTGCCTCTAAAGTTCACAGAATTTCAGCCATATTGAGAAATCATAAAGATTTACTACAGTATATGTTGCTTCATCATTTCTTCACAAAAATGCTGATAATAATTAGTATGGGAAGACAGCCTGGGAGCTCCATTGCACATTTCCAATAAACTGTTGAATAATTACCACAAAACACATCCCGTTAAGTGATTTCTCAGATGTAAATCAATGACTCATTAGTTTTAAACATACCAGACTTCTAGACCCTGAAATTATGGTGTGAACATATGGTGTTGTTTGCCAACTCAAATAAATCCTGATTGGTGAAGAATTCTATATGTTCTAGAAGTTTCTCTGATGCCATTATCACTGTACCACATGTTGAAAGTCCCTTCAACGCAAAAGAAAACAAAATACCAATACTTCTAAAATAGCTCTATGCAAATAGCTGATGGATCATGTATAAAATTTCATGTCAAAGACAGAATATGACCAGCATGCATTGGGAAAGACTTTCCAGATTTAACAGGGTGGGATTGAATTCCAATTCAAAGCTAGAACGGGTAATAATTCACCTATGTGCTTGTGCAATGCACAGTAGAGGATGCTGAAGCTGCACATTAAAGTCCAGGGAAGATGTTTTGACTCAGATCACAAGTAACATAGTAACATCTGTCCATCCAGTTCGGCCTGTCATCCTGCTAGTTGATCCAGAGGATGGCAAAAAAAAAACTGTGAGGTAGAATCCAATATTCCCAACTTAAGGGGAATAAAAAATTCCTTACCGACTCCAATCAGGCAATCAGAATAACTCCCTGGATCAACGACCCATCTCTAGTAGCTATAACCTGTAATATTATTATTCTCCAGAAATACATCCAGGCCCCTCTTGAATTCTATTATTGTACTCACCATCCCTTCTTGTACTCACCAGTGGGCAGTAGAGTGTAAAGAGCAGCAGTTGAGTGCATGTGCGAGAGTTTACTCTCTGGAGCAGCTATCAGATCTTACAGAGGCAAGTAGAGTCAGAGAAAATAATTGTTTGGGATAATAAACAACACCGCACAGCTTTATAAAGAGTTCCTACAGAGAAGATGAATACAAGGGGAGATAAAAAGAGACCAGAACCCGGAATAGAATATCATTGTGGTCTTTGACTTACACAGTTGGGACTGATGCCCAGAATGGTTATGTATAAGCTGTGTAGAAAACTGTCTACACTACACTGTCATTGTTGAAGCATTAACTACACTGGTTGTCCTAGTCTGTTTTTCTTTTTTTGACCATCCACCTGCATCTTATGTTTGCCCATCCACATATTAGACTGCATTCATCAATTGTAAAAGAGATTGCTTATTACTGCCAAGGTCAGGAGACCCCAGGTTCAATTTTAAAAAAAATGGTCTCCAAAGAGGAATCTAACTGTGAACATGACATAAATGTATAAGATAGAAATAAAGTATTGCTTAAATGAGTTATAATACTGAATAAACACCACAAAATTATGATAGGTCAAACAAGAAAGGTAAGCTGAGATGAAGGCCTTCATGGTTTTGAACCTGTCTTACAGAAGGATACATTTATATGGTGGATCAACAGAAGATTAAATGCTATTAGATTTTTATTTTTTTGTTTGAAGCAAAGTTATTACAATGGAAAGAATATATTAATAAACTCTGAGTGTCTCTGAAAATGAAATATATATAATTTCATTTAAAAAAAATGGTACGTGCAATACAGATTTTATTGTGTTTTTGAGGTTTTGTTTTTTTAAAGAGCTCTTAGAAAAGGGTTTAATATCTCTGTTTACTGGCTGTGAAAGTAAGAAATTGGACTCTAAAAAAGCAGGAAGAAAAAAAAAACTGTTGTGTTTCTACCTTTTGGAACATTATGTAATATTGCCATGGAATTGGCTATAAACACTTGACAGTGGTCAATATTAAAAAGCGTTTGTAAAAATCTTATATAACGCATATTTGACAACTCAAAAGTTAAGCAAAATGTATACAGATTTTGAGGTGAAATGCTTTACAGGGTGTGGAAAAATTGGATCTATGATATATATGTAATGGGTTTGTTGTATTCATGAAGAATATATTTGATGGAGTGAGTCTTTAAAAATAGGTTGGAACACTTTAATTTACTTTCCATTTGTGTTAAAACAAAATGGGTGGTCAACAAGCAATCATAAATTACAAAATGTGATTAATATATACGTCGCACTAGAATCCAGAAGTGGGATATTGGGTGCAAACTAACAGGTAGAATCACTCAATCTACCAAGGGAAAATAATATGAGGATAATAGAGTTAGATGCACTCGCCACATATGGACCAGATCTGATATAAAAATGACAATTTATTGTATCGATAAAAAACACATATTATAGTCAAATGGAAGTATATGACAAATGGTACTGGGATCACAAAAAATTTATCAATTAAACAGCCGCAAATGTCCACTTGAAAATTGGTAATGGTAGGTGTTACACTCACAGAGGTAATTAGCAATGTGCGATGGCGTAGGAAGAAATAACGCAATAAAATCGCATTGGAGTCGCACTAAATAGGAGAGTAATAAATGTCCACTTTACAGAAGAGTATGTGTCTTCCTTGATATCGTCACTAGAAGGTTAGTGGTTGATACAACATTCCAAATCTAGTTGGATTTAAAGTCACAAAAGAGCGGCGTCCCACTCTGTTGTAATTACAACGGCGTCCCGCTGATGTAATAAGTTGCGATCGCTAAAAAGGTGATGGATAAACAATCGGAACAAGCTTACCAGAGGCCCGTCGTGTCTGATACCGCTCCCTACTGTATGCGATGGTTGCGAGTGAAGTAGTTGGTTTGTCTAATCACTTTCCATCCAGTCTCGGGAGAGTCCGTGTATGTATGGCGTTCAGCCACGTTAGTAACTGAGTACACACGTGGATCTACCGGCGGGAAGGAGTCAGATCCATTAAATCAAGGCTGCTTTCTCCCGCGGTTATTTTCTCACGACAGCTTATGGGTCTTCTGGATTATTGCGATAAATGTCCGTATCTTGTATTAAGGGGAACATCCGACCAGACGCGTTTCGGGGTTTTAGACAGTTATTACCCCTTCCTCAGTGGTCAAAAAAAAACTGTTGTGTTTCTACCTTTTGGAACATTATGTAATATTGCCATGGAATTGGCTATAAACACTTGACAGTGGTCAATATTAGAAAGCGTTTGTAAAAATCTTATATAACGCATATTTGACAACTCAAAAGTTAAGCAAAATGTATACAGATTTTGAGGTGAAATGCTTTACAGGGTGTGGAAAAATTGGATCTATGATATATATGTAATGGGTTTGTTGTATTCATGAAGAATATATTTGATGGAGTGAGTCTTTAAAAATAGGTTGGAACACTTTAATTTACTTTCCATTTGTGTTAAAACAAAATGGGTGGTCAACAAGCAATCATAAATTACAGTTTATATTTATGGCTTCTAAGGTTAATTTAGCTAAAAGCCAGAAAAACAGTAAACTGTCAATTTAACCAGTACTAGGACAGATGGATAACATTTGGAGTGTGGAAAAAATATGGTAAAAAATTAAAAGTGCAAAATGGTTATGTGTGAATAAAACTTTAGTTTTCCTGTTTCTTGCTTGCCAGTGAACAAATACTATAAATTATTATCCTTAGTGTATGCATCTGTTTCTGACATAACACCATTCCTTTAGCAAACTCTCTATATATACTATTTATTTTCTATATATACCCCTTGGCCTGCTGAGACACCAGATCACTTATTATACACCATAAACCTAATAAAGGAAGTAATTCTGTAAAACAAGAAGAACATGTCTCTGTCTTTATTACGATTTACCAATATCACTCCCTTACCAGGTTAAATTGATTTCTAAAATTGAATTGGGTA
Organism: Bufotes viridis; assembly: GCA_033119425.1. Taxonomy (NCBI): domain Eukaryota; kingdom Metazoa; phylum Chordata; class Amphibia; order Anura; family Bufonidae; genus Bufotes; species Bufotes viridis. Next base: position 151,501,466 of record CM065591.1, on the reverse strand, counting down.
GGTTTCAGCTTTTTTATAGCACAGGCCCAAGGCTACTACAGTATTATAATATAAAGTAACAACAGAATATTATATAAAACACCAGGTATGAGGATGATATTAATAATGAATTCTATGTATGAAATACAGAGTCTTTTAAAACACCTGATTTTGTCCAGATCAAGTTTCAGAGGAAGTTTCTAGAAAGGTAAAGAAAATATGCAGAAGAGATAATTCAAAGTAGTAGTCATATTTAATAAGTCTATTTACTTGTAGTAAATTTCTTAAATTCCAATACCCAAGGGGCTAGACACATTCTGGGTATTTTACATATGATAAATCAGAGTGTAAATAAAAAGGCTGAACATTAGGATTACAAATTAAATTCCTCCCAAAGGTCTTTGGAGTCCAAATTTCAGTTTATAGGTGTCATTTATTAAACAGAAATACTCTTTAATTAGGCGTAATTCTGGCGCAGATTGCGGTGCAAAGGTCCTTTTCCCCTCAATCTGCTACTTCTTCCCGCTCACTCCAGATCTAAAAAAGTGGGTGTCATTGGCGGGGAAGGTCACGCGCCAGCTGGACTGTCTCATTGATCATTTTCTATGCCTGGTTTAGGTGTAGAAAATGGTCTAAATGTAAGACAGCTAGGAAGCTGTCTTACATTAGGAAGCGGCAGTGGATCCGCCGAAGTTATGAAGAGGCCTGCGCCAGTCTTAATAAATGTGCCCCATAATGTTCACTCCAAAACTTTAAATGTCCAGCACTTTTATGGTTAACCACATCTTGACAGGCTAATAATAGGCATTATCCAGTTCCTGTGATTGACATAATATTATATTATAGTAACGACACGGGGATACGAGTTATTACCATGCCATTACTTTTGGCTATGTCATAGAGCTACTATCCTGCTCTATAGGCAGCCAGAAATCAGGGCCGGCGCGTCCTATACGCGGAATAGGCAGCCGCGTAGAGCGCCCCTTGGGAAGGGGCGCTGCTAGGAGCGCCGGCCCCGCCTCATGCTGCAGCCGCCCGAGCGCTCTGAATTGAGCCTCAGGCGGCTGCAGCACTGCCCGGGCTGGCGCGTCCATGAGGGCGCACCGCCCGGGCGCAGCATGAAGAGAGGAGCTGACAGGAGGGAAGCGCTCAGCGCTCCCTCCTGTCACTCCATTGTAGAGTGGCCGAGCTCTTTAAGGTCCGCGGATACAGGAGCATCTGTCTCCTGTACCCGGCTGGACTGACATGAAGTGCGCACACAGTGTGCACTTCATGTCAGTCCCCTCGGGTACAGGAAACGAAAGCTCCTGTACCCGTGAAGCATAAAGAGCTCGGCCGTGCTACACTAGAGGTAGGGGGGCTCGGGTGGGGGGGAGAGAAGAATGACAAGGAGAGGGGGGAGAATAAAAAGAGGGGAAAGAGAATGACAAAGGAGAGGGGGGAGAGAGAATGACAAGGGGAGAAAGAGAATGACAAGGGGGGGAGAGAATGACAAGGGGGGAAAGGGAATGACAAGGGGGGGGGAGGTGAAGAATGACAAGGGGGGGAGTGTGAAGAATGACAAGAGGGGGGAGAGAATGATAAGTGGGGGGGGAGGAAGAATGACAAGTGGGGGGAGTGTGAAGAATGACAAGAGGGGGGAGAGAATGACAAGGGGGGGAGAGAGAACTGGCTTTAGTTAAAGGGGTTCTGCAGTTTGTTACAACTGATGAACCTCTGGATAGATCATCAGCATCTGATCGGCCGGGGTCTGACACCCGGGACCCCCACCGATCAGCTGTTAGAGAAGGCAGCGGCCTTCTCGCTGTTTACCGCAGGCGCAGTGACGTCACGACTAGTATCACTGGCCTTGGCGGGGTTAAGCTCTGTTCACTTGAATGAAGCTTAGCCCCACCCAGGCCAATGATACTAATCGTGATATCACTGCGAGAAGGCTGAGGCGCTACTGCCAGCGCTGCTGCCATCTCAAACAGCTGATTGGCAGGGGTCCCGGGTGTCGGACCCCTGCCGATCAGTTTAAATAAACTGCAGAACCCCTGTAATATGGCAGATCATATGGGTGGGGCATTGTGATGTCACATGGGGGGGGGGGCGGCAAACTTTTCTTTTGCCTAGGGCGGCAAAAATCCTTGCACCGGCCCTGCCAGAAATAATAGATAAGTGGTCAGCCATAGAAAGGAAACTCCTAAGTGATCAGGGTACGCTAAGGAGCTGTCTTGGCAGTCAGAGATTTAACAAAGCCCCTTCCCCCCAGACCTACCATATACAGGTTCTTATTTGCACTACCAGAGGTAGGTTGTAGCTGTTTTTTTTTCTGATTAAAAAATATATATAAAAAGAATTGTTTTTATTTTTTTTACTTACAAATAGAGTTGAGAGAACACCTGGATGTTCGGGTTCGAGAAGTTCTGCCGAACTTCACGAAAATATTCGGGTTCGGGATCCGAACTCGACCTGAACTTCACCCCGAACCCCATTGAAGTCAATGGGGACCCAAACTTTTGGGCACTAAAAAGGCTGTAAAATAAAGGAATGGGCTAGAGGGCTGCAAAAGGCAGGAAAATGTAGGTAAATTCCATGAAAACAAATGTGGATAGAGAAATGAATTAAAATAAAATGAAATAAATAAAAATTAACAAATATCAATTGGAGAGAGGTCCCATAGCAGAGAATCGGGCTTCATGTCACCCACCAATGGAGAAGGCCACTTTTACTTGTTTAGGCCCCAGCACCCAGACAGAGGAGAGAGGTCCCATAGCAGAGAATAAGGCTTCATGTCACCCACCAATGGAAAAGGCCACTTTCAGTTATTTAGGCCCTAGCACCCAGACAGAGGAAAGAGGTGGCATAGCAGAGAATCAGGCTTCATGTCAACCACTAATGGAAAGGCCACTTTTACTTATTCAGGCCCCAGCACCCAGACAGTGGAGAGAGGTCCCATAGCAGAGAGTCAGGCTTCATGTCACCCACCAAAGGAACAGGCCACTTTCAGATATTTAGGCCCCGGCACCAAGACAGAGGAGAGAGGTCACATAGCAGAGAATCAGGCTTCATGTCACCCACAATTGGAACAGGCCACTTTACGATGTTTAGGCCCCTGGCACCCAGATGGAGGAGAGGTTCATTCAACTTTGGATTGCCCTGCAATATAACGGTAAAATTTAAAAAAGAGGATTGAATGAAGAAGTGCCCTGGAGTCCAAGAATATATGGTTAAGGGGAGGTAGTTATAAATGTCTAATCTGCACAAGGAATGGACAGGTGCTGTGGGATTCATGTCTGGTTCATTTTTATGAACGTCAGCTTGCCCACATTGGCTGTGGACAGGCGGCTGCGTTTGTCTGTAATGATGCCCCCTGCCATGCTGAATACACGATCAGACAAAACGCTGGCCGCCGGGCAGGCCAGCGCCTCCAAGGCATAAAAGGCTAGCTCTGGCCACGTGGAAAATTTGGAGACCCAGAAGTTGAATGGGGCCAAACCATCAGTCAGTATGTGGAGGGGGTGTGCACACTTACTGTTCCACCATGTTAGTGAAATGCTGCCTCCTGCTAACACGTTCCGTATCAGGTGGTGGTGCAGTTAGCTGTGTCGTGGTGACAAAACTTTTCCACATCTCTGCCATGCTAACCCTGCCCTCAGAGAAGCTGGCCGTTACACAGCTGCGTTGGCGACCTCTTGCTCCTCCTCTGCCTTCGCCTTGGGCTTCCACTTGTTCCCCTGTGACATTTGGGAATGCTCTCAGTAGCGCTTCTACCAACGTGCGCTTGTACTCGCGCATCTTCTTATCACGCTCCAGTGCAGGAAGTAAGGTGGGCACATTGTCTTTGTACGAGGGATCCAGCAGGGTGGCAACCCAGTAGTCCGCACACGTTAAAATGTGGGCAACTCTGCTGTCGTTGCAAGAACTGCAGCATGTAGTCACTCATGTGTGCCAGGCTGCCCAGAGGTAAGGACAAGCTGTCCTCTGTGGGAGGATCATCGTCATCGTTCTCCGTTTCCCCCCAACCACGCACCAGTGATGGGCCCTTACTAGATGTTTTCATCATTGTTACCGTTCAGCACAATAAGAAAAAAATTATTTGGCACCATTTATTGAACTTAAATTCAGGCCTTTTTTTTTCAGGCACCAAACACTATCTGGCTATCTATTTATGTACCGTATTGCACTAATCCAGGCACAGCAGTAACCACAGATTTAGGGGAATATCAATTGTAGGTCTAGTATTTAGGCCCTGGATGAAAGGTATCCTTTTACGGACAGATTTACACTTGGAGATGCACAGTAGCGTGTAAAAGATATATAGGATTATGCTTTCACTTGTGTAATATACCCGTTAACGGAAATAAATACACTTAGAGATGCAAAACAGTGTGTGCAAATGTAGAGAATTATGCTGTATTTTAACACTTACTGTAATATACCCTTTAACGGAAAGAAATACACTTGGAGATGCATGGTAGCATGTGAAGTTATTGAGGATGACCCAATCAGCACTTGTATTTACACCTTGAGTGTAATATACACTTTTACGGACAGAAATACACTATGAGTTGCACAATAATGTGTGCAAATTTAAAGGATTATGCTTTCAGCAATTATAATTTAACACTTTGTGTAATATACCCTTTTACGGAAAGAAATACACTTGGAGATGCACGCTGAGTGTAATATACCCTTTTTACGGACAGATTTACACTTGGCCTGCAACAGCTGGAACACCAGATTTATGGTTTTGCAATTTTGGTAATTGAATTTCAACCCAGAACAAAATATATCCTTTGACGGATACTATTAAACTATTTGTCCAGCCACAGCTAGAACACCAGATTTACTGTATTTATATTTTTGCAACTGAATTTCACCCCAGAAAATAATATATCCTTTGACGGACACTATGAAACTTGTCCAGTCACAGCTGGAACACCAGATTTACGGTATTGCTATTTTAGCAATTGAATTTCATCCCAGAACAAAATATATCCTTAACGGATACTATTAAACTACTTGTCCAGCCACAGCTAGAAAACCAGATTTACTGTATTTCTATTTTTGCAACTGAATTTCACCCCAAACAATAATATATCCTTTGACGGACACTTTGAAACCTTTCAAGTCACAGCTGGAACACCAGATTTACGGTATTGCTATTTTGGTAATTGAATTTTGATAGCTCTTTCCAATCCGAGGTGGTTATGAGATGGTTATACAATGAGACATCAGACCTCCACCGGTAAATTATTCCTTTCAGTTAATACTCTCTCCTCCAGCTGGGAGAAATTAGCCATCCAGAACTCAAACTGAAATAGTTAAGATCTGAAGTCTTTATTTAATAGTGCGTGTATTTATAGGACATTGGGGGTGGGAACACCAAAATTACTGCAGTGGGTGACATGTTAATATTGGGAATTCGGTAAACAATACTGGTATCTGCCATATACAATACATGATAGGGTTATTTTACATATTGGCCAAGGTTAATCTAGATGCTAACAAGTTGGACTCGTTACAGCTTGCTGTCATGTATGTGAGGTTCCTGTTGTCCATTGTATTTTAATGCCTGGTGGGATGGGCTTGCATACTTCAATTAAGAGCCCTCTGGGGCATTTGTCTTCAGAGGAAATGAACTGTATTGTCTCTAAACCATGTATAATCCATACAGGGGACAGTCCCTGAGAGAAATATAATATATGTCTAATATACATCTGATAGCAAGGTTAAAAATCCCTTTCAAATTTCAACCCAGAACAAAATATATCCTGTGACGGATACTAATAAACAACTTGTCCAGCCACAGCTAGAACACCAGATTTACTGTATTTCTATTTTTGCAACTGAATTTTCACCCCAGATAAAAATATATCCTTTGACGGACACTATGAAACTTGTCCAGTCACAGCTGGAACACCAGATTTACGATATTGCTATTTTGGCAATTGAATTTCACCCCAGAACAAAATATATCCTTTGATGGATACTATTAAACTACTTGTCCAGCCACAGCTAGAACACCAGATTTACTGAATTTCTATTTTTGCAACTGAATTTCACCCCAGAAAATAATATATCCTTTGACGGACACTATGAAACTTGTCCAGTCACTGCTGGAACACCAGATTTACAGTATTGCTATTTTGGTAATTGAATTTCAACCCAGAACAAAAGCTATACTTTTACGGACACTATGAAAGTTGTCCAGCCACATCTGAAACCACTGATTTATGGTATTGCTATTTTGGCAATTGAATTTCACCCCAGAACAAAAGCTATCCTTTGACGGACACTATAAAACTTGTCCTGCCACAGCGGAAACTACTAATTTAGGGTATTGCTATATTTGAAATTGAATTTCAATTTTTCTTTGGCAGACAGTATTACACTCGGCTAGCCACAGCTGGAATACCAGATTTAGGGGATTGCTTTTTTTTTAAAGTGAATTTCACCTCTCAATAAAATATAGAAAATTCTATCCTGAATTTCTAGGGGTGACTATAAGCACAGCCAAGCCCCTGATGTAGGATACAGCAAAAAAAAAAAAAAAACCCTACTATTGATGGATCAATGGACTTGGTGGCAGCTTGTGCTGGCGCACCACAAGACACAAGATGGCTGCCGATCACCCCAGAAAAAAGTGACAAAAAAACGTTCTGGGCAGCCTCAAAACAGTGAGCAATTAACTAGCAGAAGTTGAATGATTCACATCTGTAGATCGATCACTTCATTAAGTGTTTTTGCTGAGTTAATCCCTGCCTAATCTCGCCCTAACAGAAGCTGCATCCTATCCGTACACTTATCAAAGCAGAGTGACGTGCTGCGCGACGTGACTTCAGCTTAAATAGAGGCTGGGTCACATGCTGCACTTGGCCAATCACAGCCATGCCAATAGTAGGCATGGCTGTGATGGCCTCTTGGGGCAAGTAGTATGACGCTTGTTGATTGGCTGCTTTGCAGGCTTTAAAAATGCGCCATAGAAATCGCCAAACAACGAACCCGAACTTTTACGTAAATGTTCGGGTTCGGGTCCGTGTCACGAGCACCCCAAAATTCGGTACGAGCCAATCCCTACTTACAAAGGCCTTGCTTTTTGTAAAAAAAAAAGATTGGTACAAACAAGTAACCTAATTATTTTATCTGTATGGTAAACATTGTGAAAAAATTTTTTTTTTGCTCATTCTATTTAAAGGCAATAAAAAGTTATCAAAAAGTCCTCAAATGTACTTCACATTGGTATCAATAAAAACTAAAGTTCATCCATCTCAGTCAGGTATAAAGTAATGTTTTTTTTATTACTGATAAAAATTAATTCTATAATATTGGTCTGTATTTAAAAAATGTTAAATAAAGTTTATAAAAAAAAGTTCATCCAGAAAAAATAAGCCCGCACACAGCTCTGTGAATAAAAAAAGATGAACATTTTATAGGTCTTTGAATGTAGGAAAACACAAAGAAATAATTAAAAAAATACAGCATACTGGAAAAAATTTAAGACTGGCATGTAGCCTGCCAGTCTTAATCAGATGCTTTATTGGCATAAGTTGCACCAAATTTAATAAGAGCCTTTTAATAACTTTGGTACATCTTGTGAAGTTTGAGTGCCAGAAACTGAAATCCATACCAGCTAGCAGCTTTAATAGATTTTACATCTAAGTTATGGCAGTTTTCTGTTGAGCTACATAGGCCATGCCTCTCCTGCCCACAGTTAAGAAAATGGGCAAGCACAATGTAAACCAGCAAAAAGTCAAATTTTAATGTACGAAAGGGGGCTTGGCAAAAAAAAAAAAGTTACTTTCTCTGTCAGAAAACTGGTATTAAAGTCTTGATTGTTTTTATTGCGCAAGAATATCCTCTCCTCCAAATAAAATTATTAAAAATTATGCAATACATTATATGTGCCCCATAATGATGCCATTTATAAAAATTATGCATCATGTAAAAAAAATAAAATAATCTTATATGACTATATCAGCGGAAAAATAAAGAAGTATGGCTTTTGAAATGCGGAGATGAAAAGAAAGAAATTTCCATGTGCTTAAATAGGCCACATCCATAAGAGGTTAAAAACACTTTATTATGTCAAATACTGAAATACATCCATACTGACCCAAACAATACAATTGTGAAATTATTATCCCATACAGTGTTCATTGCAAGAAAATAAATAAATAAGTAAACAATCCAGAATTCCTTTTTTTTTTTTTTCATCCAGTCTCTTAAAAATTGGAATAAAAAGTGATCAAAATGAGACCAATGAAAAAGCTAATATCCCACAAAAAACCCTATATCTAAAAAATAAACCAATTTTTACCGAACCGGGTTCAGGCTAAACTTTGCAATTTTTCGGATGACAGATAAACCCAAACCTATTCAGGTTCATTTCGGTCGAAAAGTAAAGTGGTGTGTAGTGCCATTTTACTGCATCTTTCCTAGCAAAAAACACTATAGAGGAAAAAGAAGGGTGCTCACATGACCCTTGCCCTAATTGGCTACCAGCCCAACAGACAGCCCAACAGACAGCCAATTAGCACTGCAGCAGGCCAGTAGGTGCCCTAGCAGAATGAGAAGAATATTATTCTGTCTTGGGCTGTGATTGAGGGTGGATGGATCTTACAGTGTCTGCGAGAAAAGTGATCTTAGGGAGTCAGGGACAGTGAAATGAAATAGTCTCTGAGTGATAACAGGATATTAAGCGTCAGGCCTCAATCATCCATTTCCGTTTATTAACATTTCCACAAGACTCCAATTTTTCAAGTGGTTTCAATTAAATAAAACCAGCATAGAGGTGATCAGTACACCAATACACAGAGGAGTGCACCAAATTATCGGTAAGTAATAATGTGATATTAAGCATCAGCCTTCAATCATCCATTTCTGTTTCTTTTCTTCTAAACATTGTTCCAAATTTTTTTAGAGAGTTGTTCAATTGAACTAAACCAGCATATAGGTGATCAGTACAACAATACACAGGGTAATGCACCAATTTATCTGTGCGTGATAACTTGATATTAAATGCCAGGCCTCAATCATCCATTTCTGTTTTATTCTTTTTTCACGCAGTTGGAACTGACTTTTTTGGGGTTGTTCAGTTGAATTAAACTAGCATATAGGTAGTCATATAGGTAGTCAAATTGCACAAAATTGTCTGTGAGTGATTACCTGATTACCTCAGTATCTGAGGAAAGGGATTTAGGGGTCATTATATCAGACGACCTAAAGGTGGGCAGACAATGTCATAGAGCAGCAGGTAATGCCAGCAGAATGCTTGGGTGTATAGGGAGAGGCATTAACAGTAGAAAGAGGGAGGTGCTCGTGCCGCTCTACAGAGCACTAGTGAGACCTCATTTGGAGTATTGTGTGCAGTACTGGAGACCATATCTGCAGAAGGATATTGAAACTTTGGAGAGAGTTCAGAGAAGAGCTACTAAACTAGTACATGGATTGCAGGACAAAACTTACCAGGAAAGGTTAAAGGACCTTAACATGTATAGCTTGGAAGCAAGAAGAGACAGAGGGGATATGATAGAAACTTTTAAATACATAAAGGGAATCATCACGGTAAAAGAGGAGAGAATATTTAAAAGAAGAAAAACTGCTACAAGAGGACATAGTTTTAAATTAGAGGGGCAAAGGTTTAAAAGTAATATAAGGAAGAATTACTTTACTGAGAGAGTAGTGGACGCATGGAATAGCCTTCCTGCAGAAGTGGTAGCTGCAAATACAGTGAAGGAGTTTAAGCATGCATGGGATAGGCATAAGGCCATCCTTCATATAAGATAGGGCCTGGGGCTATCCATAGTATTCAGCATATTGGGCAGACTAGATGGGCCAAATGGTTCTTATCTGCCGACACATTCTATGTTTCTATGTTTCTATATTAAGCATCAGGTCTAAAAAACAATTTCCATTTATTTCCTTCTCTCAACAGTTCCAAGTTTTTTTGTAGGGTTGATCAATTTATGAAGTGGGGAGGGTGGTAACAGCATTAGAAGTCCACAGACTGGCTCTATGACATAGTGGTGAGGTGGACGCAGCATGAGAAGACCACAGAGTGGTCCAATGACAGAGTATGGAGGTGGCAGCAGCATCAGAAGGAGGCCACAGAGTGGCACAATGACATTGTAGAGGTAGAGGCAGCATCAGGAGGCCACAGAGTGGCACAATGACAGTGTGGAGGTGGCAGCAGCAGCAGCATCAGGAGACCACAGAGTGGCAAGGTGACATAGTGAGGAGGTGGGGGGCAATACCAGTACCAGCTGAAGATGGTGGGTGAAAGAAGGAGCACTTGGCATTAGATTTGTGGCCTCAGGCAGGTGGAAGCATCAGAATAGTAGCTGAGGCAGGTAGCCAGAAGAAACCGGTCTACTTTGTCAAAGTGTTGGTTTGGCACCATGGATGATCTAGTCTGATGCATCAGGCACTGGTGGGTGGAAATCCTGGCTGATCCACGTCTGATTCATCTTGACAAAGGTCAGTTTTTCCACGTTTTGCCATGGTTCTCCGAGGCCACTTTATGGTGATGCTGCATATGTTGACGCAGGGCCATGGTGCCACACTTCACCTTCTGCCCACAGATTCTACATATGTTTATGTTCACCTCCTCCGACGGCTTAACAAAAAACTGACACAAAATTTTGTTTTCTCATCCGCCTCTTCCTCCAATTCCTCTTCCATACAGAATATATATGCCCTCACTACAATGTTTTGTAGGGTTCGCTAGGCTTCAGGCCCTCACCTCCAATGCTTTATACCATCTGTTCACCTGTAGCCCATCACTGCAATGATTTGTGGGGTTCGCTGGGCTTCAGGCCCTTGCCTCCAATACTTTGTAAGGTCTGCTCACCTCTAGCCCATCACTTTGTAAGGTCCATCAGTAGTCTAGGGTCAGTTGGTAGGATATTGTTAGGAGGTGAACTTTATCCCCAGCTTCTGGCCTAGACGCTTGTTTTGAGGTTTTCTGTGTGTTTATTGTATCTTGTATCCTTCCCGCCGTGACAAGTGGCAGTTGACTTGAAAGGCTACGACCATGTTGCAGCTGGTATTCCACAACTGCCCTCTGCTGCTCACAAAGCCTGGCCAACATGTAGAATGTAGAGTTCCATCGTTTGCTTACGTCGCATAACAGTTGGTGAGCTGGAAGCCGCAAGCGCTGCTGCAGCGTTGACAGACCGGCTGAAGCTGTGGACATCTTGCGGAAATGAGCACACAAGTGGCGCACCTTCACTAGTAGCTTCTGCAAATTGGGGTAGGTTTTGATAAACCGCTGAACCACTAAGTTTAAGACGTCGGCTAGGCATGTAATGTGTGTCAGGTTGCCGAGTTCAAAAGCCGCCACCAAGTTAAGGCCATTGTCGGACACAACCATGCCTGTTTCTAGGTTGAGTGGAGAGAGCCACAGCTTGGTCTGGTCCCTTATACCCTGCCACAGCTCTGTGGTGGTGTGCTGTTTGTCCCCTAAACAGATCAGCTTCAGCACGGTCTGTTGACGCTTTCCCACAGCAGTGCTACACTGTTTCCAGCTAGTGACTGATGTCTGACTACTGTTGGAGGTGGAAGTGGAGGATGAGGCGCCGGAGGAGAAGTGGGGGTTGGAGCCAGTAACATAGCTTCTGGCGGAGACCTTGATGGATGTAGGGCCCACAATCCTGGGCGTGGGTAGCACCTGTGCCATCCCAGGGTCCGACTTACTCCTGGCCTCCACAACATTCACCCAGTGTGCGGTCAGGGACATGTAGCATCCCTGGCCACCAGCACTTGTCCATGTTTCCGTGGTGAGGTGGACCTTCCCAGTAAGTGCATTGATCAGGGCATGGATGATGTTCTGGGACACATGCTGGTGTAAGGCGGGCATGGCACACCGTGAAAAATAGACTAGTACGTACTTAGGGACGGCCGTCGACATCAGCTGCGGAAGGCCTTAGTGTCCATAAGCCTAAATGGCAACATTTCAAGGGCCAGTAATTTCGAAAGTTGCGGATTCAGTGCTATGTCCTGTGGGTGGGTGGGTATTTGTGTTTGAGTTCAAATGCCTGTGTTATCGACATTTGGATGCTGCGCTGGGACAGGGAAGTGGATGTTGTTGCTGACGGTTCATGCGAAGGTCCAGGTGCAGGGCGAGGGGCATCAAGGCCTGCACCTTCGACTGGGGATTGGCCAGCAGTGCGTAACACAGGGGAAGTGGAGGCAGTGGTGGGACCCAAAGAGGCAGAGTGCGGACCAAGGCGTAGGTTGCTTGCATGCCATTTGGTGGATTATGCTGGTGGTGGTGAGGTTGCTAGTGTTCACGCCCTGGCTCATTTTGGTATGGAACAGGTTGAAAACTACCATTCTTTTGTCGTCTTTCCTCAAAAAAGCACCAGACTGCGGAACACCTACCCCTTGGCAAGGTAGATTTACGCATGGGGCTGCTCAGTGTAACAGTTGCGGGCCTGTTTGGTAGTGATGAGCGGCAGGTGGCATATTCGATTTCGACGAAATTCGCGAATATTCGATAGAATATTCGTTTCATATTTGTCAAAATCGAATATTCGTCATTATTCTAGTTATCGCGATTAATATGCGATTTAAATAATCGCGTATTGCGATTTTAACTTAAGGCTACTTTCCTATTGCTTTGATATCTAGAATTATAGCGAAGATGACGAATATGACGAATGTATTCGTCATATTCCTCAAAACGAAGATAACAAAGTATTCTCTATCTTCGTTTTAGCGACCATAGTAAACCATGTCTGTTGAAATCGCAATGCGATTAATTCAAATTATATTAATCGCATTGCGATTTCAACTTAGAGCTGGGTTTATAATGGGTCGGCTTGCTAGAATTTACGAAGTTAACGAATATGGAATATAGCAGTGCTAAGTTGAATTCGCAATGCGATTAATATAACTTGGAGTAATTGCATTGCGATTTCTACTTAGCACTGCTGATGGGGTGATGGGGACGCTCCATGAGCACAGAAGTCGGCAGAAGCGGCAACGGGCACTGACTGGAGCAGCCAGGAAGCCAGGAATCCTCAGGACAGGTAAGAACAACTTTTGGGAAATGGGAAAAAAAATAATATAACTAAAAAAAAACAAAATCGAATATTTGAAATAGCCAATTTATAGCGCTATATTCAAAATATTCGCGAATTAGTGAAGTGCCGATATTCGCTAAAAAAATTCGCTATTCGAATATTCGCGCTCAACACTACTGCTTGGTGTGGGCCATCGTCTCCCTTTTGCCACCCCACTGTCTCTTCCAGAATGTTGCGGTGTTACAGATCCCTCACACTCAGTACTGCTGTCCTCGCTCGGCTTTTGACCTAACCATGTTGGGTCACTGACCTCATCGTCCACCACCTCCACTTCCACTTCCTCACTCTGCTCATCCTCCTGTCTTGACCTAACCACCACCTCAGTGATTGGCAACTGTGTCTCATCATCATCCACCTCATGAAAGAATGATTGCGGTTCACCACCGTCATCTTCTTGAGACTGTGAAGGCTCAAGAGGTTGGGAATCAGGGTACAATATCTCAGGTACCTGTTCAAGCGTTCTTGGCGAGAGAGCCAAACCAAGAACTAGTGATGAAAAGAGGTCATGTGAATATCCGAGTGTGGGATCACTTGTTTGGCCAGACGCGACATGGTAGGAGGAAGGAGGATCCGAGTGAGGATTCGGTTGACCAGACTCTTGGCTACAGAGACTGGAATTTGTGGAAGAGAGAGTGGTGCTTAACCGACTGGAAGCATTATCTTCGGCAATCCAACCGACCACCTGTTCGCACTGGTCTGACTTGGACAGTGTTGTCCTGCACCGCCCAGCTAAGTTGGACATGAAGCTGGGTAAGGTGGATTTTTTTAGTTTTTTCTGGTGCACTGGCAGCAGACACAGTTTTATTTGCGCCCAGTGCGACGGCCTTTGCTTGGACCATCATCATCATGCCCAGGGCCACAGCATCTGCTTGCCACATCAGCATCACACCCAAGGCCACGGCCTCTGCTTGCACCATCAGCATCACTGCCAGGGCCACGGCCTCTGCTTGCACCATCAGAATCACGACCAGGGCAACCGCCTCTGCTTGCACCAACAGCATCACACCTACTTCCCCCTCCCTTGGTGCTCGCCTTCTTCATATTAATGGTTTTGTTTGTAGATGTGGCGCAGATTGTTTTACTGTCCGCTAAAGATAAAAGATAATCAGTTTTCTGATGCAGGACAGTACTGGACACAGAAAAATACAGATTTTTGGCACTACACTAGCCCAGAGATAATGTAATTTTTACAGTACACACTGTATTGGCTTTCTGTAATGTACAGGAGACAGAGAAATACAATTTTTTGGCACTATACTAGGCCAGAAATAATGTAATTTTTACAGTACACACTGTATTGGCTTTCTGTAATGTACAGGAGACAGTAAAATATAATTTTTCGGCAATACACTAACCCAGAGATAATATAATTTTTACAGTACACACTGTAAAGGCTTGCTATAATGTACTGAATACAGAAAAATAAAGATTTTTAGGAGTACACTAGGCCACAGATAATGTAATTTTTACAGTGCGCACTGTAATAGCTTTCTGTAAGGTACAGGAGACAGAGAAATACAATTTTTCGGCACTACACTATGCCAGAGATGATGTATTTTTTATAGTACACACTGTATTGACTTTCTGTAATGTACAGGAGACAGAAAAAAACTATTTTTCGGCACTACACTAGCCCAGAGATAATGTAATTTTTGCAGTACACCCTGTATTGGCTTGCTGTAATGTACTGGATACAGAGAAATACAGATTTTTGGCACTACACTAGCCCAGAGATAATTTAAGTTTGACAATACACACCGTATTCGGATGTAGTTCTATATTGGATACAAATATGTCCCAAATAAAATATATTCTCTGCTGGAATACTGTATATACGGTTGCGGCCTAAACGCACACATAGCTATACCCAAAACTAGTTAACTATGTACAAAATCTAAATAACTCTCTGCTGGAGTAATTAATATAATGGTTGCGGATTGAACGCACACACAGATGTGGCACAAGTTAGGTTAATTTCCCCAGAACAAATAATTTCTCTGATGGTACAGTGTATATCTTGGTAGCAGGAACACTGTAGTGAATAAGCCTCTTTTTATAATGTCTGCCCAACACACTGCTTTATGATGGTGCAGTGTATATCTCAGTACCAAGAAAAAAAAAAAAAGGGTGCTGCCCTGCTGCAAACACACACTCTAGGTCTTTCAATAAGGTTTTTGGTGGGAAATCAGTAAGTTTAGAGCTCAACGCTTTCTGTCCCTGCCTACTGTCTGCTCTCCCTGATGCTGAATGAGCTGAACCTCAGATCCTATATGAAATGGTATCACGTGTTCCGACAACCCAATCAGTGTAAGGCTTACAGCTAACATTGCTATGGCTTTACACTGAAGGAAATTACTTACCTGGACCTTGATTGGCTGCTTAGAAGGCGCCAAACGTGCAGGGAGGAGACCCGAGCAATGCGACGAATACACGCTGTGCTCGGCTTAGCATAAACTTACAAATCCTATGCTATTGTACGTGTGACATACTTTTAAGCATATATAACATTTAATAATAAATAGGCGACCAGTAAAGGTCGTGGAAATGGGCGTGATGCTGATGATGCACGCAGAGGCCGTGGCCCTGGGAGCGATGAAACTGAATAAAAGAATGTAGCTGATGGCCTTCAGTTGTGCTAATCCTCAAAACATTATTTGGAAGGGCTTTCCAGTCAGCTGACCCTCTAAAACATCATTTGTGAGTGCCTTCAGGTTATCTGACCCTTTAAAACATCATTTGCGAGTGCCTTCAGGGAAGCTGACCTTCTAAAACATAATTTGCGAGTGCCTTCAGGGCAGCTGACCCTGTAAAACATTATTTGTGAGGGCCTGCAGGTGAGCTGACCCTAAAAAACATGAATTGCGAGGGCCTGCAGGTGAGCTGACCCTGTAAAGCATTGTATGTGAGGGCCTGCAGGTGAGCTGACCCTCTAAAACATTATGAGCGAGGGCAGCCTAAAAAGCAAGTTGATATGATGGAGGAGTAGGAGGAGTAGAGAAGTCAGGGCAAATCCATGCCTTGTTCATTTGGATAAGAGTTGACAGCAGGATGCGCTTATCAGTTATTATGCCCCCAGCAACACTAAATACCCACTCTGACAAAACGCTGGCGGCATGGCAGGCCAACACCTCTGAGGCGTAGAGTGGCAGTTTGCGCCACGTGTCCAGCTTGGACACTCAATAGTTGTAAGCACAGAGGGATCACTAAGAACGCTGACACTGTCTGCTATGTACTCCTTCACCATCTTCCAAAATTTTTCCCTCCTTGTGACACTAGGCCGCGCATCAGGGTGAGGGTGGTGGAAGGGTGTCAAGAAACTGTTCCAGGCCTTGGAGAGTGTTGCACTGTCTCTGTTGGAACTGCTGTGTGTTCCCCTCATCTCCCCTCCTGGGTCGCACAAGAAACGATGTACTCTGCTGCCAGCGTTGTCAGCTATATAAATTTATCCGCAATGACATTTTTTTCTACTGTTATTATGGTTTATGGTTGTATTATTGTTGGTATTATTATTGTTATTATGGTTGTAAAATATGTTATGGTTATTTGGTTATTTATGTGTACTATATCTTTATTAAGTTATAAAGTAAGGGTACAATACAACAAATAATGCGATTGAAGGCAAAGAGTAGCATATCAATCGGATCACGTAGGATCCATAATGCAAGAGAGGTGTATACTGACAAAATACAATATCACATGGGGTATCACGTAATGTGAGCAAAATAGTAGTGAATAGTAAGACACGTCAAAGACGCAATCAGGGCTTCAGAATACATAAGTATATCAACAACCCTATACTAGTACAATCAAATTAACTAGTAGAGCCCCATAACAAATAAGAGAGAAGAAAGAAAACAGGAAAGAAGTCAGGAGGAGCCCTCACCCCCACTCTCAAGTCCCCCCACCTATCCCACTATCTCCAGCTCGGATCCACGTGAGGAAGTCAGGTGAACCGAGGAACTCAATCAGGGAGTGCCATCTGTCATGGAACGTGGACTCTGTGTTATGTGCAATGGCTATCATTTCCTCCATCCTCAGGAGGTGTCGTAGCTCCGCTGCCCATTCACCCATGGAGGGGACACGAGTGGCTTTCCAGTGTCAGGGAATAACCATACGTGCAGCCGTGAGGAAGAATCGTAATGTGTTCCTTTTTATTTGAGCCAGTGTGCCTGGAATTAGCGATAACAGAGCTGCCTTGGGTGTGTTATGAACAGATGACCCTGAGAATTTAATATATGCAGTAAAGACCTGGTCCAAAAATCCCTTAATGGGAGGGCAGCTCCACCAAACATGAAGAATGGAGCACGTATCGGCCTTACACCGCCAGCAGAGATTGGAGGCAGCCGGGAACATTTTGTGCAAAATCAGAGGGCAATAATACCATCTGGCCAGTATTTTATAATTCTTTTCCTTAGCAGATGCAGCTAGTGACATGCCATGAGAGAGTGTACACATCCTCTTGATCTCTTCATCCGAAATGGTTATTTGTAGATCAGATTCCCATTTTCTAAAAAAGGGAGCCGTTCCCAGATTCCCCAGGTCAAGCAATATTTGATAGAGCTGCGAGAGTAATTTGAAGTGGGAGCTAGGGTGCATGTAAATGGTCTCGAAGGCTGTGTGGTCAGGGCACGACACTCCACCCAATAGACGCTGCACAAATGCTCTTACCTGAAAGTAAGCAAGCCAGAAAGACCCCGTTCGCCTATCCTCAGGGACGATGGCCTCGTAAGACTGGATAGTATTCCGATTAAGAATATCACGCACTCTGGGGACCGAGTCCCTCTGCCAAATTAAGAAATCCCGGGACTGGCAACCTGGTACAAAGTCCGGATTACCCATGATCGGGGTTAGAGGTCCGCGTTTGGAGGAGAGGCAGTATTTTGTGGTCCAATGATCCCAGCATGACAGCGTGTGCCTCGCCAAGAAGGGCCATTGTTCAGAAGGTGGTCTAATGGGGACCCAAGGAGCCACGTCTAGCTCCATAGGGGAAAGGTCTTTCTCCATCTGAACCCACACCCTAGTTGTTTTCCTATCAGACCAGTTGATCAGTCTCATCAAGACCGCTGAAGCATGATAGAGCTGCAGGTCAGGGAGACCTAGACCCCCTCTAGTCTTAGGTTTGGTCAGAACCGAGGCCGACAATCTAGCTCTACCAGCTCCCCAAATAAATTTGGAGAAGGCTTTTTGCAGGGAAGCAAAGAACCTTTTAGGGACAAGAATTGGTATAGTCTGGAACAAATATAGGAACCGTGGAAGGACGTCCATTTCAAGGACACTCAGTCTACCAAACCAGGACAGCTGTTTCATGGAGTATTTCTGTAAGTCCTCCAGTGTTTTCTTCTGCAACCCCAGGTAGTTAAGTGGATATAGGAGATGTAGCTGCCTAGGTATCTGTAAACCCAAGTACTTTATGCTATCAGGTTGCCATTTAAAGGGAAAGTTGCTCTGCAGCTGACGAGCGCTATTAGTCAGTAGCGAGATATTTAGTAGTTCACACTTTGTAGGATTGATCTTGAAATTGCTGAGATGACCAAACCTCTTAAATTCTTCCAATATGGAAGGCATGGATATGCAAGGATTAGAAACATACATGAGTAAGTCATCCGCATACTGAGCAAGTTTGTGATGGGTCGACCCTGCTGTTATGCCTGTTATATCAGGGTTGGAACGTAAGGCATTAGCTAGGTGTTCCATGACTATGACATAAAGCAGTGGCGAAAGTGGGCAACCTTGGCACGTTCCATTATGGATTTCAAAGGGAGCAGCAAGGACCCCATTCACGCGCACCCTAGCCGTCGGCTGAGTATACAAAGCGCTTATCCTATCTATAAAGGTCGGACCAAGGCCTACTTGTCTCAGCGCGGCTAACATGAACCTCCAGCTGACTCTATCAAATGCCTTTTCGGCATCCACCGCGAAGAGACAAAGAGGCAACTTGGAGGTCGAGGCATGGGAGATGAGATTGATGGTTCTGATGGTGTTGTCCCTAGCTTCCCTACCGGGGACAAACCCTACCTGGTCGCCATGAACGATGCTGGGAAGGACCTTGTTCAGACGATTTGCTATCGCCTTGGCATATATTTTAATATCACAATTAATAAGTGAAATAGGCCTGTAGTGGCCGCATACAGTTGGGTCCTTGTTAGGTTTTGGGAGCACGACTACGGTCGCCTCTTAAGATTGTTTAGGGAATGGGCAACATAAGGAGATGCTGTTAAACACTTTTAGCATAAAGGGAAGCAATTCATCTCTAAAAGTCTTAAAAAAGGAGGCAGTAAAACCGTCTGGGCCCGGGCTCTTCCCACCCTTCAGGTCGCGCAGGACCTCCCCTACTTCAGTCCCTGAAAGATCTCCCTCCAATTCCTCGCTTACCCCGGGAGGGATGGTCGGGAGTGCGGTTTCATGCATGTAATCGGTAATCCTACTCTCAAGAGCATCCGCTGACATGTCCTCAAATTGTCCTTGAATGTTTTACAAGCCCCCATAGTATAGTCGGAAGGCATCAGCAATACTACCAGGATGATGGACAAGAGTATCACTACCATCTCTTATGGAAGGTATGTATCCCGCCAGTTGCCTAGGGTGTATAAAACGCGCCAAGGCCTTCTCCGGCTTGTTAGAGTGTTCATATAGATAACTCCGAAAGCGCTCCGTGTTAGCCTGGGCGCGTTGGGTGAGTAAGCCTCTAACCTGTTCACGGATGCCTGTCAATTCAGCAAGAATGTCAGGGTCCAAGGATTTCTTATATGCCCTTTCTAATGAGGATACACTCGCAATCAGGCTAGCGATCTTCTCCCGTTTTGCTTTCTTGAGGCGCGCACCATGATTAATAAAAAAACCCCGGACTACACATTTTAAGGCTTCCCATTCTAGGGGTAGTGGGGTGCTATCAGAAGAATGGGTGTCAATGAACAGATTGATGGAGGATATAATGTCAGCCCTGCACACGCTGTCATGCATGAGAGATTCATTAAGCCTCCAGGACCATTCCCTGGGCACCAGTCCAGGGAGTTCCAGAGACAGAAAGATTGGGGAGTAATCTGACCATATGGGAGTGCCTATACTAGAGGCGGGCGAGAAGGTTAGGGCGTGATGAGAGATCAGGAATCTATCCAGTCTGCTATACGAAGAATGTGCTGGAGAGAAATAAGTGTAGTCCCTGTCTCTAGGGTGGAGGATCCGCCAGATATCAACCAGCTGCCGTTTGTGTAATTTTTGTTTAACCGACACAATAGCGGATCAATAGGGAAATGCTGTCGTACCTGTGGACGAGTCCAAGGCAGGTTCTAAGACCATGTTAGAGTCGCCCCAAAGCAACAACTCACCTTCCGCAAAAGAGTCAAGTTTGTTTAGGATACCTGTAAGGGCTTTGTTCTGTCCAGAATTAGGTAAGTAAATGTTCCCGATGGTGTACACTCTCTCATGGATCTTCAATTTCAAAAAGGCGTAGCGGCCTCCAGGATCGACCTGTGAATCTAGAAAAAAATAAGATAAGGATTTATGAAGACCTATTGAGACACCTTTGGATTTGGCTTCCGGGTTTGTACTATGAATCCAGATGTTATAGAATTTGGAGGGGATTCTAGGAACCTGACCTCCTCTAAAATGAGTCTCCTGCAAGAGGAGGATCTGCACCCTTTCTTTGTGCATGCAATAGAGAATGGCAGATCTCTTTTCAGGGACATTAAAGCCTCTAACATTGGCTGAGGCCAGTCTAATGACAGGAGGGCTAATTCTGTGACTTACTGCAGGGGGCAGTGGGGAGAAGGGGAGAAGCTGTCGAGTAGAAGGGGTTCAGATGAAAATTGTTATGGAAGCCCGAGGGCAGAACCCGTCAGGAGTAGAAAAACTACCTATGCCCCAGGCCCCGTCGGGAGGGGTGAGGGCAGAGAGAGAGAAAAAGCACAGAAAGAGAAAGAAAGAACAGAAAGGAGTCGAAAGAGGAGAAAAGAGGTTACACAGTCTCCTATGGGGAGACCAGCTCGTCTTGTATGGAGACGAAAAGAAGCTGGGGAGCTGACTTCCAGTGACAGTGGGGCTAAGGAAGCCGCCCCGAGGCCGAGAAAACCAAGCCGAACATAACATAGTATTGTTAAAATGGTGCAATATACAACAAACTAGAGCCCTAGTGGAACGAAGCTCAGGTGGTAAAGAGAAACTGGTGGGAAGGCCGACAGTCAGCCAGGGCCGACTGAGCAGGACAGCCCGCTAGGTACATATACAAACACAAAGGAACAATAAGTGTGTATGCTTCGCAGGTAGAGCCACACAGCCCACCGGCTGTGAATTTCAGGAGTGTCTCCTGAAGAATGCCACAAGCTCAGAGCAATACTTATCAAGCCGCAAGTCCCATCGGTGGCGAATTAGATGAGGATGGAGAACTCCGCCGTCGTCTGTCTGCAGCTTTAGACTGGAGTGGAGGAATGAGCTGCCAGTCAGGCAAGAGGACATGCGGAAGGTTCAGGGCGGTAAGAAATGAGTCAAGGTCCTCCGGATCACTGAGTTCATGACGCCGTCCATTTTTACGGACCACCAAGTGAAATGGGAAGCCCCATGAATACGGGATATCCTTCTCGTGCAGTAGTTCCAGAAGAGGCTTGAGGGCTCGTCTTTGGGCCAGTGTGATCCTAGATAAGTCCTGCAAGATCATTAGGGAGGAGCCATCGAAGTCAATGGATGGTAGGTGTCTGACCTTTTTCATGATCTCTTCTTTTACAGCATAGTAATGGAGGCGGCATATGACATCTCTCGGCCTGTTGGGGTCGGTGCTTACCGGGGCTAAAGCCCTGTGGGCTCTGTCAAGCTCAAGGCGGCCTGAGACGGGTTCTCCCAAGATAGAGCTGAATATACCTCGTAGAGTGGGGATGAGGTCCTCCGCTTTAGTGGCCTCAGGGAGCCCCCTTACCCTGATGTTGTTTCGCCTATTGCGATTTTCAATGTCCTTATGCAAGCGGTACAGCTGAGCAATATCTCTGTGAGCACCCTGTGCTATAAGGTCTTCGACCTGTGCCCCGGTATTATCATGCAAGGAGGCAACCTCCTCCACCCTTTCCTCCAAGGCCTGAACACCAGCTTTGAGTGTGGATAGTTCAGATTTGTAAGTATTCTCCAGCCGTTCCACATATTTCTCCATTTCAGCTTTAGTGGGGAGAAGCTTGAGTTGTTCTCTAATGTCCCAGGGTCTGCGCCCCCCGCCATGGACCCAGTACCTGAGCAAGTAGCCAGAGCTCCGACGTAGTTCCCGCCACAAGATGTCGGCTGCTCCGCGGCGTGTAGCGAGGGGTCAGCGTCGGACACAGCAGGACGGCTCCAAAGTGTCATCTGGCCCAGGCCCCTGTTAAGGGCTCCTTTCTGTGCTCTACGGCCCACTGATGGCGCCTGGGTAGCTGGAAGGAGGTTCGTGGGGGAAAGGCGCAGCGCCCGGGTTGTGGCCTGGTGTAGGTAGGGCCCGGGGAAATTCGGCGGGGAAATTGCGCTGGATGACGCCTCTGTCCCCTGCTGGGCTCGCCGATGGGGTGCAGACGGCAGAAGGCCCCTTTTGTGTGCGCACCATAAGAGCAGAACAAGCTGGATATGGCTCAGGAATCATGGCCTCGTGGCGGGAGTCCTCTCAACGTTCGTCTTCACACCGCCATAGTCAGGCCACGCCCCATTATTTGGTTATTTATGAATTAATTAACAGGCTATGCCATTGGTTTACTGCCACTCTCATGTGTTATGTTTTTAGTTAAAATAATGTATAAGTTTGGGAGGTTGTGCATGGGACATGTATGTTGTATGATTTCCATGTGTGTGAGCTTGCCAAGCTCCAAAGCTGCCAAGTTGCGGCCATTATCAGACACAACAACCAACCATGCCTGGTTGTAGGTTGAGTGGTGAGAATTTGGTCCCTTATACCCTTCCACAGCTCTGCAGCGGTGTGCTGTTTGTCACCTAAGCAAATGAGTATCAGCATGGCCCGTTGCAGCTTCCCCACTGCCGTGCTGCACTGCTTCCAGCTACCGACTGATGGCTGACTGGTCCTGCAAGATGAGAATTAAGGGGTTAAAGGGTAGTAGGAGTAGGAGAAGGGGGGTTTGCTGCAACTAATGTAGGTGGTGATGAAGATCCTGATGAAATGGGGGCCCGCAATCCTTGGCATTGGTAGCACCTGTCAGTCATTAAGTGGACCTTTCCAATAACTGCGTTGGTCAGGGCACGGGTGATGTTACGGGACACAATTGCTGATGTAAGGCGGGGATGGCACACCGAGAAAAATAGTGGCGGCTGGGGACTGAGTAATATGTCCGCCGCCATGAGGCTGAGGAAAGCCTCAGCGTCCACGGGCCTAAATGGCAACATTTCCAGGGCCAGCAATTTTTAAAGGTGTGCATTTAGTGCTGCTATGGCCTGTGGGTGGGTGGCTGGGTATTTGCGTTTACATTCAAAGGTCTGGGTTAAGGACATCTGTACGCGGGCCTATTTGGTATGGCCCGCCTTCTCCATTTTGCCATCCCATTTTGCCATCCCATAGCCTCTTGGGTCAGTGATGTCATCGTCCACCACCCCCTCTTCCACTTCCTCATTAAGGTCATCCTCCTGACTTGTGTAGTTGACCTAACAAGACCCTCACTTATTGACAACTGTGTCTCATCCGCATCATCCACCTCATGAAACACTAATTGCCATTCCCCACCATTTTCTTCTTCTGACTGTGAATGCTGAAGAGTTTGGGAATCGGTGCACAAGATCTCCACCTGTCCCTCTTCAGGGAGGGTCAGCTCACCTGCAGGCCCTCACCTACAATATTTAAGAGGTTCAGCTCACCTGCAGGCCTTCACCTACAATATTTTAGAGTGTCAGTTCACATGCAGGCCCTCACCTACAATATTTAGAGGGTCAGGTAACCTGCAGGCCCTCAAGTACAATATTTTACAGGGTCAGCTCAGCAGTAGGCCCTCATGTACAATATTTTACAGGGTCAGCTCAGCAGCAGGCACTCGCCCATCATTTTTTCAATGGTCAGCTAAGCAGCAGGCACTCGTCATCATTTTTTTTCAATCCTCAGCAGCAGGCCCTCGCCCCTAATGTATTAGAGGGTCAACAGCAGGACCTTGCTCGTAATGTATTACAGGGTCACCAGCAGGCCTTTAATGATAATTTTTCAAGGGTGTGTATGATGCCCTCAATTTATGTCTAACAAAGGGTGAATTGCAGTGCCAGTTTCTTGAAATTTTTGGCAGCCTTTTCACTTAGTGCATAGGCTTTATGAGTGTAGGAGTCCCATTACCTGAACAATTGTACCACAATGTGAATGAGGCCCTCCTTTATGTGAGATACAGGCTGTTTCCGATTGCCTCTTGCTCGTATTTTTTTGCAGCACTTGCACTCTATATACAATTGAAAAGAATGTTTCCTAACAATTTTTCCTGTGAAATAGATTTTTGTTGGGGGGGTATTGTGCGTATTTTTGTCAGTCTGTAAAAGTGGCGTACAATTCGAACAACATGGTTCCCAGCAGCAACATGGGATTTCTAGATGCATTCAGACATCGTCCCCATGCTGTTCCCGATCAATTTCGGTAGTGTTTCTGTCACTTTTTGACCTTTTCCAATAGACCAGGCACACTCCCCTGTTCAGAGCAGGGGGTACCTTGTTGTCTCCCATTGACTTCCATTATACTCGGGTGCTCAGTCGAGCACACAAATATAGCAATGTGTTCGGGCCAAACACCCGAACACCCAAATACTTCAATTTTGGTCTAATTATTTCAAATAACTGTGCTTTAGAAGTTTTGATGCTTCTCAAAGTGCTTTTTGTTATATTGTAAGCAGCTATTTCATGGCATTGGTGTAGTAATAATATTTTTTCTGGCAACTCTACCATGCAACCCATTTTTTTTTTGCTGAAGAAGTACCACATTCTTCTGCATAAAACATCACTTTATTTCAGAGGAGCCTGAGGCAAACTGTCCCGAAAGGCATATAACACTCTGAGGTCTAGGATTGTATCCATAAATAAGATATACGGTCCATAAATTATCCTTCTTTGTTGGAAGATGTTTTTCTTTTTGTTTTCTGAATTGTAAAATAGCAGGACAAATCCCAAAATTCAAATTAGCTGGAAACCAACTCCCATGCGCTGGCTGGGACGGATCCAGACCCATACAGAGGTTGTACGGATGTAGCATAGTTAGCGCTCAATATCAAGACCGGCGTACCGATCACAGACGTGAGACGAGAAGGGAGGGAAAAGGGAAAGTCCTGTCCAGGGGAGAGGGAAAGGTGGTGACTGACCTCTAACTCGCCTTGAAGCTGGCACCTGACTGCCCTGACATCGCTAGACGGGTTCCTCACCCGTAGGCTGATCACGTGCCTAAACCCTGGCTTTCCTTAAGCTGAGCCCTAAGTAGGGATTAGGGCGGTGGGAGCACTAGTCCTCACCACTAACACTAAAGGAAAACACCAGGGAGAGGACAGACAATACAGACAAAACATATAAGCCCAGGTGGGCGACAACAGCGGACAACAAAAGCCCAACAGGGATCCGGAGGGTAACGCTCTGGTACGACAACCAGGAACAACAGCTACACAGCTCCAGTGGGTCAGTATAGAAGTCCAGGCAGGAAGCTCTTTATCTGGCAACCAGAGAAGTGGGAAGGGGAATATAAGGAGGTTGGGAGTGGCGGACAAGAAACAGCTGAGGAGAAGAAGCTATGGATCCCTGAGTGAGACAAGAAGGATTGCAAGACAAACACAGAAAGCTACCATTAAGTAACAGCATGATCTTTAGACATAGAGCACGCAGCCACCCGCTGCGACTTTCTGACCCTGGGTATAACTGAGTCAGACGTGGCTCCCGACACCCTCGTGACACTCAAACTCTTAATTTAAATTTCTTAACTCATTGTGATATCCTGAAACAAAAGCTACTGACAAGCAATTAAAAGTGTGAGCTTAACACAACTAGTTTAGATAATACGCCTCATTAGGCATGTGTACAATCTCAGTCATTGGGAGCATATCGCTAGTATATTCCCCCAATGTATGATAGGGTTGGGTTCCACATCTGGGACCCGCACCTATGCTTAAAAAGGAGCTGGCAAAATACCAGAGGACACCAGCAAAGTCCCAGAGGATGCATCGCCATTCATTTCTATGGGGCTGCTGGCTATTTTCAGCTCTTCCATGGGAATGTGTAGAGGGCGGGCACTAGAGATGTCCCGAACTATTCGCCGGTGAACAGTTCCCAGCGAATATCGCATGTTCGCATTCGCCGCAGCAGGCGAACATATGCGATGTTCGATTCGACCCCTATACTTTATCATTGAGCAAACTTTGACCCTGTACCTCACAGTCAGCAGACACATTCCAGCCAATCAGCATACCCTCCGTCCCAGACCCTCCCACCTCCTATCAAAAAGCAAGGACAGCATCCATCTTAGATTCATTCTGAAGCTGCAGTGTTAGTTAGAGCAGGGAGAGTGCTGCTGCTGCTGAATTAATAGGGAAAGCGTTAGCTAGGCCAGTGTTCTGTGTCCACTCCAGTCCTCAAAGACTCATCGGCCTCATTCACACGAGCGTGTCCGGATTAGGCCCCATTCACACGTCCGTAGTGTGTTACGGATCCGCAAATTGCGGATCCGCAACACACCATGCCGGCATTCCCCATAGAGATGCCTATTCTTGTCCGCAGGCTGCGGACAAGAATAGGACATGCTCTATCTTTTGCGGAGCCGTGGCCGGATGTTTTGTTGGGCCGAAGCGTGGAAGTTCGGGGCCGCGGCTCCGCAAATGCGGAAACGGAGAGCACATAGTGTGCTCTCCGCATCACGTCCGGCCCCGTTCACAATGAATGGGTCCGTATCCATTCCGCAGAATTGCAGAATGGATGCAGACAAAAATTGCGGATGTGTGAATGGGGCCTTAGGTCCGGATGTGTTGCGGATGCGTTCAGTGAAAACTGTGCGATTTTACAGGCAAAGCCACTCAGTTTTGCCTGTGATTGCGTTCAGTTGTTCATTTTTTTCCGCACGGGTGCAATGCATTTTGATGCGTTTTTCACGCCCGTGATAAAAAAACTGAAGGTTTACAAACAAAATCTCCTAGCAACCATCAGTAAAAAACGCAATGCAACCGCACTTCCTTGTGGATGCAATGCGTGAAAAACGGAGAATATAGAACAAGCTGCGATTTTAACGCAACGCACATGTGATGCGTAAAAAAAAAAAGGCTCATGTACACAGACCCATTGAAATGAATGGGTCAGGATTCAGTGCAGATGCCATGCGTTCACGTCACACATTTCACCCGCGTGGAAAACTCGCTCATGTGAAAGGGGCCATCTGCTGTAAGGACAGCGTCCTGACAGCACCCCAAAAAGCCCTTTTTAGGGCTGGTATATCAGTCTGCTTTTATTTATTTATATATATATATATATATATAATGTAGAAAAATGATGAGAGCACCAACCAAAAATGAAGCAAAAATAGGGTGCAAAGTCCAATCGGGGAATAGGCTTACCCAATATAAAAAGATGAAAATATGGACAGCACTCCAAAAGTATAAATCAATTGTGTGGTTTATTCACCCAGGTGGTGAGGAGCGACGTTGCGGCTCACATGAGCCTTTCTCAAGCAAGGCTTGAGAAAGGCTCATGTGAGCCGAAACGTCGCTCCTCACCACCTGGGTGAATAAACCACACGATTGATTTATACTTTTGGAGTGCTGTCCATATTTTCATCTTTATATATATATATATATATATATATATATACACAGTTGTGTTCAAAATTATTCAACCCCCACTGAAATTGAGTATTTTGGCCAGTTTGACATTGATTTTAATCATTTCAGTCATCTTGTTTACAATTAAATCAAAGAGGCACTTGTAAGTCAGACAAATATAACATAACATTTATAATGAAATAACCACAAATGTCTTTTCTGTGCTCACATCATTATCAGTTTTATTCAACCCCCAAGTGACATTCAATCTTAGTACTTAGTACAACATCCTTTTCCAGTTATAACAGCTTTTAAACGTGAAGCATGGCTTGACACAAGTGTCTTGCAGCGATCTATGGGTATCTTCGCCCATTCTTCATGGGCAAAAGCCTCTAGTTCAGTCACATTCTTAGGCTTGCGCACTGCAACTGCTTTTTTTAAGTCCCACCAGAGGTTCTGAATCGGATTTAAGTCTGGTGACTGTGATGGCCCCTTCAAAATGTTCCAGCCTTTAATCTGCAACCATGCTCTAGTGGACTTGGAGGTATGCTTGGGATCATTGTCCTGTTGAAAGGTCCAACGTCTCCCAAGCCTCAGGTTTGTGATGGACTGCATCACATTTTCATCCAATATCTCCTAGTACTGAAGAGAATTCATGGTACCTTGCACACACTGAAGCTTCCCTGTACCTGTTGAAGCAAAACAGCCCTAAAGCATGTTTGACCCCCGCCATACTTCACAGTAGGCAAGGTGTTCTTTTCTTCATAGGCCTTGTTCTTCCTCCTCCAAACATAGCGTTGATCCATGGGCCCAAACAGTTCTAATTTTGTTTCATCAGTCCACAGATCACAAATGTGGTTTGTCTACATGACTTTTGGCATACTGCAGTCGACTCTTCTTATTCTTTGGAGACAGTAAGGGAGTGCGCCTGGGAGTTCTGGCATGGAGGCCTTCATTACGCAGTGTGCGCCATATTGTCTGAGCTGAAACTTCAGTACCCGCATCTGACAAATCTTTTTTCAGTTCCGCAGCAGTCACACGGGGACTTTTCTCCACTTTGCGCTTCAGGTAGCTCACAGCAGTCGAAGTCAGCATCTTCTTTCTGCCATGACCAGGTAGCCTTTCAACAGTGCCCTTTGCCTTGAATTTGCGAATGATGCTTCCTATGGTGTCTCTTGGTATGTTTAACATCTTTGCAATCTTCTTATAGCCATTGCCCTTCCTATGAAGAGAAATCACCTGTTCTCTTGTCTTCCTGGACCATTCTCTTGACTTCACCATGTTTGTAAACACACCAGTAAATGTCTAGAAGGAGCTGAGTATCACAGTCATTTTACATCTGCCTAATTGGTGCTTATTATGCTTGATTGCTGCTCCTTGACATCCACAGGTGTTTTCAATACCTGATCAAAAACACTTGAATGAACCTCTGTTCTTAAGAGTGGTAGTCTTTAAGGGGTTGAATAATTGTGTCAATGAAGAAATCACAAAAAAACATTTAATACTGTATTACAAAAACAATTGATGTCATTTTAGTTGCATTGGGTTCTTTAAAAAGTCCTTGTAAGATTTCATTCTGAACACAATTACAAATGTACACTAAATTCCATAAAACCCTTTACAGCATTGGGGGTTGAATAATTTTGAACACAACTGTATATATATATATATATAATGCAGTTGCCTGCCCGTGTGTGAGAGGCCGCAGGCCCACAGACTGTACTGTGTCTGTAGATGAGCATGAAGAGGAAGAGTTGTTGTCACCATCACCACCAGAGGCAGCCTTGTCGTCGTCTATTGCTCGACCTGCGGCAACGCAGAGAGAGGAGTCTGAAGAAAAGGAGTCAGAGGAGGAAGGTGATTTTGAGGAGGTGGAAGACCAACCACAGCAGGCTTCCCAGGGGGCATGTTGTCACCTTTCGTGACCCTTGGTGTTGAACGTGGCTGGGTGGAGGAAGAGATCTTCAATGACATCAGTGAGGACAAGGAATGGTATATGGCTAGCTTGGTATCCAACCTTGTGCAAATGGGGAGTTTGCGGTTGTGCAAATGGAAGGTTTGCGGTTGTTTGCGGTGCATTAAACGGGGAGTTTGGTCTGTCAGTGTGAAGCTGGTGTAACCCTTACACTACCTGATCGATACAACATCATACCTGATCGTAAACACACACTGGATGTTTTAAAGTACGTTATTCCAAACAATTTAGGAATGTTAGGTGATTTATGCCCTTTATGGATTAAAACCCGACTCTGGAGTTTTGCCATGGATCCCCCCCGGCATGCCACAGTCCAGGTGTTAGTCCCCTTGAAACAACTTTTCCATCACTATTGTGGCCAGAAAGCGTCCCTGTGGGTTTTAAATTTTCCTGCCTATTGTAGTCTATGGCGGTTCGCACGATTCGCGAACATTTGCGGAAGTTTGCGTTCGCCGTCCGCGAACGGAAGGCAAAATTTTATGTTTGCGACATCTCTAGTGGCCACGTGTGTATGGTGCACCCTTCGGGACTATACTCTGTTCTAAGTATAGATGCAGGTCCCAGAGGTGGGACTCATAACCTATCAGACATTGGGGCATATCTTAGCTATATGGCCCCAATGTCTGAGATAGTACAATCTCTTTCTTATTTAGAATTGCAGGATGAAATGCACAATTAAGCACATTAATAATTCACATACAGAAACTAATAATAATTAAACAAAACAAAAATGTGGACACATACCCTGCACTATAATTAGGGATGAGTGAAGTTTTGGAAAATTCGACTCGGCTGCTTAGCCGAATTTTACAAAAAAAGTTGCTTCATAATGAATTACAGTACGTCATCATGAAGCGCATTTTTTTGTAAAAAGTGGGTGCATATACAGGAAGCTGCGATAGATCATTGTACCCCTCAGATGCCGTGATACATACATGTTGGATTCAATTCGCTGAACTCTAACTATAATCATAACTGTGTTTGCTAACTTTAGTGTATATTATCAGCCTAAACATGCAAGATCACTTCCCACAAATTTTACATGTTTAACAAATTATTCTTGGAGTCTGTAATTTTATGAGTAAAACTGTATCTTTTCAATCACTGCATAAGGGCTCATGCACACGACCATTGTTGTTTTGAAGAGCGTTTTTCACAGATCCGTTGTTTCGCATCTGAGGGTTTTTTCCGTTCAGTTATTCCACAAAACATATCCGTATGGTTTCAGTATGAGAAACAGTAACTTAATAATCACCAAACACATGAGCAATATGGGCTGGGAATAGCATTTCTACTGTATAGATCCTCAAAATACGGATGATATACGAATGTGTTCAGTGTGCGTTCCGTATTTTTTTCAGACCCATTGACTTGAATGGAGCGGACAATAATAGGACATGCACTACATTTGTGCAGAACGGCTATGCGGTCAAACGGAAATGGAATGCACACTAAGTAACTTCTGTATTTTCTACAGCACCATTGAAGTGAATGGTTCCGCATACGGGCCGCACAAAAAAACTGAACAGAAGAGGAAAGAAAATACAGTCGTGTGCATGAGCCCTTAGTGTTGTCTGTAAAAATGAATGAGTAATATGTGTGACAAAATTTATGCAAAATAAATTTTAAGCAGAGATGTACAGTTGCAAGAAAAAGTATGTGAACCCTTTGGAATGATATGGATTTCTGCACAAATTGGTCATAAAATGTGATCTGATCTTCATCTAAGTTATAACAATAGACAAGCACAGTCTTAAACTAATAACACACAAATAATTAAATGTTACCATATTTTTATTGAACACACCATGTAAACATTCACAGTGCAGGTGGAAAAAGTATGTGAACCCCAAGACTAATGACATCTCCAAGAGCAAATTGGAGCGAGGTGTCAGCCAACTGGAGTCCAATCAATGAGATGAGATTGGAGGTGTTGGTTACAGCTGCCCTGCCCTATAAAAAACACACACCAGTTCTGGGTTTGCTTTTCCCAAGAAGCAATGCCTGATGTGAATGATGCCTTGCACAAAAGAGCTGTCAGAAGAATGGTTGACTTGCATAAAGCTGGAAAGGGTTATAAAAGTATCTCCAAAAGCCTTGCTGTTTATCAGTCCACGGTAAGACAAATTGTCTATACATGGAGAAAGTTCAGCACTGCTGCTACTCTCCCTAGGAGTGGCCATCCTGTAAAGATGACTGCAAGAGCACAGCTCAGACTGCTCAATGAGGTGAAGAAGAAACTAGAGTATCAGCTAAAGACTTACAAAAGTCTCTGGCATATGCTAAAATCCCTGTTAGTGAATCTACGATATGTAAAACACTAAACAAGAATAGATTTTGTGGGAGGATACCACAGAGGAAGCCACTGCTGTCCAAAAAAAAAAACATTGCTGCACGTTTACAGTTTGCACAAGAGCACCTGGATGTTCCACAGCCATACTGGCAAAATATTCTGTGGACAGATGAAACCAAAGTTGAGTTGTTTGGAGGAAACAAACAACACTATGTGTGGAGAAAAAGAGGCACAGCACACCAAGATCAAAACTTCATCCCAACTGTGAAGTATTGTGGTGGGGACATCATGGTTTGGAGCTGCTTTGCTGCGTCAGGGCCTGGATGGATTGCTATCATCGAAGGAAAAATGAATTTCCATGTTTATCAATACATTTTGGAGGAGAACTTAAGGCAATCTGTCCACCAGCTGTTGCAACAGGACAACGACCCAAAGCATAGAAGTAAATCAACAACAGAATGGCTCAAACAGAACAAAATACGCCTTCTGGAGTGGCCCAGTCAGAGTCTTGACCTCAACCCGATTGGTTGAAGTTATTGCTGCCAAAGTAGGTTCAACTAGTTATTAAATCCAAGGGTTCACATACTTTTTCCACCTGCACTGTAAATGTTTACATGGTGTGTTCAATAAAAAAATGGTAACATTTAATTCTTTGTGTGTTATTAGTTTAAGAAGACTGTGACTGTCTATTGTTGTAACTTAGATGAAGATCAGATCACATTGACCAATCAATGACCAATTTGTGCAGAAATCCATATAATTCTAAAGGGTTCACATACTTTTTCTTGCAACTGTAGAACTAGATATTTAATTTTCCTCAGAAAAAATGAGATCACCCTTGTGTATTCATGTTACTACTTTGTATGTGCTTCAACATATCTAAAAATGCGTGTGTGTGTGTGCTATTGTCAAATTTGAATTAATTACTTTAGTGGTAAACAGAATAGTAACTTATTTCAAACTGGATTAAGTTTAATATTTCCTAAGGACATTAATAATCCTCTTAAAGAATGCAGAAGAACACTAAAGTTACTTTGTTTCATGTTGACGTTAATAAACACAAGCTTTTGTGATCCACTCAAAACCTTTTTAAGATGCAGCATGACTGTGCAATCGAAGAGCAGTGAAGCTAACATTTACTTAGAATTGAATAGAGTCCGAATTTTAGTCCTAAAATTATTTTTGTAGACATCTTCTAAACAGTGTCCTGTTTTAAATTGTATTTTAATTGTGACATATGAAGTCACATAACTTAATACCAATCGATCCTGTGGAAAGGGTCAGTAAATATCTCTTAAGATATAGCTATATTCTACCGTATATTGTATCACTATAATAAAATGATATGGGTGGCAAGTCTAAACTAAACTATCACATGAAAGCAACCTTAATCTAGAAATAACTCCTTCTTTAATATTAAACAGTATCGGCAGTAGTGATGTCGCGAACATAAAATTTTCCGTTCGCGATGGCCGAAGGCGAACTTCCGCAAGTGTTCGCGAACATGCGAACAGGGCGAACCGCCATAGACTTCAATAGACAGGCGAATTTTAAAACCCACAGGGACTCTTTCTCGCCACAATAGTGATGGAAAAGTTATTTCAATGGGACTAACACCTGGACTGTGGCATGCCGGAGGGGGGTCCATGGCAAAACTCCCATGGAAAATTACGTAGTTGACGCAGAGTGTGGTAAGTTGAATTCGCAATGCGATTATTATAACCTGCATTAATCGCATTGCGAATTCAACTTAGAGCTGGGTTCCTAATGGTTGTATTGCTAGAATATAACAAAGATTGAGAATATAGCGCTATATTCTAAATCTTTGTTATATTCTAGCAATACAACCATTAGGAACCCAGCTCTAGTTGAATTCGCAATGCGATTAATACAGGTTATATTAATCGCATTGCGAATTCAACTTAGAGCTGGGTTCCTAATGGTTGTATTCTAAGAATATAAAGAAGATTCAGAATATAGCGCCATATTCTCAATCTTCGTTATATTCTAGCAATACAACCATTAGGAACTCAGATCTAAGTTGTAATCCCAATGCGATTAATACAGGTTATATTAATCGCATTCCGATTACAACTACTAACACTGCAGATTCAGAATGAATCTAAGATGGATGCCGTCCTTGCTTTTTGATAGGAGGTGGGAGGGTCTGGGAGGGAGACTGATGTTCTAGCCCTAAAAAGGGCTTTTTGGGGTGCTGTCAGGACGCTGTCCTTAGAGCAGAGATCTGATGAGTCTTTTAGGACTGGAGTGGACACTGAATACACTAGCCTAGCTATCGATTTCCCTATTAAATCAGCAGCAGCTACACTGTCCCTCCTCTCACTAAGACTGCAGCTTCCGAATGAATCTAAAATGGATGCTGTCCAGGAGATGGGAGAGTCTGGGAGGGAGGGTATGCTGATTGGCTGGAATGTGTCTGCTGACTGTGAGGTACAGGGTCAAAGTTTACTCAATGATGACGAATAGGGGGTGGACCGAACATCGCATATGTTTGCCCGTCGCGACAAATGCGCACAAGCTATGTTCGCCGGGAACTGTCCGCCGGTGAATAGTTTGGGACATCTTATTTGCGAATTCAACTTAGAGCTGGGTTCCTAATGGTTGTTGTATTGCTAGAATATACGTTATATTCTAGCAATACAACCATTAGGAACACAGCTCTAAGTTGTAATCGCAATGCGAATAATACTTACAATTATTAATCGCTTTGCAAATCCATTTGATGCCTCTATTTGATTGTATATAACGGTTGACTATGACTACCACCAATATTCTGCCGCCTCCGAGGCAAGATATCTGAACCCCCCAGGGTCCATTTGGGTGTTTTTGATAGAAAACGCATCAAAAACGCATCTGCGTTTTTATCATTTTTTTATTTTTTATTTTATTTTTTTGTGTATTTTGCCACATTTGGTTGCATATTTACATTTGGTATAGGCAAATATGGTAGTCCCCAGGCAAAGCTGCACATAGACAGAGAAAGGGCATTGGCATTTGGGCTTTCCCCTCTGGGAAACACAGTAGCCCTTTCTTCCCCGAAATCCAGGAATAGTGTTTAAGAAAGTGCCAAACTTGAAAACGCGCCTAGTTCATAGTGCAATACCCACGAAACAGAAAAAAGTGAATGGGAACAAGTTCGCATGGTGCGGTTTCTGCTGTGGATGTAAAAACCGACTAAGCACGGAGAGACAGCACCATGTGGAACTAATAAAGAGCAGAACCACTGGGAATGAATTTAAAGTGAGGGGAGGCATGTCTTGTAAAAATGAGGGGGTGATATACATGTTGGAGTGCCCGTGTGGGCTCCAATATGTGGGTAGGACCCTCAGAAAACTAAAAGTGAGGATACAAGAACATATTGGAAACATAAGGAAAGGTCTTGTCACCCATAGCGTCTCCCTCCACTTCAAACAGGTCCATGGGAAAGACCCAAGAGGACTTAAGTTTGTGGGTATTGAACTAGTGCCAAAGAAATGGAGAGGGGGAGATTCAGTGGCGCATATAAACAGTAGAGAAATTGAATGGATCTACCAACTACAGACATTAAAGCCGTCAGGTCTAACTCTAAATATAGACTTTGACCTCAAGCCGTGCTTGGTGTAATCAGAAGGAAGAGGTGTGTGGAATTGGGTATTTGTTAGTGGAGGAAATGTGGTGGTTGTGGGAATTTTATCAATGGAACTGCTGCTTGTCCGTGATTCGTTAGGATAGACACGTGATTTTCTTTGTGGAAAAACTATAGTATAGATAAAAGAGACAAACTCTGTTTTAATAATGATAAGAATGGTAGTGGATTATTAGAAAAATGCTTTTGTAACCCTTATAATTTTATATGATAGAAAATTATTATATATCTGAAGTCATTCCGTTTAAGGAAATGAGGTAGCGATGGAGGAGGGACAACAGGTGTGATTTAAACCTGAGAGTTTGGATTGTGATTAGGATCGCCCTTGAGAAAGCAAGCAAGCAAAACCCGGGTCAGGCGGATGATTTTACATGCTGCATTTTAAGGAAAAATTTTGTAAGTACAATAAAAACCCTTTTAAGAAAAAAACCTCGAAGGTACCTCACTATTTGTGCGCATTTTTGACAGAAATATGCAGGAACGGTTGTGAAGACCAATTACCTGTGGAGACTGTCGATATCCAGTGCCGGCACATGTGGAGGACTGCGTGAATATTACTAGTGTGAACAAGGAGCAGCGCAGTTCTACCCTATACATAAAGTTTTCGTGATTGGTCCCACATCACAGTTTGAACCTGCAGCGCAAGTAACAAACGTCCTTTTGTACAGACTACCACTTTGATTGACTCTTCTGAAGGCGGACATGGACAGACATGAAAGGAACACCAGAAGCAGTAAGGACTGCCAGACAGACAATACCAGGAACATAGATCAGACGCAGATAAGCTCGTCTAGGCTATACAGATAAAGGACAGATACAAGGCAAGGTACAGGGCATGAAGACAAACAGGAACATAGATCAGACAGAGATAAGTTCTGCTAGGCTATCCAGATACAAGGCAAGGTACAGGACAAGAAGACAACAATACAGAACCAGTTGGAACATACCGAGGTGTAGATGGTAGGACCCCTTGGGTCAGCAGCAAAGGGCAAAACCTGGCAAGACAGAAAACTACACAGAGCAGAAGGGTGAAGCACCCACAAGACAAAGACAGACTGACCTCAACACTCAAAGAGCGCACCTGAAAGGACACACCCAGGAACCGACCAGGGGAGGTTAACCCTATCAGAATCAAACAGGGAGGTACCAAATCAGGTCAGGGGTAACCACAGCATACCAAGCTGCGATACAGGACATTGCCCCTAGCAACCAGCATGCACAGAACACAGCAGCCAGTACGCAAGAGCGCAACCAACCTGACATACAAAGGGGTACACACACACACCAGCATGTTCACACTATATACCACAGCCAGCAAGCAGCCAAAAGCAACCAACCTACACGGAATCACCTGCAGCCAGTAAGCACCGTGACACAGTTATCTCACCCAGCTGAGGTATCTGGGTGGGATATACATGCTTCCCAGCCCTTATACTGTACACATTACCACATATCCCCCTCCTCTTCTTCAGACTGGAGGTCTGAGCATTTTTCCCACATTGCACCGTGTCCTCCAGAAGATGTGGCCAGCGTCACACCTTTCCCTTTATTCTGCCACACCCAAGCCAGCAGAGCTTGGTTTGTCACAAAAAAATCAGTTTTGTACCCCACAACCAGTTTTTCATGGGAGTCAGCCTTATGTTCAGGTGCCTGACTGGCTGTTTACCCAGAGCAGACTTCGGGCCGTGAACCGCCTCTTCTGCTTTTTCAGTGGGAAGTGGTTGCGACACATTCTCACTATGTGTGGCCACTAATAATTCCCGCTCCTTCCGGTACTCAATCTGGTTCACGTCATGAACCCACCCAGGCACTCCTTTATCGGCCTGGTTATCCTCGTATGTCACGTTACCTGAGCTCATAATGAGCTCATAATGCATAGAACACTGTGGAAACTGCTTATCCGCATCTGGTTCGTATGGTACACCTTCTAGCACTGCCACACTTCCCTGCACATTTACCAACATTGTGCTACCAACATTATAAATCAGCAATGTCGAATCACATACATTTTTACCAGCAGGGGGAGATTCTTCCCCAATCACAGCCTACAAAGGAAAAAGGGTGTCATAATCATCATCATTATCATAATATATTTCACATAACTCTACATTTTCATTATGCATTTCAATTAACTTCACATATTCATTCTGCACCTCATCTGCACCATTGTTCCTCCATTGCATAGTCCTCCAGCTGGCAACACTCCCAGCAATACTTTGTTGCACCTGATGGGCTCCACCAAGCCGCAGCAACTTCCACATAGGATTTCATAGTAACCCCCCCCCCCAAAAAAAAAAAAATTCTCCACAGGCCAGTCTCTTTCACTTGGGCTTCCAGACCTTTAAATCACCGCAAGATTTCCTTGAAACACAGCAAAAGTGTCCAGATTTGCAACAGCAGCATTATCCAGACATTGGGCTTCTGGCCCTTTAAATTTCTCCAATACAACCTTCAGCAGCGCATGCTCTTTTGTCATACCATTGCCCCAAGCAACACCTTGCCTTTTGACTTTCAATTGCCGCTAGCAACACCATTTTGCTCTTTTTGCATGGACACATGCCCTTAGCAACCTGCTGTTGCCCTTTTAGCATGGACATAGCCTGCATCCGCCACCAATTATAAGGGATCGCTCTCTCTCAGGGGGGCGCAATCACAGACTTCTCCTCTGACAATGGGGTTCAAGTCTAAAAGATGCTTTATTTTGTTACTTCAGCACCATAACACACATAAACATCGAAAATAAACACCTGCACATCTGGGCTCTACCTAATACATGTGCTGTCTCTACCTCATCTATAGAGCGCTGTTTACACACAGGATTAGATCCGGCTTCATTAGCCATAAACGATCCAGCAGCCTCCAGGCTGTGACCACACCAGCATCTTTGGGGGGAGATAGTCCAGAAGTCCTCCCAACTCTGACCAAGCGACCCTCATTCCGTAGACATCGCTGGGCCCCCCAAACTCCCTCCTGGCTGAGACCACACAGAGCCTCTTAGGCTTCCTCGGCCTTTCTCCCTCCAAGTTATGCACAGAGGCTTGTTTTACCCCTCCTTGTTTACAGCAGCAGGCCTCACCTGCGATCATCTCCAGCAAAAGACAATACATGTAGTGGAAGGCTGTGGACTGGCATATCCCACTACCAAACCTATCCCCCAGTTCACATGAAGTCCAGCCCAGAACAACATCTAGACAAAACCACTGCAGCTTTCTGGATTTCAGTTATCTCACCCAGCTGAGTTATCTGGGTGGGATATACACACCTCCCAGCCTTTATACTGTACACATCACCATATATATATATATATATATATATATATATATACAGTATATATACGGCATATATTCGGTATTAAAGTTCTTTTCATTACAAACATATTGTACAGCACTAAGCGTTTATACATGTAAATTATAATGAATGTTGTGAATTATAATGGATGTGCTACCTTATAGAAGTTGACATGTTTATTGCTTTCAGTTTAAAGGAAATAACAAAGCAAATAACAATTGACAGGTATGGTCTGGTCTCGAATGACTAAAGTATACAATTTTAAATCAACAGAGTGAGGAAATATATACTTTGTGGTCATAAATAAATAATTTTCAAGGAAGGACTTTATTAAATTCTAAATGTAGGACTTAAAAAGTTCATTATAAGCTGTGCTGATACAACCCCATTAGAACAAAAAGAGTATAGAATTTGTACCAGATCATTCTGCATGGATTTTTTACTTTGAAGAAAATGTACACCAATCAGCCATAACATTAAAACTGGCTAATATAGCTAAAAGGAGCTAATATTGTGCAGGTCCCTCTGAGAAGACGCGGCCTCCACAAGACCATTGAAGGTGTCCTGTGGCATTTGTCACCAAGTCACCAACAGCATATTGCCAAATTAGATGTTTTCCAACACTCAGAAGAGAGTTTGATAAAATAAAATAAAAATTCAATGTATAAAATACATCAACATCAAGCCCATCTAATAGTGACAACTGAAACTTTTAGTAGTAGCCTACAAGTAGTAGTCTTTGAGTAATTCTAGAAGTGAGCATGTCTCTCTTCTCCATATCAAAAGTACAGAGACAGCCTCCATATATCAGACTTTACTTTCCAGAGCTTTCCCCATGGATGCTTGCGAGTGACATCTGGGAAATTTGGAGGCTATATCAACACCATGAATTATTTGTCACACTCCTTAATCCATTCCTGGACAATTTGTACAGTGTGACATAGCACAATATCCTTCTGAAAGAGGCCACTGCCATTAGGGAAGAATGTTGTCATGAAGGAGTGTACTTGGTCTGCAACAGTACTTCCACATGAATGCCATTGCCAAGAGAACCAAACTACCTCTGCCAACCTGTCTTCTACCCACCTTGGTGTCATCCTTTCTACAGTTAAGTGGCACACATGCACATAGCTGTCCTCAGTATGTAAAAGAAAATATGATACATCACCAGTTCACCCTTTGCATTGCGTCGTCATCCAGTTAGATATCGATAAAAGTAAGGATGAGCACTCTGACCATCTGCAGCTCTGCAGCCCCATGCATAGCAATACACTGTGCTCCTACACCCTTGTATTATAATTTTATTGGCTGTCTCTGTGGTATTTGGTACATCTTTAAAAATTACTATGAGCATGGCAAAGCTAGAACTGATGCAGCCTGGTGGTTCAATGGTTAGCACTGGTACCTCACAGGACTGGGTTCCTAGGTTCAATTCCAACCAAGGACCACATCTTCATGGAGTTAGTATGTTCTCACTGTGGTTGCACGTGTTTCTTTCCACACTCTTAAGACATATTGATAGGGAATCTAGATTGTGGATGATTATAATGTATGTTAGTAGTAAGGGGGTATATGTTTTGTCAAAGTGACAGGTACCACACCACCTTTTATACAGCTACCCCCGCCCCTTTTATATTTCTTGATATAAAATTTATATTACTTGATATAATATAATATTAATTTAATACAAGAATATGAGATCTTACTACACACTCAGATCCCGGCTATCTGTTTATCAACTTATCAGACCTATTAAATTCTTATAAAATGTGTTAGGTGCTTTAATAATAATAGCATTAAAATCAAAATGATGACAAATTTAATTCGTTTTAAAAGCTTTATTAATTTTCCTTATTTACAATACGCGACCGTACATTTTTCAACAGCCCGTAGGGACAGACACGTTTGTTTGTAATTACAGCATCGTATACATAATCGTTTCATGCGTTTAGTTGCAAATGAACGCACAATACGGTAATTTTTTCTAAAATCGTTAGTGAACATTTTTAACACATTTTCAAAAGACATTCCTTTAGCGAGACATTGTAAGATATAGATACAGTAATGGCCGCAGACCGTGCTAATGGCGTCTTGTATCTGTCTGTTTTGATACTTTAT
This sequence comes from Bufotes viridis, assembly GCA_033119425.1. Taxonomy (NCBI): domain Eukaryota; kingdom Metazoa; phylum Chordata; class Amphibia; order Anura; family Bufonidae; genus Bufotes; species Bufotes viridis. Next base: position 151,460,389 of record CM065591.1, on the reverse strand, counting down.
AGTCTTAGAATTTTTATATAAAAACTTCATAAACTAGACAGGAAATATTTCATTTGCGGGTGATAAACCATAACTTTAAAAAAAAATAGATACATTATTCGGGTATAATATAATAAAAATCCAATGCTTCCCCCACTGATACGAATTATCCGTATTTACAATGTAGGCTGCGGGCCTGTCGATGATTTTATCCCCCGGTAATAAATCACACGGAAATACCCCTTTAAACATGCGCCGGGCGTTAATATCAGCTTTAATAACACAGGCAATTTCATAATTATTCATGTTTATTGAAAATCATATAATACCTCCCGCCGATTATTTATTTCAATAATATTTTCATGAACTGAATATACAATCATGTTAATTGTGTTTGCAATCAGTTCGGCAAATCTAATTTCAGCTCTCAGATTTCCAGTTTTTACTAGAGAGAAATGACCGCCGGGTTCTTGATCCGGCGATAAATCAAAAGCGAACAAAGTGTAACCGTTCAAAAACGCGTGACGATCCACGGATAAAGCGTTGTCGGCCTTGTGTTTCCCCGAAATATGTACTAGGGACATATATCCACGAACAGCTGATTCGTCTTGGAAGTTAGGTTGAAAAGGTTTTGCCGGTATCTGTTGACCGTCCAAATATAAGGCTGCATAATTCACATTATAGTGGTTGAAGCACAAAGGATTACTTTGGTAACTCCCGGAAAATGATTCATTATCCACAAACACAAGTATTACTGTTTTTGGTAGGTTTCCGAGAAAAAGATTCTCGTGGTTAGATATGCGAGTACCGGCGGGTACGCTATACACTTTAAGCGACGCTGGATCGACCGAGTACTTTGCGTTAGCTGTTAACAGAGCGCGACTGTGACCGATTCTTACAGCGTGCGATACTTGTACTCTTTTGACAAACAGGGAAGCTTGCTGTATTTGGACTTTAAAATGGGGCGCATTGGCTGACATAAGGCAGAATGTGTCTTCATTTCTGGTCAATTTCATCTTTAGATCTAAACCGTTCAGTATTAACTTCGGTTGATTAAATATATCAGCGTAAACGGGCCCCATTAAATCCACACTTCTAGAGCGTGCTGAATATTGTGCTCTCTTGCTGAAACCGACATTACGTCCGTCGAGAGCCCTGTCATCATGATGTCCCGCTGTGTCTTTATAGAATAAACCGGCTGTAAATTGTGATGCTAAAGTTTGTGAATTATAATTTATTAGGGCCTCTATAGACGCTCTATACGTATAAAGGTTGTCGCTTCTTGAAATCAACGTGTCACCGAGTGTTATATCCAGTTGATTAAAAAGACTCGCTATTGGATAGTTAATAAGTGCCACGCGGGATCCTTCTGGTATGGTTGTGTTATCCAGACTAACGATTCTGCAAACGATGTGTAACAATGTGTTATTAAGGTCGTAATAATATTCACCGCTGCCCGAGATGTAGAATTCCAAAGGGGCATTGTTAGTGATTGCGATTAAGCGATTTTTCAATGCTTGTCTGTGTAGGAGGTATTTGAAAGATGAAATTGAAATAGATTGGGCCTGCACTCTGACATAGGAATTAGATAGATTATGTAGATTTTATGGATTTATTGGCAGATATCTCAGATAAAATATATTTGTAATACAAGTAAAATAAGATAAAATACATACACTAGTCTATGTATTCTAGTGATATATAGTGAAATACATATGAATTATACATTTTATTCATAAATTTCATGAAAAATAAATAAAAAAATATACATAAAAATATAAATAAAAAGGGGTTACAATATTCGGTCTCGAATGTCTCTGTGAGGAAGCAATATATATCTGTCTCTTCAAAGAATATATCTGAAAAAATATGTATATATACATGGAGCTATAGATAGATAAAAATATGTCTCACAAGTAAACCCTTGTGATGTCAAACTGTGATTTGGAGTACTCGGCGGATGCGTCATGCACGAAAGCCATAGCGTCTGACTAGAAGATGTCGCTCGGTGAACGACTTCTTGTTTTCTGGCGGCAACGTCTCTTAGGTTGTGATACTTTATTCATAAAAGTTGGTAAGACAATGGCAGCGCGTTCACGTTTTCTTTTACGCGTTTTCTTACATATTTGTACGACACCAGAGCCCTCCTGGCCTTGCGTCGACCTATTTATACGATCCATAACGGCTGTCGACGCCGTCATGACAACGTCTTTAGCGATGTTACGGGCGGCTGTTTTCACGTGCGGTTTTACAAGCGCCACACCTTTCTTAAATAGGGGTATGACACGCCAGAACAGACCCCGAAATAACCCAGCAAGGCCAGAACCATGCATAAATTCTGTACCCTGAAATCCATCAAAACCATGACCGTCTTGCGTTATGTAATAATGCGTATACGCGTCCGGGTCACCGTACACTCTGTGGGACAACATTTTAGTGCGTCGTCACAGCGCACGGTCTAAAGTGTAATCGCACAATAGTCTTGCCGTATTTGAATTTAACAGGTTTAGCCTGATCAGTGATATTGTAACCGTGTCAAAATGATGTTTACAAACAGGTATATAGTCCGGCCGGTGATACTTTTGCGTGACTATATCCCCATTTTTACCGCTTAACTTGACAGTTCTTAAAAGTTGTACGTAACTATCGCCAACAAGTTGATGTTGGACAATATCTGTGCAAACAAACATTGTATAAAAACCGGCTTTAAAATTGGGATTCATTTTTTGTTCTTTTGATGAAACTAGAGCAATCCCCTTTACACCACCAGCATGATGTTCTAAAACAGGTAAGCCGGGTCCTTTGTAGCGGAGAACGATGTGCTCGACGTCTACATTCTTGAGCGCCGGAGCTTGCGAATAACCCGATAGCCCCAAAATATTCCCCAATTTCACACAAGGCATGAACTTGTATAATGGTTATAATGAATTCATTACATAAACGGTTCTGTCAATATCGTCATATCTTAGGCGCAGTTGATCGGGAGGTATTTTTATAGATTCAAGTTTGCTATTAATGGCTTTGATGAGCTCATGCATATTGGAGTAATAACCCGATTTAACATAAAGCTCACGGATTGGCTCGTCGCGGTGCGCTATGTAGAATACACCATCTCCGGGGCCAAAGGTTTACCACGTATGTGGATACTGAATCTCCACTAAAGCCACTTCGTAAGGACCGCGAAGATGGACCGCTTTTGCTAACTTAGTGGTGTAATCGGCTGTTTTCGGGGTAAAGTTTGGCGGATGCATTGCAGGGTAGCGTGATAAAAAACGATCGTTCCTCCATAGTTTACAGACTCAACAACTGTTTTTCAGGCACCCAAGAGTTAAACTTGTAGGGGTATCCTGTCCACTTTACAAAACACAATGTTTTTCCCCGAACTTTCTTCTTTTTCAGTATTTTTTCTACCCTGTAAACCCGCAGCTTGTCGAGGGGTACTTTTTGGACTTCTTCGGGGTAGAACGAGCCTTCAATGAACTCGTCGGTCAGGTCTTTCAACTTATAAAGGGGTCTGAGGCCCCTAGTGTTTACAGCGTAAATTTTAAATATCTCGTCCGTATAGGTTTGTTCATATCCCTTTGTGAAAGTCCCCTTATAGCGCACAATTCTGACGTGATCACCTATATTTAATATCGGTTTAACTTTTTTAATAGTAACGTAATAACCGTAGATATTTTTCCAAACAGCTAAAGAGTTCTCTTTTGTCACATCGACGGGGCGACGCCTTATAGTTCTTTGGTATGTGTGGTTATAACTATACACCAGGTCTTGTAACTTGTCGATGTACCTGTACGTGTTTTGTTCTCTGAGATAACGCCACATTTTAGTTTTCAGCGTTCTATTAAAATGTTCGACCAACGATGCCTTAACAGCATTTGTAGTTAAAAAATTATGTATTTTATAGGTTTCACAAAGACGTCTCATAGGTTTGTTTATAAACTCATGGCCCCGATCAGTCTGGAGCTTTCTGGGGGTTCGCCCGCTTAACTTAAATATCTGGTCAAAAGCGGAAGCCACTGTAGTGCCGGACTTATTTGAAAGGCCCAACACCCAAGCATATTTAGATAGAATATCAATGACTGTCAGCAAGTATTTTACACCATTATTTTCTTTAGAAAAATCTATCAACGACACAAGATCTGCCTGCCATTGATCATCTATATCAGACACCACAACCTTGTTTCTTGTAAATGATTTTTTAACAGGTTTGTACAATGTGTAAGTATCCTTTTTTTATGCCAAATTTCCGTACTTCTCTGAATAAGGATTCCACGTCCCCATTAGAGCCGACGGCTTTTGGCGTGTAGTACTGTTTACTCAATATTTCAGCAGTTGCCGACATTATGGCAGCGTTTTAAGCCGCGTCTACTCAACAACGCGACCTAACTGTTTATACAATTTTAAATAATCAGGCTATTATATTTATTGTAAAAATAAAAAAACGGACTACATTTTATTTAAAACTGTTTATGTATAGTAAATAAAACATTATAAGTAGAGATGAGCGAACATTAAAAAAAAGTCCGTTATTCGGCGTTCGGGTGGTGGTAAGTCGCGCATCCCGTTATGGATTCCACTATAGCGGCATATGGAATCCATAAGGGGCGGCTGCCACCAACCCGAACTTTTGCACAGCCGAAGGACCTGGGGTGACGTCACTGTCATGTGATCAGTGCAGGGGGGTGTGGCTCAGCACTGGATTGGATCCCGTGCTGAGCCACACCCCTCTGCACTGATCACATGACAGTGACGTCACCCCAGGTCCTTCGGCTGTGCAAAAGTTCAGGTTAGTGGCAGCCGCCCCTTATGGATTCCATATGCCGCTATAGTGGAATCCATAACGGGATGCGCGACTTACCACCACCCGAACGCCGAACAACGGACTTTTTTTTAATGTTCGCTCATCTCTAATTATAAGACATTACACACAAAGAAATTTTATATACATGCAATGTAAAAATGTACGTAAAGCAAATAAAAAACATTATAAGATGTTTAATACAAAGAAAATTTATGTACAATCGCTAAAGTAAGAAAATTTACAACGTTAACCAAGCCGCTTGCAACAAAGGCGGTAGCCTCTTTTTAGGTAGTAGTGACCCCTGCGTCGATACCGTCGGTGATGGTAATAACACCGGCGGTGTAAAAGGGCTTCGAGCCCCGTCAAAGGGGTCACTCAGCGCCGTTTTTTTCAAATCATCGAAAAGTTCTCTTGTTCTTGTATTACCGATAACCGTTGACGGGACGTTCAACTGTGCAATAGTCTCCATAAAATAGTCCCAACCGTGAGGTTTAATCTTAGGCAATCCGTGACTCTGGGTTGCTGTTCGAAGCAGGTCAATAATGTTGGAGCCGGGTACAGTTTGTTCTTTGTAAATGAATTCGCCCATAGCGTTCCAGTACGGGTTATTTCCTGAGCGTTATAGTTTACTTAACAATAGTTCTGCATTTTTTCTATAACGTGTATTAATATTGTCAAGTATCTCTTTAGTATATGTGCTGATTGAGGCGGTATTTGACAATTGTTGTTGATCGGTTTGCGGCTGTGTAATCAGGGTTAAAGTCGACATTTCTTTACCTGACTGTTTGTTGAGCATTAAGTACCTCTGTAACACGGTGGTGTATCTTTTAATTTTTTCATCATCTGAAAGGTCATTTCTGTGTAGTATTTCGCTAATCTCGTCATCTAATCGTCGTATGGCTGTTTGGCTTATATCTGTTGCATCTACGGATGTTTTTTTAAGCCTGTCCAATTCATTTTTGGAAACCAGGAACATTTTCTCGGCATACTGCATTAGGAACCACCGGCTGTATTAGCTATTAGACTAGTGATTAAAGGTATTGCAAAGCCGAGCAAAGCTCCTATAAAACCACCGCTCTGGCTCACAATGCGCTTCTTTCCTTTGATGGAGTACTTTTTATCGCTTAATTTCTTTATAGCCCTACGCCATTTTTTCAATATATTTTTTTGGTGCTCTTTAAGAGGGATCTTTCCTTTAAGGATGTTGAGAGCGATCTCGCCAATGGCCGATATCAAATTATTACTGGCGTCACGTAATATTGATTTTCGGGCCTTCAGATTTGTTTTGACTAATGCTTTTAAAAGATCCCAATTACGCCGGATCCTGCTCGACATCTTTATAGCACCAGCGACACTAACAAAAATAACCGTAAAGATATGAAATGCCTCATTTTAGAGCTTCTTTTTGCACACATAAGCCACCGGCAGATCTGGTGGAAACAGACCGGTTCTGAGTCGTAGGTCCTCAGGCGTGTCAGATCTTAAATCTACAAGTAAATAGCTGTAAGGCTTGTGTGTAGCATCTTCAAAAGCTTTTAAAAAGAAATGTGTTTTACCAGGGTACATCTGATGAGCCAACGTAATAACCTGTAATTTATCACGTGGGTTCTTAAAAAGGATCATGTATTTAGTGTTTAAATTTATGGTTCTGCTTTTCTTACCCTGACAAAAAACATTTTGAACGAGATACATAATGCTCAAATTTCTGTGGTGCACGTATTTGGTGAATGCGTTTTGTATTTCAAGATTTTCACAAGCCGCCTCCATAAGATTAAGATCATCAACAACCGCCAAATTGACCTTGTCCGTTGGAAATAGATCAGCGTCTGTAAAATTTTGCGAGACCCCCTCGATAAACCTGATATTTGTAAACAAACGGGTTAGTTCATCATACAATTTCTGCCAACAAACGTAAAACCAAATTACATTGTCAGGTTTGTGCGACATTAACGTGTCCGTGTGTATTAGTAACTTTTTAACAAAAAAACTCTTTCCGGAATTTGAAGGACCTGCTAGAATACACGAAAAAGGGTGTTGAAATTGCGCAGTCATGTTTAATAGCCGAAAGGCAGCATTGTAAAGTCAGCCGTCAGCTGTCTCTTTGTATAGATGCACTTTTGCGTTTTACGTAACGGTCTTGTCTCTACGGTCAAGCGCTTCCTATTTCTGAAAATGCCGTCTTGTTCGATACCTATTGTTTTCTGCGTCTCGGGGTCGTTGTTGTGTGAGTAATCCAACACAAGGTCTTTTAAACTGTCAAAATTAACAAGCCTTGTGCTAGCGACGTTGAGTGTAATACCTTTAACCTTCAATATGGTTTTCCCGTTGTTAAGTTTGTATCCGTAAGTATTTGGGCTGGCGGATACAAACTCGATAATGTGTGCGTCGTCGGGTATTTCACTAGTTAGTTCGCCGAGAAAATCACCCAAGGGTGGGGTCCATTCAGACCCCTTACTCACGAATATGACGGAGTCTGTGTCGTGATAAAGACAACGTTCCTGCAGTCTGTCTAGGAGCTTGTATAATTCGAGTCTGGCATAGGCGGTTGTAAAACAGGCTATAAAAATGTTTGTGTTTTTGTTGTGTGTGTAGCGCTCTCTTACATAGCGCCAATTGACTACGGCCGTATCGTCATCGATTAAATTAACCTCGGAGAGGTCGTAGTACGGCACAAAAGCTAATTTGAAAAGTCCGTCAGGGTCCGTGACTATGCTGATACGTGACAAGTTAGAACGCTGTCCAAACTTACCCCATAAAGAGTTTAGGAACAGTTTTGAAATTTGCCTTTTTGCTGGGTTTACAGCTATCTTATCAAAGCGCAAGCGGACATCTTCTTTTTTTTTTAAATAACTCTATGTAAGACGTTTTTTCTGAATCCATTTTACACCAACTGGGATAACCGGAAAATGCCAGATCTCGTAGATCTCGGCGATTCTGTAACCTTTTTCAACAGCTAAAACTAGTTCTATGGTGCACCATGTACCGGTCAGCGAACGTTCTTCGTCTGTGTGACTGCAAATGTCTTTCTGACAGTTCGAGGCGCATGTGTAGCATAGCGGAAACATTAGTTTTTTATTTAGCTTTACAGGCAGGACTGGGAAAAATAAATCTCTGGGTGGGTACACTCTAACTTTGGCAATGCCAAAGTATTTTTTGATGTTACCAAAATGATCATAAATGATTTTTGGGTGTCCTACAGGGTAAGTCTTAGTTTTATTAACAAAAGGGTACAGACTGGTGAAATCGTAATAATGCACTGTTTCATCGGGCTGCACCTTGTGATAAAGTTTAATGGCGTTAGTGCGACCGCCGTAAAGCGCGTCACGAGGTACCAAAGGCGTCAGGAATTTCATTTTAAGCAGAAAGTCTTTGACCCCCGAGTCGTTTGCAATCATTTCCCGACACTCGTGTTCCCACAGGACGCGGACTGTAAATCCTTGTCGCTGTAGTCGGCTTTTCCTAACTAGGAAAGATTGGTACAGCTGCCCGTAGGACGATTTAGTAAGCTCGTTGCTGTCATGCTCGTTATAGCACACAGGACACTCGTGATAAAAACAGCCCTGAAATTCAAAAGCGGTGTGTTTACCGTTAACAAACGGATACCCGTCCAAAAAATATTTACCGACCTTTTTTTCACCGCCCTTTAACGCGTGTTGTATAGAAATGCCTTCAGCATGTTCAATGTACATGAGCCACTGTATAACTGGTGTTGAAAACCGTTTCTGGGTCTTGTGGTAATTATCTGCAGAGACAATCGCTATGGTATTTTTGGGTAGAAATTTAAACAGGTACATAGCCATGCACACGGATGCCAATGTGATAAGTTGGAACGGATCAATACATTTAGTGACCGTTCTGTATTACTTTTCACGTTTAATGTATTGCAGAACTTTTTTTTCCGTCATGGCCATAATCGTGTCCCTGTAACACTCACAAGCCCTTCTCAAAACTTCAGCATCCTGCTTACAGTAGGCTTTTAACTCTTCCTGAAAATTAAAGGTGTCATTTTTATGTTTCTCGTACCAAACCGCAAATTCTTTTTTCTCACCGGGCATCATGTAATCGACGCCGTAATACCAAGCAGCCGGTAGGATGCCTATGTAGTTTTGATTTTCTGTCGTGTTGAAAAAATGCGGGAAGTGTCCCTTGCCGCCTGAAAAAACCATAGCCTCAGGCATCTGCTGAGCTTCATAGGCATGAACTTCAGCGAGTCTATGAATCTAATTTTTAGGTCATTCAGGGTCACACACATTAACCGACCGCCTTGATTTATAATATTAATTTTAGATTTTTCATTAATCAACTCCTGTAAAACAAAATAAGTGTTGTAGTGTCCTGCGTTGTGAGCTATGAACGTGTAATCTGAAAACTTACCGTCGGCAAAAAATCGCACAAAATTACAAGTACAGGATTTTCCGCTAAAATGCCAGGAGTTTGGGTTGTATAGTGTGGTTGCGTAAATGAAATTGGGTATATGCAAGCCTGTTTTTTGCATGCATTCAAAATCGTAAAAGATGTACTTGTCAGTCATTTTTTTGGGGTTGTATGGCTGCATGTAACAAACATGGTCATCAAATTTGTCAACCTGCCCGCCGCAGATGGTGCATTTTAAACCGTTACATTTGTGATCATCACCGCAGTCTATATATCTGTAACAAAATCCGCAAAAAGTTTTTTTCTTACAAAGAGTGTTATCACTAAGCGCCAGGTTTCTATGTGTTTCAAAACAATCCTCTGAAGGACAATACGTCCTACATATTGGGCACCGTGTATTATTAGACTGCTCAACACAATTCAGTCTCTGGCACGCTTTGCAAAACTGCATACACCCGTGTCGATATTTATGTTTGTATACAGTGCAACAAACGTCGCAAAAATAATCGAAACCGATAAAAGCTTTGAGATTTTTTATGCCATAATAATGCTTTTCATGGTGCAATATATACACGGTCTTTTCTTTAGCGGTGCGGGCTGTGTGATAATAACTCCACTGACCCATATTGTGGTACAAAATTTTATTAGTAATTTTTTTTCAAATTCAGCAACGTCAGTAAAAGACACCAAATACCCCTCGGGTATTTGTAAGTCTCTATGCAGTTGTCGAGCTTTCTCTAACAATGCGACGTCGCTCAAAGCATCACCCTCCAAAATAGCGTAAACACTAGTGGCCAGGCAGACGTTAATATCGTAATTATTAAAATCGTGTAAATGTTGTTTTTTACGATCAATAATCCGACTATACGCGATACCACCCAAACGCCTTCTGGACCCACCACGTCGACACCTGACAATGATTACAACTAGCTTAAGTGAATTACCGGCTATGCACTCTGCGTTACTCTGCAAAGCGTTAGCGATATTGTCCAAAAATGTTTCGGCTCTGAATCCATCTCTAGAGTACCTATTTGAAAAAATCGAATCAAACGTTTCGCCGCCATCTAAACGCTATTGTATGAAATCACCCGGCTCGGCGTTCCGTAAAACCCTATCTAACAATGTCTGTAAAGAAGCATGTATTGCATCAAGAGCGTCAACAAATGAGTGAATTGATTCGAGGTTAGCGAATCTGAAGTGCTCCGTGTACATGGTACTATTAAAAATCGCTAAGTCACACTGTTGATGGTAAACACGTTCTAGATAAACGGATCTAACGTTTTGTGGTTCAGGGGGTTCGTCTGTAGCAGCCGTGTTATAGGTCATGTCGTCATTTTGCGGGACACCTGACTGAATACGATTTAATTGAGTATTTAAAGGTCTGTTAGTGTGCGAGCTGTTTGGTCGACTGTGTTCCGCTTGCGCGGCCTGCGATTGCGGCTGTGTTTGTCCGGCATTCAGACGCGCCGAAGCACCAGTCTTGTTACAACATTCCTGTCTTTTTTTGATAGCTATTTTGTTCGGATGCACCAGCTTAGCATTGTTGTTACGCCAGCGACGCCTTTTTTCTCTAGCTATTTTAGAACGTTTAACTGAAAAACTGATTTTTATAGCCTGTTTTAACTTTCTAACCCGATCATTTACAGTTGTTTTTGCGCTTTTAAAAGGCTGGCCCCCTCCACCAGTCATCACTAGTCAGTCTCTGTCTAGCAGCTCTTTTTGAAGAGCGTCAAGATGCGTAATCAGTCGTGTGTATTTGTCACGCGTAGCGTGTATTCGCACCGCAGTAATTTAGTTGGGGCTGTTAAACGCTAGAGACGTAGATTCTTTAACGTAACATTTTAAATACATCGCCACAAGTGCCATTTTGTCGTTACATTTCGCGAGATCCTTCAACGCGTCGTACGTCTCTCCACCCCGGCAATAGCAGGAATGGACAAGAGGCTCGTATCGCTGTTGGGGTTCGCGTATCTGTTGTACGTCGCTACATGTGTCTGGAGTATCAAATGTGATGCGCTTTTTACAAGGTATTACATCTTGCGTATCGGTGTATTCGGTTCCTGACGATGTTTTGTGGTTAATCGTCGTCTCTCTTTAACGAAGCGTGCTTTGTTGTTTTCTTTTCTTTTGGCTGAAATTTAAAGACAAACATTAAGATATATACAAACAAAAAATAAAAATAAAATGCAACAGCACTCTGCAACCAGAACTCTGTCCAAGATAGAAGCTATAAGAAGACATTAGTGTACATTTTGATCAAAAGGTAATAAGCCACTCGCCACGCCAAGGCTGTCCCGTGAGTGGTCCTAACGCTAAATCTGACCTGTTATGGGCCATGACAGCCACATAAAATCCTCCTAACGCTGAATCTTACCTGTTATGGGCCGTGACAGCCACATAAAGACTATAGTTACATTAGGATATAGTTATTAAGAATTTCAAGTGTGCTAATTAAAACAGCTCTCCGCGAAAGATAGATAGCTAGATAGATAGATAGATAGATAGATAGATAGATAGATATGTCATTACGCCATTTATTAAAAATTTAAAGACAGGCATTAAGATGTAAGTATTAAGAACTTCAAGCGTGCAAATTAAAACAACTCTCTGCGTAATATTAACTTACGGGCATCAGGACAGCGGATAATCGGCACTGCTGTTTTTTCAGACCGACAACTGTCGCGGGCGCTGGTGCACGGCTTTGGTTGTTCTGGGAACGAAGAAGCTTTGGCCATTTTTATTTTCAGCGCTGTATTTTAAAAAAGTATTAGACTTATAGACCATGTTTAAAATATATTACAGCAACAATGCACTTTGGTCCTTACGCTCTTTCCCCCGCTTTCGTTGTTTTTGTAGGGAATCATCGGCGAGTGTCGCGATGTCATCAATTGTATACACTTTTCTTTTCAGTGCTGCGTTTTAAAAAGTATATTTGCAATATAGATAATGTTTAAAACCGACAACATCACAGAAGTCGATGGAACCTTACGTGTTCTGGCTAGCAGGGACGTTTGCTTCATTTCAGTGCGCCCTGGAGTTGTGTTATAAATGGTCTTATCAATGTTATAAATGGTCTTATCAAAAATTTCGCTATGAAATACAAGACGCAGTTAGTACGGTCTGCAGCCATTACTATGCAATTTATATGTTTATTATATGCCTTTTTTATGTCAAAATCTTATTTTATATCAAAAGCATATCAAATGTGGTCTTATTAATTTTTTTTTTATCAAAAATCAAAATAGGGTTTATAAAAAGGTATCAATTTTTTTTTTTATAAAATGTTATAAATGACTTTATCAAATGTTATAAAAGAACAACATTTATTTATAAAGCCGCAATAAAATACAAGATGCCGTTAGTACTGTGTGCGACCATTACTGTACAATTTATATGTTTTATTAGAGGCATGTAACATTTTTTATAAGGGGTATAAATGAGAGAAAAAGAATACCGTGTCTTGTCCAGACAGATGTTATGATGGCTTTTAACAGCTGGGGTTTTGATTTCTGGGAACCTATTGTAAACAGGTGTGCTTCTGTCTTTATTTGTAAACATTGGCGGAATCTGAGAAGGATGTCTGGGACTGATGTCATAACCTTTGCAGTAGAAAAAGATTGCTTTAAACAGATGTAAACTGTGAACATTTGCCGGGGTCTGAGACGTGTGTAGTAAGATGTCATATTCTTGAATTAAATTAATATCAAGCAATATAAATTTAATATCAAGCAATATAAATTTAATATGAATTTAATATCAAGCAATATAAATTTAGTATCAAGCAATATAAATTTTATATCAAGCAATATAAAAGGGGCGGGGGTAGTTGTATAAAAGGGGGCGTGGTACTTGTCACTTTGCAGTTTGACGAAACATATACCCCCTTACTACTTATGTCACTGCTATATAAATGAGTTAAAGAAATAAGTATTTTATAAAATTGTACAAAAAATAGAAAGCCTAGCGATGTGTCCACAGATTGGTCACTAATCCCTATGTACCAGGCTACAAAGACAGGACTCCCAAGAAGCCCTGTTCTGAATTCTGAGTAGGGTATAGGCTTCCCCTCAAATGACTAGCTACATGCTAGACATTTTAGGCCGCATACACAAACATATTATGGCTCTGTACAGCCAGTTGTATTGATCTTTTTTATGTACCCTTAGACTATAACTTTTGTATTGACAGGATTTCATGTGGATGAATAGAGATTTTATATCCAGAATGTAAATTACAGATATTTTTTGTGTGACCCATCAGACTCTTTATTATGGATCTCTTTTCAAATCTTCTAAAGGAGAATATCTCCTTAATATTGTTGATATAAAACATCATATGATGGCATATGGAGTAGCCACTGTATGTCTCTGCCATGACATAATTAAAGTAAACTTCAAACATTTCACAATGTGCTACACGTGGATACTATAGTATGTATACACTATAGTATAAAGTTTTGACATATACATATGAGAATAAAATTTTGCTATAAAAAATTAGGGTTTCTATTTGTTTTTCCAATTATGTTCCTTTATATTTTCTGATTAGGAAATTATGAAAGTCTTTATTTTCATACTGATTAGTGTAAATATATTTTAATAAATAGGTAATATATAAATTGTGTTATTTCATTACTATTTATCATTTTATGTTATTGAATGAGCTGTAATACATTTTGCATGGTTTATGGTTCTACTTTAAGTGTCTGACTATGACCTTGAGCAGAACTTTTGCACACACACCATCCTCAATGTACTGTACAAAGCACTATTTCAGTCTGACTATTGGGCTAGGTTATTTGTATCACTAGATGTTCATTTTCAAGGGTGGCCAGTTTGATCTGCAGCTTCCAAAAAAAATAAAGAAATCTAGATGGAACTTGATATGATCTCTCCAGCTCTCTATTGCATCTAATGCTAACAAATTTGGGAGAGGAGAAAAAAGAGATTGATTTGTTTTCAGTCGGCTCCTTGAGTTTGCTTAACATACAGAACTCATTTTCTTTCTGCTTGCAATATTGATCAGCAGAGAATGTGATAAGATTACAATAATTTTTACCTTGAAAGAGCCTCCCTGCAATCAAAATGAAGAGAAAATAAATTGTTCTTTTAAATGATACTCATTGGGCACTTTGTATAAGCATAGCACAGGCAATGAGAAGTTGGTATATGAAATGCAAGCCAGTAAAAAAGTGACATATCCCATAAAATATGGCTTCAGAACTAAAGGTACAGTAAGATAAAGCTGTATTCACACATGATTTTTAATGGTTTAATTTTATATTTTTTTTATTATAATTATTTTTTAGCCAGACCCAGAAAAGGATAAAAAAAGGGCTGGACAGCATAAAAGGACAATTCACACATCTGTCTTTGTTATCTACTCCTGCGTGTGGCTGAATTAATTGTGTCAAAAGCTGCAACTATATATCCAGCATAAAATGAATCATAGGATCAGCTTTAATATACTGTTTTTAATATAATGACCTTCAGACAAATTTATTTACCAAAACGCTATTTTATAAAAGTCACTATAGTATAGACAGGCGCAGTGTCAGACTGGGGTACCTGGGGCCCACTAGTAAATTTTATTTTGGGGGCCCACCGGACGGATACATTTAAATATAATAAATAATTTTACAAGTTTTTTATATGAACATAGGCTGTTTGAGGAACTGTACATTGAATATATGTATGTATTGTAAGTCTACTGTGTTATGTGCCACTTGTGCAGGAGGTGGGAGACTAGGTGCCCACCATGCTCAGGGGCCCACCGGGGGTTTCCCCTGTACCCTGTGTGCCAGTCCGAGCCTGGACAGGCAGGTGGGGTAATTGAAGTTAGTTTTGCTGGAGTCTGCATTGGTTTACTCCACGTTGGTTAACTTTGCACCAAATACATCAAATGTATCACATATGTATTAAATTTTTATTGTTATTGCAGCTCTGTTTGTTAGTATTAGGCTGGCGTCACGTAACACTTTTTATTGTATTTTTCTTTCTTTTGTAAGCACCATTCTTTCTAGGTTGCTGTGCATATAAAATGGGGTTGCATACTTAATATAAAACAAAAACCATGTACAATAAGCAGAACTTTTTTGACTAACTGGTACAGAGGAGAAGAAAACTTGCCCTCTTGGTCTTACAATCTATAAGGTTTACAATCTGATCCAATTTTCTTCTCTTTCTTGTGTCTTAGGTTTTCTCTCACCTGGTTTAAAAAATAAAAAGTATGGGAATGCGAATCTCCCAAATGTGATCTGAAACCAGCTTCATTTAGTTACAGAATGGCAGGATGGTTTGGTTGCTGCAATATATCATCAAGATATGGTGACAGACTTTAGGTAGTGTTCGAGCAGCATAAGTACCATTATGCTTGTGTATAGTATTAATGTACAGTATTGAAGGCATCTAAATACTAAATGTGTTGAAGATAGGCATTTATGACAGATACATAGATGGATAGATAGATAGATAGATAGATAGATAGATAGATAGATAATGTGAGGTGGGGAAACAGCACTCATTGTGTGAACACTGTGTTTGTGTTAAAGTTAAATGATTTAGACTGACATTCTGCTGTTTGGCCATAAGAGGCCGCTGTTTCCTAAGCATAGCTAAAAAGGACTGCATTTCTAGAGTCATCTGATATTGAAAACTCCTAGGGGGTGGAATTAAAAAATGTGGAGAGAGAAAGACAGAAGCAGCCATCTTAGGATGAGCTTGGAAGAGGCATCAAGAAGCTGTGTGATGAAAATCCCTCAACATCCAAGAGTGAGAGCATCCTCCAGGGACTAGAGCTGCAGCCAAGGGGAGCTGATCATGTCCAATACCCTGATCTTGTCCAGAGGAAGGGGAACTGCTGCCAGGAACTCAGATGGAAGCTGAGGAGTAAAACCACAGACTGCAGTACAGCACGCTGGTTGTAGAATCCCTTGTTCCTTCCACAATCACCAGCTTACACAAAGCAGATGTGGGTTGGTAAAACTAATTGTGCATGCATCTCATACACTTTTGCCTAGAAGCCTAGAGACTGAGACCAGGCCTGTAGTTAGTTAGTTAGGTTTGCTGTTTGTGTCAAGTCACAAGTATTGTTAATTGTTCAATGACTTCAAATTTTAAAGTGTCAGTTCACACCGGAGTGCTGAGAAATTCACAACTAATTTGCACTAGGCTGGTGTATGGTGTATTCAGGGGAAACACTATTGCACGTGTTGTTTAACCAGTTGTTGGGGAGTGAATTTTTGTATCATGGAATAAGATTGCAAGCTGTTGTGCTGTACTGCAGGCTAGCCTGCATTATGCACCCAACAGTTGCTCCTGACTGTAGGGTAATAAAAGGTAAGGCGCGGCTGGTCTATTTGAACCCACCAGTAGGTAAATTTACAATTAATACCTCCAGCATCCACCTGAGGGAGCGGCGGTGTACAGCATAAGGCCCCCAGCCCCTGGCTGGGTGTATGTAAACTTATGTGTGTGTAACCAGCATCTGTGGTTGCTTTCATGACCACATTTAAGTTAAAAATACAGTTTTTGCAAAACTGGTGTTTGAGTTGCTTTCCTCATTTGTGACTTCGCTGTATCCTGGGGAACCCACCCCAGTACACAGCCTATGGATAGATAGATAGATAGATAGATAGATAGATAGATAGAGGTGCATCTCAGTTAATTAATGTCATAGATTTAGTAATTCAATTCAAAAAGAGAAATTTATATATTCTACAAATTCATTACAAACAGAGTGATCTATCTCAAGAGTTTATTTATTTTAATGTTGATTATTGTGGCTTATAGCTAATGAAAACCCAAAAGCCAGTATCTTAGAAAATTAGAATATTATATAAGACCAATTGATGTATGTGCACTTAATACTTGGTCAGGGCTCATTTTCCATGAACTACTACATTAATGCGGTATAGCATGGAGACGATCAGCATGTGGCACTGCTGAGGTGTTATGGAAGCCCAGGTTGCTTTGATAGTGGCATTCAGTTAGTCTGCACAGTTGGGTCTGGTGTCTCTCACCTTACTCTTGACAATACCCCATAGATTCTCTCAGGCAAGTTTGTTGGCCAATTAAGCACAGTGATACCATGGTTATTGAATTTAGTCATGAGCGCCAGGGTCAATATTTGAGATATTTCACGAATATTTGGTAGAATATTCGTCATATATTCCCGAAATCGCTATTATTTTCTGGATTGCGAAAATAGGTAATGTAATATTTGCGCAATGCGCTAACAATACAGGCGTGGGTCACTATAACTACATTTTTCCAACTGCTTGAAGTTTAATGAGACTGGAGAAAATGGTTGGCACGGCAGAACATTACAATAGCTGTATATGCAGAAAGAGTGCTCCAATATATTCGCGATTGCGCAAATCGGCAATAATGATGCAAATATTTTGGCGCAATATGTGCAACTTCACATTTTAACAGCTCTGACTAGATATTAGTGTCTGGTGCACTAAGTATTGTTGTGAACTTGTGACATCACAGCACTATGTATGTAGGTAGCATACAAACATACATACATAAAGCACTATGTATGTAGCATGAATGCATGGACAGCAGAACCTAGCCACACTATATCACTATCTAACCTACACTGACTATCTCCCACTAACTATCTATATTATATTTATAAACTAACCAACTAACTATCTAATGTAATTTTTACAAATGGAAACGAGAGAGCACAGCAATAACACTGATGTCTCTCTCAGAACGGTAATAAACTAAAAAATGGCTGTGGGGAGGTTCTTATATAGTAAGGGGTAAGAAACTTTCCTATTGGTTACCAGGGATGTTGCAAAGCTCAGACAAAGACATTGCAGCCTTCTCATTGGGCCACAAGCAAATAGGGAGGTTACTGATGATTTTTTTTCTAGAATATCCGAAAATACAAATATATATCACTATAT
Source organism: Bufotes viridis (assembly GCA_033119425.1). NCBI lineage: Eukaryota > Metazoa > Chordata > Amphibia > Anura > Bufonidae > Bufotes > Bufotes viridis. Next base: position 151,442,312 of record CM065591.1, on the reverse strand, counting down.
TCTAAATATTTGCAAAATCTCAAAGTTGCGATATTCGCGATTAAAATTCGCAATTCGAATATTCGCGACCAACACTAATTGAATTAGGTAGTGGTACTTTTGGCAATGTAAGCAGGTACCAAGCTTCTCAGCAGAGGGAACATGAGGTGCACTAAAATTTTCTGGTAGATGGCTGCCCTAACTTGATATAACACAGTGGACCAACACCAGCAGATGACATGGCTCCCCAAACTATCACTGACTGTAAACTTCACACTGGACCTCAAGCAACTTGGATTGTCTGCCTCTTCACTCTTCCTCCATATTCTGGGACCTTGATTTCCAAATGAAATACAGAATTTCCTTTTGTCTGAAAAATTGACTTTGGACCACTGAGCAACAGTCCAATCCTTTTTCTCCTTAGCTCAGGTAAGACTCATCTGACATTGTCTCTGGATCATAAGTGGCTTGACACAAGAATTCCGGCAATTAAGGCCCTTGGCCTGGATACGTCTGTGCTTGGTGGTTCTTGAAGCACTGACTTCAGCTGCAGTCCACTCATCATACATTTGCACCAAATTCATGAGTGGTCTTTTTTGACAATCCTTTCAAGGCTTTGGTTATCTCTGTTGCTTCTGCACCTTTTTCTACCACCCTTTTTTTTCCACTCAACTTTCCATAAGAATGCTTGGATACTTTGTGAACAGCCAGCATCTTACTTTGGACAACTGCCAAGTCGGGCAAATAAACGAGACTGAGGGACAATTTAATGGCCTTGGAAACCTTTGCAGGTGTTTTATGTTGAGTAGCCGTTGGTGTAAAGTAGAACTGCCTTAGTTGTCCATAGCAAGCAATCAGATTCTACCTTTCATGTTCCAAAGGAGCTGTCAAAAACGAAAGGTGGAATTTGATTGCTTGCTATGGGCAACTAAGCCAGTTCTACTTTATACCAGTTTGATAAACGTCCCCAAATGAGTCTACAATATTGAATTTTTTCACAATATTAAATTTTTTGGGGACACTGACTTTTGGGTTTTTGTTAGATCATTCTGTGTGTAATAAATCTATATAATGAGTTTCAAGTTTTGAATTGAATTACTGAAATATATTAACTTATTGAGATGCTTTTCTAGTCAAGAAATAGACATTTCCTTAGCTAGAAATGCATTTTTTTGTTAGCAGAGGAAAGGTCTTAAAGGGGTTGTCCAGCAATTGATATTGATGACCTATCATCAGGATAAGTCATCAATATCTGATCGGTGGGGGTCCGACACCCAGCACCCCCGCCAATCAGCTATTTGAAGAGGAAGCGGTGCTCCTTGTGAGTGCTACTTCCTCTTCATCCCACTGCATGTTGACTTGGATTTAAGTGAATGAAGCGAGTGCCTGTAATTACACTACGTCACCTTTCCATAGTAGACGACACATAGTGTGATCAGCAGGGGTGCTGGGTCAGACCCCCACTGATCTGAGACCTATCCTGACATTAAGTCATCGATATTAACGGCTTGACAACCTCTTTAAGACTTATTGGCTATGGTCCTTTGAGCTCTAACATTTTTGGTTTTTATTTTAGCATAATGGGATCGATGACTATCTGCTTTTATTCTTACACATATGCTACAGTTATGCACAGTGGACTCATTCATCAGATATATTGCAAATGCATAATGAACCTGTGCAGAAGCCCTTATGTAAAGATACTGTATCTGAAATAAAAAGAGAAAATTGCAATATTTTATAGCTTTCAATAAAGTTTAAAAATATTGGAACTGTATTAAGCCAAATTCACAATACGCACATTCATTGCAGAATATGAATATTTATGCCATTTACTAAAGGGAGGGTGACCCTACCACAGTAATTTAGCTATGATTTTCTCCTTCAAATGGACAAACAGTAATAAAGGCAGGAATTTTCTCTTACAGATGTGACCTTAGCACATCCTTACACTTTCATCACCGAATCAGACTGCATTTACAAATGTAAATCATCCTCTATCAAATTAGTCTAATTAGAAGCATTGGAACCATTACATGTGTATTCTCTGCTGCACAAATAAGCTCTGATACCTTAAAATCACTGATTGGGATGATACATATGCAGTAAATTGTGCTTCATTTTATCAAAGTGGACAAAACAACTGTTTTCCATAATATTACCTTACCAAGAGTTGCAGCTGTCATTCCCAGTGTTATCAGATCATCTTTAATTTTTTTGCTATAGATACATCCCTTCTATTCTATATCCCAATATCTTACAGAATGGAAGAATAGTACTTAGGTTTGCTAAGCTAAATCCACCATACTTCCGGCTTAATTGCGCCAAAAAATGACAGGACATGTACAGTTCATTCCCTATGACATAGGGAAATAGAAATGGTTTATACCAAAAATTAGTTGTAAAATATTTTCATAAGTTAAATCAACCAAGAGGTGGCAAAGAAAAATGTTTAGTATTTCTTGAAAGATGTGTCATTCATCATACAGCATTAATGACTATAAGACATTGGGCATAACTACATTATATCTGGTCAAGTTTATGTTGTCTAAGACAGCATTAAATGTCTGCTGTAAGTTCCAGAATTCTCTATATAGTGAAGGGGTTGTCAAACATTATAAAAAATTTTTTTAATAAATGGCTCACATGGGATAAAAAGTAGAAAGAAGTAAGGATAAGAGAACCAGTTCAGGAGGAAGAAGAAAAGGTCTTCCCACTGAAGTGGGGGGAAGGCTTGGCCGGACTGGCTCCCAGCCTGAGAGATAGCCTGGTTGAGCCAATCAATGCTGCGGCAGGCAGGAAGGTGCCCTTGCAGAACAAGCAGAATGACATTCTGTGTTGGCTGAGAGTGGTTGGGTCTTACAATGTCTGTCAGAAAACTGATCTTAGGGAGTCAGGGAGAGTAAAAACACAGTCAGAAATCAAGTTTGTATTCTACTTCCTGGGAGAGTGAAGGGAAAGGCTAGAATTACAAAGAAGAATTGTGTGTGTAGAATAGGAACAAGTAGGGAAGCTGTCAGCCAGGGAGGAAGGAATGAGGAGCTGTGGCCACTGTGCCTCCTAGAAGAACTGCAGCTGCAGAATATAACAAAAGCAGTTACCTGCAAGGAAATCCTTTCATTTTTTCCCCATTTTCACATAAATCTTTTTTTTGGGGGGAGTGGGGGGATGGGTGTAAATTTTTTTTCCATACACACACTTCACATTCAACTTTTTATGTATTTATTATTAAACTAGCATATAGGTGATCAGTAGCATTTTACCTGTGAGTGAGGTATTAAGGGTCAGATCTCAGTTGACCGTTTCTGTATATTAAGTTTCATGGTTGGAATTGTTTTGGGGGAGTATTGTTCAATTTAATTAAACCAGCATATATGCTTTACTATTACAACAATACACAGCCTAGTGCAGAAATTTAACTGTGAGTGTTAACGTGAATTTTAGCATCAGGCCTCAATCATCCGTTTCTGTTTATTCTATATATTCACACGGCTAGAATTACATTTTTGGGGTTATTGTTCAATTTAATTAAGCGATATATATATACACATTATTACTACAACAATACACAGCCTAGGGCAGTAATTTACCTGTGAGTGTTATAGTTAATTTGAGCAGTCCTCAATTGTCCATTTCCGTGAATTCTATTTCCACATGGGGGGATTGTTCAATTAAATTAAACCAGCATATATACATCATTACTAGAACAATACACAGCCTAGGGTAGAAAATGACCTGTGTGTGTTAACATGAATTTGAGCATCAGGCCTCAATTGTCTGTTTTCGTTTATTCTATATCCACACATACATTATTACTACAGTGAAACACAGGGTAGTGCGGCAATCTACCTGTGAGTATTACCATGAAATTAAGTGTCAGGTTTGGCCCTTGATTATCTGTTTACATTTATTTATTTCTCCACACACGTTTAAAATGTAATTTTTTGGGGACTTGTTCAATTTAATCAAACCACCATATTGGTGATCAGTACTCCAATACACAAGCCAGAACACAAAGTATCTGTGAGTGATAACAAATTTGTGCATGAATCTGTTACCCTTTATTTTTGTGTTCACATGTTTCCAATCTAATTACCCCATGTTGTTTTTGATTATATTCAAACCAGCATAGATTAGTAATTACTACACTAATAGACAGGGTAGCATGCAAAAGTATCTGTGAGTAATAACGAATTTAAGCCTAAATTGGTTTCTCTTTATTTCAGTTTTCAGACGTTTTCAACTTTTTTCTCTGGGATTTTTGATTAAAGTCAAAGCAGCATATATACATGATTACTACACCAATGCACAGGGTAGTGCACAACATTATCTAAGAGGCACAAATATGTCCGGGCTACGGAAGGGTTCCAAATGAAAGACACTCCTCCACTCAGCCGCAGCAGGATGACTTGGAGGTGACTTCAGAGTTTGACTATCACAGTGGGGAGTGGGGGAAACCCCCCACCGTGCAATGTCCACGGCTGCTACGCCGGAAAGCAGGGAATAGGGATCAGGTCACCTCCTGAAGCGTCCCTTATACTCGCCTTGGTCTCCTGACAGTATGAGCCAACCCAGAAGGTAGGAGGGCCTATACTGGAATCTAAGAGCCCTGTATCGCCCTAGGATGGTGAGAGGGCAGAGACCACCCGCTCATCCAGGACAACGGATAAGCAGGCGTCTCCAGAGGCCCCACATCAGCCGGGAACCAGACAGTGTACGCCCGTACAACAGGTAAGTAACAGAGCAAACCACATCCACAAAGCCCACACTTACCTGCCGCACTGGAGAAGCCGAACCAGCACAAGGACCTCCTGGACCTCCATGCAGACACCAGATGCATGTGGGAGATCCTGGCAGGACAGCACACCATCTGGTTTAAGCTATAACCTTCCTGGTAAGCAAGCCCCCTCCGGAGCACACACTATAACACAAACCTCCAAACAAAGCCCACACCATCACAACATACATCAGGTGGGGAAAGGCCAACAGAAGCAAGCAGGAGGGGACACACAAACTGAGAAAGGGAAACAATCAATAACCATAAACAATATCACAAATAAGGGTGGCTCACACAGACCAAACACGGGAAACAACCAGCAACCTCCAGCACATGCTCACACCATGACTGGAGATAAACAAACTGACCTCAGGCTCCAACACACCAACATATAAAGAGGCCTGAGGTCCAACGCACCAAACCCAGCACACACATTAACCCTGTGCACACCGCACCCAGGGGACGTGCACACAAACAAGAGAACAAACACACATGCTGAACCTATCACGTACACGTGCGGCAACCAGAAACCATGCCACTGGCAAGAGCATGCGAAATGGCGGAACACGACCAAACCACAGGTGGTGGCACACCTGTTGCCAACGGCAACCACACGTGAGGCTACCGCGTAATAGCCTACACGTGCAGCTATCAGAACATAACCTCCAGCAACAGCATGCCACCAAACCAAGTCACCACCTCACCACAGGTCTTGACATTGACACTGAGCCATAGAGCCAGGGGTCACAGCGTTTCTCCTGCTCCTCCTCCTTACAGCCCTAAAGAAATCTTTCAGTGGAGTCCTTTCAGTCTTCACTGCCCCTTCCTTTTTACTAAGAAGTGTCAAGAAAACCCCACCACGCCCTATGGCAGATCACATAACATCAGCCTGGACATGATAGTCAAGTGAGTCACCCTGCTGATGACTTGTGTGAGAGCAGTCAGATTTTGTACTGCCCGGAGGAGGAGGTGGAGGAGGAGGCTTCAGCTCCAAGGCATAACCATGTTGGTGGTGGTAGTAGTAGTGGCTCCCGTAGCCACGCTATTGTCATTGGGGGCAGCGACAGTGGCAGTTGGGGAAGAGCAGGGAAGGGCGCCAAAAAACCCACCATGATATCCCACAGTCTGATAGAAGCGAAAGGGAGGGTGAGGACTCCGATGATGATCTGGTGATGCCCCTGACTAGTGTTGAGAGAATCGAGCTTCGGATCCTAGATCCGATGTTGATTCGCTTCAAACTTAATTTTAATGCTGTACGGAGACCCCTCTCCGTACAGCATTAAAATATATGGGCTCTGGCGAGATGAACAGATTTGTCACCGAAGTCTCATGAGACTTCGATGAATAACTTTGTCCATCGATTTTTAAACTTTAAAACAATGGATCCCAAATCGGCTTGTGTACCAGCTAATGAAGCCGACTTCCGATCCATGTTATAAAATGGTTTTAAAGCTTAAAAATCAAATCCTGAAGTTATTTAATGAAGTCCCACGAGACTTTGGTGAACAAATTTACCTCGCCGGAGCCCATACATTTGAATGCTGTATGGAAATAAACTTCGTACAAAATCCAAAGTTTTGAACAAATCGATTTTGGATGTACGGTAGGATCCAATGCTTGATTTACTCAACACTACCACTGATGCTGTGGGTAGGTTAAATCAAAATTGTGCTATAGAGTATCTTCGGTCTGGCATTTGTTTTCCACGCTGCTGGAAGACAATAGCTTTTTGCAAGCTATTCAAGAGCAAAATAAGATGTAGACAGGCAAACACAAACATAGGCAAGGCAGCTCTACTGAACCACATGAAGCGGCATCACCCTATCCCGTGGGAAAACAGAGGTGGCAGCCAGCCACCATAGCAGGAGTCCCCTCCGTCTCCCAGTACCCCTTGTGCCAGCCAGACCGCATCCACCAGCAGTGCGATGTCTGTCATATCATCATCTCTTTCCACTTTTCCTGCTCTACCTCCTCCTCTACCTCCTCTGCTCCATTGTCAGCCATCAATAACAGAATATGTGTCCAGGAAACAACGCTATGCACCCAGCAATCCAATGGTACTAATCCTTAAGGGGTTGTCTCACTTAAACAAATAGCATTTATCATGTAGAGGAAGTTAATACAAGCCACTTACTAATGTATTGTGATTGTTCATATTGCTTCCTTTGCTGGCCATCTTGGATGAGCTGCCACTGGCTGACCTTGGAGCAACACATGCTTCCTGCTGCTAAAGCTGTCTGGAGCATGACAGAATCCTTCACGGCTTTCCGCTGCTTGTACAGATGCTTAAGAATGTGCACTGTTTAAATCCATTGAGTTGGTATATCGCAGATTAAGAGGTCTATCGGCAAGCCGTTCTATTTCTGCAGGTCCAGGAGAACATTCCTTGCCACGTTAGACTGGCTGAAGTGCTTGGACAGTCTCCTGGACTTTGGCAACACCTTGCACAAACCAGTGTACTTAATTAAAAAGTACCGCACCTCTAAATTGATGGCGTGCGCCATACAGGGAGTAAGTGTTAGTTTGCCCAAGTCCAGGGTGGCCTGGATGCTGTGCCCATTGTCGCTGACCAGCTAGTCGGCAGGGTGACAGCCAGACAGTTGTTTTCTGTTTTATATACTTGAGTAACTGCTCACCAGTGTGGCTACTCTCTCCCAGCAGGTCAGTTCCAACATGATGTGGCAACGCTTCACATGACAAATGTGATAGGAAGGATGGGTAATGCAAGCGACCCTGTGCCCTGCTGCTGTTGGGGATGGGACCATGTCTATGGAAGAGGCTGAGCCGCCAGGCCGACACAATCAGGGGGGATCAAAAGGACCTGGCCTTGTCTCGATGCCGGGATGCTGTCTTGCCACTGATGGAAAAAACATTGACCCAGTGGCCGTGAAAGACATGTACTGTCCCAGCCCATAAGAACTGCTCCAGGTGTCCACCGAGTCTTGAACCTTGCAGAACACCGAAAATCTCAGGGAGTGGTCCACGTTGTTCACCAAGTGAGAGTACAAGAGAGGGATGGCATTTAGAGAGAAATATTGATGGCTAGGAATCTTTCAGTGAGGCTGAGTGCATGCCATTAGCGCTCTAAATTCAGTAGACTTAACTTATTATTGCAGCAACTGCACAGCCAACACTTAGCCAGGTGGGAATTAAAGTGGTTGTCTCACTTCAGCAAATAGTATTTGTTAAGTAGAGGAAGTTAATACAAGCAACTTACTAATGTATTGTTATTATCCATATTGCTTTCTTTGTTGGCTGGATTCATTTTTCCATTACATTATACACTTACTGTTTCTATGGTTAAGAACAACCTGCAATCCAGCAGTGGTGGTCAGGCTTACATACTATAGGAAAAAGGATAGCCTGTGTGTGGTGCCATGATCCCAGCCACCAGAGAGGCTATTGCTTTTTCCTATAGTGTGCAACCCCTTTAATTCCCACCTGGCCAAGTGTTGGCTGTGCAGTTACTGCAATAATATTAAGTTGAGTCTAGAATCTAGTTGAGTGATAGAATCCAGTGATATAACCCTGCTATATTACCTTGTTGTGTTCCTCCTCTAGTCAATTGATGCAGCGCTGCATTCACTTGATCGCTGCTTACACAGCGATCATGTGACTATGGCACCTCACCGGTGAGTCTATGTAGTGAATAGAGAGGCGGAACTAGGTGATGGATCGTCTAGTTACAGTACCACCTTGTTTTATACAGCACTGGGACCCCTGACTTGCACTTCAAAACTCATCTTCACCAAGGCACCCCAATTTACAACAAGCAGGAGAAACCCAAAACCAGGAAATGCCCAAAGGGATGAACGTTGTGCCCTTCCTATTATGTGATTAGTTTACATTTGAGTTATTTGGTCAGTTTTGGCCCCGTGACTGCCCAAATAAATTAAGTGTGCAGTAATTCTAACAACGACTCCTGTCATCTGCACGTTATACTGACTCACAATATAATTTCACTACCACAGCAGACTTCCTATGCGTGTTACTGCAAAGCAGAGTGTTATATTTTCGGATCAAACCAAATTAAAAAAAAAAAAATGGTCGGACACGGCAAATCGCATTTTTTAAAAATTCGCTCATCTCTATAAATTGCAAAATCAGGCTAGTTAGTGTGTGTGTTTGTGTGTGTGTGTGTGTGTGTGTGTGTGGGAGGGGGGGTGGTTAGCTGGCAGAAAGATAAGGATGGACACATCTGCACCACCTTGCTTTAAGGAACCTTTTTGGACATCTGATTACTGGGTATATGCATTAATAAATTAAAATATTGACTGTAGATAGCTCTATTATATTTTATAGGTTTGCAAAAAAAATGCATAATTACTTTTAACATCTATCATTAGAATTATTTAAGATTACCTTCTTACCTAACTTTCCCCTTCTCCTAATAATAAAAAGAGATTTGAAACTATTTAAATCTTCAGAAGGAATGGTAGTAAATCCTCAACTCCATGCACACTTCCGTTGCCGTTATGCAATCTGCAAATCACAGACCTGCAAAAAACGGATATCAGCTTGTCCGTGTGAATAAGACATTTGCAGTAAGGACACAAGTATGCAGACAGCACACGTATGACCTCTGTGCGCATTCCGTATTTTCGTGGCCCCATAGAAATTACCAGGTCTGAGTGGGATCCACAAAAATCCAAAATATGTTTGTGTGCATGAGGCCTAAGACTCTGAATTTCATTTTTGCATTTTGTAACATTCAGTATAACCATGCTAAAAAAGTATGTCAGCAATTTTGAATGTTAAATTGCTGACAACATTGTGTAGGGGCTAAGGAGTACAGGAGAAGCATACCTTTTGTGTAGTTATAATTGCAAGGATTGGTGTGCATATGAAGGTTTATTCTGCCAGATTATGCTCCACGGAGTGGTTGTCAAGATAAATTGTCAACATGTGGTTGGTGGGTATCTAACATCTAGGACCAGTTACCAACTATTATTGATGACCTATTCTTTGGTGCTTCACTGTGAAGTGCCGTCTACTGTCTGCATTAAATTGCCTCACATCCCCCCCTCTCTGCTATGATTGATAGCTGTAGTGGTCTCCTGGCTGGATGCCACGAGGCTAGGGGAGGAGCTGTGATGTAGCTCAATGCAGAGAGCAATTCACATTGCTCAGCCTCCAATGCACTTAAGAATCTGGCAGAATAAAAGTTCATATTCAAATTACATCTGATGAACAAAGCTCCACAAAAGATATGTTTGACCTTTTCTCCCCAAAATCCCCAGTTTGTGCTGTCAGCTGCTTATCATATTCAAAACTGTAGACATAGTCCCTTTGATGGCATGCTAAAGTTAAGTAAGGATATACTGCATACTCATTATAGTCAAATTTTGTTCATATTAATCGATTTCAAACTACTAGTATTGTGTCCACAAAGTTAAACAGAATATCTCAACTGGATCATTGAGGACATACCTCTAGGATATGCCATTAATGTCAAATAGGTGCTGGTCCCACCTCTGGGACAAGATCCGATCACTAGAATAAGGCCCATGCTCAGTCACCCTATGTTCACAGCTATGGGAGTTTCGAAAATAGCCAAGCCTCGGCTTATTTCAAGCAGTTTCATGGCAGTGGATGTAGAGGTGACCCTGATTGTGCAGTGCGTTCTCCATTCATCTTTATGGAACTTCCAAAAACAGCCATGCACAGTCACTTGGCTATTTTCTTAAACCCCATGACGATGAATGGAGAGCTCCTTAACTTCAGGGACCCCATTCTGAAGATAGGAATTGGATCTGCACCTTTCTGACATTGATTAGTGTCCCAATTTTGGCCCAACCCTCTTAAATCTCTGTTGATAGACAATTCTAGAAACTATGAGGGAGATATATCAAGACCAGCCCTTCCTGCGCAGCTCTTGATATCCTCCTGCGCTGCTGGAGGAGGCACCTAAGTTATGACAAGGCTTGTTTGCACAAAAAAACTGGTGAAAATGAAGATAAATTTGTCTCACTTGCTGGCCTTACCCCTTCCCCACCCTCACATCACACACTTTTGGAAAAGTGGTGAGTGTGGCGTAAAAATGCCACTTGTGAGAATAACTTTTCCCAATGGTATCTAAAAAATCGCAAAGATGAAGTTTGAGTTCAGGCGTGGGGATGCTATATTCAAAAGCATCAATACTAAAAACTGTCAAAACACGTTGCAGCCTACTATGTATTCAAATCTATAGAAAAGGCTTGCTATGGTACATACATTCTATTTATTACAACCAAGCATTAATAGTACAAAGAACCATGGAAAATTACACCATTAACTTATTAATGCGTATTACTATGTAAGTCTTCTGAATTTTAAACAGTTAACCTTCTATGCCTTGTTGACCTCCCATATCTTCGAAAAATAGAAGCCAATGACGTTAATAAATGGTCAGCAAGACAATTATACTCATTAAATGATTCAAACAAAGAGAAATGTATCTAAACTATTTTTTTTTTCTTTCTGTAATTACATGAGCACTCAGCTTTTTTTTTCTGGAAGAAAGGCCAACCAGTAAGTTGCACACGAGCAAGAAAGGTAAGTAGAAGCAAATGGACATTTCTGATTCCCTGCAATTTAATCAAAGTGTACATCTAAAGCCATTATCCACTTCATGTGGCCTGCTCTGCTTTTACACACACATTTAATTTGTAAATATTGCTTTAACATTTTGCTGTTTATAGGAATTGAAATGGAACAGCACTTAAGCACTTCTTTCTGGGCGCCATGACATCATCTCTATATTAACCCTTGCGTGATAATCAGAGGTACTAAAAAAAGAGCACTCAAAACAAAGACAAAAACTACTAATCAACATATAATTAATTATAACACATTTTGGTCATATATTGTGTCCTTCTTGTGGATATAGAATATACACAGTTGAGTCATATTATTATGGCCACTTCCTACTTTTGGCAGCACGTAGATCATGAAGGAAGTCATGTGTTGTGAGCTGGCTTGGTGGTTATATAAGGCATGCAATAGGCTGTCTGCACATATATCCCTTGTTTCTGTTATGGGTAAAAGGGGCAGTTTATCAGAGTTGCAAAAAGGGATGATTATTGGCTTTTGGGCCAAGAGTGGCAGATTTCTGAAACTGCACAGTTTGTGAACTGTTTGCCTGCTGCTGTGGTAAAAGTATATTGTGAGTGGTTAAACAGCAACATTGCAAATAAGCAATATGGAAACTGTGGAGCACCACATGCTATTGATATGAAATGTGAATGTCACTACTATGCGGGTGAGAGAGGGGACACACACACGCTACAGTGGAGTAGCTTACTGCCAAAATGAATTAAGGGTCTACCAGACGTGTGTGTAATACAATAGTTCAGGGAAAGCTACTGCGAATGAAGCTCCGAAGCAGACGGATGGTCACTGAACCTCTGCTAATGAAGTTAACGAAGGCTTCCATTGTTGCACCAATATCAGAATTGGACCTCCACTGATTGACAAAGATTTGCCTTCTCCAATGAGTTACTTTTTATGCTTTATTAAAAGAATCAATGCTGACGTGTCAGTCAAGAAACATCAGAGAACATATCCCTTGTTTCTGTTATGGGTAAAAGGGGCAATTTATCAGAGTTGCAAAAAGGGATATTTATTAACTTTTGGGCCAACAGTGGCAGATTTCTGAAACTGGACAGTTTGTTAACTGCCACCATTGCTGGAAGAACACAAGCTGGTGGAGGCAGCGTTGTTGTCTGGGGAATGCCTTCATGACATCTTTTGGGCCCACTCATTAATGTAGAAGGCACTCTGATTTGGGTGTGAATGGGTGCAGATCATGTTCGGGTATTAGGATCTGAAACCACACTTTTTCACTGAAGTCCGGGTTCGGGTTCAGTTTTCAGGTGCTTTTATTATTTGTTATAACATGGTTATATCGGAAAATAATAGTATTCTTAAGACAGAATGCAAAACAATATGACCATTTAGGGGTTAAAAAAACCTCACCTCCTCAACTTGATCATGCTTCAGCAGCTTCTTTTATCTTCACTGAACAGGACCTGCCAAAGGACCTGCAATGTGCGCGATGACATCACCGTGCTCTCCCACGTGCTGACGTCATCACGCACATCACAGGTCTTTTGGCAGGTCCTGTTCAGTGAAGATAGAAGAAGCTGCTGCAGCGTAATCAAGTGGATCAGGTGAGTTGTTCCTTTTTTTTAACCCCTAAGTGGTTAAAAATATTGTTTTGCATTCTGTCTTAAGAATACTATTATTTTCCTATATAACCATGTTATAACGGAAAATAATAAAGTGAAGTTTGGGTCCCTATTGACTTCAATGGGATTCGGGTTCATGGTCAAGTTCGAACTTCCACGAGTTCGCTCATCTCTAGTCATCAGTATGTGATCAATGAGGATCTGACTCCTGGCACACCCTGCGATCAAGTATTTGAAGAGGCTGCTGCACTCCAGTGAGCCTGTTGGCCTTTTTGTAGCTTACCAAGCACAACACCATCCATTGGATAGTCGCTGTGCTTGGTATTGCAGCTCAGGCCCATTTTCTTGATTGGGACTGAGCTGCTCCTAGGCAATTTGGCCGATGAGCGTGATGTCACTGGCCTTGGAAAAGGCCATGACACTCACCGGGATGCTGCTGTATCTTAAAACAGCTGATTGGTGGGGGTGTCAGGAGTCAGACCCCACCAATCACATTCTGAAGTCCTATCTCGTAATTTGCCTCATTCACACATCCGTGTTTGGTCAGTGATTTCCATCAGTGATTTTGAGCCGAGTCTAGGTGCGGCTCTAAACACAGAACAGGAGAAGATCTTTCCCTTATACCTTGAGTCTGTGGAGGCTCCAATTATGGTTTTGGCTTACAATCACTGATGGAAATCACTGAAACCAAAACACTGATGTGTTAATGAGGCTTTAAACACTCAGACAACCCTTTCAAGAATGTTCTTCTTGATGACATTTATTAAAAGAGTTGTCTCTTTTATATACACTGTTGATTTTCCCCGCCAAAAGAATTATAGTGGGACACCCCCTTTTATATATTTTCTTGTGACATTTTCCACTAACTTTGCATCCATTAGAGCCCCAGTAACAAGGGAAGACAGCCCTCCAGTGGTAATATTAAACCATGCTAAAGCCTAGCAGCAATTTCTCATGCTGAGAAACATTGTCACAGCATCCATTAACTATCTCCTGACCAGTGGCGATTTTACTACTGAAAACAAGGGTATTACTCCCTAGTCCTAATGAAGGACAGGTCAATCATGCCACTCCCTTCATTTCCTATGAGACTGGCAGAGATAACCTCTTTAAAGCGGTTGGACACCCTCTGGCTTCATTTGACCAATGGGTATGTAAGATGACTATATGACTTACTAATATAGTTCATTTTGATTTTCAGTGCCATTTGCTATATTTTATAAGTCATGTTTCCTTGCTGGGCAAGTCTAAAGTGCTGTCCAGGCAGAAGACCTGTCCATAATATGGCCGCTGATGGACAGTCATGTGACCGGGCAAAAATAACTCCAGTCACATCATTATACCTTCTCCACTCAAATACACCACATCTGCCATCTGCACTTGCAATGTTGACAATGAGTGATTTGGTCATAAGCAGCCGTTTTATGGACAGGTGACTAGAGATGAGTGAAGGTTTAGAAAATTTGATCCGTTGATTCGTCAAATTTTATAAAATAAAGTTATTTCATGACGAATTACTTCGCCATGAAGGGCATTTCTTTTGTAAGTAGTGGGTGAAATGACAGGGAACTGCGATAGCACTGCTCCCCATCATTGTACCCCTCAGATACCATGTTCATGCATGGTATAAGTGTAAAAACAGTGTATACTTAACATTAAAAAAAATTTATTCAAACTTACCGCCTCCATTTGCTTGCAACAGGCCAGCGTCTGCCATCTTGCTTGAAGATCTGGCGCAAAATTTTTCACGCTCCGAGATAACGTCATCACGCACGGGATTTCAACCAAAATCTTCAATCAAGATAGCGGCATTCGGCCCGTCGCAAGCAAATGGTGGAGGTAAGTATGATTTTTTTTTGTTTTTAGACTATTTCAGGTTAAATCGATTCACTATTATGAAGCACAAGGAAATTCGGCTTGGAGGTGAATCAAATTTATCCGGAAATTCTTATTAAATTTCACCTCTGTGTGGGCTGCACAAAAGACTTGACCAAATGAAATATAGAAAATGGTGCAAAATTTCAAAAGGGCTATATTAGTAAGTGCAATATAATCATCTTACAAACACATTGATCAAAAGTAGCCAGAAAGTAGCCAACCCCTAGTTGGGCATCTAGCATGCTCTTGCTTAATTGGAGGAGCTATAGCTTTAAAATTAACCCATACATTTGATAAGGTTCAGGTATAGAACCCAGAACTATGCAGCATACATATGACATAATTAAACTAGGACTATACGAGTACTAAATGGATAGCTGCATGTGCAAAGCATATTCTGGAGGTCACATCTTATGCTTTATAAGTAACTATGGAGTTAATACTAGCTAGAAATTGTCTAATGGAAAGCTATAGTTCAACTGAGTGTGTTTCTGCAAAAAGTTTAGATTCATTGCTAATTGCCCAAATTATCCAAGAACAAACAAAACCAGCAAGAACCTATTTAGGTGAACAGATGTTCTCAGGTAGGCACAGCAGCTCTGAAAACATACTTTTCCTTCCTTGTGTTAGTTCTCATCAACAAGAAGAGTGAGGAATTTTCGGTAAATGCCAAAAAATGATTCATCTATTTAAACGGAAGGTAATGCTTTATTTACTTTTATTTGAGATATCATGCCAAAACGGAATTTCTGAGAAAAATAAAATGACAAATTGTAGTCTGCATATTAATTGTGTTACTATAACTAATTTAGTGCTAAAAATCAGAGTGGGAGTTTTATAAAATGTATAAAAGAAAAACTCATAGCAGCTAGAGATGAGCGAATTTTCCAAAAAATTGGATTCGCCGATTCGCCAAATTTTTCGAAAACAATTTGATTCGATCCGAATATGTTCATAGCAAATTACGTAAAAAAAAAACTGCTATTTCCTGGCTGCTTAGAGCCTTTATAGTGGTGTAGAACACTGTGCCTTGCAGTAACACGCATAGGGAGTCTGCTTTGGTAGAAGCCTTACAGGTAGATGTTAGCGTCAAGAAGAAGCGCACTCCTTTTACACCCACATCAGCTGATTCCACATACAGTGGATATAAAAAGTCTACACTCCCCTGATAAAATGTCAGGTTTCTGTGCTGCAAAAAAATGAGACAAAGATAAATCATTTCAGAACTTTTTCCACCTTTAATGTGACCTATAAACTGTACCACTCAATTGAAAAACAGGTTAGGTGGAGGGAAGAAAACAAAAAAAATAATAATAATGTGGTTGCATAAGTATAACTGGGTATGTAGCTGTGTTCAGAATTAAGCAATCAGGTGGTGCTGGCACCACTTATATATATAGTTGGGGGGGAGGGGCCGAATACAAACTCCTGGGAAGGTTATGAAGCATCACGGTCATCCGGCATCTATTCGCTCCGCTGAAGGATTATTTTGAAAGTGTGTAGAAGCCACACAGGGTCCCCCACATTACAGATTTATCACAGAGACATCATTGAGATTTTACCGCATATAACTGCAGTGCTGAATTCTGAATACTATTTTTTTTCCACCAAAATAATTCACAAAAGATTTTACAACACATAACTGCAGCGCTGAACGCCGAATATCTTTTTCCACGCACATATGCCACTAAAACAGGGGGTTATAGGCTGTCAGTTTAAAAAAAAAACGGCGCCTGAGGCGGAGCAATCTTAAGTGAATGGGAAGAGCGAGACACGATCCTCGTGAGGTTTCTGTGCTGCAGAAAAGTCCCTGTAGTGTCCAGTAAGCAATACTGCAAATAGATGTGGGCTGGTGTGTACAGGGTGTGGGGAGTCGCTCTGGTAGATAGCGGTGCGGGTGCAGTACAGAGGCAAAACAGGGAGTCCAGAAAGTGCAATAAACAGTGTTTTATTCACACTTGCACAAAATAAACGACAAACAGTCTCTTGGTGTTAATTCACACACATCAGAAGTAATGAGGCAAAACAAAACAGTCCCGTACAGGTTTCAGTCACCTGGGAGGTTTTAGGTGCAGGTTCGCACCTGGCTGCCAGTCCAGCCGCAAGACAGTCGACGTCAGGTTTCCAGGCCGTCTGCACTCCTCCTTGTTGGGCTCTTGCTTCCAGCCCAGAGAACTCCCAAACTCAAATGATTCCACAGCCTAACAGCAGCTCCAGGACAATCACACCCTCAGCTGCTGGTGCTGGCTGTGTTTTAAACCCAGCCCAAAACCAGGACTGGATCGTGGGGAGCAGCCACCCACCCTACACTTTAGCTGCTCCCGGTAAGAGCCGGCCCGGATCGGCTTTGCAGCCATGCTATTTAGCAACTATGTCAGTAGCACTACCTGCTGCTGACATCAACAAAAATGACTCTTACCTCGCCGAGGCTATGAACCTCGGTGACACGTACCTGCCATCCACGACGGCACCCTGCACCTTACCACAAGGGTTAGTGCATAGCGATGTTTATGCAGGGTTAGTGCATAGTGTATTCACATCATCATCACGACATCATCACGTAAGCGTGCGGGGTGTGAAACGTAAATACAAAATTTCACCACAACGTAATTCTGTCCATACCGCAAAAAGGACTTTCCCACATATAACTGCAATGCTGAACGCTGAATATATCTTAATTTTTGTACAAAAATACGCCACTAAAGGCTTTACCACATATAACTGCTAAAGTGAACGCTGAATATATTTTTATTTTTCTACTGATATAGGTCAATAAAGGATTTTCAAGATATAAGTGCAGGAGCGAATGGCGAATGTATATTTCTTTTTCTACTGCTATACGTCACTAAAGGTTTTTCAAGATATAAGTGCAGGAGTGAATGGCCAATATATATATTTCTTTTTCTAATGCTATACCTCAATAAAGGTTTTTCAAGATATAAATGCAGCAGCGAATGGTGAATGTATATTTCTTTTTCTACTGCAATACGCCAGTAAAGGCTTTACCAGATATAACTGCAACAGTGAACTAAGAATATATTTTTCTTGTAGTACTGAAATACACCCCTATACGCTTTCACCAGAAATAACTGCAGAAGTGACCTGAGAATATATGTTTCTTGTTGGACTGAAATAGGCCACTATACGGTTTCAACAGAAAACTATTAAAGAGTAACCAGAGAATATAATTTTCTTGTTGGACTGAAATATGCCCCTATACACCTTCACCAGAAATAACTGCAGAAGTGAACTGAGAATATATTTTTCTTTTTTTACTGTAATATGACCCTATACGCTTTCAACAGAAATAACTGCAACACTGCAGAGCATATATATTTTTCTTGTTGTACTGAAATACCCCCCTATACGCTTTCAACAGAAATAACTGCAGAAGTAAAATGCGTACATATTTTTCTTGTAGTACTGAATAAGATACTAAGATATAAGCCACTAAAGGCTTTTCAACAAAACACTTGCAGCCCAATTACAAAAAGCCGGAATGACAGAGCTGCTTAATGACTATTTGGATCCCCAAATAATCTTTCCCTGCACTTGTAATTCACTTTCCTATCAATATCCCTAGCGCCTTCTGATGTATTTCCCTGCACTATGATGCTGTAAAATGATTCCTACCTTTCCCTGCACTTATAAATCGATTCTTCTGTCTTTTTTTTCCACGATCTTTTTTCCAATTGCTGACTGTCCCTAGCGCCTTCACACAACTTGTCCCTGCACTCTGAATGCTGGAAAATGTCTGAATGTAAGATGGCCACCGTATTTATAGGTCTGTGACAGGCTGTGTACCTATATGTGTCTGCTAGTGTTGAGCGAGCATGCTCGGCCAAACACCAGTTCGGCTCTAACATCGCGATGCTTCTCTTGTGCCCAGCCGCGCCCCAACTGCCTTTTGCAAAAGCTATGGGCATCGGCATCACTAGCAGCTACTGGGAATGCGCGGGATATCTTCCCTTCCCTGCAGGTGCAGAAGGTGAGGCTTGATGACGCCTCACCAATGGTTAGGGCCCCAGGTTATAAAACTTGATTTTACTGCATTTATAAGGTGGGAAGAGGGTATACAGATATGTTTAGAATACTCATTACAAGACCTATGACTGCCTATATATAGCTCAGAATGCTTATTGGGCCTGTCAGTGTCCCTTTAAGCACATTCTTATCAGTAAGATAGGATTTGATGAGTGTTTATCAGGTCAGAGATCAGAGATAAGAAGTCCGTCTGCTCCCCAGACAGAAAATCTTTAAAAACAAATTCACAGGCTGCTACTAGACCATCTTAGCTAGGTACACAAAAAAGGATTCCATATTTTTTTTTTAAAAAGAGCAATTAAAAATAGATATTTTTAGCTCAAAATAAGTACAATGCAATAATTAAAAAATCCAATAATAGAAAAGAAGCCTTAAGGAATGTTTTTTTTCCTGTGTTCGTTTTGCGCTCCCTGCCTTACCAGAGCCATAACTTTTTTAGTTATCGGTTCACATAGCGAGAGTTTGTTTTTCTGCAGGACAAGTTGTACTTTCCAATGCCACCATTTAATATTGCATATGATGTAGTGGGAAGCTGGAAAAAATTCCAAATGGGGTGAAATTGCAAAAAAAAGCAATTCCGCCACAGTTTTACCGGTTTTTAAATTACACCATTCGATGTGTGATAAAACTGACCAGTTACTTTTATTCTACAGATCTGTATGAATCCGGGGATAACTAATATGTATAGTTTTTATTGCTTTTTTGTTAGTGAAAACTGGGGTGTGTATCACTTTTTGGTCACCTTTTATTCAATTTTTTTTTGAGGAAATGAAGCGTCCAAAAATGGTGAATCGGCAATTTGGACGCTTTTTCCGTTTTTCTATTTACCGTATGGGGTAATTTGTTTTATATTTTTTATAGTATGGGCATTTGCAACACCCATGATGTGTATTTTTTTATTTATTTTTTCATTTTGGCAAAAGGGAGTGATTCAAATTTTTAGGTGATTTCAAATTTACATTTTTTTTTTACACTTTCCCATAGGGAACTATAACATGCAATCATTAGATTGCTATTGTCATACATTCCAATGCAGGCTATGGCTCCATAGGAAATACTATGCAGCAGCCTGGGTTTCATTCATAGAGACCCAGGCTGCTGCAGGCATGCTCTGGCTCCTTTGATCACCACACGGGGGAGCCGGAGCATAAACCGTAAGTGACCACGGAATCTGAGGGGTTAAATGTTCGTGATTGGCATTACTGTGGGTCGCGGACATGAGCCACGGGTGTCTGCTTGAAGAAGCAGATGGCCGCCTGTGGCTACGCTTCTGCTGGATGCGGGCGCCATCTTTAAACACTGGCACAGGGATTACATGTACGACCTGTGTCCTTAAGAGGTTAAGTGCTCTGCCCCAACTTTTTCTCCCACTCTTTGTCATGAATGAAATGGCACGCCAAACAATTCACTGCTAAGTCTGTTTGTGCCAATGTCCTTTCCCAACTGCCATAGCTTGTCAATGACTAACACCTTTCTTTTTCTTTTTTTAAATGACCATTACAAGGATATTGTCAATACAACTCTGGAAACCCTATTATGGACCCATTGAGGCAACCATTAGTCTAGGATCAATGCAATATATAATGCAATATATTAATGCAATATAATACAACTTAAAAAGAACAAAAAAGGTATAAATCCTGAAGAATGACACTCTATGACCAGGGGGAGAGTGGCCATAGACCTTACAGGGAATTAGAGGGCTGATGCCCACAGGTCCACCCAAGCCCCCCTCATTGTTGCTGGCTGGGTACATATTACTGGAGGCACTATAGAGGTTATTAGAGGTAGTCCAGGCAGCATGTTAAAGGTAGGGCTAGCTTGGTGTTATGACCCACATCATACTTCCTAAGACCCCTCCTTCATATCTTAATTAAAGACTATTGGAGGAGGAGGACCAAACGTAGCAGCTATTGATGGCTGTCACATGCCAGAGGTCCCAGGCAGACCTCCGAGACGTCAAGCGAGCAGGGTACAAGGAAAACAGTCCAAGGACCATGGAACACATAATTTATTACAAAGGAACCAAGACACGCGACAATGACTATAACAAAAGACCTCAATGTACTAAAACGGATCAGTGGGTGTGAACCCACTGCACCACTGACTAGCAACACCCTGGGGGGGCATAACTAAGTAGCTACCTGGTCTTCACTAGAGCCTAAGATCGTAAGGATAGGCTTGGTCTGTTAGGGTAGTTTCCAGGGGCTACTCCAGAGCGTAAACCGAGTCAGTGGAGGCAGGATCAGGTGGCATGGAGATACCAGATAAGCTAACGACAGTACAAAGAATCCAGAGACAGCCAGGCAGAAGGGAACAGAGGCAGAAGCAGGTACCTGCACCCCAAGCACAATAGAAGCAGCACGGCCCCAGGTAAGCTCTGCTAGGCTATCCAGGCGCAGATAAGCTCTGCTAGGCCATCTAGACATAGATAAGCTTTGCAATACAGAACCAGGCGGAACAGACCAAGGTGTAGATGGTAGGACCTCCTGGGTCAGCAGCAAAGGGCAAAACCTGGCAAGACAAACGTAGACAGACAGACTAATCAAATCAGGTCATGGGTAACCAGAAACCACAGCATACCAAGCTTCGATAAAGGACATTGCCCCAAGAAACCAGCATGCACGGAACACCGCAGCCAGTACGCAAGAGCATAACCAACCTGACATATCCACAGGGAGATGATACAGCCAAATGGGTACACAAACACACCGGTATGTTCCCACTAGATACCGCAGCCAGCACGCAGCCAAAAGCAACCTACCTACACGGAATCACCCGCAGCTAGAGTTGAGTGGACACCTAGATGTTCGGGTTTGAGAAGTTTGGCCGAACTTCACGAAAATTTTCGGGTTCGGTATCCGAACTCAACCTGAACTTGACCCTGAACCCCATTGAAGTCAATGGGGACCTGAACTTTTGGGCACTAAAAAAGCTGTAAAATAGCCCTGGAAAGGGCTAGAGGGCTGCAAAAGGCATCAAAATGTAGGTAAATCTCCTGCAAACAAATGTGGATAGAGAAATGACTTAAAATAAAATAAATAAAAATTAACTTATATCAATTGGCAACTTGTAGAAGGAGGTGGAAAAGGAGGTTTGGGTGGCGTCAGGTGGGAATGTTATGGGAGTTGAAGTTCTCATCAGAGCCAAAAAGGATTCATGTCTGCCTGCAGTCACAGGCCTCACTCACAGACTCAGGCCAATGGCAACCATACATGGGAGTTGAAGTTGTCATCACAGCCAAGAAGGAATCATGTCTGCCTGCAGGGCCACAGGCCTCATTCAAACATTCAGGCCCACGGGACCCTCAAAGAAAAGAGTTAAAATCATGCCAAGACAGTATTGATTTCACCCAGCAATGCCACAGGCCTCATTCACAGATTCAGACCCATGTCACCCATAAAGAAGAGAGTTCCAATCATGCCAAAACAGTATTGATTTCACCCAGTAGTGCCACAGGCCTCATTCACTAATTCAGGACCATGGCACCCACAAAGAGGAAAGCGGTCCCGTAACAGCATTACAGGCCTCAGGTCAACCTGCAATGGAACAGGCCATTATCCTTTGAGTAGGCCCCTGACACCCAGACAGAGGAGAGGTCATTTGACAGTAAAAAGAGGTTAATGTTTCCCACCAATACAGCAGGCGATGAAACAAAATATAGGCCCCCTGACAACCAGACAATGGGGAGGTCATTTGACAGTAAAACGAGTTTAATGTCTCCCACCAAGGCAGCAATCGATTAAACTAAGTATAGGCTCCTGACAACCAGACAATGGCATGCAAAGGCCAAAGGGAGACAGAAGAAAAGGAGAGAAGGCGCTCTTGAACAATAGCGGGTGCAGTTCAGTGTTAAGTGGTTTAAATATCGTCAAGGGTGAGATGGTTGTACTCACCTGGACGAATTACCTTTGCATCAGGGAGCTCTTGTCTCTGGTCAGAGCTGTGATGGTCTCGTCTGGGAGGGTTGATGCTGCCTTTAGTGTCCTATTTCACCTTTAGGCAGGGGCCTCACCGCCTATCTGGTGACTGGTACAGATTTGTGAAAAGCAATACTCGTCTGGACTGGATGGTCTTGCGACGAGAAGGACAATGGGCGCAAAGACAACCCAATAGGTGTATAGAAGAACTTTATTAGGGATAGACGACGCGTTTTGGGGTCATGCCCCTTTATCAAGTCTACAAGAAAACAAGGTAGTAACGTATGAAATTGAGTGATGTATACAATATGGAAATAAAATTGGTAATAGAAAAATACGTGTTTCAATTGGAAGCAATTCTTTTGGTAAAATCAGTACGATATTCAAATATAGATATAAAAAGATTATAAAAAATGAATATAAGTCTACAATAATGGAGGTTTCACTATATTAAAATATAAAAATATAAAAAAAAAAAATTTTTACGTTAAGAAAGATCCTAACTAAACACTGGCATATTTTAACTAATGATACCTATTTGAAACCCAATATTCCGAGCCGACCACAACTTACATTCAGGCGCGCTAAAACATTGAAAAATACTCTGGCCCCCAGCAAGCTAAAGAAAAGGAAAATAAGTACTAACGCAATTAGCTGGTTCCCGGAAAGACTGGGGAGCTTTAAATGCGGACACCCACTGTGTAAATGCTGTAAAAACATCTCCAGCAGAACCTGATTTTTCAAAAGCAATATCACTGGTGAGGAGTTTCCAATCAAGAGTTTCATTAATTGCTCAACCACATTTGCAATCTATCTGTTAGAATGTGGTTGCGGTCTACAATACGTAGGCCGCACAATCCAAGCCCTACGGGAGAGGATCAACAAACATAGATCCAATATAAACAATGGCTATGTTAAACATAGTGTCTCTAGACATTTTGCTACTATCCATGACAAAAATTCATCTAACCTACGGATAACACAGATTGAACATATTCAAGATGATCGACCCGACAGATACAGGACCTTACGATTTTTTTTATATATAAATATATAAAACCGACAGTTTATGTTGTCATTACATCTTTAAAAGGCAAAACATAATACATAATATATAATATATAAATACAGAAATAGTTTGTGGGTCACATTAAGACAAAGTATAGTGTTGGTGTATCTGCTCTAAAATAAGAGGACAATAAGAATAATAGAGAGTAGCGATGTGCGCATAA
This sequence comes from Bufotes viridis, assembly GCA_033119425.1. NCBI lineage: Eukaryota > Metazoa > Chordata > Amphibia > Anura > Bufonidae > Bufotes > Bufotes viridis. Next base: position 151,418,314 of record CM065591.1, on the reverse strand, counting down.
ACAGCAAAGAATATTGCAGACTTGTTTCCGTGATATCTGTATGTCAGTAATAGTGTATGCCTATCTAATACAGATAGGTACATATTAACTTTTGTACATATAATTAGATAATAATATAGTAAAATATATTAAAATAAATGTCAGCCATTGAATTGTTAGGTAGATCGTTTACCTGTGATTTCTTCAGTTGGTACTTGTTCGAGGGAGAGTCGAAAACCCCTCACCCATACCACTATTGCCGGGAGACATGCGGCAGCAGTGTTCCTAGTAAGCGGCGTTCCGGGCCAAGTGCACGTGCGGTGTGCTTGGCTGGAGGAGCGCGTGCTAACTGCTAAATGGAATATTATTATTATTATTATTATTATTATTATTATTTATTTTTAGAGCGCTATTCATTCCATAGCGCTGTACATATCATAAGCGGTGCACATACATAATACAGGCAATTGCATTAAGCATGAACGAGACAAGTTACAGACTGGTACAGAAGGATAGAGGGCCCTGCCCGTGAGGGCTTACAATCTACATGGTATGGGGGATGAAGACAGTAGGCGAGGGTGAAGCTGGTCATGGCGGTATAGAAGCAGCAGTGTCACTGGTCGTAGGCTTGTCTGAAGAGGTGGGTTTTCAGGTTGCTTTTGAAGGATTCCACTGTAGGTGAGAGTCTGATATGTTGGGGCAGCGAGTTCCAGAGTATAGGGGATGCACGGGAGAAATCCTGGAGGCGAGTGTGGGAAGAGGTGATAAGAGGAGAGGAGAGAAGGAGATCCTGTGAGGATCGAAGATTGCGTGTGGGGATGTATCGGGAAAGTAGCTCAGAGATGTAGGGAGGGGACCGATTGTGGACGGCCTTGTATGTGTGGGTTAGTATTTTAAACTGAATTCGCTGGGCAATGGGGAGCCAGTGCAGGGACTGGCAGAGGGGAGATGCAGAGGAGTAACGGGGAGAGATGGATTAGTCGGGCAGCAGAGTTGAGGATAGATTGTAGGGGTGCGAGAGAGCTAGATGGAAGGCCACAGAGGAGAATGTTGCAGTAGTCTAGGCGGGAGATGATGAGGGAATGTATAAGCATTTTTGCCGATTCAAAGTTGAGGAAAGGGCGGATGCGGGAGATGTTTTTGAGTTGGAAACGGCAGGTGGTGGAAAGGGCTTGGATGTGTGGTCGGAAGGAGAGGGCAGAATCCAAGGTCACCCAAGGCAGCGGACCTGGTTGACCGGGAGAGTGTGCAATCATTGATTGTGATAGATAGGTCTGTTGGGGGAGTGAGCAAGATGGGGGAAAGATGATGAATTCTGTTTTATCCATATTAAGTTTTAGAAAGCGAGAGGAGAAGAAGGAGGATATGCGAGATAGGCATTGTGGGATTCTGGATAGTAAGGTGGTGATGTCTGGACCAGAGAGGTAGATTTGTGTGTCGTCAGCATAAAAGTGATACTGGAAACCATGGGACTCTATAAGCTGTCCCAGGCCGAAGGTGTAGATAGAGAAGAGCAGGGGTCCTAGGACGGAGCCTTGCGGGACACCAACAGAGAGGGAGTGAGGCGAGGAGGTGGCGTGAGAGTGGGAGACGCTAAATGTCCGGTCTGTGAGGTATGATGTGATCCAAGAGAGGGCCAGGTCAGTGATGCCAAGAGATGAGAGAGTTTGTAACAGAAGGGAGTGGTCGACAGTGTCAAAGGCAGAGGACAAGTCAAGTAGAAGGAGGACAGAGTAATGTTTTTGGTTTTGGCAAGTAGTAGGTCATTGGTGACTTTGGTGAGGGCAGTCTCGGTTGAGTGATGGGGTCGGAAGCCAGATTGTAGCCGGTCAAAGAGGGAGCAGGAGGAGAGGTGAGAGGACAGTTCAGAATGGACATGTTGCTCAAGTAGCTTTGAGGCATATGGAAGAAGTGATATGGGGCGATAACTGGACAAAGAAGATGGGTCAAGTGATGGCTTTTTGAGGATGGGTGTAATGGTTGCATGTTTAAAAGCAGAGGGGAAGAGACCAGAGGTTAGTGATAGGTTGAAGAGATGGGTTAGGGCTGGGATAAACACTGTGGTGAGGTTAGGGATGAGGTGGGATGGGATTGGGTCAAGTGCACAGGTGGTGAGATGGGATTTGGAGAGTAGAGTGGAGAGTTTTTCTTCTGTAATAGCGGAGAAGCTGGTTTTGGGAGAAGAGGACAGAACAGCAGTGTGGAGGGTCTGTGGAGACTGTGTGTTGAAGCTTTCTCTGATGTTGACTATCTTTTGTTTGAAGAATGTGGCGAAATCCTCAGCTGAGATGAGAGGAGAGGGCGGGGCGCTGGTGGACGGAGAAGAGAATTAAAGGTGTTAAAAAGTTGTTTTGGGTTGTGGGATAGGGAAGATATGAGAGATGAGAAGTAGGCCTGTTTTGCATCAGCAAGTGAGGATTTGAAAATGAGGAGGGATTGCTTGTATGCGGTGAATTCATCTTTAGAATGGGATTTCTTCCATCGCCGCTCTGCAGCCCTGGAAGCTTGTCTGAGATTTTTGGTCAGGTCGGTATGCCAGGGTTGTCTGTTGATTTTTCTGGTTTTGTTGTGTGTAAGTGGGGCAATAGTGTCCAGAGTTGCACTTATTGTTGTGTTATATAGGGTGGTGGCAGTATCTGGGTCTTGGAGGGAAAAAATTGAGGAGAGCGGCAGAAGAGAGTCGGAGAGCAAGCGAAAGTCAAGATGTTTAAGGTTGCGGCGGGGATGTGTTAGTGTGTGGACCGAGGGAGCAGCAGAAGAGACCAGTGAAGAGAAGGTGAGTAGGTTGTGGTCGGATAGGGGGAGAGGCGAATTAGAAAGGTTAGATAGGGAGCAGAGGCGGGTAAAGATAAGATCCAGAGTGTGACCATCTCTGTGTGTGGGAGCGGAAGACCACTGTGAGAGGCCGAAGGAGGAAGAGAGCGATAGGAGTTTAGAGGCGGCTGAGTGGCAGGTGTCAATGGGGATGTTGAAGTCACCCATGATGATAGTGGGGATGTCAGCAGAAAGAAAGTGTAGAAGCCAGGTGTTAAAGTGGTCAAGAAAGATGGTGGCTGGGCCTGGGGGGCGGTAAATAACAGCTACTTGGAGGTTGGAGGAGAGTAGATGCGAACAGAGTGTACTTCAAATGAAGTGGGTGCAATGGAGGGCGGCAGTGGAGTTGGGCTGTAGGAGCAGGTATCTGATAGGAGAAGACCAACTCCTCCACCATGTTTGCTGCCAGGGCGGGGGGTGTGAGTGAAATGAAATCCACTATACGAGAGTGCAGCAGGGGAGGAGGTGTCGGAGGGTGTCAGCCATGTTTCTGTGAGACCCAGAAAGGAAAGTTTTGAGAGATAAAGAGATCATGAATGTAGGACAGTTTGTTACAGACAGAGCGAGCGTTCCATAATGCTCCAGAAAGAGGAACCAAAGGAGCAGGGGTCAGAGGAATGGTTATTAGGTTTAAGGGGTTGCAAAAATTTGTGGAATGAGATTTGTAGTAGGAGGTAGAGGTGATAGTGGGGATTTGCTGAGGGGGCCTGGATTTGGGGAGATATCACCAGCAATAAGGAGAAGCAGAGAAAGTGTCAGTAGGTGAGAAAAAGAAAGGGTAGGGGGTATCTGTGTGTGTTTGGGAAGGAAGTGTTTTACATTGCCAAACAAGTTTGTGCAATCAGTCAGATGAGAAGGTAAGATGGAGGGAGATATGAATAGTTCCTTGCTGGGAGCATGGATGTGGGGGTATTTTAGGAGGTTTAGGAACAGTGGGAAGAGTAAGATGAAAAAGTAAAACATTGTTTACATTAACTTTTTGTAGTTACCTTTGGGTCCCTTCTGGTTCAATTCTGGTATAATTCAGTCTCAGCACTTAGAATGTTGCACTTTGAAGATGGTGCATTTTGGAATGACCAAGGTCTGGAATGACCTAACAACTTAGATTTATACCACTCAGTGTTCAATCAGGTGTGAACAAGAGGGAGGGGCTACTTATGGCCTAATCAAGGGAGGACCAGATACAGAAATAGTCAATGTAAACAAATACTCAATAAATCCAGCAGGGAAAGAGACATTAATGCTTCAGAGTAGACATACCAAGCAATGTGAAGGAAACAGGAGGGGTGTGGACAATATCAGACTCTGGGAAAGCTGGATGTAGCAGTTAGCTTCAGAGTAGACATACCTGGAGAGGAGAGAATTGGGTGATGGTCAGTAGGCAGTGATGACAAGGTGGATTCCATATCCATAATATTAAATTCTGGTATAATTCAGTCTCAGCACTTAGAATGTTGCACTTTGAAGATGGTGCATTTTGGAATGACCAAGGTCTGGAATGACCTAACAACTTAGATTTATACCACTCAGTGTTCAATCAGGTGTGAACAAGAGGAGGGGGCTACTTATGGCCTAATCAAGGGAGGACCAGATACAGAAATAGTCAATGTAAACAAATACTCAATAAATCCAGCAGGGAAAAGAGACATTAATGCTTCAGAGTAGACATACCAAGCAATGTGAAGGAAACAGGAGGGGTGTGGACAATATCAGACTCTGGGAAAGCTGGATGTAGCAGTTAGCTTCAGAGTAGACATACCTGGAGAGGAGAGAATTGGGTGATGGTCAGTAGGCAGTGATGACAAGGTGGATTCCATATCCATAATATTAAATTCTGGTATAATTCAGTCTCAGCACTTAGAATGTTGCACTTTGAAGATGGTGCATTTTGGAATGACCAAGGTCTGGAATGACCTAACAACTTAGATTTATACCACTCAGTGTTCAATCAGGTGTGAACAAGAGGGAGGGGGCTACTTATGGCCTAATCAAGGGAGGACCAGATACAGAAATAGTCAATGTAAACAAATACTCAATACATCCAGCAGGGAAAGAGACATTAATGCTTCAGAGTAGACATACCAAGCAATGTGAAGGAAACAGGAGGGTGTGGACAATATCAGACTCTGGGAAAGCTGGATGTAGCAGTTAGCTTCAGAGTAGACATACCTGGAGAGGAGAGAATTGGGTGATGGTCAGTAGGCAGTGATGACAAGGTGGATTCCATATCCATAATATTAAATTCTGGTATAATTCAGTCTCAGCACTTAGAATGTTGCACTTTGAAGATGGTGCATTTTGGAATGACCAAGGTCTGGAATGACCTAACAACTTAGATTTATACCACTCAGTGTTCAATCAGGTGTGAACAAGAGGGAGGGGGCTACTATGGCCTAATCAAGGGAGGACCAGATACAGAAATAGTCAATGTAAACAAATACTCAATACATCCAGCAGGGAAAGAGACATTAATGCTTCAGAGTAGACATACCAAGCAATGTGAAGGAAACAGGAGGGGTGTGGACAATATCAGACTCTGGGAAAGCTGGATGTAGCAGTTAGCTTCAGAGTAGACATACCTGGAGAGGAGAGAATTGGGTGATGGTCAGTAGGCAGTGATGACAAGGTGGATTCCATATCCATAATATTAAATTCTGGTATAATTCAGTCTCAGCACTTAGAATGTTGCACTTTGAAGATGGTGCATTTTGGAATGACCAAGGTCTGGAATGACCTAACAACTTAGATTTATACCACTCAGTGTTCAATCAGGTGTGAACAAGAGGGAGGGGGCTACTTATGGCCTAATCAAGGGAGGACCAGATACAGAAATAGTCAATGTAAACAAATACTCAATACATCCAGCAGGGAAAGAGACATTAATGCTTCAGAGTAGACATACCAAGCAATGTGAAGGAAACAGGAGGGGTGTGGACAATATCAGACTCTGGGAAAGCTGGATGTAGCAGTTAGCTTCAGAGTAGACATACCTGGAGAGGAGAGAGTTGGGTGATGGTCAGTAGGCAGTGATGACAAGGTGGATTCCATATCCATAATATTAAATTCTGGTATAATTCAGTCTCAGCACTTAGAATGTTGCACTTTGAAGATGGTGCATTTTGGAATGACCAAGGTCTGGAATGACCTAACAACTTAGATTTATACCACTCAGTGTTCAATCAGGTGTGAACAAGAGGGGAGGGCTACTTATGGCCTAATCAAGGGAGGACCAGATACAGAAATAGTCAATGTAAACAAATACTCAATACATCCAGCAGGGAAAGAGACATTAATGCTTCAGAGTAGACATACCAAGCAATGTGAAGGAAACAGGAGGGTGTGGACAATATCAGACTCTGGGAAAGCTGGATGTAGCAGTTAGCTTCAGAGTAGACATACCTGGAGAGGAGAGAATTGGGTGATGGTCAGTAGGCAGTGATGACAAGGTGGATTCCATATCCATAATATTAAATTCTGGTATAATTCAGTCTCAGCACTTAGAATGTTGCACTTTGAAGATGGTGCATTTTGGAATGACCAAGGTCTGGAATGACCTAACAACTTAGATTTATACCACTCAGTGTTCAATCAGGTGTGAACAAGAGGGAGGGGCTACTTATGGCCTAATCAAGGGAGGACCAGATACAGAAATAGTCAATGTAAACAAATACTCAATACATCCAGCAGGGAAAGAGACATTAATGCTTCAGAGTAGACATACCAAGCAATGTGAAGGAAACAGGAGGGGTGTGGACAATATCAGACTCTGGGAAAGCTGGATGTAGCAGTTAGCTTCAGAGTAGACATACCTGGAGAGGAGAGAATTGGGTGATGGTCAGTAGGCAGTGATGACAAGGTGGATTCCATATCCATAATATTAAATTCTGGTATAATTCAGTCTCAGCACTTAGAATGTTGCACTTTGAAGATGGTGCATTTTGGAATGACCAAGGTCTGGAATGACCTAACAACTTAGATTTATACCACTCAGTGTTCAATCAGGTGTGAACAAGAGGGAGGGGGCTACTTATGGCCTAATCAAGGGAGGACCAGATACAGAAATAGTCAATGTAAACAAATACTCAATACATCCAGCAGGGAAAAGAGACATTAATGCTTCAGAGTAGACATACCAAGCAATGTGAAGGAAACAGGAGGGGTGTGGACGATATCAGACTCTGGGAAAGCTGGATGTAGCAGTTAGCTTCAGAGTAGACATACCAAGCAATGTGAAGGAAACAGGAGGGGTGTGGACAATATCAGACTCTGGGAAAGCTGGATGTAGCAGTTAGCTTCAGAGTAGACATACCTGGAGAGGAGAGAATTGGGTGATGGTCAGTAGGCAGTGATGACAAGGTGGATTCCATATCCATAATATTAAATTCTGGTATAATTCAGTCTCAGCACTTAGAATGTTGCACTTTGAAGATGGTGCATTTTGGAATGACCAAGGTCTGGAATGACCTAACAACTTAGATTTATACCACTCAGTGTTCAATCAGGTGTGAACAAGAGGGAGGGGGCTACTTATGGCCTAATCAAGGGAGGACCAGATACAGAAATAGTCAATGTAAACAAATACTCAATACATCCAGCAGGGAAAGAGACATTAATGCTTCAGAGTAGACATACCAAGCAATGTGAAGGAAACAGGAGGGGTGTGGACAATATCAGACTCTGGGAAAGCTGGATGTAGCAGTTAGCTTCAGAGTAGACATACCTGGAGAGGAGAGAATTGGGTGATGGTCAGTAGGCAGTGATGACAAGGTGGATTCCATATCCATAATATTAAATTCTGGTATAATTCAGTCTCAGCACTTAGAATGTTGCACTTTGAAGATGGTGCATTTTGGAATGACCAAGGTCTGGAATGACCTAACAACTTAGATTTATACCACTCAGTGTTCAATCAGGTGTGAACAAGAGGGAGGGGCTACTTATGGCCTAATCAAGGGAGGACCAGATACAGAAATAGTCAATGTAAACAAATACTCAATACATCCAGCAGGGAAAGAGACATTAATGCTTCAGAGTAGACATACCAAGCAATGTGAAGGAAACAGGAGGGGTGTGGACAATATCAGACTCTGGGAAAGCTGGATGTAGCAGTTAGCTTCAGAGTAGACATACCTGGAGAGGAGAGAATTGGGTGATGGTCAGTAGGCAGTGATGACAAGGTGGATTCCATATCCATAATATTAAATTCTGGTATAATTCAGTCTCAGCACTTAGAATGTTGCACTTTGAAGATGGTGCATTTTGGAATGACCAAGGTCTGGAATGACCTAACAACTTAGATTTATACCACTCAGTGTTCAATCAGGTGTGAACAAGAGGGAGGGGGCTACTTATGGCCTAATCAAGGGAGGACCAGATACAGAAATAGTCAATGTAAACAAATACTCAATACATCCAGCAGGGAAAGAGACATTAATGCTTCAGAGTAGACATACCAAGCAATGTGAAGGAAACAGGAGGGGTGTGGACAATATCAGACTCTGGGAAAGCTGGATGTAGCAGTTAGCTTCAGAGTAGACATACCTGGAGAGGAGAGAATTGGGTGATGGTCAGTAGGCAGTGATGACAAGGTGGATTCCATATCCATAATATTAAATTCTGGTATAATTCAGTCTCAGCACTTAGAATGTTGCACTTTGAAGATGGTGCATTTTGGAATGACCAAGGTCTGGAATGACCTAACAACTTAGATTTATACCACTCAGTGTTCAATCAGGTGTGAACAAGAGGGAGGGGGCTACTTATGGCCTAATCAAGGGAGGACCAGATACAGAAATAGTCAATGTAAACAAATACTCAATAAATCCAGCAGGGAAAGAGACATTAATGCTTCAGAGTAGACATACCAAGCAATGTGAAGGAAACAGGAGGGGTGTGGACAATATCAGACTCTGGGAAAGCTGGATGTAGCAGTTAGCTTCAGAGTAGACATACCAAGCAATGTGAAGGAAACAGGAGGGGTGTGGACAATATCAGACTCTGGGAAAGCTGGATGTAGCAGTTAGCTTCAGAGTAGACATACCTGGAGAGGAGAGAATTGGGTGATGGTCAGTAGGCAGTGATGACAAGGTGGATTCCATATCCATAATATTAAATTCTGGTATAATTCAGTCTCAGCACTTAGAATGTTGCACTTTGAAGATGGTGCATTTTGGAATGACCAAGGTCTGGAATGACCTAACAACTTAGATTTATACCACTCAGTGTTCAATCAGGTGTGAACAAGAGGGAGGGGGCTACTTATGGCCTAATCAAGGGAGGACCAGATACAGAAATAGTCAATGTAAACAAATACTCAATACATCCAGCAGGAAAGAGACATTAATGCTTCAGAGTAGACATACCAAGCAATGTGAAGGAAACAGGAGGGGTGTGGACAATATCAGACTCTGGGAAAGCTGGATGTAGCAGTTAGCTTCAGAGTAGACATACCAAGCAATGTGAAGGAAACAGGAGGGTGTGGACAATATCAGACTCTGGGAAAGCTGGATGTAGCAGTTAGCTTCAGAGTAGACATACCTGGAGAGGAGAGAATTGGGTGATGGTCAGTAGGCAGTGATGACAAGGTGGATTCCATATCCATAATATTAAATTCTGGTATAATTCAGTCTCAGCACTTAGAATGTTGCACTTTGAAGATGGTGCATTTTGGAATGACCAAGGTCTGGAATGACCTAACAACTTAGATTTATACCACTCAGTGTTCAATCAGGTGTGAACAAGAGGGAGGGGGCTACTTATGGCCTAATCAAGGGAGGACCAGATACAGAAATAGTCAATGTAAACAAATACTCAATACATCCAGCAGGGAAAGAGACATTAATGCTTCAGAGTAGACATACCAAGCAATGTGAAGGAAACAGGAGGGGTGTGGACAATATCAGACTCTGGGAAAGCTGGATGTAGCAGTTAGCTTCAGAGTAGACATACCAAGCAATGTGAAGGAAACAGGAGGGGTGTGGACAATATCAGACTCTGGGAAAGCTGGATGTAGCAGTTAGCTTCAGAGTAGACATACCTGGAGAGGAGAGAATTGGGTGATGGTCAGTAGGCAGTGATGACAAGGTGGATTCCATATCCATAATATTAAATTCTGGTATAATTCAGTCTCAGCACTTAGAATGTTGCACTTTGAAGATGGTGCATTTTGGAATGACCAAGGTCTGGAATGACCTAACAACTTAGATTTATACCACTCAGTGTTCAATCAGGTGTGAACAAGAGGGAGGGGGCTACTTATGGCCTAATCAAGGGAGGACCAGATACAGAAATAGTCAATGTAAACAAATACTCAATACATCCAGCAGGGAAAGAGACATTAATGCTTCAGAGTAGACATACCAAGCAATGTGAAGGAAACAGGAGGGGTGTGGACAATATCAGACTCTGGGAAAGCTGGATGTAGCAGTTAGCTTCAGAGTAGACATACCAAGCAATGTGAAGGAAACAGGAGGGGTGTGGACAATATCAGACTCTGGGAAAGCTGGATGTAGCAGTTAGCTTCAGAGTAGACATACCTGGAGAGGAGAGAATTGGGTGATGGTCAGTAGGCAGTGATGACAAGGTGGATTCCATATCCATAATATTAAATTCTGGTATAATTCAGTCTCAGCACTTAGAATGTTGCACTTTGAAGATGGTGCATTTTGGAATGACCAAGGTCTGGAATGACCTAACAACTTAGATTTATACCACTCAGTGTTCAATCAGGTGTGAACAAGAGGGAGGGGGCTACTTATGGCCTAATCAAGGGAGGACCAGATACAGAAATAGTCAATGTAAACAAATACTCAATACATCCAGCAGGGAAAGAGACATTAATGCTTCAGAGTAGACATACCAAGCAATGTGAAGGAAACAGGAGGGGTGTGGACAATATCAGACTCTGGGAAAGCTGGATGTAGCAGTTAGCTTCAGAGTAGACATACCAAGCAATGTGAAGGAAACAGGAGGGGTGTGGACAATATCAGACTCTGGGAAAGCTGGATGTAGCAGTTAGCTTCAGAGTAGACATACCTGGAGAGGAGAGAATTGGGTGATGGTCAGTAGGCAGTGATGACAAGGTGGATTCCATATCCATAATATTAAATTCTGGTATAATTCAGTCTCAGCACTTAGAATGTTGCACTTTGAAGATGGTGCATTTTGGAATGACCAAGGTCTGGAATGACCTAACAACTTAGATTTATACCACTCAGTGTTCAATCAGGTGTGAACAAGAGGGAGGGGGCTACTTATGGCCTAATCAAGGGAGGACCAGATACAGAAATAGTCAATGTAAACAAATACTCAATACATCCAGCAGGGAAAGAGACATTAATGCTTCAGAGTAGACATACCAAGCAATGTGAAGGAAACAGGAGGGGTGTGGACAATATCAGACTCTGGGAAAGCTGGATGTAGCAGTTAGCTTCAGAGTAGACATACCTGGAGAGGAGAGAATTGGGTGATGGTCAGTAGGCAGTGATGACAAGGTGGATTCCATATCCATAATATTAAATTCTGGTATAATTCAGTCTCAGCACTTAGAATGTTGCACTTTGAAGATGGTGCATTTTGGAATGACCAAGGTCTGGAATGACCTAACAACTTAGATTTATACCACTCAGTGTTCAATCAGGTGTGAACAAGAGGGGAGGGGGCTACTTATGGCCTAATCAAGGGAGGACCAGATACAGAAATAGTCAATGTAAACAAATACTCAATACATCCAGCAGGGAAAGAGACATTAATGCTTCAGAGTAGACATACCAAGCAATGTGAAGGAAACAGGAGGGGTGTGGACGATATCAGACTCTGGGAAAGCTGGATGTAGCAGTTAGCTTCAGAGTAGACATACCAAGCAATGTGAAGGAAACAGGAGGGGTGTGGACAATATCAGACTCTGGGAAAGCTGGATGTAGCAGTTAGCTTCAGAGTAGACATACCTGGAGAGGAGAGAATTGGGTGATGGTCAGTAGGCAGTGATGACAAGGTGGATTCCATATCCATAATATTAAATTCTGGTATAATTCAGTCTCAGCACTTAGAATGTTGCACTTTGAAGATGGTGCATTTTGGAATGACCAAGGTCTGGAATGACCTAACAACTTAGATTTATACCACTCAGTGTTCAATCAGGTGTGAACAAGAGGGAGGGGGCTACTTATGGCCTAATCAAGGGAGGACCAGATACAGAAATAGTCAATGTAAACAAATACTCAATAAATCCAGCAGGGAAAGAGACATTAATGCTTCAGAGTAGACATACCAAGCAATGTGAAGGAAACAGGAGGGGTGTGGACAATATCAGACTCTGGGAAAGCTGGATGTAGCAGTTAGCTTCAGAGTAGACATACCTGGAGAGGAGAGAATTGGGTGATGGTCAGTAGGCAGTGATGACAAGGTGGATTCCATATCCATAATATTAAATTCTGGTATAATTCAGTCTCAGCACTTAGAATGTTGCACTTTGAAGATGGTGCATTTTGGAATGACCAAGGTCTGGAATGACCTAACAACTTAGATTTATACCACTCAGTGTTCAATCAGGTGTGAACAAGAGGGGAGGGGCTACTTATGGCCTAATCAAGGGAGGACCAGATACAGAAATAGTCAATGTAAACAAATACTCAATACATCCAGCAGGGAAAGAGACATTAATGCTTCAGAGTAGACATACCAAGCAATGTGAAGGAAACAGGAGGGGTGTGGACAATATCAGACTCTGGGAAAGCTGGATGTAGCAGTTAGCTTCAGAGTAGACATACCTGGAGAGGAGAGAATTGGGTGATGGTCAGTAGGCAGTGATGACAAGGTGGATTCCATATCCATAATATTAAATTCTGGTATAATTCAGTCTCAGCACTTAGAATGTTGCACTTTGAAGATGGTGCATTTTGGAATGACCAAGGTCTGGAATGACCTAACAACTTAGATTTATACCACTCAGTGTTCAATCAGGTGTGAACAAGAGGAGGGGGCTACTTATGGCCTAATCAAGGGAGGACCAGATACAGAAATAGTCAATGTAAACAAATACTCAATACATCCAGCAGGGAAAGAGACATTAATGCTTCAGAGTAGACATACCAAGCAATGTGAAGGAAACAGGAGGGGTGTGGACGATATCAGACTCTGGGAAAGCTGGATGTAGCAGTTAGCTTCAGAGTAGACATACCAAGCAATGTGAAGGAAACAGGAGGGGTGTGGACAATATCAGACTCTGGGAAAGCTGGATGTAGCAGTTAGCTTCAGAGTAGACATACCTGGAGAGGAGAGAATTGGGTGATGGTCAGTAGGCAGTGATGACAAGGTGGATTCCATATCCATAATATTAAATTCTGGTATAATTCAGTCTCAGCACTTAGAATGTTGCACTTTGAAGATGTTGCATTTTGGAATGACCAAGGTCTGGAATGACCTAACAACTTAGATTTATACCACTCAGTGTTCAATCAGGTGTGAACAAGAGGGAGGGGGCTACTTATGGCCTAATCAAGGGAGGACCAGATACAGAAATAGTCAATGTAAACAAATACTCAATACATCCAGCAGGGAAAGAGACATTAATGCTTCAGAGTAGACATACCAAGCAATGTGAAGGAAACAGGAGGGGTGTGGACGATATCAGACTCTGGGAAAGCTGGATGTAGCAGTTAGCTTCAGAGTAGACATACCAAGCAATGTGAAGGAAACAGGAGGGGTGTGGACAATATCAGACTCTGGGAAAGCTGGATGTAGCAGTTAGCTTCAGAGTAGACATACCTGGAGAGGAGAGAATTGGGTGATGGTCAGTAGGCAGTGATGACAAGGTGGATTCCATATCCATAATATTAAATTCTGGTATAATTCAGTCTCAGCACTTAGAATGTTGCACTTTGAAGATGGTGCATTTTGGAATGACCAAGGTCTGGAATGACCTAACAACTTAGATTTATACCACTCAGTGTTCAATCAGGTGTGAACAAGAGGGAGGGGGCTACTTATGGCCTAATCAAGGGAGGACCAGATACAGAAATAGTCAATGTAAACAAATACTCAATACATCCAGCAGGGAAAGAGACATTAATGCTTCAGAGTAGACATACCAAGCAATGTGAAGGAAACAGGAGGGGTGTGGACAATATCAGACTCTGGGAAAGCTGGATGTAGCAGTTAGCTTCAGAGTAGACATACCTGGAGAGGAGAGAATTGGGTGATGGTCAGTAGGCAGTGATGACAAGGTGGATTCCATATCCATAATATTAAATTCTGGTATAATTCAGTCTCAGCACTTAGAATGTTGCACTTTGAAGATGGTGCATTTTGGAATGACCAAGGTCTGGAATGACCTAACAACTTAGATTTATACCACTCAGTGTTCAATCAGGTGTGAACAAGAGGGGAGGGGGCTACTTATGGCCTAATCAAGGGAGGACCAGATACAGAAATAGTCAATGTAAACAAATACTCAATACATCCAGCAGGGAAAAGAGACATTAATGCTTCAGAGTAGACATACCAAGCAATGTGAAGGAAACAGGAGGGGTGTGGACGATATCAGACTCTGGGAAAGCTGGATGTAGCAGTTAGCTTCAGAGTAGACATACCAAGCAATGTGAAGGAAACAGGAGGGGTGTGGACAATATCAGACTCTGGGAAAGCTGGATGTAGCAGTTAGCTTCAGAGTAGACATACCAAGCAATGTGAAGGAAACAGGAGGGGTGTGGACAATATCAGACTCTGGGAAAGCTGGATGTAGCAGTTAGCTTCAGAGTAGACATACCAAGCAATGTGAAGGAAACAGGAGGGGTGTGGACAATATCAGACTCTGGGAAAGCTGGATGTAGCAGTTAGCTTCAGAGTAGACATACCAAGCAATGTGAAGGAAACAGGAGGGGTGTGGACAATATCAGACTCTGGGAAAGCTGGATGTAGCAGTTAGCTTCAGAGTAGACATACCAAGCAATGTGAAGGAAACAGGAGGGGTGTGGACGATATCAGACTCTGGGAAAGCTGGATGTAGCAGTTAGCTTCAGAGTAGACATACCAAGCAATGTGAAGGAAACAGGAGGGGTGTGGACAATATCAGACTCTGGGAAAGCTGGATGTAGCAGTTAGCTTCAGAGTAGACATACCTGGAGAGGAGAGAATTGGGTGATGGTCAGTAGGCAGTGATGACAAGGTGGATTCCATATCCATAATATTAAATTCTGGTATAATTCAGTCTCAGCACTTAGAATGTTGCACTTTGAAGATGGTGCATTTTGGAATGACCAGGTCAAGGAATATGACCTGAGTCACAGGGGGGTGCGCCTGTGACGTATGTGAAGGGGTGTGGCCAGGGGGTTCGGGCCCACGGCTCCTAGCTGGTTGTATAGCGAGGGGTCGCGGCATAATTCTAGCCATGGTCTGCATGTGGAGGCGCAGTGTGGGAGAGGGAGAGGAGAACAGGACCGTTAGATGAATTTTGAACTGTCTTGAGATTGAGATTGTGTGTATTAGACACTTGTATATGAGTATTCTGGGTGGACTGGCGGTGAATGAAACTAGGGAATAGGAGTATAGAAACTACAAGATGACCAGTGGATAATTGATGTTAATTAGATGACTGTATCGGTAAATTAATGAATATTGATGATTGGTGATTGTTGATAAGTGTTCCAATTATAGGAGACACTCTGGAGCATAATTATTAGATGTATATGTATATCAATGAGTGGTGGAATATGGATTGAAATTGAGGGACTGTAGTAACTGGAGTAATATAAGAATAAAAATAATAATAATAGTAAAAAATAATAAAAATAAATATAATTAAAATAAAATAAAAATAAAAAATAAAAAATAAATGAAAAAATAATAAAAATTAATAAATGGGGATAAAAATAATAATAATAAAAAACTGAATAGCAGAGATGGCTGTGGAATGGATGGTGTGCAGAGAATATGCAAAATATATTGATGATTGATGATGATTGATATGTGTTTCGTTAAATGGGAAACCTCTGGAACAAGAATAAATGATTAATAAATTGACTAAGTTGTGGAAAGTGGATTGGAAACGGAGAAAAAGAAGGGCTGTAAAAACTGAAAATGGACTGTGGAATAATTACTTTGCAGCGGAAGCTGTGAAAGAGAAAAAAAAAAGGGGAAGCTGTACGAAGTGTAATAAGAAGGTACTGGATGTTATTATATTGTGATGTTTTAGAAACATTGATTTTCTAGGCTCTCATTGAGTCCATAAGGTTCAAGCGTGTGGAGTTTGAATATCCAGTACATCTCCCTTCACTGTAAGGTCCTGTATCTGTCGGGTCGATCATCTTGAATATGTTCAATCGGTGTTATCCGTAGGTTAGATGAATTTTTGTCATGCATAGTAGCAAAATGTCTGGAGACACTATGTTTAACATAGCCATTATTTATATTGGATCTATGTTTGTTGATCCTCTCCCGTAGGGCTTGGATTGTGCGGCCTACGTATTGTAGACCGCAACCACATTCTAACAGATAGATTGCAAATGTGGTTGAGCAATTAATGAAACTCTTGATTGGAAACTCCTCACCAGTGATATTGCTTTTGAAAAATCAGGTTCTGCTGGAGATGTTTTTACAGCATTTACACAGTGGGTGTCCGCATTTAAAGCTCCCCAGTCTTTCCGGGAACCAGCTAATTGCGTTAGATGTACTTATTTTCCTTTTCTTTAGCTTGCTGGGGGCCAGAATATTTTTCAATGTTTTAGCGCGCCTGAATGTAAGTTGTGGTCGGCTCGGAATATTGGGTTTCAAATAGGGATCATTAGTTAAAATATGCCAGTGTTTAGTTAGGATCTTTCTTAACGTAAATTTTTATTTTTTTTATATTTTTATATTTTAATATAGTGAAACCTCCATTATTGTTGACTTATATTCATTTTTTATAATCTTTTTATATCTGTATTTGAATATCGTACTGATTTTACCAAAATAATTGCTTCCAATTGAAACACGTATTTTTCTATTACAAATTTTATTTCCATATTGTATACATCACTCAATTTCATACGTTACTACCTTGTTTTCTTGTAGACTTGATAAAGGGGCATGACCCCGAAATGCGTCGTCTATCCCTAATAAAGTTCTTCTATACACCTATTGGGTTGTCTTTGCGCCCATTGTCCTTCTCGTCGCAACACCATCCAGTCCAGACGAGTATTGCTTTTCACAAATCTGTACCAGTCACCAGATAGGCAGTGAGGCCCCTGCCTAAAGGTGAAATAGGACACTAAAGGCAGCATCAACCCTCCCAGACGGGACCATCACAGCTCTGACCAGAGACAAGAGCTCCCTCATGCAAGGGTAATTCGTCCAGGTGAGTACAACCATCTCACCCTTGACGATATTTAAACCACTTAACACTGAACTGCACCCGCTATTGTTCAAGAGCGCCTTCTATCCTTTTCTTCTGTCTCCCTTTTGGCCTTTGCATGCTGTATTGCCCCGGTATCGGGTTAGGAGTGGTTTTTCACACTCAGAGATACGGCTGCTCTAGATTATCGGCGAGGTGCACAGTCCATAAATCATCATAGGAGATGGAATACTGTAAAAACCGTTTATGCGAGAGGAGTAAGCTAACCAGAATTTGGACAGAATCTGAAGCCAACAGAAACACTCCGGCCGACGCAAAGACTGAAAATACCCAGGACCAAACGATAGATTCCAAGGGACTATTCGAACTGTTCTCTAAATTGGAATCTAATCTGAAAGATGAGATGCAACATCATTTGGACTTAATCCTTTCGGAAAACTATCTGGGCGAGTCATTGGTCCGAAGGGGACTTCGCCTGAGATTCAAAAGTCCATTTCTTAATGATCCGGTCTTTACGAAAGATTGGGACGATTACCTTTTAGAATGCGCTAGGGGATTGCTATTACGTTTAAAAACTAAAAGAGAATCACTATGCAACACCCTAAAGACCAGAATACAGGAATCAAACAATCTACTTCTCCCCCACCAATCTCACAGTGAATATATCAAACTGGACAGGCACATTACTAATAGATTAAAACAACATGAACTAGAACTGATAGAAAAGAAATCATCCAAACTCAATAGAGATAGACTAGACTTTAAGAACAATAATATTCAGTTCTGGCTCAAAAAAGAAAACCCAATCAACAACAAATACAGAAACAAAAACAAATTACAACCACCAATACCAAACAAAATCTTTATTCAAAGGACGCAGGCCTCATTCGATCGTCCACCCAGTCCACATCCACCAACCACACGATTCATAAGAACCATCTTGCTAACGTTACTTTACGATCCAACGTTAGGAACCATAAAAATGCAACAGGATATCAATACAATAAAACAGTTTATCGGAGTAAACAGCCCAATATTCATATCAATACTAGAACCAGTTCCGAAACCTCATCCAACACGAGTTATGGTACCACCAACGAGACTAAACACACAGTATCAATTGCCAGTGTAGCTATCCCCAGAGAAAGTATCTGGCCCACAGATACTGCCAGTAATAAAGCCACAGCCATCTAAAAACGAACCCCTGTAAAATGTACGGCCAACTTCAGCGGCCAAGAAGCACCCGAGTGCTCTGTATCCGCTCACACAACCATCCATCCGTCCACGACTTTCCATTCCTTCACTATACATCCTGACAATAACACCGGCACTCCAATCTTCTACACTCCCCCTTCTGTCCCTTCCAGAGAAACTAGAACAGTCACTTCACCTCTGGAACTACCGGAAGGTTGTCCCTTGAATTTACCTCCAACATCATTCACTTCGATCACCACTAATGAAACATCACCAAGACACGATTCTACCATTTTTGAAGATTCCCTATTGACGATTCACAATACCAGTGAGACAGAAAAGACACCAAGACCTCTGAACCACACCAATAATCTCTCAGTGTCTTTTTTACCCCTGCCGGGGACCCTGACCCCACAACCAATATATGTACTCAGACAACCTTCAGGGAACCTGGCAACAATAACCGACTTTTTCAAACCAAAAACAACCGAGTCTCAGAGAGGGATAAAAAGAAAAAATGCAGGAGAGGGCGAAGAGGTGGCAACAACCAACGAAAGAGAAAATCGGGAACAAGACCAGATGACAGAGGTAATAATACTGAACAAACACAGCCCCAAAAGGAACAAAGTCACACAGCAGTAAAAATATTTAATCTGTCTGGGTACATCCTCAACAAAGCACAAACAACACTGCTACAAAAAGGACTATCTTTCTGCCCCGTTGAGAAATTCAATGAGTTCGATCTCTTTGTAGATATAAATACATTTATCCGCAAACTCACACTACAACGACACTTTGCATTGAAAAAAGATAGAACTGGTAGGGAAAAAACTAACGATCCCGAAGAACCCGTGGAGGAGCCCACAACACACACGGATCTCAAACGGAAATCCACCTTTAACCCCGTTCACCACAGAGGCAATCAGATTAATACGTTCTTCTCTTTGGTCACTCAAGAAGTCAGAACCATTAATAAGAATATAAAGATACAACCAAACCTCACTAAAAAAGAAAGAGAAGCTTTGAAAATACTCAATAACGATGATAACTTAATAATAAGGAGTGCGGACAAGGGAGGAGGAATCGTAATTCAAAAAAGAGAGGATTACACTAGAGAAGCACTTAGGATCCTGGAGGACAATTTCTATTACAAACCCCTCACATCAAACCCACTCAAAAAAGACACCGAAGAGCTGATGATACTATTGAAAAAAGCAGAGAAGGATGGCATACTAACTAGAAAAGAAAAAGAATTCATCATTATAGATCACCCCACAACGGCAATATTTTACCATCTACCGAAGGTCCACAAGGACACGAACCCCCGGCAGACCCATAATATCTGGAATCAACTCGCTCACCAGTAATTTGTCACACTATGTAGATGTCTTTCTGCAGAAACAAGTAATTAACCTCCAATCCTACCTGAGGGATTCAGCACAACTAATCACCCTACTGAATAACTGCGAATGGAAGGATTCATACCATTGGCTGACACTAGATGTTTCCTCACTCTATTCTAATATCCCACACGAAAAAGGGATTGATACATCTAGTTTCTATTTGGAAACGGACGAAAATCTTTCTCCGGAACATAGAACGTTCATAACGGATGCAATCCATTTCATTTTGACTCATAACACCTTTTTATTCGAAACAAGCTTATTTAGGCAAAAGAATGGTACCGCAATGGGCACGCGTTTTGCGCCGAGTTTTGCCTGCCTATATATGGGTCGCTTCGAAGAACAGTTCATCTATACTAAACATCAATGGAGTGACTCGATCATCTTGTACAAACGGTACATTGATGATCTGATCTTAATATGGAAGGGGACTAAAGAAGAGGCAGATGAATTCATTGAATATCTCAACACTAACAGTTGTAATCTCACTTTCACGTCATATATTTCCAAAACCTCCATCGAATATCTAGATCTTCTATTATCCTCTAATAATAACACCATCAATACAAAAACCTTTTTCAAAAAAGTTGATGGAAACAACTATCTAGATTTCAGGAGTGCCCACTATCGAAAATGGAAGAACAACATTCCGTATAGCCAGTTCAAAAGAATAAGGCGCAATTGTTCTAACCATAATGACTTTATCCAACAGAGTCAGATTCTATGTGAAAGGTTCCGGAACAAAAAATATCCCAGGAAAATAATTGATAACGCACTTGATAGGGCTAATAACCTCAGTCAAGAAGAATGCCTAAGGACCAAAACAATGTCCAGTGAAACAGAGAATCGAAAGAAATACGAGACAACATCGCTTATCACTACCTTCAATCCATATCATGGTACGTTAAGAAAGATCCTAACTAAACACTGCCATATTTTAACTAATGATCCCTATTTGAAACCCAATATTCCGAGCCGACCACAACTTACATTCAGGCGCGCTAAAACATTGAAAAATATTCTGGCCCCCAGCAAGCTAAAGAAAAGGAAAATAAGTACATCTAACGCAATTAGCTGGTTCCCAGAAAGACTGGGGAGCTTTAAATGCGGACACCCACTGTGTAAATGCTGCAAAAACATCTCCAGCAGAACCTGATTTTTCAAAAGCAATATCACTGGTGAGGAGTTTCCAATCAAGAGTTTCATTAATTGCTCAACCACATTTGCAATCTATCTGTTAGAATGTGGTTGCGGTCTACAATACGTAGGCCGCACAATCCAAGCCCTACGGGAGAGGATCAACAAATATAGATCCAATATAAACAATGGCTATGTTAAACATAGTGTCTCTAGACATTTTGCTACTATCCATGACAAAAATTCATCTAACCTACGGATAACACCGATTGAACATATTCAAGATGATCGACCCAACAGATACAGGACCTTACAGCGAAGGGAGATGTACTGGATATTCAAACTCCACACGCTTGAACCTTATGGACTCAATGAGAGCCTAGAAAATCAATGTTTCTAAAACATCACAATATAATAACATCCAGTATCTTCTTATTACACTTCGTACAGCTTCCCCTTTTTTTTTTTTTTCTCTTTCACAGCTTCCGCTGCAAAGTAATTATTCCACAGTCCATTTTCAGTTTTTACAGCCCTTCTTTTTCTCCGTTTCCAATCCACTTTCCACAACTTAGTCAATTTATTAATCATTTATTCTTGTTCCAGAGGTTTCCCATTTAACGAAACACATATCAATCATCATCAATCATCAATATATTTTGCATATTCTCTGCACACCATCCATTCCACATCCATCTCTGCTATTCAGTTTTTTATTATTATTATTTTATTCCCATTTATTAATTATAATTATTTTTTTCATTTATTTTTTATTTTTAATTTTTATTTTATTTTAATTATATTTATTTTTATTATTTTTTACTATTATTATTATTTTTATTCTTATATTACTCCAGTTACTACAGTCCCTCAATTTCAATCCATATTCCACCACTCATTGATATACATAAACATCTAATAATTATGCTCCAGAGTGTCTCCTATAATTGGAACACTTATCAACAATCACCAATCATCAATATTCATTAATTTACCGATACAGTCATCTAATTAACATCAATTATCCACTGGTCATCTTGTAGTTTCTATACTCCTATTCCCTAGTTTCATTCACCGCCAGTCCACCCAGAATACTCATATACAAGTGTCTAATACACACAATCTCAATCTCAAGACAGTTCAAAATTCATCTAACGGTCCTGTTCTCCTCTCCCTCTCCCACCCTGTGCCTCCACATGCAGACCATGGCTAGAATTATGCCGCGACCCCTCGCTATACAACCAGCTAGGAGCCGCGGGCCCGAACCCCCTGGCCACACCCCTTCACATACGTCACAGGCGCACCCCCATGTGACTCAGGTCATATTCCATTTAGCAGTTAGCGCGCGCTCTTTTATATTTTTATATTTTAATATAGTGAAACCTCCATTATTGTAGACTTATATTCATTTTTTATAATCTTTTTATATCTATATTTGAATATCGTACTGATTTTACCAAAAGAATTGCTTCCAATTGAAACGTATTTTTCTATTACCAATTTTATTTCCATATTGTATACATCACTCAATTTCATACGTTACTACCTTGCTTTCTTGTAGACTTGAAAAAGGGGCATGACCCCGAAACGCGTCGTCTATCCCTAATAAAGTTCTTCTATACACCTATTGGGTTGTCTTTGCTCCCATTGTCCTTCTCGTCGCAAGACCATCCAGTCCAGACGAGTATTGCTTTTCACAAATCTGAACCAGACAATAGGGCAGTCATTTAACAGTAAAAAGAGTTTAATGTCTCCCACCAATGCAGCAAGCGATTAAACGAAATATAGGACCCTGACAACCAGACAATGGGCCGGTCGTTTTACAGTAAAAAGAGTTTATTGTCTCCTACCAATACAGCAGGCGATGAAACAAAATATAGGCCCCCTAACAACCAGACAATGTAGAGGTCGTTTGACAGTAAAAAGAGTTTAATGTCTCCCACCACTACAGCAGGCAATAAAACAAAATATAGGACCCTGACAACCAGACAATGGGGAGGTCATTTGACAGTAAAAAGAGTTTAATGTCTCCCACCAATGCAGCAAGCGATTAAACAAATATAGGCCCCTGACAACCAGACAATGTAAAGGTCATTTGACAGTATAAAGAGTTTAATGTCTCCAACCAATGCAGCAAGCGATTAAACGAAATATAGGCCCCTGACAACCAGACAATGTAGAGTTCTTTGACAGTAAAAAGAGTTTAATATCTCCTACCAATACAGCAGGCGATGAAACAAAATATAGGTCCCTGACAACCAGACAATGTAGAGGTCATTTGACAGTATAAAGAGGATAATGTCACCCTCCAAAGCAACATGTGATTATCTGAAATGTAGGCCCCTGGCACACAGAAAGAGGAGAGAGGTCCCATAGCAGAAAATCAGGCTTCATGTTAACCAGCAATGGAAAAGGCCACTTTCAGATATTTAGGCCCCAGCAGCCAGACAGAGGAGAGAGGTTCCATAGCAGAAAATTCGACTTCATGTCACCCACCAAAGCAGCAGGCGATTAGGAAAATTTTAGGCCCCTGACACCCAGACAGAGGAGAGTTCATTTGACAGCAAATAACGGTTAATTTCACGCGCCAATGCAGCAGGAGATTAGCTGTAATGTAGGCCCCTGGCACCCAGACAGAGGAGAGGTTCATTAAACTTGGGGTTGAACCCAAAATAATGGTACAATAAAAAATTGAGGATTCAATAAAGAAGTGCCCTGGAGTAAAAGAATATATGGTTGTGGGCGAGGCAGTTATAAATGTCTATTCTGCACAAGGGATGGACAGGTCCTGTGGGATCCATGCCTCGTTCATTTTTGTAAACGTCAGCTTGTCCACGTTGGCTGTGGACAGGCGGCTGCGTTTGTCTGCAATGACGCCCTCTGCTTTGCTAAATACATGTTCAGACAATACACTGGCCGCAGGTCAGGCCAGCACCTCCAAGGCATAAAGGACTAGCTCTGGCCATGTGGACAATCTGGAGACCCAGAAGTTGAATGTGGCCAAACCATCAGTCAGTACGTGGAGGCGTGAGCACCAGTACTGTTCCAACATGTTGTTGAAATGCTGCCTCCTGCTAACACGTTCCTTATCGGGTGCAGTTAGCTATGGCGCGGTGACAAAATTTTTCCACATCTCAGCCATGCTAACCCTGGCTTCAGAGCAGCTGTCCGTGACACAGCTGTGTTGGCGACTAGGGATGAGTTAACCCGATCTGTATTGCTCGGATTCATAAAGAATTTTGGGGTGTTCGTGACACGGACCCAAACCTGAACATTTACATAAAAGGTCGGGTTCGGGTTCGTTGTTCGGCGATTTCTATGGCGCATTTTGAAAGCCTGCAAAGCAGCCAATCAATAAGCGTCATACTACTTGCCCCAAGAGGCCATCACAGCCATGCCTACAATTGGAATGGCTGTGATTGGCCAAGTGCAGCATGTGACCCAGCCTCTATTTAAGCAGGAGTCACGTCCCGTCGCACGTCACTCTGCTCTGATTAGTGTAGGAATAGGATGCAGCTACTGTTAGGGCGAGATTAGGCAGGGATTAACTCAGTAAAAACACTTAATAAACGGATCGATCTACAGCTGTGAATCATTCAACTTCTGCTAGTTAATTGCTCAGTGTTTTCAGGCTGCCCAGAGCGTTTATCTGTTACTTTTTTCTGGGGTGATCGGCGGCCATTTTGTGTCTTGTGGCGTGCGCCAGCACAAGCTGCCACCAAGTCCATTAATCCATCAATAGTATATATATATTTTTTTGCTATATCCTACATCAAGGGCTTGGCTGTGCTTATTGTCACCCCTAGAAACTCAGGATTAGTGTTGAGCGCGAATATTCGAATAGCGATTTTTTTTAGCGAATATCGGCACTTCGCTAATTCGCGAATATTTCGAATATAGCGCTATAAATTCGCTATTTCGAATATTCGTTTTTTTTTGTTTTTTTTTAGTTATATTTTTTTCTTTCCCACTTCCCAACAGTAGTTCTTACCTGTCCTGAGGATTCCTGGCTTCCTGGCTGCTCCAGTCAGTGCCCGTTGCCGCTTCTGCCGACTTCCGTGCTCATGGAGCGTCCCCAACCATGGGAACGTCTCCATATACTAAAATGTACTGTCGGATTTGAGGAATTACGTTGAAATCGCAATGCGATTAATTTAAGTTATATTAATCGCATTGCGATTACAACTTAGCACTGCTATCTTACATAGGCTAGAATTAACGAATATGGAATATAGCACTAGCAGTGCTAAGTTGAAATCGCAAGGCGATTACTTCAAGTTAAATCAATCGCATTGCGAATTCAACTTAGCAATGCTGCTATATTCCATATTCGTTAACTTCGTTCATTCTAGCAAGCTGACCCATTATAAACCCAGCTCTAAGTTGAAATCGCAATGCGATTAATATAACTTGAATTAATCGCATTGCGATTTCAACGTAATTCCTCAAATCCGACAGTACATTTTAGTATATGGAGACGTTCCCATGGTGATGGGGACGCTCCATGAGCAAGGAACTTTATGGTTGGCTTGGTTGAATTAGCGAATAGCGAATATGAGGAATGTATTCGTCATATTCCTCAAAACGAAGATAACGAAGTATTCTACATCTTCGTTTTAGCAACCTATTCGTCAACTTCGCTAATTCTAGCAATCAAATAGGAAGGCTGACTATAGAGACAGCTGTGTTAAATTCGCTATGCGATTTATTTATTTTTTTAATAGAATAATTATATTACTTGATATAATTATTATAATTATTCTATTTATTAAAAAATAAATATATAAATAATCGCATAGCGAATTAAACACAGTTGTCTCTATAGTCAACCTTTCTATTTGATTGCTAGAATTAGCGAAGTTGACGAATAGGTTGCTAAAACGAAGATGTAGAATACTTCGTTATCTTCGTTTTGAGGAATATGACGAATACATTCGTCATATCCGTCATCTTCGCTATAATTCTAGATAAAAAACCAATAGGAAAGTAGCCTTAAGTTAAAATCGCAATACGCGATTATTTAAATCGCATATTAATCGCGGTAACTAGAATAATGACGAATATTCGATTTCGACGAATATGAAACGAATATTCATTCGAATATTTGCGAATTTCGTCGAAATCGAATATGGCACCTGCCGCTCATCACTACTCAGGATAGAATTTTCTATATTTTATTGAGAGGTGAAATTCACTATAAAAAATAGCAATCCCCTAAATCTGGTGCTCCAGCTGTGACTGGACAAGTTTTATAGTGTCCGTCAAAGGATATATTATTTTCTGGGGAGAAATTCAGTTGCAAAAATAGAAATACAGTAAATCTGGTGTTCTAGCTGTGGCTGGACAAGTAGTTTAATAGTATCCGTCAAAGGATATATTTTGTTCTGGGGTGAAAGTCAATTGCCAAAATAGAAATACCGTAAATCTGGTGTTCCAGCTGTGACTGGACAAGCTTAATAGTGTCTGGCAAAGGATTTATCATTTTCTGGGGTGAAATTCAGTTGCCAAAATAGCAATACGATAAATCAGTGGTTTCAGCTGTGGCTGGCCAAGTTACATAGTGTCCGTCAAAGGATATATTATTTTCTGGGGTGAAATTCAATTGCCAAAATAGCAATACTGTAAATCAGTGGTTTCAGCTGTGGCTGGCCAAGTTTAATAGTGTCCGGCAAAGGATATATTTTTTTTCTAGGGTGAAATTCTATTGCCAAAATAGCAATCCCCTAAATCTGGTGTTCCAGCAGTGGCTGGCCAAGTTTAATAGTGTCCGGCAAAGGATAGATTTTGTTCTGGGGTGAAATTCAATTGCCAAAATAGCAATACCGTAAATCAGTGGTTTCAGCTGTGACTGGACAAGTTTAATAGTGTTCGTCAAAGGATATATCATTTTCTGGGGTGAACTTCAGTTGAAAAAATAGAAATACAGTAAATCTGGTGTTGTAGCTGTGGCTGGACAAGTAGTTTAATAGTATCCATCAAAGGATATATTTTGTTCTGGGTTGAAATTTAATTCCCAAAATAGCAATACCATAAATCTGGTGTTCCAGCTTTGACTGGACAACTTTCATAGTGTCCGTCAAAAGATATATTATTTTCTGGGGTGAAATTCAGTTGCAAAAATAGAAATACAGTAAATCTGGTGTTCTAGCTGTGGGTGGACACGTAGTTTAATTGTATCTGTAATAGGATATATTTTGTTCTGGGGTGAAATTCAATAGCCAAAATAGCAATATCCAAAATCTGTTGTTCCAGCTGTTGCAGGCCAAGTGTAAATCTGTCTGTAAAATGGTATATTACACTCAGCGTGCATCTCCAAGTGAATTTTTTTTCCGTAAAATGGTATATTACACAAAGTGTTAAATTAAAATTGTTGAAAGCATAATCCTTTTAATTTGCACGCACTAGTGTGCATCTCATTGTGTATTTCTGTCCGTAGAAGGGTATATTACACTCAAGGTGTAAATACAAGTGTTGATAGGGTCATCCTCAATAACTTCACACGCTACCGTGCATTTACAAGTGTATTTCTTTCCGTTAAAGGTTATATTACAGTAAGTGTTAAAATACAGCAAAATCCTCTACATCTGCACACACTGTTTTGCATCTCTAAGTGTATTTCTTTCCGTTAAAAGGTATATTACACAAAGTATTAAAATACAAGTGCTGAAAGCATAATCCTATGTATTTTTTCACACGCTACTGTGCATCTCCAAGTGAAAATCTGGATGAAAGGATACCTTTCATCCAGGGCCTAAATACAAGGCCTACAATTGATATTCCCCTAAATCTGTGGTTACATCTGTGCCTGGATTAGTGTGATACGGTACATAAATAGATAGCCAGATAGTGTTTGGTGCCTGTAAAAAAAAGGCATGAATTTGAATTCAATACATTGGGCCAAATAATTTTTTTTCTTATTGTGGTGAACGGTAACAATGAGGAAAACATCTAGTAAGGGCCCATCACTGGTGCGTGGCTGGGGGGAAACGGAGGACGATGACGATACTCCTCCCACAGAGGACAGCTTGTCCTTACCTCTGGGGAGCCTGGCACACATGAGCGACTACATGATGCAGTGCTTGCACAACGACAGCAGAGTTGCCCACATTTTAACGTGTGCGGACTACTGGGTTGACACCCTGCTGGATCCCCGGTACAAAGACAATGTGCCCACCTTACTTCCTGCACTAAAGCGTGATAGGAAGATGCGCGAGAACAAGAGCACGTTGGTACTGAGAGCATTTCCAAATGTCACAAGGGAACAAGTGGAAGCCCAAGGGGAAGGAAGAGGAGGAGCGAGAGGTCACCAACACAGCTTTGTCACGGCCAGCTCCTCTGAGGGCAGGGTTAGCAAGGCAGAGATGTGGAAAAGTTTTGTCACCACACCATAGCTAACTGCACCACCACCTGATACGGAACCTGTTAGCAGGAGGCAGCATTTCACTAACATGGTGGAACAGTAAGTCTGCACACCCCTCCACGTACTGACTGGTTCGGCTCCATTCAACTTCTGGGTCTCCGAATTGTCCACGTAGCCAGAGCTAGCCTTTTATGCCTTGGAGGTGCTGGCCTGCCCGGCGGCTAGCTTTTTGTCTGAAAGTGTATTCAGCACGGCAGGGGGCGTCATTACAGACAAACTCAGCCGCCTGTCCACAGCCAATGTGGACAAGCTGACGTTCATAAAAATAAACCAGGCATGGATCCCCCAGGACCTGTCCATCCCTTGTGCAGATTAGACATTTATAACTACCTCCCCTTAACCATATATTCTTGGACTCCAGGGCACTTCTTCATTCAATCCTCATTTTTTAATTTTACCATTATATTGTGGGGCAACCCAAAGTTGAATGAACCTCTCCTCCGTCTGGCTGCCAGGGGCCTAAATATCGTAAAGTGGCCTGTTCCATTGCTGGTGACATGAAGCCTGATTCTCTGCTATGCGACCTTTCTCCTCTGTCTTGGTGATGGGGCCTAAATATCTGAAAGTGGCCTATTCCATTGGTGGGTGACATGAAGCCTGATTCTCTGCTATGCGACCTCTCTCCTCTGTCTTTGTGCCGGGGCCTAAATATCTGAAAGTGGCCTGTTCCAGTGGTGCGTTACATGAAGCCTGATTCTCTGCTACGGGACCAATGTCCTCTGTCTGGGTGCTGGGGCCTAAACAAGTAAAAGTTGCCTTCTCCATTGGCGGGTGACATGAAGCATGATTCTCTGCTATGGGACCTCTCATCTCTGTCTGGGTGCTGGGGCCTGAATAAGTAAAAGTGGCCTTTCCATTGGTGGGTGACATGAAGCCTGATTCTCTGCTATAGGACCTCTCTCCTCTGTCTGGGTGCTGGGGCCAAAATAACTGACAGTGGCCCTTTCCATTGGTGGGTGACATGAAGCCTGATTCTCTGCTATGGGACCTCTCATCTCTGTCTGGGTGCTGGGGCCTGAATAAGTAAAAGTGGCCTTTCCATTGGTGGGTGACATGAAGCCTGATGCTCTGCTATGCCTCCTCTCTCCTTTGTCTGGGTGCTGGGGCCTAAATAACTGAAAGTGGCCTTTTCCATTGGTGGGTGACATAAAGCCTGATTCTCTGCTATGGGACCTCTCTCCAATTGATATTGGTTAATTTTTATTAATTTTATTTTATTTTTATTAATTTCCCTATCCACATTTGTTTGCAGGGGATTTACCTACATTTTGCTTCCTTTTGCAGCCCTTTATCCCTTTCCTGGGCTATTGTACAGCCTTTTTAGTGCCCAAAAGTTCGGGTCCCCATTGACTTCAATGGGGTTCGGGTTGAAGTTCGGGTCGAGTTCTGATCCCGAACCTGAACATTTTCGGGAAGTTCAGCCGAACTTCTCGAACCCGAACATCCAGGTGTTCGCTCAACTCTATTCTGAACATGCTTCCTCCTCATCCTTCTCCTCCTCCTTCTCCTCCTCCTTCTCGTCCTCCAGTAGTGTCTTGCATGTAGATGCCTGGTCATGCAGGTTGTGCTATGGTTTATAATGTTATTCCCTCACTTCAGGCTGTGATGTCACAGAGTGCAAAGCACTCGAGTCTTGTTGTCAGCACATTGTGTGAAGAAGTACCATGGCAGCGAACTCCTTGGAGCTGCCTTTGGTGTGCTCGGTCCCTGGTGGCGGTGGCCAGTAGCAGGCAAACTCTGTTGGCGACGGCTGCTCTGCTTTTGCACCCTGCTCTCTCTTTTACTCCGCTGTTGGCTCGGTCTCACCACTGCCTCTTCCTCCGAACTCTGAAAGTCAGTGGCACGACCTTACTTCCATGTGGGGTCTAGGACCTCATCGTCCCATGCATCGTCTTCTACTCAGTCTTCCTCCCTAAACTCCTTTTCGGTCTGCACACTGCAGAAAGACGCATCAGTTGGCACCTGTGTTTCGTCATCATCAGAGGCGTGCTGAGGTGGTATTCCCATGTCCTCATCTGGAAACATAAGTGGTTGTGCGTCAGTGCATTCTATGTCTTCCACCCCTGGGGAAGGGCTAGGTGGATGCCCTTGGGAAACCATGCCAGCAGAGTTTTCAAACAGCATAAGAGACAGCTGCATGACTTGAGGCTCAGACAGGTTCCCTGATATGCATGGGGGTGATGTGACAGACTGATGGGCATGGGTTTCAGGAGCCACCTGTGCGCTTTCTGCAGAAGACTGGGTGGGAGATAATGTGAACGTGCTGGATCCACTGTCGGCCACCCAATTGACTAGCGCCTGTACTTGCTAAGGCCTTACCATCCTTAGAACGGCATTAGGCCCTACCAAATATTGCTGCAGATTCTGGGGGCTATTGGGACCTGAGGTAGTTGGTTCACTAGGACGTGTAGCTGCGGTAGAACGGCCACATCCTCTCCCAGCACCAGAGGGTCCACTTACACCACCACTACCATGTCTGCGTCTCTTATTAGATGTTTTCCTCATTCTTACCGTTCACCACAATAAGGAAAAACTAATTTTGCCCTATGTATTTAGTTCAAATTAAGGCGTTTTTTTACAGGCACCTAACACTATCTACCTATTTATGTACCGTATTACACTAATACAGGCACAGCAGAAACCACAGATTTAAGGCAATATCAATTTTAAGCCTAGTATTTAGGACCTGTCTGAAAGGTATCCTTTTACGGACAGAATTAAACTTGCAGATGCACAGCAGCATCTGCAAATATAGAGGATTTAGCTTTCAGCCCTTGTATTTAGATGCTGAGTGTAATATACCCTTTTACTGACAGAAATACACTTGCAGATGCACAGCAGCATGCACAAATAAAGAGGATTTAGCTTTTAGGCCTTGTATTTTGATGCTGAGTGTAATATACTCTTTTACGGACAGAAATACACTTGCAGATGCACAGCAGTGTGTGCAAATATAGAGGAATTATTTTTTAGGCTTTGTATTTAGATGCTGAGTGTAATATACCCTTTTACTGACAGAAATACACTTGCAGATACACAGCAGCATGCACAAATATAGAGGATTTAGCTTTTAGGCCTTGTATTTTGATGCTGAGTGTAATATACCCTTTTACGGACAGAAATACACTTGCAGATGCACAGCAGCGTGTGCAAATATAGAGGAATTATTTTTTAGGCTTTGTATTTAGATGCTGAGTGTAATATACCCTTTTACGGACAAAAATACACTTGCAGATACACAGCAGCATGCACAAATATAGAGGTTTTAGCTTTCAGCCCTTGTATTTAGACCCTGAGTGTAATATATCCTTTTATGGACAGAAAAACACTTCTAGATGCATACCAGAGTGCACAAATATAGAGGAATTATTTTACAGGCCTTGTATTTAGATGTTGAGTTTAATATACCCCTTTACTGACAGAAATACACTTGCAGATATACAGCAGCATGCGCAAATATAGAGGATTTAGCTTTCAGGCATTGTATTTAAACCGTGAGTGTAATATACCCTTTTACAGACAGAAATAAATTTGCAGATGCACAGCTGCATGCGCAAATATAGAGGTTCCCTTACGTCCTACCAGCAGCACAGATGGGGTTAACTACCCCCCATGGACTGGTAGGACCAGCGGAATGTTTCATGAGCCCAAGACTAGTAACTAGTGTTGACCGAACAGTTCGAGCATAGTTCGGGTTCGTACCAAATTTTGGGGTGTTCGGGACACGGACCCAAACCCGAACTTTTTCAAAAATGTCTGGGTCCGTTGATCGGCGATTACTTCCCGCTTTCTGAAGGGCTGCACAGCAGCCAATCAGCTAGCGTTTTACTTCTTGCCCTAAGAGCCCATCACAGCCATGCCTACTAATGGCATGGCTGTGATTGGCCAAGTGCAGCATGTGACCCAGCCTCTATTTAAGCTGGAGTCACGTAGCGCCGCACGTCACACTGCTCTGATTAGTGTAGGGAGAGAACGCAGCTTCTGTGAGGGCGAGATTAGGCAGGGAAAAGTCAGCAACAGCCCCTAATGAACTGATCGATCTACAAATGTGAATGATTGAACTTCTGCTAGTTACTTGCTCACTGGTTTTTAGGCTGCACAGAGCGTTTTTCTGTCACTTATTTTCTGGGGTGATCGGCGGCCATTTTGTGACTTGTGGTGCACCAGAACAAGCTGCCAACAAGTCCATCAATCCATCAATACTAGTTTTTTTTTTTGCTATATCCTACATCAGGGGCTTGGCTGTGCTAATTGTCACCCCTAGAAACTCAGGATAGCAATTTCTATATTTTATTAAGGGGTTAAATAGAGATTAGCGAACATTTAAAAAAAGTCCGTTGTTCGGCGTTCGGGTGGTGGTAAGTCGCGCATCCCGTTATGGATTCCACTATAGCGGCATATGGAATCCATAAGGGGCGGCTGCCACCAACCCGAACTTTTGCACAGCTGAAGGACCTGGGGTGACGTCACTGTCATGTGATCAGTGCAGGGCGTGGCTCAGCACGGGATCAAATCCCGTGCTGAGCCACGCCCCCTGCACTGATCACATGACAGTGACGTCACCCCAGGTCCTTCAGCTGTGCAAAAGTTCGGGTTGGTGGCAGCCGCCCCTTATGGATTCCATATGTCGCTATAGTGGAATCCATAACGGGATGCGCGACTTACCACCACCCGAACGCCGAACAACGGACTTTTTTTAAATGTTCGCTCATCTCTAGGGTTAAATACAATTACCAAAATACCAATCCCCTAAATCTGGTGTTCCAGCTTTCGTTAGCCAAGTATAATACTGTCTGCTGTCTGGCAAAGGATAGATTATTTTCTGTGGTGAAATTCAATTGCCAAAATAGCAATACCATAAATCAGTGGTTTCAGCTGTGGCTGGCCAAGTTTTATAGTGTCCTGCAAGTTATATATTTTGTTCTGGGGTGAAATTCAATTGCCAAAATAGCAACACCATAAATCAGTTGTTTCTGTTTTGGCTGGTCAAGTTTCATAGTGTACGCAAAAACATATATTTTGTTCTGGGGTGAAATTCAATTGCCAAAATAGCAATACCATAAATCAGTGGTTTCACCTCTGGCTGGCCAAGTTTCATAGTGTCTGCCAAAACGTTTATTTTGTTCTGGGGTAATATTCAATTGCCAAAATAGCAATACCATAAATCAGTGGTTTCAGCTCTGGCTGTCCAAGTTTCATAGTGTCCTGCAAAGGATATATTTTGTTCTGGGGTGAAATTCAATTGCCAACATAGCTATACCATAAATCAGTGGTTTCAGCTGTGGCTGGCCAAGTTTCATAGTGTCTGCCAAAACATATATTTTGTTCTGGGGTGAAATTCAATTGCCAAAATAGCAATACCATAAATCTGATGTCATAGCTGTGGATGGCAAAGTATAATAGTGTCTGCCAAAACATATATTTTGTTCTGGGGTGAAATTCAATTGCCAAAATAGCAATACCATAAATCAGTGGTTTCAGCTCTGGCTGGCCAAGTTTCATAGTGTCCTGCAAATGATATATTTTGTTCTGGGATGAAATTCAATTGCCAACATAGCAATACCATAAATCAGTGGTTTCAGCTGTGGCTGGCCAAGTTTCATAGTGTCCGCAAAAACATATATTTTGTTCTGGGGTGAAATTCAATTGCCAAAATAGCAATACCATAAATCTGGTGTCACAGCTGTGGATGGCAAAGTATAATAGTGTCTGCCAAAACATATATTTTGTTCTGGGGTGAAATTCAATTGCCAAAATAGCAATACCATAAATCAGTGGTTTCAGCTCTGGCTGACCAAGTTTCATAGTGTCCTGCAAAGGATATATTTTGTTCTGGGGTGAAATTCAACTGCCAAAATAGCAATCCCCTAAATCTGGTGTCCCAGTACTGGCTGGCAAACTATAATAGTGTCCACCAGTGGTTTCAGCTCTGGCTGGCCAAGTTTGATAGTGTCCTGCAAATTATATAATTTGTTCTGGGGTGAAATTCAATTGCCAACATAGCTATACCATAAATCAGTGGTTTCAGCTGTGGCTGGCCAAGTTTCATAGTGTCCGCAAAAACATATATTTTGTTCTGGGGTGAAATTCAATTGCCAAAATAGCAATACCATAAATCAGTGGTTTCAGCTCTGGCTGGCCAAGTTTCATAGTGTCTGCCAAAACATATATTTTGTTCTGGGGTAATATTCAATTGTCAAAATAGCAATACCATAAATCAGTGGTTTTAGCTCTGAATGGCCAAGTTTTATAATGTCCTGTAAAGGATATATTTTGTTCTGGGGTGAAATTCAATTGCCAAAATAGCAATACAATAAATCTGTGGTTACAGCTGTGGCTGGCCAAGTTTCATAGTGTCCACAAAAACATATATTTTGTTCTGGGGGGAAATTCAATTGCCAAAATAGGAATACCATAAATCTGGTGTCACAGCTGTGGATGGCAAAGTATAATAGTGTCTGCCAAAACATATATTTTGTTCTGGGGTGAAATTCAATTGCCAAAATAGCTATACCATAAATCAGTGGTTTCAGCTCTGGCAGGCCAAGTTTCATAGTGTCCTGCAAAGTACATATTTTGTTCTGGAGTGAAATTCAATTGCCAAAATAGCAATTCCCTGAATCTGGTGTTCGAGCTGTTGCAGGCCAAGTGTAAATCTGTCCATAAAAGTATACCTTTCATCCAGGGCCTAAATACTAGCCCTAAAAGAGATATTCCCCTAAATGAGTGGTTACTGCTGTGCCTGGATTAGTGGAATATGCTACATAAATAAACAGGCAGATAGTGTTAGGTGCCTGTAAAAAAAGGACTGAATTTGAAATCAATACATTGTGCCAAATATTTTTTTTCTTATTGTGATGCTTGGTGAATGGTAACAATGAGGAAAACATCTAGTAAGGGACGCGGACGCGGTCGTGGTGGTGTTAGTGTACCTTCTGGTGCTGGGAGAGGACGTGGCCATTCTGCCACACACACACACGTCTTAGTGAACCAACTACCTCAGGTTCCAATACCCGCCAGAATTCACAGCGATATTTGGTGGGGCCCAATGCCGTTCTAAGGATGGTAAGGCCTGAGCAGGTACAGAGTTACAGTCGCTAGTCAATTGGGTTGAATCCAGCACGTTCACAACATTATCTCCCACCCTTCTGCAGAAAGCGCACAGGTGGCGCCTGAAAACCAAGCCCATCAGTCTGTCACATCACCCCCATGCATATCAGGGAAACTGGCTGAGCCTCAAATTATGCAGCAGTCTCTTATGCTGTTTGAAGACTCTGCTGGCAGGGTTTCCAAAGCGAATCCCCCTAGCCCTTCTCCAGTGGTGGAAGACATAGAATACACTGATGCACAACCACTGATGTTTCCTGATGATGAGGACATGGGAATACCAGCTCATCGGAGTCCGCATGTCTCTGATGATGTCGAAACACAAGTGCCAACTGCTACGTCTTTCTGCAGTGTGGAGACCGAACAGGAGGTCAGGGAGGAAGACTGTGTGGGAGACGATGCAGGGGACGATGAGGTCTTAGACCCCACATGGAATGAAGGTCGTGCCACTGACTTTCATAGTTCAGAGGAAGAGGCAGTGGTGAGACCGAGCCAACAGCGTAGCAAAAGAGGGAGCAGGGGGCAAAAGCAGAACAGCCGCCTCCAAGAGAGTTTGTCTGCTACTGGCCACCGCCACCAGGGACCGAGCACCCCAAAGGCAGCTTCAAGGAGTTCCCTGGCATGGCACTTATTTAAACAATGTGCTGACGACAAGACCCGAGTGGTTTGCACGCTGTGCCATCAGAGCCTGAAGCGAGGCATTAACGTTCTGAACCTTAGCACAACCTGCATGACCAGGCATCTACATGCAAAGCATGAATTGCAGTGGAGTAAACACCTTAAAAACAAGGAACTCACTCAGGCTCCCCCTGCTCCCTCTTCTGCTGCTGCCTCAGCCTGTTCCTCCGCCTCGGGAGGAACATTGGCACCTGCCGCCCACCAAACAGAGGATGTGCCACCGACACCACCACCTGCGTCACCAAGCATATCCACCATGTCACACGGCAGCGTTCAGCTCTCCATCTCACAAACCTTGGAGAGAAAGCGTAAATTTCCACCTATCCACCCTCGAGCCTTGGGCCTGAATGCCAGCATTTCTAAACTACTGGCCTTTGAAATGCTGTCATTCAGGCTGGTGGACACAGACAGCTTCAAACAGCTGATGTCCATGACTGTCCCACAGAATGTTGTTCCCAGCCGCCACTACTTCTCCAAGACAGCCGTGCCTTCCCTGCACAACCAAGTATCTGATAAAATCAAGTGTGCACTGCGCAACGCCATCTGTGGCAAGGTCCACCTAACCACAGATACGTGGACCAGTAAGCACGGCCAGGGACGCTATATCTCCCTAACTGCACACTGGGTAAATGTAGTGGCAGCTGGGCTTCAGACGGAGAGTTCCTTGGCGCACGTCCTTACGCTGCCAAGGATCACAGGGCATCATTCTTTGCCTCCTGTAACCTCCTCCTCCTACTCGGCTTCCTCCTCCTCTGCTTTCACCAGCTCATCCAGTCAGCCACACACCTTCACCACCAACTTCAGCACAGCCCAGGGTAAACGTCAGCAGGCCATTCTGAAACTCATATGTTTGGGGGAGAGGCCCCATACCGCGCAGGAGTTGTGGTGGGGTATTGAACAACAGACCGACGAGTGGTTTCTGCCGGTGGGCGTCAAGCCCGGCCTGGTGGTGTGCGATATTGGGCGAAATCTCGTTACAGCTCTGGGACTAGCCGGTTTGACACACATTCCTTGCCTGGCGCATGTGCTTAATTTGGTGGTGCAGAAGTTCATTCACAACTACCCCGACATGTCAGAGCTGCTGCATAAAGTGCGGGCCGTCTGTGCGCGCTTCTGGCGTTCACATCCTGCCGCTGCTCGCCTGTCTGCACTACAGCGGAACTTCGGCCTTCCTGCTCACCGCCTCATATGCGACGCGCCCACCAAGTGGAACTCCACCTTGCACATGCTGGAGTGACTGTGCGAGCAGCAGCAGGCGGTTTCAGCTGCAGCACGCACTCGTCAGTCGCACTGCGGAACAGCACCACTTCACCACCAATGATTGGGCCTCCATGCAAGACCTGTGTGCCCTGTTGCGCTGTTTCGAGTACTCCACCAACATGGCCAGTGGCGATGACACCGTTATCAGCGTTACAATACCACTTCTATTTTTCTTTGAGAAAACGCTTAGGGCGATGATGGAAGAGGAGGTGGCCCAGGAGGAGGAGGAAGAGGATGATGAGGGGTCATTTTTACCACTTTCAGGCCAGTCTGTTAGAAGTGGCTCAGAGGGAGTTTTTTTGCAACAGCAGAGGCCAGGTACAAATGTAGCCAGCCAGGGCCCACTACTGGAGGACGAGGAGGATGAGGAGGAGGTGGAGGAGGAGGAGGATGAAGCAGGTTCACAGCGGGGTGCCACCCGACACAGCTCAGGCCCATCACTGGTGCGTGGCTGGGGGAATACGGAGGACGATGACGATACGCCTCCCACAGAGGACAGCTTGTCCTTACCTCTGGGGAGCCTGGCACACATGAGCGACTACATGCTGCAGTGCCTGCGCAACAACAGCAGAGTTGCGCACATTTTAACGTGTGCGGACTACTGGTTTGCCACCCTGCTGGATCCCCGGTACAAAGACAATGTGCACACCTTACTTCCTGCACTGGAGCGTGATAGGAAGATGCGCGAGCACAAGCGCACGCTGGTAGACGCGCTCATGAGAGCATTCCCAAATGTCACAGGGGAACAGGTGGAAGCCCAAGGCGAAGGCAGAGGAGGAGCAAGAGGTCGCCAACACAGCTGTGTCACGGCCAGATCCTCTGAAGGCAGGGTTAGCATGGCAGAAATGTGGAAAAGTTTTGTCTCCACGCCACAGCTACATGCACCACCACTTGATACGGAACGTGTTAGCAGGAGGCAGCACTTCACTAGCATGGTTGCACAGTACGTCTGCACACCCCTCCACGTACTGACTGATGGTTCGGCCCCATTCAACTTCTGGGTCTCCAAATTTTCCACGTGGCCAGAGTTAGCATTTTATGCCTTGGAGGTGCTGGCCTGCCCGGTGGCCAGCGTTTTGTCTGAACATGTATTCAGCACGGCAGGGGGCGTCATTGCTGACAAACGCAGCCGCCTGTCCACAGCCAACGTGGACAAGCTGACATTCATAAAAATGAACCAGGCATGGATCCCACAAGACCTGTGCCTCCCTTGTGCAGAATAGACATTTATAACTGCCTCCCCCTCAACCATGTATTCTTGTACTCCGGGGCACTTCTTTATTGAATCCTCATTTTTTAAACTTTACTATGATCTTGCGGTGCAACCCAAAGTTGAATGAACCTCTCCTCTGTCTGGGTGCTGGGGCCGAAATAACTGAAAGTGGCCTTCTCCAGTGGTGGGTGATATGACGCCTTATTCCTTGCTGTGGGACCTCTCTCTTCTGTCTGTGTGCTGGGGCCTAAATAACTGAAAGTGGCCTTCTGCAGTGGTGGGTGATATGACGGATGATTCCTTGCTGTGGGACCTGTATCCTCGGTCTGGGTGCTGGCCGAAATAACTGAAAGTGGCCTTCTCCAGTGGTGGGTGATATGACGCATGATTCCTTGCTGTGGGACCTCTCTCCTCTGTCTGGGTGCTGGGGCCGAAATAACTGAAAGTGGCCTTCTCCAGTGGTGGGTGATATGACGCATGATTCCTTGCTTTGGGACCTGTATCTACTGTCTGGGTGCTGGGGCCGAAATAACTGAAAGTGGCCTTCTTCAGTGGTGGG
The DNA here is from genome assembly GCA_033119425.1 of Bufotes viridis. NCBI lineage: Eukaryota > Metazoa > Chordata > Amphibia > Anura > Bufonidae > Bufotes > Bufotes viridis. Next base: position 151,379,227 of record CM065591.1, on the reverse strand, counting down.
TGATATGACGCATGATTCCTTGCTGTGGGACCTGTATCCTCTGTCTGGGTGCTGGGCCGAAATAACTGAAAGTGGCCTTCTCCAGTGGTGGGTGGTATGACGCATGATTCCTTGCAGTGGGACCTGTATCCTCGGTCTGAGTGCTTGGCCGAAATAACTGAAAGTGGCCTTCTCCAGTGGTGGGTGATATGACGCATGATTCCTTGCTGTGGGACCTCTCTCCTATGTCTGTGTGCTGGGGCCGAAATAACTGAAAGTGGCCTTCTCCAGTGGTGGGTGATATGACGCATGATTCCTTGCTGTGGGACCTGTATCCTCGGTCTGGGTTCTTGGCTGAAATAACTGAAAGTGGCCTTCTCCAGTGGTGGGTGATATGACGCATGATTCCTTGCTGTGGGACCTCTCTCCTATGTCTGGGTGCTGGGGCCGAAATAACTGAAAGTGGCCTTCTCCAGTGGTGGGTGATATGACGCATGATTCCTTGCTTTGGGACCTCTCTCCTATGTCTGGGTGCTGGGGCCGAAATAACTGAAAGTGGCCTTCTCCAGTGGTGGGTGATATGACGCATGATTTCTTGCTGTGGGACCTCTCTCCTCTGTCTGTGTGCTGGGGCCTAAATAACTGAAAGTGGCCTTCTCCAGTGGTGGGTGATATGACGGATGATTCCTTGCTGTGGGACCTGTATCCTCGGTCTGAGTGCTTGGCCGAAATAACTGAAAGTGGCCTTCTCCAGTGGTGGGTGATATGACGCATGATTCCTTGCTGTGGGACCTCTCTCCTATGTCTGTGTGCTGGGGCCGAAATAACTGAAAGTGGCCTTCTCCAGTGGTGGGTGATATGACTGATGATTCCTTGCTGTGGGACCTGTATCCTCGGTCTGGGTGCTGGCCGAAATAACTGAAAGTGGCCTTCTCCAGTGGTGGGTGATATGACGCATGATTCCTTGCTGTGGGACCTCTCTCCTCTGTCTGGGTGCTGGGGCCGAAATAACTGAAAGTGGCCTTCTCCAGTGGTGGGTGATATGACGCATGATTCCTTGCTGTGGGACCTCTCTCCTATGTCTGGGTGCTGGGGCCGAAATAACTGAAAGTGGCCTTCTCCAGTGGTGGGTGATATGACGCATGATTTCTTGCTGTGGGACCTCTCTCCTCTGTCTGGGTGCTGGGGCCGAAATAACGGAAAGTGGCCTTCTCCAGTGGTTGGTGATATGACGCATAATTCCTTGCTGTGGGACCTCTCTCCAATTGATATTGGTTAATTTTTATTTATTTTATTTTATTTTAATTAATTTCCCTATCCACATTTGTTTGCAGGGGATTTACCTACATTTTGGTGCCTTTTGCTGCCCTCTAGTTCTTTCCTGGACTATTTTACAGCCTTTTTAGTGCCTAAAAGTTCGGGTCCCCATTGACTTCAATGGGGTTCGGGTTCGGGATAAAGTTCGGGTCGAGTTCGGATCCAGAACCCGAACATTTTCGGGAAGTTCGGCCGAACTTCCCGAACCGAACTTCCAGGTGTTCGCTCATCTCTACTAATAACTCAATTTAACAATTAAGTATTCCCTTAAAAGGAGGGAGTCAACCACCAGTCCACTGTGTTTTTTTCTGTCCTCCCGGACAGGTGGACTAGGCGGTTTGTTCCCCCCTTTCTTATGGAAAGTGGGGGTAGCCTTCTTTTCTTTTGGGTAACGGCGTTGCCCTTTCCTGGGTACCTTGTCAGTTTGGCTGGCAGCTTATCCGCTGCTGGCCCCGCGCGGTTGCTCCTGGCTGTGGTATTTTGGCAGCGTCCTCAATCCAGGATTCTCGGTCCCTCATCTTCCGGAGGTGACATGGGGATTCTCCTTTGCGTCACTTCCGGGTAATTCGGACGTGATTTTTTTCACTGACGCGATTATTTTTGCGGATGCGATTTTTTTCTGCATTTTCATGCTAAAACTTTAAGTATTTTTTTCTTATGCTTCTTCCTGTGGAGGATTTACTGGGGGAAGGGTGGATTGGCTATCCCTCCCTTCCCCTATTTAAGGAAGCAGTGTGCTCCAGTTCGTTCTCTGGCTGCATATGTTTTTTCAGCTAGCTCCCACAGTTCTAAAGTTGGTGTTGTTCCACTTGTGGTGTTTTTTTCCTCCGGTAATCAGCTGCCTCCGGTCTGTTTTTCTACCTTACTTGCCGAGATAGGTAATTGACAAATGTTTTATTTGTCCCTTTTTTCCTGCAGTGATGTCTTCTCCGTGGGATTCGGAAGGCAGGAAAGTGGATTCCAAGAGAAAGCATTTATCCTGCTACCATTGCAGCGCTCTGCTGGAGGACAGCTGTCCCTACTCCAGATTTACAGCTGCCGTTAGAGGGTTCTGCCCTCCTGTGAACCTACATTGCAGGATATGTATCAATAGCTCTATTAAGGGAGTCATAGGCCTGCTGGATGAAAAGGCTTCCTATGCTTGCCTAGGCCCCTATGGAGACCTATGTCCCAGTAGAGAGACCTTCTTGGTCTCCTTAGTTTCTTCCTCCTCAGATGAGGAGAAGCTGACGTCGTGTTTTTTTCCCCCTGAAAAGACACAGAAATTGCTCAAGTCCATTAGGTCGGGGGACCATGATGTTGACTGTGGGGAGCCTTCCGATCCTGCTAGCCGGGCACCTCGTGCCTTCAAAACGGATGAGACCCTCCTCTCTGTAAGGTTTATAGAGTGGAAAAAATCTGGAAAGGGTCCGGTTTTAACACAGAAGTTTAAATCCATGTTCCCGATGGCTAAACCCTTGTGGGATTTATGTGGATCTGTTCCCAAGGTCAACATGGCTATTGCCAAGTTGTCCAAGTGCACTCTGGTTCCTGCTGACAATGGGTCTTGCCTGCAGGACCCCCTTGACAGGAGAGCAGAGTGCACACTAAGACAGGGTCATACGGCAGCTGCGGCTTCCGCTTCCACAGACATAGCGGCTTCTGAGGTCTCTACGTTCCTACGGTCTCGTCTGAATCAAATTCAAGTTGACTTGGACCAGAGCATTTCCCAGGACGACATACTGGCTGCCTTCAAGACCATCAACCTGACTACGGACTTCTTGTGCGAAACCGCACAGCTCCATTTGAAGCTAGCGGCAAAATCCATGGCCCTGGGGTCGGCGGCCCATGGGCCTTTTTGGCTTAAGCCTTGGGTCGCTGACAATTCCTTTAAAATGCAGCTTATGTGGCCTTCCATTCGTACCCAACCGTTTGTTCTGTTCGGAGCTGGATAAGATCATGTAGGGCCTTTCAGACAAGAAGGTGAATAGCCTTCCCCAGCAGTCCTTTCGAGGGCAGGGCAGACAAGACCGCGGTGGTAGGTCTGGCCAGCAAGCAATGTCTCAAAGTGACTGGAGAGCGCAGCGAAGGGGTTTGAGGCGCGATTTCAAAGATGGAAAATCCAACTCCTGACTACGGGCCTCTTCGAGGCTCTTGGTTAATTCCTGTTACTCCTGCCATCCTGCCAGTAAGCTTTCCCACCTCTATGCTTCATGTACCCATCGGGGTCGTCTCTCCCACTTCTGAGAAGAGTGGATCCGAGAGATCTTGGATCCCTGGGTCCTGAACATTCACTCTATTCCTCCGGACAGGTTTGTCAAGACCAACCTTCTATAAGCTGCCAGGCAGGAGATCCGGGAGGCCTACATGCAAGACTAAATTTGCAAGGGGGCTGTGGAGGAGGTTCCGGCAGGAGAATGTGGCCTGGGGATCAATTCACCAGTATTTCTGGTTCCCAAGGCTTCAGGAGATATCCGGATGATTATCGATCTGAGGTATTTCAATCTGTTTATAAGGAAGGTGAAGTTTCGTATAGAAACCATCAGGTCAGTAGTTCACGCCCTCGATCCTGAAGACGTGATGGCAACCCTGGACCTCAAGTATCTCTGCACATCCCGATCCATCCTGCTTCCAGGAAGTATCTCAGGATCGCGGTCCAGGTGTTCGGTGTCGTCAGGCATCTTCTGTTTGTTGCCCTTCCCTTTGGCATTTCTTCTGCCCTCACACTTTTACCAAGGTGGTCGTTTCTGTGGTGGCAGCTTTGAGACTTCAAGGACTGACCATCATTACTTATCTGGACGACTGGCTTTTGAAAGCCTCTGCTCTAGCGGTCCTAACTCAACTTCTTCAGGTAACAATCTTCTTTCTGTTCCACCTAGGTTGGATCATCAGCTCGCAGAAGTCAAACGTGAGCCCATCGACTTCAGTAAAATATCTATTCTTCATAATCGACTCCACTGGGATGTCGCTCCAGTTGACTCCAGAAAGAAGATCCCGGATTCAGAACACGGCAACTTCCTTTCCATTCCTCGGCGGGTCCCAATCTGGACTCTAATGAAGATGTTGGGGCTCATGTTAGCGTCTGCGGAAGCAGTCCCTTGGGCTCTATCGCACCTCCGCCCTCTAAGTCGGAGGTCCTCTTCAAATGGAATGGCAGCCCTGCTGGGCTAAACTCCCTGTGCTCCCTGTCTTGGCGAACTCGGTATTCCCTCAGATGGTGGAGCCATCTTTTAGATGGGAAGTCTATGACCCAGCCAACCTGGGTCATATTGACTACGGATGCGTCCCAAGTAGGCTGGGGCGCTCACATAGACGACACTCCAGTTCACGGGATCTAGTTTCCTCAGGAGTGGCTTCTTTCATCCAATCTCCGTGAGATTCGAGCTATCCCGTTAGCCCTCCTTCACTTAGCCCCTCTGATCGGGGCAAAGCGGTGAAAGTCCAGTCAGACAATATGACTGCGGTACTTTACATTAACAAGCAGGGAGGCATGAGATCACTTCCCCTCCTGTCAGTGATTGGGGTGTTTCTGGATTAGGCAGATTTGTACCTTTCCCACTTATCTGCGATCCACATTCAAGGCTCCCTCAATATGATAGCGGATCGGCTGAGCGGCGGTCTTCCGTAGGTGGAGTGGTCTTTACATGCAAAGATATTCAAGCAGATTGTCCTCAAGTGGGGTATGCCAGAGGTGGATCTCATGGCAACAAGGTTCAATGCCAAGGTGGAGAAGTTTTGCTCCCTTTACAGGGTGGGAAAACCCACCGGCGTTAGACGCTCTGTCAATATCCTAGAGGTTCAGGCTGTCATACATCTTACCTCCGTTTTCCATGATTCCGAGGGTATTGATGAAAATCCGTCAGGATCAGGCCCCGGTGATAGCCATCATACCGTTTTGACCGAAGGGATATTGGCTTACCTAGCTCACCCAGTTGAGTCGAGAACAATATTGGAGGCTCCCCCACAGCATACCCTGGTGTCATGGGACACTTATCTGTGCTCAGATCTGCACAGATTCAACCTGACAGCCTGGAGGTTGATCAGTCCCTTCCCAGAATAGAAGGGCTTTCAGAGTCGGTCCTGAGAACGCTGTCTCATTCTAGAGCGGACTCTACCAAGAGTACCTACTCTCGTATTATGAGGATATTCTCATCCTGCTGTACCTAAACTGAGGTGGCGTCTGCAGATCCACCCTCTCCGCTATCCTGAAGTTCCTGCAAGACGGCCTTGATAGAGGCCTTGCCCTTCTACTCTGAAGGTTCAGGTTTCAGCCATCTCAGCTTGCCTTAACAGGCTTTTTTCTCAGGACCCGCTGATCAAACGGTTTCTTAAAGGAGCTGAAAGATTAAAGCCTACAGTACTGAGACCCATTTTTCAATGGGATTTATCAGTAGTTCTCAGGGGGTTAGCATCTCCCCCCTTTGAACCGTTAGAGGAGGTGAACATCAAGTTCATCACTTGGAATTTGTGTTTCTCCTTGCAATGACTCTGGCCAAGAGGGTCTCTGAGCTTCAAGCTCTCTCAGCACATGAGCCCTATACCATCTTCTTACATGACCGGGTCCTTCTTAGATTCCTCACGTATTTTAGGCCTAAAGTTCCTTCCTTCCAGAACATCAACCAGGTGATATTCCTCCCGGTTCTGTTGACATCTACCACCTCCTCCGAGGAACCTGCTAGACATCCTCTGGATGTCTCGAGATGTCTCCAGATCTATGTGGATAGATCAAAGGAGTTCAGGAAAGATTAGAATCTGCTAATCCTGTTGCCGGTAAGTTTAAAGGCTGTAAGGCATCCAAACCTTCCATCAGTCGGTGGATTAAGGAGGCTATTAAGGAATCCTTTGTTTCCCAATCTCTGGACCCTCCGGGATTCGTGAAGGCCCACTCTATTAGAGCTGTGGCTACTTCTTTTGCCAAGAGGAGTCTTCTGCCTCTCGACATGATTTGCAAAGCTGCCTCCTGGAGCTCTGAATCGACATTCATCTCCCATTATAGACTAGATGCCAGTCTAGCTGAGTTTTTCGGCATTTGGGCAGACTATTCTTAGTTCTGCCAGGCACGAAGGCCCTACCTAGGGATTTCTTCTTGCTATCTCCCCATTTGTGCTGCTGGTAGGAAGTAAGGGAATCGTTAATTTCTAACGATAATTTGTTTTCCCTTAGCAGCACACAAATCTCCCACCCTAGTAAGTTTAGTTTTTTTCTTGCTATAAACACAGTGGGCTGGGGTGTGACTCCCTCCTTTTAAGGGAATACTTAATTGTTAAATTGAGTTATTCGTCTTGAGCTCATTAAACATTCCACCGGTCCTACCAGTCCACGGGGGGTGGTTAACCCAATCTGTGCTGCTGTTAGGAATAAGGGAAGACAAATTATCATTAGAAATTAACAAATTTAGCTTTCAGGCCTTGAATTTAGATGCTGAGTGTAATATACACTTTTACGGACAGAAATACAATTGCAGATGCACAGCAGAGTGTGCAAATATAGAGGATTTAGCTTTCAGCCCTTGTATTTAGACCGTGAGTGTAATATACCCTTTTACGGACAGAAATACACTGGCAGATGCACAGCAGGGTGCGCAAATATAGATGATTTAGCTTTCAGGCCTTGTATTTAGATGCAAATTGTAATATACCCTTTTACGAACAGAAATACACTTGCAGATGCGCAGCAGCATGTGCAAATATAGAGGATTTAGCTTTCCGCCCTTGTATTCCTCTGTCATGAGGAAGGACTGTACATATTATCTGGTCCGAAACGCGTTGACAACACTGGCATGAATGATGTCAATATGACTTGGAGATTTTAATTGCTCAATAAAGATCAAATTGAATTCTATCCCATCTACTGCTGGAGCTGGACTCTTCCCTTCTTTATGCTCAGAAAAAAATCTATCCTTTTACGGACAGTATTACACTTGGCCAGCCACAGCTGAAACCCCAGATTTAGCGGATTGGTATTTGGGGGGTTAAATTTAACCCCAGAAAAAAAATGTATCCTTTTATGGACACTATTACACTTTGCCAGCCACAGCTGAAACCCCAGATTTAGGGGATCGGTATTTGGGGGATTGTATTTAACCCCATGAAAAAAAAAATCCTTTTACGGACAGTATTACACTTGGCCAGCCACAGCTGAAACCCCGGATTTAGGGGATTTGTATTTGGGGGATTGAATTTAACCCCAGAAAAAAAAAATATCCTTTTACGGACAGTATTACACTTGGCCAGCCACAGCTGAAACCCCAGATTTAGGGGATTGGTATTTTGGGAATTGAATTTCACCCCTCAATATAATATAGCAATTTCTATCCTGTGTTTCAAGGTGTGACAAATAAGCACAACCCCTGATGTAGGGTATTGCAAAAAAAAAAACGAACCGAAAAATGTGTGTTGAACTTGCTTTTCACAGCTCAAAACATGTGCTAATGCACCAAAAGATCATGAAATGGCCGCCAATCACCCGAGAAAAAAGTGACAGAAAAACGCTCTGGGTAGCCTAAAAACCAGTGAGCACTGAACCAACAGAAGTTGAATGATTCATAGCTGTAGATCGATCACTTCATTAAGTTTTTGTGCTTAGTCTTCCCTGCCTAATCTTGCCCTCACAGCAGCTGTATTCTATCTCTACAGTAATCAGAGCAGAGTGACGGGCGGCGCTACGTGACTCCAGCTTAAATAGAGGCTGGGTCACATGCTGCACTTGGCCAATCACAGCCATGCCAATAGTAGGCATGGCTGTGATAACCTCTTGGGGAAAGTAGTATGACGCTTGCTGATTGGCTGCTTTGCAGCCTTTCAAAAAGCGCCATAGAAATCACTGAACACCGAACCCGAACCCAAACTTTTACGTAAATGTTCCGGTTCGGGTCCAGGTGCGGAACATCGTTATGTTCGGTACGAACCTGAACTTTACAGTTCGGTTTCGCTCAACTCTACCCGCAGCCAGTACGCAAAAGGCGTGCAGCCAGCCTGCACGGCAAACCACGTCATGGTGAACTGTACCGTGACAATGGCCACCACAGAGAGACAAGCTTCTGGGGAGGCATTTTGTGCTGCACTATGATGACTGATTGCTGACCCTTCCAATTTGTATTGGTCCCATCTCCTTGTGTTTCCTTGCCCTCTGTCACTTTGGACCTACAACATTGGGGCCCAGTCCACTCCTGCCTACGACAAATTTTATATCACATATATTGAATTACTGCATGGTACAACTAGATGGAATGGTTTCTACGTTTGTGCATGAGCTCTCCTATGCAATGTCATATGCCAGATTACGACACAGTACAGTAGTTGAATACATGATTGCTTAACCAGTCCCGGACCGCCGTACGCAGGATTGCGTCCTGCGGGCGGCCGGGATCTTCTGAGTGGACGCATCGGCGCGTCCTCTCGCGAGACCCGTGAGTTCCTGTGAATCCACGGATCCGCAAAACACATATGGACGTCTGAATGGAGCCTTACAAGGGGTGTGATCAATGACAGGGGGGTGATCAGGGGGTCTAGATGGGGGGATCAAGGGGTTAATAGGTGAGGGGGAGTGGGGGGGTTAGTGTAGTGTTTGGTGCAACTTTACTGTGTTACCTGGTCCTCTGGTGGTCGATCCCAGCAAATGGGACCACCAGAGGACCAGATAGCAAGTATACCAGACGCTGTTCACAAAACAGCATCTGGTATACATGTTTGATGCGATTTATATCGCATCTACAGCCTGCCAGCGATTGATCATCGATGGCAGGCTGTAGTTCAACTCTCGAGACGCGCGCCCTAAAATGCCAGGGCAGTATAAATACCCCACATGTGACCCCATTTTGGAAAGAAGACACCCCAAGGTATTCGCTGAGGGGCATAATGAGTCCATGAAAAATTAAACTTTTTGTCAAAAGTTAGCGGAAAGGGAGACTTTGTGAGAAAACAATAAAAATCAATTTCCACTAACTTGTGCCAAAAAAATCTTCTATGAACTCGCCATGCCCCTCATGGAATACCTTAGGGTGTCTTCTTTCCAAAATGGGGTCACATGTGGGATTTTACTGCCCTGGCATTTTAGGGGCCCTAAAGCGTGAGAAGAAAAATGCTTAAAATGCCCTCTCTAATAGGTACTCATTGAATTTGGGCCCCTTAGCGATCTTGGCTGCAAAAAGTGTCACACATGGGTATGCAGTACTCAGGAGAAGTAGGGCAATGTGTTTAGGGTGATTTTACATATACATACTGGGTGTGAGAAATATCTTTAAATTGACAAATTTGAATAACAAAAGTAAAAAGTTGTCGTTTACAGTGATATTTCTCACACGCAGCATGGGTATATGTAAAAATACACCCCAAAGCACATTGCCCTACTTCTCCTGAGTACGGCGATACCACATGAGTGACACTTTTGCAGCCTGAGTGCAAAGGGACCCTAAACCAATGAGTACCTTTAGGATTTCACAGAGCCATTTTTATGCATTTGGATTCTCACACTTTAGGGGCCCCTAAAATGCCAGGTGAGTATAAATACCCCACATGTGACCCCATTTTGGAAAGAAGACACCCCAAGGTATTCCGTGAGGGGCTTGGTGAGTTCACAGAATTTTTATTTTTGGCACAAGTCAGCGGAAATTGTTTTGTTTTGTTTTTAATTTTTGTTTTTTACAAAGTCTCATATTCCACTAACTTGTGACAAAAATAAAATTTTACATGAACTCACCATACCCCTCACAGAATACCTGGGGTGTCTTCTTTCAAAATGAGGTCCTGGCATTTTAGGGGCCCCTAAAGCGTGAGAAGAAGTCTGGAATCCAAATGCGTAAAAATGCCCTGTGAAATCCTAAAGGTACTCATTGGTTTAGGACCTCTAGCACACAGGCTGCAAAAAGTGGCACACATGTGGTATCGCCGTACTCAGGAGAAGTAGGGCAATGTGTTTTGGGGTGTATTGTTATATATACCCATACTTTGTGTGAGAAATATCTCTGTAAATGACAACTTTTAAAAAATTTTATACAAAGTTGACAATTTACAGAGATATTTCTCTCACCCAACATGGGTATATGTAAAAATACACCCCAAAACACATTGTCCTACTTCTCCTGAGTACTGGCGATACCACATGAGTGACACTTTTTGCAGCCTGAGGTGCACAAAGGGGCCCAAATTCCAACGAGTACCTTTAGGTTTACATGGCGGCTCACAATTTAGCCCCGCCCAAAATGCCAGAACAGTAAACACACCCCACAAATGACCCCATTTCGGAAAGTAGACACCCCAAGGTATTCACTGAGGGGCATAGTGAGTCCGTCTGAGATTTTTTTTTTGCCAGAAGTTATCAGAAATTGAAACTTTTTTTTTTTTTCTCAGAAAGTGTCATTTTCCGCTAACTTGTGAAAAAAATGAAATGATACATGAACTCACCATGCCCCTCCGCGAATACTTTGGGGTGTCTTCTATCTAAAATGGTGTCATTTGGGGGTATTTATACTATCCTGACATTCTAGCACCTGAAGAAACATGACAGGTGCTCAGAAAGTCAGAGCTGCTTCAAAATGCCGAAATTCACTTTTTGCACCATAGTTTGTAAACGCTATAACTTTTACCCAAACCAATAAATATACACTTATTGGACTTTTTTATCAAAGACATGTAGAACAATAAATTTAGAGAAAAATTTATATAGAAATGTAGTTTTTAAAAAAAAAATTTACAACAGAAAGTGAAAAATGTCATTTTTTTGCAAAAGTGTCGTTAAATTTGTATTAATGGCAAAAAAAGTAAAAATGTCAGCAACAATGAAATACCACCAAATGAAAGCTCTATTAGTGAGAAGAAGGTGGTAAAATTCATTTGGGTGGTAAGTTGCATGACGGAGCAATAAACAGTGAAAGTAGTGTAGTGCGGAATTGTAAAAAGTGGCCTGGTCATTAAGGGTGTTTAAGCTAGGGGGGCTGAAGTGGTTAATTTCGTATGTAGGATAAATACCTTATCATTAAAAAAATGATTGACCAAAAACGGTCAGTATAGAAATCCAACTTTCAGAATTTTGCTTTGCTCAAACCTTTTGCATCAGAGAAGGATAGAAATCCTGTCTTATTCAGAAAACCGTAAACAGTATATCTTTAAGCTGTTAAACCAAGTGCTTGATTCCATCACAACCTTCCAATTATTTCTGATTTGTGATACACTTAACTATGTTCTGTGACAACCCAATAACCTAGTTGATGTAGACCCATGAATAGAACGAAAAGAGAACACATTTGTTATCCTGTGGTTAACAAATACAATGAATCCACTAGGAAATATTATCAAGTACACATTCAACCATTTTACTGTTTCTCTGGTTTATTTCAGAGCATGATCTTCTACCCAAGGGATGGGAAATAGTAAATGTGTTGGTCTCTAGCGTATTTGTAAACTGAACTTCTCCTCACATGATGTTTAAAGGAGCTTAATCATCAAAACAGGATCTGTGTTACAGAGATATTTTTGCCAGTAGAACTCAAGGGTTTAGCCTCAATGGTTCTTTAGTTACGCTTTGAATCCAGTTATATTTTTCTCAACTCTATTTTTATCAATGAACCTGGAAGATACTTGAAAACACATAAAATATGGTTAAATGTATTTCAATAAATATATGTTTTTATATGTTGCAACAATTAATTGTTATGTGATTCTTATTGTAATCAGAGCAAACAATTTAAGAAATTGTTGTGTAAATATATATATTTTTACAATTCCCTACGTTTTGTAAAAATGCATTTTCCCATCATTTCCATCTTTTATAATACCTTGGTATGAAATGTTCTTACTTTTTTAATTTTTTTCCCATTCTTTCATTTTAATTTTTTTAAGTTCCTATACATAGAAAAATAAAATCTTTTTCCATTGACATAGGAGGGCTTTGTTTGTTGTATTTTCAGTGGCATCATTTTGGAATTCCTACACCTCATTTATTAACCTTTATTAAAGCTTTCTAGGGCACATCTTATGGAATAAAAGATTTTTGTCAACCCATTCCAAGTATCATGACATATTTTTCTGTTGATGTAGCTGTATTACATAATTACATAGTTGGTAAGGTTAAAAAAAAAATGCAGGTCCATCAAGTCCAACGCTTGAAGACTTGTTTTTTGCTTGTTTACTAATAGTTCACAGGAACTTGTTATGGCAGTGATATAAAACAGGAAATATGGTCACACAGCCTGGGGTCCTTCAATAGACCATGTGCCTTGTGCTCATGCTAGGTAAAGACCTTGATCTCAGAACATGGTTTCTCTACCACCTTTGATCAAAGATATAATAGGAAAGCTCACCCAGCCTTTATATTCATGCCACTTTATGTGTAGTCCCACTCGGTGCTGATGGGGATGCCATCTTGGCTGTGGGTACACTTGTGTAGGACTTGAGAACACTCCAGCTCCTGAGTGAAAAATGTATTAAAAATAAATATTTATTCCAAGTTCATTAAAAGTATGGCACAGTATCCAGGTGAAAAACTGCATACACTTTTTGAGCCTATCTACAGCGGCTCTTAGTCATAGTCAACTATATTTGTATAGGTTTGAAATGCCTCTTCATTTTTTTCCTGGATACAGTGTCACGTACTTTTGATGAATTTGGAATAAATCTTTGTTTTACATTTTTCACCCTCTTGAGGTATTCAAAGGGTTTAAATGGCAGAGATCAGATTCCTCCAACACCTCATAGCATAAGCACTCTTGCAGCATCCATACAATTAGGATAATGAGTATTCCTGTCATTGCGGCAACAGGCTGCCATTCAGAATGAGTTTACTCGACATTCGTCCTGATGGGTTTGCATGCTATGATTCTGTACTCCGATGCATGTTTGGTGGTTATATAAGGAGGCCAAGAGTCTGGCACATTCCCTCCCCACATGTGCATAACTGCGGCTTAATCTACAGATCTGCCTGATAACAGGTTAGTTTCCATAATTTTATTTGTCTAAAGAGCCTGGATTCTCCGTCTCATCAGTGGACTTTTATGTGATATTTGCCTCTATACAAATGTGACTTGAAAAGAGTCTTGTTAAAGAGGTTTCCAAGAATGTTTTACTGATGACCTCTGGATAGGTTATCAGTATCTGATTGGTAGGGGTCTAACCCCCACGACCCCCGCTGCCTTCTGAAAAAGCTGAGTGGCGGTTGTCCCCATCGATCATATACTGATGACCTATCCGGAGAATAGATCATCAGTAAAACAAACTCTCAGAAAAATCCCTTTAAGACCAAAATGTCAAAATTATCTGGCTGCCTTATGAGAAACATAATTTACTAAATTTCTGGATAAAATATACAATTGTATCTGCACTTTATTTGTACCTGTATCATTTGATGTGATCGATAAAAGGGAATGACTTTTGCCTCAAGATAGATATGTCTTGGATGTTTTTTCATTGCAATACGGAAAAATGTCACAGATTATCACAAACATTATATTATATATCTGGTGATATTTAATGAAATGCCACATTTTAGAGTGAAAGGCCATTTCTCTACAGCTGTTTAGATTGCATTTCATGTTTTTTTTTCTGCCTTCTGTGTATATCCCCAGAGTCTAACTAGGCTGAATGCATCCAATGAGAAGACTTCAAATAGGCTCCCTTTTTGTTTCATAACTCACTCTTTCTGAAGTCAAGATCTAAGATCTGAAGGGGAGGCTGGGAGTGACAAAGAAACCATGGAGATACTTATCTCTTCTTTGAATATGTCTGAATGTCTGAAGGCAGATCATGTTTCATATTCTATGCGTATTAATGTTTATCGCTGAGCAGAATACAGTTTTTTTCAGAGATAATCTGTGCAGTTAGTCTACCACGGACAAGAATAGGTGAGCAATTATATCCTTAACTCCTTACTGCCACATTGATTTTCCATTTTCATTTTTTGTTTTACTTCATGCCTTACCAGAGCCATAACTTTTTTTTTTTTTTTTCACATGAGGGCTTGTTTTGTACTTTCTAATAGCAACATTTAATATTGCATACAGGAAAAAAGTGTGGTACAATTCATGAGATACAAGACAGCAGGCAGCAAGTGCTCGCTATTGTAAAAGCAGAGTATATAACTGTCCCTATATACTGTAGGAGAGCTTCCTCCTGCCTCCCTGCATTGACAATAGCAAGCGCTTACTGTGGCTCATAGCGCGCTCGAGATACAGCAGAATCAGTTACTGTCACCATTGGCCACGCTGATCAGTGAGAAAAAGCAGGGAGATAAAGATATATTTAAGGTATATTTATTAAAATATTGTACACTATGTAAGGGAGCAATGAGGGCAGCAGCCCAGCAGCTCCCAACCCAGCCTGTCTTCCCAGTCATTACAGCACTGTACTGTTCAGGGGAGACAGATACTGTAAGCCTTAGCAATGCTCATTTAAGAGAGCGCTGCTAAGGGACATTTCTGGGTAAGTTCTCTAAATGAACTATATTAGAAAAATTTGTGTCCATACCCATTAGCAAAAAAACAAACAAAAAAAACAACATGACAATTACACTTTAATTTCACTCTGCATATAAGTGCAGTTACAGCTATTTCATATTTTTATAGTTTATCTTGTGTTCTAATACTTCCAAAAAAAAAGTTTGAAAATTTTATTTTGGATCCTTCCTTCACAATATTCTGACCTCTATACCTTTATTAAGTTTATGCCTATGGAGCTGTGTGAGGGCTCATTCTTTCCAGGGTGATGTTTAGTTTTTATTTATGGGGAGTGTATGAATTTTGAATAATTTTTTTATTACATTTTTCTTGGAGGTGAAACCATCAAAAATCAGGGAATTGGCTATTTTGATTTTTTTTTTCCATTACAGTGTTCACCATACAGGATAAATAATTTGATATTTTAATAGTTTGGGCATTTTGGGACACTGCAATGATCCTTATTAGTGTTGAGCGAACAGTTCGAGAATAGTTCGGGTTTGTACCGAATTTTGGGGTGTCCGGGACCCGGACCCGAACCCGGACATTTTCAAAAAAGTTCGGGTTCGGGTTCGGTGTTCGTCGATTACTTCCCGCTTTCTGAAGGGCTGCACAGCAGCCAATCAGCTAGCGTTTTACTTCTTGCCCTAAGAGCCCATCACAGCCATGCCTACTAATGGCATGGCTGTGATTGGCCAAGTGCAGCATGTGACCCAGCCTCTATTTAAGCTGGAGTCACGTAGCGCCGCACGTCACACTGCTCTGATTAGTGTAGGGAGAGGACGCAGCTTCTGTCAGGGCGAGATTAGGCAGGTTAAAGTCAGCAACAGCACCTAATGAACGGATCAATTTACAGCTGAGAATCATTGAACTTCTGCTAGTTACTTGCTCGCTGGTTTTTAGGCTGCACAGAGCGTTTTTCTGTCACTTATTTTCTGGGTTGATCGGCGGCCATTTTGTGACTTGTGGTGTGCCAGAAGAAGCTGCCACCAAGTCCATCAATCCATCAATACTAGTTTTTTTTTTTTGCTATATCCTACATCAGGGGCTTGGCTGTGCTAATTGTCACCCCTAGAAACTCAGGAAAGAAATTTCTATATTTTATTAATGGGTTAAATACAATTGCCCAAATACCAATCCCCTAAATCTGGTGTTCCAGCTTTGGTTAGACAAGTATAATACTGTCTGCTGTCTGGCAAAGGATAGATTATTTTCTGGGGTTAAATTCAATTGCCAAAATAGCAATACCATAAATCAGTGGTTTCAGCTGTGGCTGGCAAAATAGAATAGTGTCCGAGGTAACGCACACACGTACAGACGCATGTACACGATTCTTGAATAGTTGTATTATCGCGATAATAAAACTAACAGTGTAAAGTTGACTGTATTGCTCTAAATTATATTCGCGTACGAATGTAACTTCTATTACAGCACACCAATACTAAAACTGACTAAGAGACAGCTTTAAGTTCTATTCGAACGCGATTGCAACTTTGGAACTTAATGTGGTGTACGATTTTAAAAGTTGAGTACTAAAAAGTTGGAATCGCAATGCGATTCTTATGTATTTGCTTAATCGCATTGCGATTACAACTTTGAGCTACCGATCACCATGGGAACGCCTCCTCCAGTAGAATGTACTGTTGAATGTGAGAAATAAGTTGAAATCGCAATGCGATTATTATATATATGCTTAATCGCATTGCCGTTTCAACTTAGCATTGCTAAATAATTCCATCCAATAATTCCATCCATATTCGTTAACTTACTGACTCAGTAAGTTAACGATATGGATGGAATTATTTAGCAATGCTAAGTTGAAATCGCAATGCGATTAAGCAAATATATAAGAATCGCATTGCGATTTCAACTTAATTCTCAGATCCGACAGTACATTCTACTGGAGGAGGCGTTCCCATGGTGATCGTTAGCTCAAAGTTGTAATCGCAATGCGTTTATTGAGGTATATTATCCCTCTGGGTGTCTTTTACAGCCTTTTTAGTGCCCAAAAGTTCGGGTCCCCATTGACTTCTATGGGGTTCGGGTTCGGGATGAAGTTCGGGTTGAGTTCGGATCACGAACCCGGACATTTTCCGGAAGTTCGGCCGAACCTCTTGAACCCGAACATCCAGGTGTTCGCTCATCTCTAATCCTTATTTTTTATTTTGTATTTACTTTTATTTTTAAAATAGGGAAAATTGGATTGATTTGATATTTTTATATTTTTCTTTTATTTTGTATTTACTTTTATTTTTAAAATAGGGAAAATTGTATTGATTTGATTTTTTTATATTTTTCTTGTTTTTTAAGTATTTACATGTATTTTCTGTCCCCTTAAGGGACTTTAATGTGTAATTGTCTGATTACTTCTCTCACATACTGCAAGATTTACCATTGCAGCCTATGGGAGAATGCTATAGGCAGGGCTTGACAGGAACTTCACTATGACAGACCTCAGAGCCTTCAGAAAGTCTTAGGCTGCCATATCAACTGCAGGGATCCCTTGATCTTGACACGTGAGTTGCTTGGTTCCATGGAGTCCAGCACTCACTGAAGATAGCTGTACACATGTCGTGGTCACAATTGACCATGACATCTGGGAGGTTTAAGATCCATTACTGGCGTTATTGTCGCTCAGCAGGCATCTGGTGGCTATGGCACCTGCTCAGCTTCTTAGCGGGCACCATCTTTGAAAATACAATTCCCAAAAAAATAAAAGACATGGATCGCACATGAACATGCTATGCATTGATCTATTACTTTTTAGTAGGGATGAGCGAAGCAAAGTAAATTATCACCTTTTCGCGAGACTTCGGTGAATAACTTCGGTACTTGATTATTAAACTAGAAAATCATTTTAAAACCGGTATCTGAAGTAAGCTTCGGTACCAAATTTTAAAATGATTTTCAAGTTCAAAAATCAAATCCTGAAGTTATTCACCAAAGTTTGGCGAGATTCCAGTGATAATTCATTTCGCCTCGCCAGAGCACATACATTTTAATGCTGTATGGAGACGGATATTTGTACAGCAGTGAAACGAAGTTTGAGACGAAACGATTTTGGATCTTGGATCCAAAGCTTGCATTGCTCATCCCTACTTCTCAGTATCTTTTATATTGCTTATCATCTCAATTCATAAACTATATATAAAGGCCATTTATATAAAGTACCCTTTGATCAAAATGCATAAGTCCACTCACCAAGTCAAGGTTGGCACTTTCGAATGGGTCCTACTCTAATTTGCTTGAGCAACATGTAGCGACCTCTGTCACCAAAACACAGCACCCGCAGGTGACCCTAACCTGCAGTTAAACAGCACCCTGGTGTCACACTAAACCATCTTAGTACTGGGTCCCACCAAACCACAGGCAGAGCACCATGGCAACAACAGCAACTATGCAGTGCTGCACCAAGTGAACAGTTGTCAAAAGCTCTCCTTCCCATATGGTCTCAGAAACTAAACTGAGACCCAGTAGGTTTTACTCTTGTGTTCCTGCTAATTAAAAACCACTGGGGCGAATGGGAGGAATGTTGATACCTTGCAAAAAAGCATAGACCTAAGGTACAATTCTTAAAAAGAAGAAATTACATGGATTACATATCCTCACGCAATGCATTGATCAATTGCTTCTCAACTTCATTAATAACACTTCTCAGCACAATTCATAAATAGAGTTGAACAAACACCTGGATGGGCATTAATTCCGGATCCGGTCTTGCGGCCAGTGTTCAGGATTTTTGGCCGGAGCAAAAAGCGCAGCATGCTGCGTATATGTTCTCCGGCCAAACAACGTTCCGGTCCTGAACTGGAGACATCCTGATGCATCCTGAACGGATTTCTGTCCATTCAGAATGCATTGGGATAATCCTGATCAGGATTTTTCCGGCATAGAGACCTGACGACGGATCTTTATGCCGGAAAACAAAAACGCTAGTGTGAAAGAGCCCTTATAAGGTGATACTGCAGCGAGCACCTGAGATGCCATAACAGAGGATGGGAGAGGTGATGAGATCATGGTTTCACGGTGTAATCCCTCAGGTAGTTGCTCCCTGGTGATCAGTGCAGTAAAATGGTTGTTTAAGGAATCAGGACAGAAGTAAAAGGATAAAAGACTCTCGTTGCAAAAGTTAACTTGTAGTGTATCCAGCATTATTTTGGACAAAGTGCAATTTCTGTCCCCAGATAATTTATGGTGGATGGCAAATAAAATAGTCAATGGCACCTCTGATGTGCTAGCTTGCTGATGACTAGAGATGAGCGAACACCTCGATGTTCGGGTTTGAGAAGTTCGGCCGAACTTCCTGAAAATGTTCGGGTTCGGGATCCGAACTCGACCCGAACTTTATCCCGAACCCGAACCCCATTGAAGTCAATGGGGACCCGAACTTTTGGGCACTAAAAAGGCTGTAAAATAGTCCAGGAAAGGGCTAGAGGGCTGCAAAGGGCAGCAAAATGTAGGTAAATGCATTGAAAACAAATGTGGATAGGGAAATGAATTAAAATAAAATAAAATAAATAAAAATTAACCAATATCAATTGGAGAGAGGTCCCATAGCAGAGAATCAGGCTTCAAGTCACACCACCAATGGAGAAGGTCACTTTCTGTAATTTCAGCCCCAGCACCCAGACAGAGGAGAGAGGTCCCATAGCATAAAATCAGGCTTCATATCACCCACCACTGGAGAAGGCCACTTTGAGTTATTTAGGTCCCAGCACCCAGACAGAGAAGAGAGGTCCCACAGCTAGGAATAAGGCGTCATATCATCCACCACTGGAGAAGGCCACATTGAGTTATTAAGGTCCCAGCACCCAGAGGAGAGAGGTCCCAAAGCAGAGAATCAGGCGTCATATCACCCACCACTGGAGAAGGCCACTTTCCGTTATTTAGGTCTCAGCACCCAGAAAGAGGAGAGAGGTCCCACAGCAAGGAATAAGGCGTCATATCACCCACTACTGGAGAAGGCCACTTTGAGTTATTTAGGCCCCAGCACCCAGACAGAGAAGAGAGGTCCCACAGCAGAGAATCAGGCATCATATCACCCACCACTGGAGAAGGCCACTTTTAGTTATTTAGGCCCCAGCACCCAGACAGAGGAGATAGGTCCCACAGCAAGGAATAAGGCGTCATTTCACCCACCACTAGAGAAGGCAACTTTGAGTTATTTAGGCCCCAGCACCCAGACAGAGGAGAGAGGTCCCACAGCAGAGAATCAGGCGTCATATCACCCACCACTGAAAAAGGCCACTTTGGGTTATTTAGGCCCCAGCACCCAGACAGAGGAGAGAGGTCCCACAGCAAGGAATAAGGCGTCATATCACCCACCACTGGAGAAGGCCACTTCCAGATATTTAGCCCACGGCACCCAGACAGAGGAGAGAGGTCGCATGGCAGAGGTTCAGGCTTCATGTCACCCACCATTGTAACAGGCCACTTTCAGTTATTTAGGCCACAGCGCCCAGATTGAGGAGAGGTTCATTCATCTTTGGGTTGCACCGCAAGATCATGGTAAAGTTAAAAAAGAATGAGGATTCAATAAAGGAGTGCCCCGGAGTACAAGAATACATGGTTGATGGGGAGGCAGTTATAAATGTATATTCTGCAAAAGGGAGGGACAGGTCCTGTGGGATCCATGCCTGGTTAATTTTTATGAACATCAGCTTGTCCACGTTGGCTGTGGACAGGCGGCTGCGTTTGTCAGTAATGACGCCCCATGCCGTGCTGAATTCACGTTCAGACAAAACGCTGGCCGCTGGGCAGGCCAGCACCTCCAAGGCATAAAATGCTGACTCTGGCCACGTCGACAATTTGGAGACCCAGAAGTTGAATGGGGCCGAACCATCAGTCATTACGTGGAGGGGTGTGCAGACGTACTGTTCAACCATGTTAGGGAAATGCTGCCTCCTGCTAATACGTTCCGTAGACAAAACTTTTCCACATTTCTGCCATGTTAACCCTGCCCTCAGAGGAGCTGGCCATGAAACAGCTGCGTTGGTGACCTCTTGCTCCTCCTCTGCATTCGCCTTGGGCTTCCACTTGTTCCCCTGTGACATTTGGGAATGCTGGGAATGCTCTCAGGAGCGCGTCTACCAGCGTGCGCTTGTACTCGCGCATCTTTCTATCACACTTTAGTGCAGGAAGTAAGGTGAGCACATTGTCTTTGTATCGGGGATCCAGCAGGGTGGCAACCCTGTAGTCCGCACACGCTAAAATGAGGGCAACTGTGCTGTCGTTGCACAGGCACTGCAGCATGCAGTCACTCATGTGTGCCAGGGTCCCCAGAGGTAAGGACAAGCTGTCCTCTTTGGGAGGTGTATCGTCATCATCCTCCGTATCCCCCCGGCCGCGCACCAGTGATAGGCCTGAGCTGTGTCGGGTGGCACCCCACTGTGAACCTGCTTCATCCTCATCCTCATCCACCTCCTCCTCATCCTCCTCGTCCTCCAGTAGTGGGCCCTGGCTGGCCACATTTGTACCTGGCCTCTGCTGTTGCAAAAAACCTCCCTCTGAGCCACTTCTAACAGACTGGCCTGAAAGTGCTAAAAATGACCCCTCATCCTCCTCCTCCTCCTGGGCCACCTCCTCTTCCATCATCGCCCTAAGCGTTTTCTCAAGGAGACATAGAAGTGGTATTGTAACGCTGATAACGGTGT
This sequence comes from Bufotes viridis, assembly GCA_033119425.1. Lineage (NCBI taxonomy): Eukaryota > Metazoa > Chordata > Amphibia > Anura > Bufonidae > Bufotes > Bufotes viridis. Next base: position 151,357,876 of record CM065591.1, on the reverse strand, counting down.
CATCGCCACTGGCCATGTTGGTGGAGTACTCGAAACAGCTCAATAGGGCACACAGGTCTCGCATGGAGGCACAGTCATTGGTGGTGAAGTGGTGCTATTCCGCAGTGCGACTGACGCGTGCGTGCTGCAGCTAAAACTCCACTATGGCTGGCTGCTGATCGCAAAGTCTCTCCAGCATATGCAAGGTGGAGTTCCACCTGGTGGGCACGTCGCATATGAGTCTGTGAGCGGGAATGCCGAAGTTCCGCTGTAGCTCACACAGGCGAGCAGCGTCAGGATGTAAACGCCGGAAGCGCACACAGACAGCCCGCACTTTATGCAGCAGCTCTGACATGTCTGCGTAGTTGTGAATGAACTTCTGCACCACCAAATTCAGCACATGTGCCAGGCAAGGGATGTGCGTCAAACTGGCTAGTCCCAGAGCTGCGACGAGATTTCGCCCATTATCGCACACCACCAGGCCGGGCTTGAGGCCCACCGGCAGAAACCACTCGTCGGTCTGTTGTTCAATACCCCACCACAACTCCTGCGCGTTATGGGGCCTTTCCCCCAAACATATGAGTTTCAGAATGGCCTGCTGACGTTTACCCCGGGCTGTGCTGAAGTTGGTGGTGAAGGTGTGTGGCTGACTGGATGAGCTGGTGGAAGCAGAGGAGGAGGAAGCCGAGAAGGAGGAGGAGGCTACAGGAGGCAAAGAATGATGCCCTGCGATCCTAGCGGCGGAAGGACGTGCACCAAGGAACTCTCCGCCTGGGGCCCAGTGCCACTACATTTACCCAGTGTGCAGTTAGGGAGATATAGCATCCCTGGCCGTGCTTACTGGTCCACGTATCTGTGGTTAGGTGGACCTTGCCACAGATGGCGTTGCGCAGTGCACACTTGATTTTATCGGATACTTGGTTGTGCAGGGAAGGCACGGCTGTCTTGGAGAAGTAGTGTCGGCTGGGAACAACATACTGTGGGACAGCCATGGACATCAGCTGTTTGAAGCTGTCTGTGTCCACCAGCCTGAAAGACAGCATTTCAAAGGCCAGTAGTTTAGAAATGCTGAGTTCCTTGTTTTTAAGGTGTTTACTCCACTGCAGTTTATGCTTTGCATGTAGATGCCTGGTCATGCAGGTTGTGCTAAGGTTCAGAACGTTAATGCCTCGCTTCAGGCTCTGATGGCACAGCGTGCAAACCACTTTGGTCTTGTCGTCAGCACATTGTTTAAAGAAGTGCCATGCCAGGGAACTCCTTGAAGCTGCCTTTGGGGTGCTCGGTCCCTGGTGGCGGTTGCCAGTAGCATGCAAACTCTCTTGGAGGCGGCTGTTCTGCTTTTGCCCCCTGCTCCCTCTTTTGCTCCGCTGTTGGCTCGGTCTCACCACTGCCTCTTCCTCTGAACTATGAAAGTAAGTGACACAACTTTCATTCCATGTGGGGTCTAGGACCTCATCGTCCCCTGCATTGTCTTCCACACAGTCTTCCTCCCTGACCTCTTGTTCGTTCTGCACACTGCAAAAAGACGCAGCAGTTGGCACCTGTGTTTCGTCATCATCAGAGACGTGCGGACTGTGATGAGGTGGTATTCCCATGTCCTCATCATCAGGAAACATAAGTGGTTGTGCATCAGTGCATTCTATGTCTTTCACCACTGGGGAAGGGCTAGGTGGATTCACTTTGGAAACCCTGCCAGCAGAGTCTTCAAACAGCATAAGAGACTGCTGCATAACTTGAGGCTCAGACAGTTTCCCTGATATGCATGAGGGTGATGTGACAGACTGATGGGCTTGGTTATCAGGTGCCACCTGTGCACTTTTTGCAGAAAACTGGGTGGGAGATAATGTTGTGAACGTGCTGGATCCACTGTCGGCCACCCAATTGACTAGCGCCTGTACCTGCTCAGGCCTTACCATCCTTAGAACGGCTTTGGGCCCCACCAAATATCGTTGTAAATTCTGGCGGGTACTGGAAGCTGAGGTAGTTGGTTCACTACACTAGGACGTGTGGCTGTGGCAGAATGGCCTCATCCTCTCCCAGCACCAGAGGGTCCACTAACACCACCACGACCACGTCCGCGTCCCTTACTAGATGTTTTCCTTATTGTTACCGTTCACCAAGCACCACAATAAGAAAAAAATTATTTGTCCCAATGTATTGATTTCAAATTCAGGCCTTTTTTTACAGGCACCTAACACTATCTGCCTATTTATTTATGTAGCGTATTACACTAATCCAGGCACAGCAGTAACCACTGATTTAGGGGAATATCAATTGTAGGCTTAGTATTTAGGCCCTGGATGAAAGTTATCCTTTTATGGACAGATTTACACTTGGAGATGCACAGTAAAAACATGTAGGAATATGCCTTTAGCAATTGCATTTTAACACTTTCGTTAAATATACCCTTTAACGGACAGAAATACAATGGGAGATGCACGGTAGCGTGTGAAGTTATGGAGGATGACCCTCTCAGCACTTGTATATACACCTTAAGTGTAATATACCCTTTTACGGACAGATTAACACTTGGCCTGCAACAGCTGGAACACCAGATTCAGGGTATTGTTATATTGGCAAGTGAATTTCACCCCAGAACAAAATCTATCCTTTAACAGAAACTATTAAACTTGTCCAGTAACAGCTGGAACACCAGATTTACTGTATTTCTATTTTGGCAACTGAATTTCACCACAGAAAAAATATACCGTTTTACGGACAGATTTTAACTAGGCCTGCAACAGCTGGAACACCAGATTCAGGGTATTGCTATTTTGGCAATTCAATTTCACCCCAGAAGAAAATATACCCTTTTACGGACAGATTTAAACAAGGCCTGCAACAGCTGGAACACCAGATTACGGGTATTGCTATTTTGGCAATTAAATTTCACCCCAGAAAAAAATATTCCCTTTTACTGACAGATTTAAACTAGTCCTGCAGCAGCTGGAACATCAGATTCAGGGTATTGCTATTTTGGCAATTAAATTTCACCCCAGAAAAAAACATACCCTTTTACAGACAGATTTAAACTAGGCCAACAACAGCTGGAACGCCAGATTCAGGGTATTGCTATTTTGGCAATAAAATTTTACCCCAGAAAAAAATATTCCCTTTTACGGACAGATTTAAACTAGGCCTGCAACAGCTGGAACACCAGATTCAGGTTACTGCTATTATGGCAATTAAATTTCACCCCATAAAAAATATATACCCTTTTACGGACAGATATAAACTAGGCCTGCAACAGCTGGAACACCAGATTCAGGGTTTTTCCTTTTTTGGCATTTAAGTTTCACCCCAGAAAAAAATATACCCTTTTACGGACAGATTTAAACGAAGCCTGCAACAGCTGGAACAACAGTTTTACTGTATTTCTATTTTTGAAACTGAATTTCACCGCAGAAAATAATATATCCTTTGACGGACACTATTAAACTTGGCCAGCCACAGCTGGAATCACTGATTTATGGTATTGCTATTTTGGCAATTGAATTTTACCCCATAACAAAATATATGTTTTGGCGGACACTATTATACTTTGCCAGCCACAGCTGTGACACCAGATTTATGGTATTGCTATTTTGGCAATTGCTTTTCACCCCAGAACAAAATATATGTTTTGGCGGACACTAATATATTTTGCCAGCCACTGCTGGGACACCAGATTTACTGTATTTCTACTTTTGCTACTGACTTTCACCCCAGAAAATAATATATCCTCTGACACTAGGGAAATTATCCAGTCACAGCTGGAACACCAGATTCAGGGTATTGCTATTTTGGCAAATAAATTTCACCCCACAAAAAACTATACCCTTTTGCGGACAGATCTAAACTAGGCCTGCAACAGCTGGAACACCAGATTCAGGGTATTGCTATTTTGGCAATTAAATTTCACCCCCGAAATAAACAAACCCTTTTACGGACACATTTAAATGAAGCCTGCAACAGCTGGAAGTTTTACTGTATTTCTATTTATGCAACTGAATAATAAATCCTTTGACGGACACTATTAAACTTGGCCATCCACTGCTGGGACACCAGATTTACGGTATTGCTATTTTGGCAATTGAATTTCACCCTATAAAAAAATATATCCTTTGCCGTACACTATTAAACTTGGCCAGTCACAGCTGGAACACCAGATTTACGGTATTGCTATTTTGGCAATTGAATTTCACCCCAGAAAAAAATATATCCTTTGCCGTTGTTCTGTTTCAATATCTTGAATTGTGTATTGGTATGCTTCTCTCTTCCTCCCCCCTCTGTTTCAGCTTCTACTTGGTTCAGTCTAGCCACTTCCTGTTTTCCCTGTCATGCATTGCTGTTTGTGTGTGCTCTAATTCTGAGGTGATTCTGAGGAAAATCTGAGGTGATTCTAAGGAAAATCTGAGGTGAATCTGTGTATCTCATCTTCTTATCAAGGAGATTATTAGAGGCATAATTCTTGTACCATCTGGATTCCCTGCATATTTTGTAATACAATCTCCGGATTAAAAGACTACTTGATTAACTCCTGGGTGTCTGATGCGTAAACTGTAAGTGGAGGATGTCTGATTCAACAAGTCACCTCACAGATGCGTGATTTGTATAAGGCTGACATTTCAAAATGCCACAGTAAAAGAATTGTCTTGTCATCATTTGTCTCCGTTATACTACAGTAATAAGAGTAATATCTTATACTGCTCAGTACTGCATTCACTAGGATCGCAGAAGCTTCTAGCAATTTCAGTTTCATAGAGACTAGGAACTGTATTCAGCCTGTTTTCTGAGGTAAATATCGTCTGCCTGCTGTAAGCTATTAAAAGACTGAACCACCACTAGAGGTCACTGTTGTGTTACAGATGAAATGCAGGACACAGCTAAAAGGATTTCTAAGCCCTCATTAAAAATGAAGGAGGCGTTTCTGACTAACAAAATTGAAATATACAACAATTTATCTATTTTTTGGGAAAAGACTGACCAATGTATGGATGCAGCACATGGATCAGGCTATAATGAAGATCAATTAAAGGCCATGTGTACCAAATTGAATAAAACCTATGATAGTTTTTCTTCTCTGTTATCAAGTCTCAACTCAGAGGAATTCATCCTAGAATTAAAGACCCACACTGCACTTAATGATGAAAGATATAGCAGATTTATGGCAGTCAAGTCAATGCTAGAGGACAAGATATCACAACAATATGAAACTGCGTCCCGCCATTCTAACCTTTCAAGGCACTCCACGGCTTCATCCCGTTCTTTGAAATCTATTGCTCAGTCCTCATCGCTAAGTTCTCGCTCACAGCACTCTTCGCTGAGTACCTCATTGGTGTTGGCACACGCAAAAGTGGAAGCAGCAAAGGTACAAGCTCACTGCATTAGAAAGGAAGCAGCCATTAAGGCTCAGGCGCAAGCGACCAAAGCCAAGGCCGAAGCTGAGTTGGAGGTCCTTCACAAGGAAAGGGAAGAAGCAGCAGCCATGGCTAAACTCAGAGTTCTTGAAGAAGCTGCTGAAGAAGAAGAAGCTTATCATCCTATGTCCAAAATATCTAATGACTCAGAAGGCCGTACCCTGCAATTCATCCTAGACCAAAGCAAAGTCAATGCATTTGCACCAGAAGATTTGGGCTCTGCACGCCAACCTGCTGAACTCATGAGGACAGAAAAAGAGGCAGCTGATAACCAAACAGTTGACTCCAGTCCAGTGGACATTTCTCTTTCTTTAAAACCTCTGGCACCTTACACAGTATTTCAGGCGCCATTAGAGACCAAGCCGCTTCAAGCTCATCAAATCACATTAAAACCTCCTGAGACTAGTTACATAGCAACCAAGACGCTGGCACCAACATTACCAGATGTGAAGCCTTCACTTACACTCAACTCAGCTGCCACTATTCCATCTTCCAACCCCCAAACATAGGGCATCAGATGGTGCCAACAACACCAGCGAGGGAGAAGTTCCCATCGCCATGATGCAGGAAAGAAATAACGCATCAGATATCCCTAAGTACCTCACTCTCAGGGACCTCATCAGTACTAGCCTTACGAACTTTGATGATCGCCCAGAGAACTATAGAAGTTGGAAGGCCACCTTCAAGACAACAGTTCAAACCCTTGGTGTACCGCCTATGCAAGAACTTGATTTACTAATTAGATAGCTAGGTCCATGGTCGTCAAACTTTGTTAATAGACTCAAAAACGTTCATATCTACGAACCAGTCAAAGGCCTTCGTCTCGCATGGGAAAGATTAGAGCAGACATACGGCGGCTAGGAAGTAGTTGAACGTGCCTTATTTAAACGACTATACGACTTTCCTGGATTATCCAATACAGACCGCCAAGGGTTCCAGGAATTAAGCGATCTTCTTCTTGAGTTTAAAATCATCAAGGGAGACCCGCAGCTACCAGGTCTCAGCTTTCTTGATACCTCCCATGGTGTGGGCCTGATTGTGGAGAAATTAGCCCTCAATATTCAAGACCAATGGGCAACAACAGGTTCAAAATACAAGGAGCAACAACGTGTTTTCTTTCCACCATTTTCATTCTTCTGTAAGTTCATCAAGGACTTAGCTAGAGCTAAAAACGATCCGAGCTTCAACACCTTGGGAACCAACATCTTTGGCTCTGCTAAACAGAGACACGAGACTTTCAGTCCCAGACAGAGAAACACTAAAGGTCTAATTTCAGTAAAAAAGACAGGGGTTGTGCCCACTACTAAAAATGGAAATGAAAGCCCCAAGGAACCCGATCATCATTGCCCTATCCATGATAAACCACATCCTTTAAGGAAATGCTGTGTCTTCATAGCAAAGCCCTTTGAAGAAAGTAAGGAGTTCCTAAGGAGTCATAATATCTGCTTCAGATGCTGTGCATCCACTGAGCACTTCGCCAGAGACTGTAAGGTTCCAGTCAAGTGTTCTGAATGTAATAGTGATGCACATGTGTCCGCTGTTCACCCGGGACCAATCAGGCGGAACCTAGAACCAGTTAGCTGGCACAAGCCCCATTCCAGTCATGACGGGGATAGTGCGACCGACCAACCACAACCATCACGCCCAGATGCACAAAGGTATGCGGAGAAGGACTTGTGTGTGGTAAGTCTTGTTCTAAGATTTGCCTTGTGGATGTGTTTCTTACTGCACAACCAGAGAAGACCATAAGAATGTATGCTATTCTAGATGACCAAAGTAATCGTTCCCTAGCTAGCCCTATGTTCTTTGATCTGTTCAGGATAAAGGGAGAGACTACACCCTACACCTTAGGGGCATGCTCTGGTCTTGTGACAACCTCAGGAAGAAGAGCTAATGGTTTCACCTTGAAACCCATCAAGGGAGATAAGAAACTCTCTCTTCCAACCCTTATTGAGTGTGACAAATTGCCGGACGCAAGGGATGAGATTCCCACACCTGAAGCCGCACAGCATCACCCTCATCTCAGGAACATAGCCAGAGAGATTCCTCCCCTTGATAACCATGCCGAGATCTTACTCTTGCTAGGTAGAGACATTCTTGAGGCTTATAAGGTCCTTGAACTTCGCAATGGCCCTTTTAATGCTCCATATGCTCAGAAACTTACAGTGGGTTGGATCATCGTGGGGGATGTATGTCTGGACAGAACCCGCAGACCCTGCCAAGTACACTCCTTCAGAACTGATGTATTAAGAGGGTGACGAACTTCTTACTTCAGGCAGTGTCCCAACCACTACTATGTGCAAGAGAGCCCCAAGCTGAAAACCAAGACATCCAGAGAAACAGACCCCTTCATTGGGCAGGAAGAATTTAATAAAGGAATAGAGGAAACGGTTTTCCAAGTTACTGCTAAGGATAATACATTAGCTCCTTCAGAGGAAGATAAGGAATTTGTTACCCTCATGGACAGAGAGTTCTTTAAGGACAATACCAAAAGTTGGGTAGCACCTCTGCCCTTCCGAAATCCAAGTTACCCTTCCAAACAATCGTAAACAGTCAGAATCCAGATTTACCTCGCTAGAAAGATCACTCAGGAATAAACCAGAAATGAAGGAACATTTTGTTACATTTATGCAGAAAATACTTGACAACCGGCATGCAGAACTAGCACCACATTTGGATCATGAAGCAGAAAGATGGTATCTACCTTTCTTTGGAGTTTACCATCCACGGAAGCCAGGACAAATCAGAGTGGTCTTCGACTCTAGCGCACAGTGCAAAGGACTTTCCCTAAACAACGTTCTGCTCACAAGACCAAACTGCACTAACAGCCTCATAGGAGTATTGGCGGGGTTTAGGAGGGAACCCGTTGCATTTTTGGCAGACGTTCAGCAAATGTTTCACTGCTTCCTGGTTCGAGAAGACCACTGCAACTACCTACGGTTCCTGTGGCATAAGGATAACAATCTGGACAAGGAAGTTGTCGAGTATCATATGAGAGTCCATGTTTTCGGCAATAGCCCATCCCCTGCCATAGCAACTTATGGCTTAAAGTATAACTGTCAATATTTTTTTTTTTACTATTGGATTTTAGTGATTAATATCACCTTGTTGGCCCTGTTTTAATTTCTGATTGTTTAAAAAATAACCCCTAAAAGCCACCTAAAAGTCCCCAGTATTGGCTATTGTTACCTGAGATAAAATCAGGTTGCTATGCTCCTTCCGTCTACCAGATGAGGACGGAGCATGCTGCGTGCACTGGGAACTGATAGTGAGTCAACATTGTAAGGGAATGTATAAAAAGCCAGGTTCTTCCTGACAGGAGATAACAGTGCTGGGCTGTGTGTGTGAACTTCTCCACATGCCTGTGCTTGGCAGACACTCCCTTAGCAGTGCTGGACAATGTAGAGCCCAGGCAGATATGCCGGCTGCTCAGTGTATAAATGAAAGCCTTATCTGATAAGAGGAGAGCTTGCAGAAGGACTTTTAACTGGAAATTTAACTGCAAGACAGAGCAATACAGAGCTGGTCTTCACTAACTTCATTGCAGGCGTCCTATGGATTAGCCTCAGGGCTGAGGGTGGCATTTTTAACAGAATAGTGAAATTGCAGTTTTATGCAGACTGGTTGCTAAGGGCTGAATCTTATTAAATAAGGGGTAAGTAAGTCTAATAGTTATTGATTCAGGAATATTATCATATTAGTAACTACATATATGAAAACTGAAATTAGGGTCTAAATGTGACAGTTATCCTTTAAGGAGAACTGCTCAAGAAGGAGAAATCGCCTACGGTTCGAATGTCAGACAATTCATTGATAGAGACTTCTACGTCGATGATGGCCTAAAATCCCTGCCTACAGCCAAAGAAGCAATCGATTTGCTTAAAAGAACTAAAGAACTCTTGTCTCAAGCCAATTTGTGCCTTCACAAAATCGCATCTAACAATAGCGAAGTGATGAAGGCCTTCAACCCAGACGATTATGCTTCCGAGTTAAGAAATCTAGATTTTGAAGGAGACGAGGTACCCATGCAAAGGAGCCTTGGGCTACACTGGAATATTACATCTGATACTTTCTCCTTTAAAATCTCTGAAGTGGAAAGACCCTTCACCAGGCGCGGGGTCCTCTCCGTAGTGAATAGCCTCTACGATCCTTTGGGCTTCGTAACCCCAATTTCTACTCAAGGGAAAGTCTTGCTGAGGCAGCTCATCGAGGGAGGAAAAAATTGGGATGCCCCACTTCCCGCAGACTTACAACCAAAATGGGAAGCATGGAAAGACTATTTAAGGACGCTTGAACAGCTTGATATCCCAAGATGTTATGCTCCCATTTCCATGACCAAGGCCTCTAAAAGAGAAATCCATATCATTTCCGATGCCTCCACAGAAGCTATTGCTGTTGTAGCATACCTCAAGGTCATCGACTCCTATGAACAGCCCCTGTGGGGAGTCGCTCTGGTAGATAGCGGTGCGGGTGCAGTACCGAGGCAAAACAGGAGTCTCGAGGGTGCAATAAACAGTGTTTTATTCACACTTGCACAAGATAAACAAAAACAGTCTCTTGGTGTTACTTCACACACATAAGAAATCATGAGAAAAACAAGACAGTCCAATACAGGCTCCAGTCACCTGGGAGGTTTTAGGTGCAGGTTCACACCTGGCTGTCAGTCCAGCCGCAAGACAAGCAACGTCAGGTTTCCAGGCCGTCTGCACTCCTCCTTGCTGGGCTCTTGCTTCCTGCCCAGAGAACTTCCAAACTCAAATGATTCCCCAGCCTAACAGCAGCTCCAGGATAATCACACCACCTGCTGGTGCTGGCTGTCTTATGAAGGCCCGGCAAAGTCCGGCCTGGACCGTGGGGAGTAGGCACCCACCCAACTCTTTGCCTACTCCCAGTAAGAGCCAGCCCGGATTGGCTTTGCAGCCAAACTAAATTTCAAGGTGTCAAGCAGCACTAGCTGCTGCTGACACAGGAAAACCCGGCTCTTACCTCACCGAGGCCAGGAACCTCGGTGACACGTACCTGCCATCGACCACGGTACCTTGCACCTTACCACATACCCCCTTTGTTCAACCCTGAGGGGGTGAACACAAGTGAGGCAGTGGACGCGGGACAGGGCATCTGCGTTACCCTGCAAGCGGCCTGCCCTGTGTTCAACCGAAAATTTGAAATTTTGCAAGGACAGAAACCACCTGGTGACCCGAGCATTCCTCTCCTTGGCCTGGCTCATCCACTTGAGAGGGGAATGGTCGGTCACCAGACGGAACCTCCTCCCTAACAGGTAGTAGCGGAGAGATTCGAGTGCCCACTTGATAGCCAGGCACTCCCTCTCCACTATACTATACCTGGACTCAGCGGGACTGAGCTTACGGCTCAGGAAGACAACGGGATGTTCTTCCCCGTTGACCTCCTGAGACAGTACCGCACCGAGACCTACCTCCGAGGCATCCGTCTGAACGACGAACTCCCTGTTGAAGTCGGGTGTCACCAAAACCGGGGACCCACACAGGACCGACTTCAACGCGGAGAAAGCCTCCTCCGCCTTCTCACTCCAGCTAACCTTCCCAGACTTTCGCCCCTTCAACAGGTCAGTCAACGGCGCTGCTATTGTGGCAAAGTGGGGCACAAACCGCATGTAGTACCCTACAATTCCTAGGAAGGACTTTACCTGCCTGGTGGTAACCGGTCGGGGCAAATTACGTATGGCCTCTACCTTAGTTACCTGCGGTTTGATGACTCCCCGCCCAATAACATATCCCAGATATTTGGTCTCTTCCAACCCAATCGCACACTTCTTTGGATTGGCGGTTAGTCCAGCTTTCCTCAGGGCATCTACTACCGCATGCACTTTGGGCAAATGGCTTTCCCAGTCGGTGCTGTGGTTGATTACATCATCTAAGTAGGCCGAGGCGTACCGACGATGTAGTCGCAGCACTATGTCCATTAATCTCTGGAAGGTGGCGGGGGCGCCATGCAGGCCAAAGGGTAACACCTTGTAGTGATACAGGCCCTGCGGGGTAACAAAAGCGGTTTTTTCCTTGGCCGACTCCGTTAAGGGTACCTGCCAGTACCCTTTAGTGAGGTCTAGCACAGAAAAATAACGGGCTTGTCCTAAATTCTCAACAAGCTCGTCTACCCGGGGCATGGGATACGCATCAAACTTGGACACTTCATTTAACTTGCGAAAATCGTTGCAGAACCGCAACGTCCCATCCGGCTTGGGTATTAGAACTATGGGACTGGTCCACTCACTTTTCGACTCCTCAATTACATCAAGCTTCAACATTAATTGCACTTCCTCCGCGATGGCCCGTCGCCGAGCCTCGGGTACCCGGTATGGTTTTAACCGGATCTTGGCCTGAGGCTCAGTGATGATGTCATGTTGGATGAGAGACGTGCGGCCAGGGAGGTCCGAGAACACATCCGTGTTCCGACTGATGAACTCCCTGACTTCCTGAACTTGTTTGGAAGACAGGCTGTCTGCAATTTTTACCGTGGTTACTGCTTCACAGGCCTCGAACTGTGGGGCTGGAACCTTTTGACCTAGAAGCCCTGGCCGGGGGCTGTGGTCGTCGGCCGTGTCCCTATCTTTCCACGGCTTTAGTAAATTCACGTGGTGCACCTGCTCCGGCTTGCGCCGCCCTGGCTGGTGTACTTTGTAATTTACTTCCCCTACCTTCTTGATCACCTCATAGGGGCCCTGCCACCTAGCTAGGAATTTGCTGTCAAGGGTCGGTACCAGAACCAAAACCCGATCTCCCGGATTGAAGCCCCGTACCCGAGCCTGACGATTGTACACCCTACTCTGGGCTTGTTGCGCTGCCTCCATATGCTCCCGGACCAGCGGCAACACCCTTTCCATCCGTTCCTGCATCTGGGTGACATACTCAATGACACTTTTGTGGGGGACAGGCTGTTGTTCCCACGCTTCCTTGGCGATATCCAACAGGCCCCGAGGGTGTCTGCCATAAAGCAGTTCGAAGGGCGAGAACCCAGTAGAGGACTGGGGCACCTCTCGCACTGCGAACATGAGATAGGGCAGAAGCAGATCCCAGTCCTTCCCATCTCTAGACACCACCCTTTTTAACATATTTTTTAAAGTTTGGTTAAACCTCTCGACAAGACCGTCTGTTTGCGGATGGTAAACGGACGTCCGTAACTGCTTTATACGCAACAATTTACACAGTTCCCTCATAACTTTGGACATAAAAGGGGTCCCTTGGTCTGTCAGAACCTCTTTTGGCAGGCCCACACGGGAAAACATTTCCATCAACTCTTTGGCGATGAGCTTAGCTGAGGTATGTCGCAGAGGCACCGCCTCCGGATACCGAGTGGCATAGTCGAGAACTACCAGAATGTGTTGGTGGCCCCTGGCAGACTTTGGTACAGGCCCAATTAGATCCATAGCGATTCGCTCAAACAGGACCTCAATAATTGAAGAGGTACCAGAGGACTACGGAAATGTGGCTGGGGGCAATTTATCTGACAGGTGGGACAGGACTTACAATAATTTTCTACCTCCTTGAACACACTGGGCCAATAAAACCGCTGCAGTATGCGGTCCTGGGTTTTCTGCCACCCCAAGTGTCCCCCAAGAACATGTTGGTGGGCAAGCTCCATGACAAGCTTGCGGTACGCTGTGGGCACCACCAACTGTTCAACAGGTTCACCCCGGATTTGGTTCACCCGATATAACATTTCCTGGTGAACAACAAAGCGGGGAAATATTAACTCAGCCCCTGGTTTCTGGGGTTTACCATCAATTTCCAGCACATTCTCCCAGGCCCTGGTTAGGGTTTGGTCCCGGTATTGGGCGGTCCCAAAATTATCTCCGGAGACATGGAGGTCTGCCAACTCAGGCCCTGGTGGCAAGTCCTCCATGTCTCCCACCATTACACTCAGTGGGGGTGTCTCCCCCTCTATCACAGAAGTGGTGGTCACCCCTACCGCAGGCCCTTCGGACTCGGGCTCCCAGGGCTCTGGCCTCCCACTGGAACCAGGCCACTCTGCTAGGGTTACCCCTGTCTCAGGGCTATTAGTCACTTTCACCTCAGGCCATAGTGACGGAAAACCAGGGAAGTCTCTCCCAATTATTAGTTCATAAGGTAGCTTTGCGGAGATCGCCACTTCACAAGTCCATGTGCCGGCCGCCGTGGACAGAGACAGCAGTGGGATAGTCCTTTAAGTCTCCGTGTATGCACACCACACCAACTTTCCGGCCCGTATACTGGGAGGGCTGTACCAGGGCAGCACTTACCAGGGTTACTAGGCCCCCTGAGTCCAGCAGCGCCACGGCCAGATTATCACCCACTTGCACCTGGCACAGGTGACGATTGTCTATTGTCTTGGGGGTGCAGGTTGCACACAGTCTCCAGGCATACATGGAAGCCCGGTACCCATAATTAGTCTCCATGGGTTCTCCCCGGTGTGGACAGTCGGCCCTTACGTGGCCAGGCTCCTGACACCGCCAGCAGACAATCGGGGCCGGGTACACAGGGGGCACACCCCGAACAGGTCTCTCAGGTATCAGACATCGGGACTGGATGGGAGACCTCCGGGGTTTGACCGGCCCCCTCCCAACAACACCCCCTTGCAAGTTTTTTGTGGCCTCATAGCCCTCCACCAGATCAACCATTTCAAGGGCATTAGTGGGGGATACCTGGCCAATCCAGTGCTGAAGGGGGTAAGGCAGGGCCCTCCAGAACATGTCGGCCAGCAGACGGTCCAGCATAGCAGTCGGACTTAGAATATCAGGCTGCAGCCATTTTTGCAACCTGTGCAGCAACTCATAGTACTGCGGCCGGGCGGGTTCATCCACTTTAAAGTCCCACTGGTGGACCCGCTGAGCTCGGACTAACACGTTTACCCCCAGTCTGGCCAGGATCTCCCCCTTCACCGTGGGGTAATCAGCAGCCTGGTCATCTGCTAAGTCAAAAAAAACCTGCTGGGGTCCGGATGCCAGGAACGGAGCGACCACCTCGGCCCACTGGTCACGGGGTAACTTCTCCCTCACGGCTACCTTCTCAAAGACCGCCAGATATGTCTCTACGTCGTCCGAGAGGGTCATCTTTGGGATCGCCGCACGGACCGCTTTCCGGGCATCATGGTCGTGGTGGGACGCTCCTGCAGCTTGTAACGCCATCACGTGCTGTAGCAGTAGCTGGTTGGTCTCCCGCTGCTGCACGTTAGCCTCTATGAGAGCTTTCACAGCCGCCTCCATTTTGTCAGGGAACACAGGCTGCAACTTTGCCGGCCTAATATAGGACATCCAGTCGTGCCCAGCAAAAACAAAAACTTTCGGCGTTCACGCCAGCCTCACTGCGCATGCCGGCATCCTCCACCAAATGTGGGGAGTCGCTCTGGTAGATAGCGGTGCGGGTGCAGTACCGAGGCAAAACAGGAGTCTCAAGGGTGCAATAAACAGTGTTTTATTCACACTTGCACAAGATAAACAAAAACAGTCTCTTGGTGTTACTTCACACACATAAGAAATCATGAGAAAAACAAGACAGTCCAATACAGGCTCCAGTCACCTGGGAGGTTTTAGGTGCAGGTTCACACCTGGCTGTCAGTCCAGCCGCAAGACAAGCAACGTCAGGTTTCCAGGCCGTCTGCACTCCTCCTTGCTGGGCTCTTGCTTCCTGCCCAGAGAACTTCCAAACTCAAATGATTCCCCAGCCTAACAGCAGCTCCAGGATAATCACACCACCTGCTGGTGCTGGCTGTCTTATGAAGGCCCGGCAAAGTCCGGCCTGGACCGTGGGGAGTAGGCACCCACCCAACTCTTTGCCTACTCCCAGTAAGAGCCGGCCCGGATTGGCTTTGCAGCCAAACTAAATTTCAAGGTGTCAAGCAGCACTAGCTGCTGCTGACACAGGAAAACCCGGCTCTTACCTCACCGAGGCCAGGAACCTCGGTGACACGTACCTGCCATCGACCACGGTACCTTGCACCTTACCACACCCCATATAGGATTATTGTTCAGTAGGGCCAAGTTAGCCCCTAAGCCTTTACCTACAATTCCTAGACTCAAGTTATGTGGAGCCACGTTAGCTGTTGAAGTTGCAGATTTCCTTCAAGCTGAGCTAGATTCCAATATTGATGCCGTCAGGTTCTATACAGACAGCAAGGTTGTGTTAGGTTATATATACAACAGAACCAAGCAGTTTTATGTTTATGTCGCTAACAGGGTTGAACGAATCAGGAAGTCCAGTGTGCCGGAGCAGTGGCACTATGTCCCAACTGACTTAAATCCTGCCGACATTGCTACCAGATCGATTGCAGCTGCCAAACTTTGTAAGACTTTCTGGCTATCCGGACCAGGATTCTTGCTGACTCAATCCTTAACAGTTGTGGCAGTCAATGACACCTTCAATATTATACATCCTGAAGACGATCCTGAGATTCGTCCCGAAGTCTCTTCATTACAAACAAATATATCAGTGAACCATGTATTCAAAACACAACGGTTTGAACGTTTCTCATGTTGGAGAAAACTTACAAGAGCCGTAGCCAGACTTGTCCACCTATCTAAAGGATATCGGGAACCAAAACTACCTTCAAATTGCCAGGGATGGCACATGTGCTCTGAATCACCTGGAATAACAGAGCTAGAAGTTGCTGAATTGAGCATCATTCGCTCCATACAAGAAGAGACCTTCGCAGAAATAATAATCCCTAAATCCAGTTCTATCATTAGCTTGTACCCTATTCTAGATGATCAGGGAATACTAAGAGTAGGTGGACATCTGAACAGAGCATCCTTTGCCAGGAAGGAGAGAAATCCACTTATCATACCAGGTAACCATGATATTGCTACCCTGCTTATCAGACATTGTCACGAAAAGGTTTGTCATCAAGGCAGGCACTACACGGAAGATGAACTCAGAGTACAAGGCTATTGGATCGTCGGTGCAAAAAGGCGAATCTCTACCGTGATCCACAGATGTGTCAAGTGTCAGAAATTGAGAGGCAAGCCACAAGTGCAATTGATGGCTGACCTACCAGTAGATCGACTGACTATGAAATCATCATTTACTTATGTCGGACTAGATATCTTCGGACCCTGGACAGTTATTCCCCAAAGAACTCGTGGAGGTCAAACCTACAATAAACGTTGGGCAGTAATGTTCACCTGTCTATCCGTTCGTTCAGTACACATTGAGGTAATTGAGTCAATGGATTCCGCAAGTTTCATTAATGCTTTGAGAAG
Source organism: Bufotes viridis (assembly GCA_033119425.1). Lineage (NCBI taxonomy): Eukaryota > Metazoa > Chordata > Amphibia > Anura > Bufonidae > Bufotes > Bufotes viridis. Next base: position 151,341,289 of record CM065591.1, on the reverse strand, counting down.
ATTCTTTGCTATTAGAGGGCCAGTTAAACTCCTGAGGTCAGACTGTGGTACCAATTTCATCGGCGCTTGCAATGAGTTGGAGATCATCAAGGCACCAGTTGAAGAATATATTAAAGAAAGCGGATGTGCATGGAGTTTTAATCCGCATCACTCTTCACATATGGGTGGATCATGGGAAAGGATGACCGGAATCGCTCAACGCATCTTAGATTCTATGCTAATGGACTCTAGATCTGTCCAACTGACGCATGAAGTCTTGGCTACCTTCCTTGCAGAGGTAACAGCGATAATGAACTCTAGACCTCTGGCTCCCGTCTCTTTTGATCCTGAATTCCCACAAATATTAACGCCAGCCACTTTATTGACCCAAAAGATAGGAAATATTCCTGTGCCATCTTGCGTTTTCAAAGAGCATAACCTTTATAAGTTTCGGTGGAAGCAGGTACAACATCTCACCAGTCAGTTCTGGAAAAGGTGGAGAAGAGAGTACCTCTGCCTCTTGCAAGAACGCAGAAGGTGGCAAGAACCAAGGCCTAATTTTAAGGAAGGAGACTTTGTTCTGTTAAGAGACAAACAAGTTGATCGTCTCGACTGGCCTACTGGACTTATTACTAAAGTCGTATCCAGGTTGGATGGGAAAGTTCGTAAGGTAGAAGTAAGAACCGGCAGAGGTGGAGTAATCAAGACCTTCTTCCGCCCTGTTACAGAAGTTGTGTTACTCATGCCTGCAGAACTTCCAGGTTGAGATCCCTTCTACCAAAGATACTCATCATCTTCTAAGACTGTTTCCAGTACCAGCTCTATGGCCGAAACTGAAGACATATCCTTTTTTCGTTTGAATAAATGTTCATTGCATGTTTCCTTTTCAGGTTTTTGGACATTATTCATTGTTATTTATACAATTCCATTGTATGCATATACATAGTGGTATCTACCGATACCAGATGGGGAGTGTTCTGTTTCAGTATCTTGCATTGTGTATTGGTATGCTCCTCTCTTCCTCCCCCCTCTGTTTCAGCTTCTACTTGGTTCAGTCTAGCCACTTCCTGTTTTCCCTGTCATGCATTGCTGTTTGTGTGTGCTCTAATTCTGAGGTGATTCTGAGGAAAATCTGAGGTGATTCTGAGGAAAATCTGAGGGGAATCTGTGTATCTCATCTTCTTATCAAGGAGATTATTAGAGGCATAATTCTTTTACCATCTGGATTCCCTGCATTTCTTGTTATACAATCTCCGGATTAAAAGACTACTTGATTAACTCCTGGGTGTCTGATGCGTAAACTGTAAGTGGAGGATGTCTGATTCAACAAGTCACCTCACAGATGCGTGATTTGTATAAGGCTGACATTTCGAAACGCCACAGCCGTACACTCTTAAACTAGGCCAGCCACAGCTGAAACCACTTATTTATGGTATTGCTATTTTGGCAACTGAATTTCACCCCATAAAATAATAAATCCTTTGCCGGACACTATTAAACTTGTCCCGTCACAGCTGGAACACCAGATTTACAGTATTTCTATTTTTGCAACTGAATTTCACTGCAGAAAATAATATATCCTATGATGGACACTATGAAACTTGTCCAGTCACAGCTGGAACACCAGATTTGCGGTATTTCTATTTTTGCAACTGAATTTCACCGCAGAGAATAATATATACTATGACAGACACTATGAAACTTGGCCAGCCACAGCTGAAACCACTGATTTATGGTATTGCTATTTTGGCTATTGAATTTCACCCCAGAACAAAATATATCCTTTGCCGGCCACTATTATATTTTGCTAGCCACTGCTGGGACACCAGATTTAGGGGATTGCTATTTTGGCATTTGAATTTCACCCCAGAAAAAAAAACTATCCTTTGCCAGACAGCAGACAGTATTACACTTTGCTAGCCACAGCTGGAACACCAGATTTAGGGGATTGCTATTTTGGCAATTGAATTTAACCCCTTAATAAAATTTTTAAATTTCTATCCTGAGTTTCTAGGGGTGACAATAAGCACAGCTAAGCCCCTAATGTAGGATATAGCAAAAAAAAAAATAGTATTGATGGATTGATGGACTTGGTGGCAACTTGTGCTGGTGCACCACAAGACACATAATGGCCGCCGATCAAAGTGACAGAAAAACGCTCTGTGCAGCCTAAAAACCAGTGAGCAATTAACTAGCAGAAGTTGAATGATTCACAGCTGTAGATCGATCACTTCATTAGGTGTTTTTGCTGACTTTTCCCTGCCTAATCTCGCCCTCACAGAAGCTGCGTCCTCTCCCTACACTAATCAGAGCAGTGTGACGTGTGGCACTACGTGACTCCAGCTTAAATAGAGGCTGGGTCACATGCTGCACTTGGCCAATCCCTTCAGAAAGCAGGAAGAAATCGCCGAACAACGGACCCGAACCCGAACTTTTTTAAAATTGTTCAGGTCCGTGTCCACAACACCCCGAAATTCGGTACGAACCCGAACTATGCTCGAACTGTTTGCTCAACCCTATTCATAAACTGTATACAAGACATTTTAATTGTTTTCATCAAAATGTATAAGCCCACTCACCACATCAAGGTTGCCTCTTTCTAATGAGTTTTACTCTGATTTGGCATAGCACCACACAACATGTGGCGTACATATATGTCTGATGTCTGAAACAGGTTAAATTAGCATTTTAGATCTTCCATCATCAACGTTTTAGAACATTTCCCTGTATTATATAACATATCAATTAAGCAGCAGCACTTACCTTATTTCGAAACTTCAGTAGTTTATTCTTTTAAAAAACAAAGCAGTAAAGGATGCTGGTTAAATATCAGGTAATGGCCACTTTGTGCTGTCTGTGCCACGTCAAGCCTTACAGGGCGCACCAATATATGCCCCTCCTGCGATCATCACTATGGTTACAACACAACCACATAATTTAAAGGCATACACAGTTACAAGAAGACATTCAGGAACTCAAGGAAGCAAGTCACATGGAGTCAGTAACGCTTGAAGCTTGCAATGTTGAGAATTCACCTTTAGGTGCTAATGTAATCAATTTGACTGATATTGAACTTGATGAGAATTGACTGTCATTACTATCTAGGGTTTAATTATGGGTTAATGGAACAATTTCCTCCAGTTGAGTTTGAAGCAGATTTTTTTAAATCTGTCCATAAGTTGAATCTGCATAAGCTTTATGGTCACACTTATAATAGAGGTACAGAACAAAAAAAGGAGAGATATCGAGTTTGGTGGGCCTTTGGATTTCAGTGTAGCAATGAGTAATACTGATAAACAAACAGTTAAAACTTTGTTGGAGTTACAGGTGGAGGCTTTGGTGAGAATGCAGAAAGTGTTCCCCCATTTTTTTGAGGTGTCAGATCTACCTTTAACCCTCCCTTGCTGGTCGGTAATACTTTAGATTTGTTCCCAAAGCAATTGCTAAAAGACATGAAATCTTAGATTTTCCTCTTATGGAGAGTAATCTTGGTGAGAAAATGGTTGTAGTCAAGTAAGGACATCATAATAAAACTGTCAGACAAGAGAGGAAATGTAGTAATAATGATCAGAAAGCATTACGTAGCCAAGGCTGAACTCAAGTTGTATGATCAGTGTATTTATTTAATGTTATCAACTGACCTGATCATCAATGACAATTGAGATCATTGTTATAGAAATATACGGAAAAGGGTATATTGTCAAGAAAAACGGCAGAGAGACTTTATCCCATTTATCCATCCAATCCAGGGTAGTACTTTTAACCTAAGATATACAAGTCAATAGCATGTCCACCTAGATAAACCGATTGTGACAGGTATGAGTTCTGTGTCAGAACCTCTATGAGGAATATGGGGAAATGTAATTTGATGTCTGCCAATTTTCTGTCAGAGGCAATAGGCATCTTGCATATAAAATAGGCTCCACAGTTGGCCCAGCCTCAAAGCCTCAAAATGATGACCTTTCATATCTCCAGCAGCCAGACTGGAAGTTAGCTTCTCTGACAAGACGACCCCCTGCTTGGGGGCCCAAGCTGGTCAACTTCATCAAAGAAAACCCCCAGACATTCTGGAACTATGAGATCATAAGGATTTAGGAAATTACTGTACATCTTAGCCATATACCAGTTACATCTTTGAGATACCGGAATGAACCAAACATTCCCCTGGGCCTTCCTCGCTTTTAGGACCCAGGGAAAGGGATATATGGAGAACTCATAGTAAAAGCCAACTAAAAACTCCGTATTTGGTCTCCAAATGTACAAGGGACCCTGCCGGATACATTGGCACCAGAACCACCTCCCTATAACCTTCCAGTGAGGAGTCATGATCCATATTGCAGTTTTAGAGTTTTAGCTTCTATACTGAAAGGGAGGGGGAATGGGACCCTCCCAGGGTAGTGTGAGGGTAGTGACAAACCAAGGGTTTAATTGTCCATGTGAGGCCGTAGCCAGAGGTCACGACATGTTTCCAATAGCATCACTGCCTCCGATGTGACTGCAGCACCAAGACCTACACGTCTATCCGGTAACTGACTTTTGCTTTGTCTGCTAATTCAGATTGTACTACCACCTGTATTTGCATCTCTGACCATAGTATATATCCTTTGTGTACATAGTGTTGTTGTCTAGTATGCCTCTGAGGAGATTAAATAAACAATTTAATCTTGGGTTCTTCTTTTATCTCAATCCACGGATCCACAGGTCTGTGCCTCTATTTAACGTTAGATGCTACCTGTGCTGGTTTCTGGCCCAATATAATCACGTTAATTTACCAGGCTTATATCTAACGAGGTACTGGTGACAGTCTACCGGGCTGGTAGGGCTCTGTTTAAAAGAGGCAGTGAAAGAGCTCTCTTAGCCTGTCAGGTTTGTGAGCGAGTCTTGTGCCACATCGGAGATCCTGTGGGCCACCCGCTCTCACTCTACGTGCCTCACACTGCCAAGCAAACTTTACATACCTCCTGGGTGAAAGTGAAGAGACTGTACCACGTGATCCCGATGTAGTAGTGACATCAGTGGGGCTGCGAGTGGAGCTGCGAGGTTTGGTTCATCACAACCTCTGTCTCAATATGCAGATTGGCTACAGCGTCTCTTATTAAAGGGAACCTGCCATCAACATTATGCTGACCTCACTGAGGGCAGCATAAATTAGAGACAGAAAAGTCAGTGGTTGCTAAGAACCAGCATCATAATCATTGCAGCACAGGCCTTGAAAAGAGACAAATCTACCTGAGAAGAGTCAAGGTTATTCATAATCTCCTGCTCTCCCCGACCCATCTGCTGATGATTGGCAGTTCTCTCCTAGATAGAAAAAGAGAAAACTAGGTAGAAGCTTAAGGGTTTAAGGGTTTTCAGTTGCAGGAGGGCTAATTTTTTACCTCCATAGATGTGGAGAGTTTATATATGCACGTATGTACCAAATAATTTAGACATACAGTCTATCCACTGTTTCCTCCCCCAAAAATTTTTAGGATTGTGACTATGTTGAATAAAACTTTTAAGCAGCACTACATAACCCAAATTTGGGAGAAAAATCAAAACAATATGGTACCCAGTTGGTGGTCCGATGTTGGTGCAAGCAGATGGTAATCCAGGTTAAGGATCCCAAATAATGAACAAAAAAATAATAAATCCGCAGCACTCTTCAGTTTGCAATGAAGTCCGGTGTCTTTATTTAGATAGCAGCATACAATTGCGACATTTCGACTATTCCAGTCTTTCTCAAGCATGTGTCGTGCACCTTCGCCAACTTATACCTGGCGGTATTTGAGGAGACATAAGTTTTCTCCGTGGGTAACCCCTATCGTCAACATATCCATTTATTTTTACGGTATGTGGATGATGTGTTTCTGGTCTGGTCTGGCAGCGAGGAGTCCTGTAGGGCATTTGTACAATATCTTAATGATTCTAACCAGATGAATATGAAATTTTGGGGGTTCTACCCTTGATTTTCTGGATGTCAAAGTAACCGTAGTGGATGGGGAGTTGCATACCACCGGTTACCGCAAACCGACAGCGACAAACTCGCTGCTACACCGGACCAGTTTCCATCCTCCTGCCATAAAAGGTGCTATACCGTACAGACAATTTTTCCGCCTACGACGCATTAATGATACGGATTCAGCCTTTTTTCGGCAAGCGATTGATTTGCGGGAGCGGTTGTTGGATCGGGGTACCCACTGAGGGAAGTGATGTCTGCCCTGCATACCCCGCAGTGAGTTGTTGGAGGAGAGAACGCGAGGCCGAGATAATAATCGGTTCACTTTCGCGTTCAAATTCAGTCCTGTAGCTTTGTTGGTGAAACAGGCAGTGCTGAACAATTGGGACCTTTTGAAAGGAGATGCTAACTTGCAGGAAGTGGCTGTCGAGAGACCAATTGTTACGTTTAAAAGATGTGGTACGCTTAGAGATGAATTTGTACACAGTAGTATACCCAACCCACTGACTACGAATTGGTTGACAGGTGCCAGACAGATAGGCAACCATAGGTGTGGCAACTGCTCTTTTTGTAGATTTAACCCCCGGTTGAAATTGCTTAACCTAGGTGGAGTAGTGCACATTGTCCGGGATTTCATTACCTGTCGTACCCCTTTTGTTGTGTATGCTCTGTTATGTCCGTGTAATAGATTTTACATTGGAAAAACAAAACGTCCTATGTTGGAGCGAGTGCGGGAGCACTTCAATTCAGTTCGTACTGGAAAGGGCGCCCCAGGTTAATTGAACATGTCATGTCTGCACATAGTGAGAATCCCGATGCCTCTCTTTTTCAGGGGTGGAGGTTGTCAGTCCCCATCCTTGTGGTGGGGATCTGCACTGATGCCTCCTACAGAGAGAGGCTAGATGGATAATAAAAACAGGGGCCCTGGGTCCAGGAGGCCTCAATGATAAAAATGACATGGCTGTGTTCTTGTGAAGATTTTTCTTCTTGAGGCCATGCCTTTACCTGTTACTTGTTTGGGCGTCCGTTTCGCTAGTTAATTTATTTAACCGCCTACCTAGTCAGGGTTATTTGTCTCAGCCACCGTCACATGTTTGCTTTTATATCCTTGAGAGTTTGTGATGATGGTATAAGGATTTTTATTTTAATTATGTATTGTCACTTCTTTATCTGTTTTTCTTGTCCATATTATGTTGTATTAACATGTGCGGTTCGGGGTGGTGTCGGGCGTTGCCATAGCGATGACCGGGTCGCGACCTGACACGCCCCTGGATGTGTTTAATATGCGCGCAAACTGACACTCCGGCCAGAGGAATCACGTGGAGACGCGCGAAACGGCCGTCGCCAGGATCACACGCTTGAGGTGTCCGCCCCGCACCCGCATCTACTACTGCTGTATGTGAATTTTACCACACCTTAATAAATTCTACATCTAATATCCGGAAGTTGGTAAGTGCCGCACTTTTCTTTTTTTGGACTTGTGTTCATACAATAATTATGCTTTAGCAGGGGCAGAATGCCTGCTACTATATTTACACACAAGAGTTAATTGTCAGAAGAAATAGTTGCTTAATCTGAATGAGCCTGGAAAAAAATCCCTTTTAATTGGGAGTAGCAGAATTATGGATATGGAAAGGGTAGGGTAATAATGGCATGTTCCCTTCTCACTGTGAAATAACATAACTTTTACTTGATATTTACAATAAAAAAACAACATCATTGTTAGTGAAATAAACCAATACCAATAATAAGGTAGCCACTTTGTGGCAGGAACAGATAAGTGATCCAGGGTGTAAGATGCTCGGACTCGCCAGGGTGGAAGTGCTATCCCTGGTCCACCCTACCTAATCCTTGGCCCAGGGACAATCCGTGATGGTGGGATCTCCCTGTCCCCGTACCTAACCTAAGACACCCTAAATTCACCCTAATTAGGTCTCAAAGATAATATAACAGTTAATGCCACCTAGATACCGGAGGCATACATCACTTCTCTGTTCCTGCCACAAAGTGGCTACCTTATTATTGGTGTTAATTTATTTCACTAAAAATGATGTTGTTTTTTTTATTGTAAATATCAAGTAAAAGTTATGTTTTAAAAGGGTCCTATATTTCACAGTGAGAAGGTGATATTTAAAGTCAAGATACCTCCCTATCAATATTATAATCAGTGACAATTAGATGTGTTTTGCTAATAATGGCATGTGGCTGCAGGAGTAATGTCATGTGGCTGAAATCATAGCAGCAGCAGTAGTAGCAACACAGCATGGAACTGATAAGGCAGTGAATGTGTGTACAGCTGGTTAGAGCTAGTAGTAGTGGTAGTAATAGTAGTATTAGTAGTAGTAGTAATAATAGTAGAAGTAGTGGCTGTGTAGTCATAATGGTAGTGGAATTAGGAGTAATGAAAGTGACAGTAGGGGCATTAGTAGCAGCTGCGGTGGTGGTGGTGCAGCACCATCAGCAGCAGCCATATGGTACAGAACTTGATTGTAGGAAGACAGCAGCGACAAGAACATGATGATGGCAGCAGAAGCCATGTAGTGCAAAACATGAGAGAACAGGAGAATGTTCATTGACGAGGACGTGGAGGAGGCGTATTGTAACAGCTTGGTGTGGGAACCAGGCTGACACAAATGTAGAGGTGTTAATAGTATCTGGCCTTCTTGCTGTGGTGCTGAGTGCTGTCTCACCACACAAAACACTGACCCAATGGGCCATAAAAGACATGTACTGTGCCTGCTTTAACAGTTTCAGGCAGCAGAATTCACTTAGTGGAATAGCAGAGACTACACTTCCAGCAACTTGGCCTGTTGGGAGTTTAATTTGCATACCAGTTGTTTGCTGGGCCTGTAGAGTTATTTCCTGGCCAAACATTGTGTTATCAATGGCTGACGACGGAGTGGAAGAGGAGGAGTCTTAGCGGGAGAAGCAGTAACTGCTGATGACATTGACAAGGACACCGTACTGCATTTGGGTGCAGCCTGGCTGCTTCAAAAGAGACAGAGAAAAGGAGAGTACTCTTGTTGTGCTAGATGATGGCCATTTCTGTTTTCCCACTAGAAAAAGGAAAAAGGCTGGTACTGTGTTAGCCAATAGAAAACTAGGTTAGTGCTCTCATTAAGAGAAACAAAATAAGAGTAATGCAGGTTTGATACCTTTTAATGGCTAACAAAAATAGAAGTAATGATGTTACATAGCGAGCTTTCAGGACATCACCAGTCCCTTCATCAGGCATACTACAAGAATATATGAAGAAACAGAAATATATATACAACAAGAACAGAGACATGGGGGAATGAATCGACATTTTAATTACAACAGAACAACAGAATATCAAAGATCTTGAGAATGAGTCAGTTAGAGATAAGGTGTGTGAAAGTTTTATGGTCTCTAAATTGATGTTATCTCAGAGACCTGGTGCCCCGACTATGTCTATAGAAGACTCTTTAAATATTGTAAATCTTCATATATTCTTGTAGTACGCCTGATGAAGTGACTGGTGATGTCCCGAAAGCTCGCTATCGAACATCATTACTTCTATTTTTGTTAGCCATTAAAATGTATCAAACCTGCAATACTTTATAAAAAAAAAAATTCTCTTAATGAGAGCACTAAACTAGTTTTCTATTTGCTAACACGGTACCAGACTTTTTCATTTTTCTATTGATCAAATGGAGGATACCATAATGTACCGCAGGGATCAGCAACCTTCGGCACTCCAGCTGCTGTGAAACTACAACTCCCAGCATGCAAACATGCTTGGCTGTTCTTACAACTCCCACAGAAGTGAATGGAGCATTCTGGGAGTTGTAGTTTCAGAACATCTGGAGTGCCGGAGGTTGCTGATCCCCGATGTACCGTATACAGATGGAATTGAACAATATTCGGAAGAAACTGGCACACCATCATTTTCTTTTTAACCACATGTAAAAAGGAATACTTAATCCCCAAAGGACTTTGTTTAAAGAATCCTACTCTGTACACTTACAACACTTCTTATGCACAACGTTTATGCTGAAATACTTCTGAAAGGCTGCGGAACCACATTATCCATGTCTTCTGCAGCTCCAAAAAAAAGATTCAAATGGAAAGACAAATGCTGAAGAGCAAACTTACCAGGAATTTGGTCCTGGGAATGCAAAAATACTACAGAACACTACAACTATATGTGATAGACAACAAGAAAAAAGAAACTTCACAGACTTCGATTTAGAAAGGGGAGGTATTCACACACCAATCTAGTGCAAGCCAAAGCTAACAGGATGGATCAGAATATTGATCAGGAACCTGGTAAAGTCAGCTGTGTCATTAATTTTTCATTATACAAACATTATCAGTGGCATCACCAGTTCCCAAGGACCGGCACTCCGTAATTTCTTTGCAAAAAAGACTTCTTTATTCGTCACCCATATGTGACGCGCGTTTTGGCACAGACATGTGCCTTCGTCAAACAACAGGTGATAATGGCTCATTCCCGCAAGTAAAACACATCTTTTAAATGTTTTAAATAACCCGCCCCCTAATCACATGATTAGTCACATGACTGTGGCTAGAGGCAATCCGCCCCCTAGTCACATGACTAGTCACATGATTGTGACATCATATTGCTATGTGACACCAATACAAACAAAATTAGATATAAATGAAGCAAAGCAGAGTATGTATCCAAACTTGTACATTATTATTGAGCCTGAGTAATTAGGTCAGAGATCTATTATGTAAACCAAATACCCAATATATTACAGTATATATATTTAATCACCATTCGTTCCACAAGCTAATTTCAGATAAAGCTGTTCAATGTATACTCCTTGTTCACACCCTTGGGGGCAAGTGTTTCCAACCGATGGATCCAATATGCTTCACGTTGGTGGAGCATCTGAATCCGATTCCCTCCACGTCGGGGTAAGGTCACTTCTTCTATAATTTGAAAACGCAATTGTGAGATGCAATGTTTTTTCTCAATAAAATGTTGAGGAATAGGTAATATGGTGTTCTCTTTCCTAATGGTAGATTTATGTTTCCCCACTCGGTCTTTTATGCGCATTGTGGTCTCTCCAACATAGCACAACCCACACGGACATTTTAGTAAGTAAATAACAAAACTGCTGTCACATGTAAAGTGACCCCGAACTGGAATTTGTTGTCCTGTGTGTGGGTGTGATATGTTGGAGCCCTTAATGACGCTCGAGCAATGAACGCAGTTCAGACAGGGAAATGTTCCCTTCCTGACTGCAGAGAGAGTGAGCTGTCGTGAAAATATCCTGTCACTACCTATGTCAGCCCGGATGATCCTGTCTCTGATGTTCTTATTACGCTTGTAGCACATCATCGGTAATTCCCTAAATTCCTGGATTGTGGGATAGGCTCTCTGTAGGATGTTCCAGTGTTTGTTGACCACTGCTTTTATTCGATTTGTGGTTGCTCTATCGGATTTTCTACCTTATTCCTCTGTTCCTGTAGCAGCTGGGAGGGGTAACCTCTATCAGAATTTTTTTTTGTCATCTCCTGCATCCTAAGATTACGTGTGTCTGAATCCATTACAATTTTAGCCACTCTTTTAAATTGCGAGTATGGTAGTGATTTTTTTACGGCTGGAGGGTGATTACTGTGGAATGATAACAGGCTATTTCTGTCTGTTTCTTTGACATACAAGTCAGTTGTGATCCTGTCATCCACTCCCCTAATCACCCATGTATCTAGGAAAGACACACGTTGTAAATCTTGGTGCAGGGTGAATTTTGATTCAGATCTTATACTGTTAATGTAGTCCATAAAGATCATAAGGGTCTCAATGCCGCACCGCCATACGCAAAAAATATCGTCAATAAAACGTTTCCAAAATATGCAATGGTTTTGGTATAATGCATTTGGGTAGATGAACTCTCTCTCAAAGTGTGCCATATAGCAATTTGCGTATGGCGGCGCAGCATTGGACCCCATCACGGTCCCGCACCGCTGCTGGAAGAATGTATCCTGGAATAGGATGTAGTTACGTCGCAGAACAATGGAAACACCTGACTAAAGCAAGCACAGATTGCCAGGAGAGTATCTCCATTACTGAGTCTCAATTGATAGATTGTCTGAAGAAAGAGGACTTTGATACATTGAAATAGAAGATTACCAAACAATGTACCGAATTGCAAAGTTTAATTCAAATCACAAAGAGATCAAAGTATATTCGAGACATGGAGGATTACCAAAGAAATCAGGTCTACAGGTGGCAAGACAAATCCGGCACAGTGACATCACAACCACGATGACCTGGCCGCAGAGTAGGCACAGCGTCCTCGGATTCTGGAAGCGACTCTACAACTGGCCAACGCACAAATTTTTTAGGAACACGCAGACGCCCAAGAAGGCCAACACCAGGCGGGCAGGCCGACGGCATCATCGGGGACGGCGAAGCCTCATGTCTAACCCGGTCACAGGTACCCAGCATACCCTAGTATTAAACTTATCTTCTAAGAATCTTTCTCCGCTCCAAATTGGACTCGAAAAAGGACTATCTTTCAGTCCGACGGCTAGTCTGGACACATTTGGACTGGACATGGATTTAAACCGCTTTTTCCGTAATATACGGTTAAAAAGCCATTTTTCCAATGTAGTATCACATGATATTGTTTCACCTGATAGTACACAATCTATGTTAAGTTTGCAACAATTTGGTTTGAGGCTTAAGAGCCAATATATGCCTCCAAAAATATATCATCCGAGTGAAACTTACATACAGTTTGGTACAGCGTGATATTTCTATGCTAGTCACAAAATTTAAAAAAGGAAGACTATTATATACATCACAACTTCTCCGCTGAGGAGAGACAGGTAGTCAATCACTTGACAGATGATGACTCCCTGGTCTTTAAACCCGCGGATAAAGGGGAGCCCTCATCATATTGGACAAGGAATATTATGTAAAGGAAATACTGGGACAATTGTCTGATCACAACGTCTATGAAATATTGCAGGGGGACCCGGTCTGGGCAATTAAGCGCGAGTTACAGGATTTGGTTGACAATAATTTAAAACAGAATGTTATCGATAAAAAGTTAGCTGAATTTCTAATCAACCAACATCCTGTGACACCCGTATTTTACACACTCCCCAAGGTGCAGAAATCCTTGGAGCAGCCACCTGGACGTCCAATTGTTGCAGCCACGGACTCAGTCCTTTCCCCCCCTGCAATATTTCTTGATAAAGTATTGACCCCACTCACAAAAAAGGCCCCGTCATACCTTAGGGACACACAACATTTTTTAGAGACAATAAGGGAAATTGAGCTGTCACAAGATTGCATCCTAGTCACCCTAGATGTGTGCAGTTTATATACGAGCATAACTCACAACAAAGGCCTAAAGGCAATTCAAGCATTATTAGATGAGAGCACACACACGGAGGCTGAAAAGGATTTTTTTCTGTCTCTACTTTCCATTGTTCTGCGACGTAACTACTTCCTATTCCAGGATACATTCTTCCAGCAGCGGTGCAGGACCGCGATGGGGTCCAATGCCGCGCCGCCATACGCAAAATATGGCACACTTTGAGAGAGAGTTCATCTACCCAAATACCCATTGCATATTTTGGAAACGTTTTATTGACGATATTTTTTGCGTATGGCGGTGCGGCTTTGAGACCCTTATGACCTTTATGGACAACATTAACAGTATAAGATCTGAATCAAAATTCACCCTGCACCAAGATTTACAACATGTGTCTTTCCTAGATACCTGGGTGATTAGGGGAGTGGATGACAGGATCACAACTGACTTGTATGTCAAAGAAACAGACAGAAATAGCCTGTTATCATTCCACAGTAATCACCCTCCAGCCGTAAAAAATCACTACCATACTCGCAATTTAAAAGAGTGGCTAAAATTGTAATGGATTCAGACACACGTAATGTTAGGATGCAGGAGATGGCAAAAAAAAATTCTGATAGAGGTTACCCCTCCCAGCTGCTACAGGAACAGAGGAATAAGGTAGAAAATCCGATAGAACAACCACAAAAAATGGTAGAGAAAGGACAGAGAGTACCATTGGTAGTAAAATACCATCCCTGGATGGATCGAATAAAATCAGTGATCAACAAACACTGGAACATCCTACAGAGAGCCTATCCCACAATCCAGGAATTTAGGGAATTACCGATGATGTGCAACAAGCGTAATAAGAACATCAGAGACAGGATCATCCGGGCTGACATAGGTAGTGACAGGACATCTTCACGACAGCTCACTCTCTCTGCAGTCAGGAAGGGAACATTTCCCTGTCTGAACTGCCTTCATTGCTCGAGCGTCATTAATGGCTCCAACATATTACACACTGGACAACAAATTCCAGTTCGGGGTCACTTTACATGTGACAGCAGTTTTGCTATTTACTTACTAAAATGTCCGTGTGGGTTGTGCTATGTTGGAGAGACCACAATGCGCATAAAAGACCGAGTGGGGAAACATAAATCTACCATTAGGAAAGAGAACACCTTATTACCTATTCCTCAACATTTTATTGAGAAAAATCATCGCATCTCACAATTGCGTTTTCAAATTATTGAAGTGACCTTACCCCGACGTGGAGGGAATCGGATCCAGATGCTCGACCAACGTGAATCATATTGGATCCATCGGTTGGAAACACTTGCCCCCAAGGGTCTGAACAAGGAGTATACATTTAACAGCTTTATCTGAAATTAGCTTGTGGAACGAATGGTGATTAAATATATATACTGTAATATATTGGGTATTTGGTTTACATAATAGATCGCTGAACTAATTACTCAGGCTCAATAATAATGTACAAGTTTGGATACATATTCTGCTTTGCTTCATTTATATCTAATTTTGTTTGTATTGGTGTCACGTAGCAAGATGATGTCACAATCATGTGACTAGTCATGTGACTAGGGGGCGGATTGCCTCTAGCCACAGTCATGTGACTAGTCATGTGATTAGGGGGCGGGTTATTTAAAAGATTTAAAAGATGTGTTTTACTTGTGGGAATGAGCCATTATCACCTGTTGTTTGACAAAGGCACATGTCTGTGCCGAAACGCGCGTCACATTTGGGTGACGAATAAAGAAGTCTTTTTTGCAAAGAAATTACGGAGTGCCGGTCCTTTCATTTCATTTTGATGGGGATCCGACCTGCTGACCGTGCACCCGGACCTCAATGAAAGCACAGTGCCGTCCATTTTCTCTAAATTCATAGGAGAAGCAAATCTGACCCTGGCAGTTTTTGGGACGTTGTGACATCACATTGCCTCTACTCTTTATTGCTGCCGCTGCCACCACTTTACTTTTCTGATGTTACCTCCTTCTCAGCACCACAAACCGACTCTCAGGTCCTGTCCAACACACAATCATTATTATCAGACTCCTCCCCACCTTGTTTTATTAGACTGTTATATGTATTTTTTTGTTTCTACCACTGTCCCTACCACGACCACTGTATTTATAGGTGCCATTATTAATACTAACACAGCTATTCATGGGGCCCGTGCCTCCTCATGAACTTCCTCCTCATGGCAGTCCAAACATTTACTGTTCTCAAACAACTTATCAACACAATGACTCTACTGACTATCTTTTGTAGTGTGTGGTCAGGTTTTGTTGCCTCTCCTTAGGAAAAATGAAGGTGCCCCACTAGGAGTAGGCAGTGAAGACAAAGGCTTCACTGGTATGGTTTGACCCCCTGGCTCCAAGGCAAGGCGTCAGACTCAGAATTCATATGAACATAATTCTGCTTTAACTGAGAGGAATGAGTCATCCAATTCACAATGTCATCTTCTTTGTCCTGAATATTGTGGAATCTACACTTATCAGATGCCAGAAAGAACTGTGGCCTAATACTAATACTGGCCAGATGGTTCGTTCTGCTACTGCTGCTTCTACTCTTGGGTCTGGGTATTTTGTATGGCACTCTTCTGTTTTTCAGACATTTTATTATGAGGTCTATGAATGAAAAGGCACGGTGCTATAAATGAAAAGTCAAGGGTTTGATACACAGATTATGAAACGGTACTAGCAAAATTGCAAGTGTGTTTTCTATCATTTAAAGGCAGAAACACAAATATATCTCCCTCCCATTGTACAAACACACTGGTATTCACAATTTACTATGGTAATAATGCAATTTTTCAGTAAAATCACTTTGAAATGCAGTCTGATGCAGTAATGAGTCCGCTAACATGGATATAACAAGGTGATGTTTACACTAAAATGTCTTTGAACTATACATTCAATAGCAGTGATAACTGCAATTTTTGTAGTAAAATGTCTTTGAACTACACAGTCTGATGCAATAATGTATCTGTTAATGCAGATATAACAATGCACCATGTGCGGTGAAATGTCTTTAAACTGTGCGTACAATATCAGTCATAACTACAATTTTTGCAGTAAAACTACTTTGAACTACATGAGGTGATGCATTCATGTGTCCACACCAAAGTTTATAGAACATGAAAAAGAGATGCATGATAGAGATAGTAATGTATTGAGGTTTGCAGGCCTGTAATTGGTACATATACCATTGAAATGAGAAGATCACTACAGATTATTAATATTATTGCAAAGGAATGCTGGATGGATAGTAAAAACAAATGCTACGGGTCCCCTTGGTTTGAACAATGAAAATGACCTGAGTGTTTGTATATGTTTTTAAATTATGTTGTTGTGTTATGACTTATAACTATAGTGATGATGGCAGGAGGGGCGTATATTGTCATGTCGTGGAAGGCATGACAAAGTGTAGACAGTATGAAACAGCTCTTGCCTGATATATAACCCACATCCTTGACTGTTGTGTTTTTAAAAAGAATAAAGTACTGAAGTTTCAACATACGGAGAGTGCCGCTGCCTTTATCTCAGAAAACATGTCTTGTGGACTCTATTGGTTGAGCACAACCGATTCTCGCTGGTCTGATGGTTCAGCAACATAAACATAGCAAAGGCAGGTGCACTCTGCGGCAATACTAAACCCTCACACTGATGTTAAAATTGAGAGGTTAGTTCGACACATCCTACTAGGTGGACATATCTTAAGCTCGGACACCACGTCAAGGTCTCTCAAGTTGCCCGAGACCCTACCACTCAACCTACCTGTGCCATATGGGCGATACCAGGGGCCGTTGGGCATTAAGGGAGCGTAAGGCCTGACGCACAAACAGCTCACCAGTGACCTCCAGCATGAAACCAAGCTTGCAATGGGAGGAGGGAGGTGCCTGTGAGCCCCACCCGAGACCAACTGATATGGCCCAGAGCCTCCCAGGTGCACCTGAATGTAGCCTGTAGATGAAAAGCAGGCACATTTAAATTGGAGTTTATACACCTCCAAACATATAAACCATTAGAAAACGGGGGGTGGTGTTTAACATGCAGGATATGCTCAACCCATATGCAGTTGTGCATGTATATAGGGTAGGGTTTGTGAAATGTACAATTTAAATGTTGCTGTTTTAATGCTTATATAATAATTTTGGGTTATATTTATCACCAGTTGGAGTAACAAACTCAATAATAATCCTAATCATTTTATTCACAGATCTAAAATACCCATTGAAAATAAAAATATACTGATGATTAGAGTTGAGCGAACCCGAACTGTATAGTACCGCCGAATTTTGGGGTGTTCACGACTCGGACCCGAACATTTTCAAAAAAGTTTGGGTTCAGGTTCATTGTTCGGCGATTTCTTCCCGCTTTCTGAAGGGCTGCACAGCAGCCAATCAGCTAGCGTTTTACTTCTTGCCCTAAGAAGCCATCACAGCCATGCCTACTAATGGCATGGCTGTGATTGGCCATATGCAGCATGTGACTGAGCCTCTATTTAAGCTGGAGTCACATAGCGCCGCACGTCACTCTTCTCTGATTAGTATAAGGATAGGACGCAGCTGCTGTGAGGGCGAGATTAGGCAGGGAAAAGTCAGCAAAAGCACCTAATGAAGTGATCGATCTACAGCTGTGAATCATTCAACTTCTGCTAGTTAATTGCTCACTGGTTTTTAGGCTGCACAGAACGTTTTTTTTTTTTTTTTCTGGGGTGATCGGCGGCCATTTTGTGTCTTGTGGTGCACCAGCACAAGCTGCCACCAAGTCCATCAATCCATCAATCCTAGTTTTTTTTTTTTTGCTATATCCTACATCAGGGGCTTGGCTGTCACCCCTAGAAACTCAGGATATAAATTTCTATATTTTATTGAGGGGTTAAATTCAATTGCCAAAATAGCAATCCCCTAAATCTGGTGTCCCAGCAGTGGCAGGCCAATTTTAATAGTGTCCGGCAAAGGATGTATTTTGTTCTGGGGTGAAATTCAATTGCCAAAATAGCAATCCCCTAAACCTGGTGTCCCAACAGTGGCTGGCCAAGTTTAATAGTGTCCAGCAACGGTTATATAATTTTCTGGGGTGAAATTCAATTGCTAAAATAGCAATCCCTTAAATCTGGTGTCCCAGCAGTGGCTGGCCAAGTTTAATAGTGTCCGGCAAAGGATATTTTTTTTTCGGGGTGAAATTTAATTGCCAAAATAGCAATACCATAAATCAGTGGTTTCAGCTGTGGCTGGCTAAGTTTAATAGTGTCCGGCAAAGGATATATTTTGTTCTGGGGTGAAATTCAATTGCCAAAATAGCAATACAGTAAATCAGAGGTTTCAGCTGTGGCTGGCCAAGTTTAATAGTGTCCGGCAAAGTATATATTTTGTTATGGGGTGAAATTCAATTGCCAAAATAGCAATCCCCTAAATCTGGTGTCCCAGCAGTGGCCGGCCAAGTTTAATAGTGTCCGGCAAAGGATAGATAATTTTCTGAGGTGAAATTCAATTGCCAAAATAGCAATACTGTAAATCAGTGGTTTCAGCTGTGGCTGGCCAAGTTTAATTGTTGTCCGACAAAGGATAGATAATTTTCTGGGGTGAAATTCAATTGCCAAAATAGCAATCCCCTAAATCTGGTGTCCCAGCAGTGGCTGGCCAAGTTTAATAGTGTCCGGCAAAGGATATATTTTCTTCTGGGGTGAAATTCAATTGCCAAAATAGCAATCCCCTAAATCTGGTGGCCCAGCAGTGGCTGGCCAAGTTTAATAGTGTCCGGCAAAGGATTGATAATTTTCTGGGGTGAAATAATTGCCAAAATAGCAATACCGTTAATCAGTGGTTCCAGCTGTGGCTGGCCAAGATTAATACTGTCCGGCAAAGGATAGATTTTAAATTGTTGGGTGAAATATTACCATTTTTGCCAGGTACAAACCCATGCACTGCATAACTGACAGGGAACTTACAATTGACGGTTACATTTTTGCATGAAATAAAGCATTTTTGGGCTGTGAAGCCAAAGCTAGTCGCCAATAACAGTTTTTTTATTTTTTATTTTTAAAAAAAAAATTTGTGTAGACCCCAAAACATTGGGAAAATAAAAAAAATAAAAAAAAGTGTAAGTGCACGGTAGTATAACATTGGTTGGCTGAGGCCGGTATACATATCTATTCTGCATAAGGTACAATCAAGTACTGTGGGATCCATGCCTGGTTCTTTTTAATAAACAAAAGCTTGCCCACATTGTCTGCGGACAGACGGCTGCGCTTGTCTGTGATATTGCCACTAGCCATGCTAAACACACGTTCAGACAATACAGTGGCTGCAGGGTAGGCCAGCACCTCCAAAGCTTAAATGGCAACCTCAGGACATATGCCCAATTCTATGACCCCGAAGTTGAATGGGGCAGACCCGGTGGTGTAACTAGAAATGATTGGGCACCACAGCAAATTTTTGAATGGGGCCCCCTCCCCCAGTAATTTTTGCTCAAACCCCTTCCTTTCATGCCGCCATGCCTGAGGCTACTAAATATCGCTCTCTCAGACCAGACCCAGCAACTGTCTATACTGCCCTTGTATATAATTTCATTGTATAATACTGTTAGTCCTCCTCCTCCTCCTGGATGGACCCTTTCAAGGTCATGGCCCCAAAGCAGTTGCTTCCCCTGCTTCCCCTGTAGCTATTCCACTAGGCAGACCCAGCAGTCAGTACATGTACTGTTCCACCATGTTGCTGAAATGCTGCCTCCTGCTAAGATGTTCCAGATCTGCTGGTGGTGCAGGTTGTTGTGGTGTGATGACAAAGCTTTTCCACATTTTGCCCATGCTAACCCTGCCTTCTGAGGTGTTGCTGGTGACCCAGCTGCATTGGCAAATTCTTCCTCCTCCTTCTCTGCCTTCACCTTGTGCTTCCAATGAGTCCCCGGTGTCAGGTGTGAATGCCATCAGCAGCGTGTCTACTAGCGGGCTCATCTTCCTTTTACACTCCAGTGAGGGTATTAAGGACGGCGCGTTGTCCTTGTAGCGGGGATGCAGCAGGGTGGCCACCCAGTAATCAGGAAAAGTTAGAATGTGGCAGTAACTGGGCGGTCATTGCGCAGGCACTGCAGTATGTAGTCGCTCATGTCTGCCAGGCTACCCAGAGGCAAGGTCAAGCTATTCTCTTTGAGGGAGGTATATCGTCTGTCTCCTCTGTATCCCCCAGCATTCCTCCTACTCCTCTTCCTCATCCTCCATAACTGTGCCATAGCTGGACAATTGTGTTCCAGGCCAGGGCCTATGTTGGTGCAGATACCCGCCCTCTGAGCCACTTGTATTTGGTTGGCCTTAAGTTAAGGATAAGGCGTGTATATAGTTTTGTTTCTTTATATGGTTAGTTTAGTTGCCTTATAGTTATTTTAATATGTTTTTAAGTAAATTTGTAAATAGTTTGTTAATGGTTTGAGTGAAGGGGGGGGGGGTGTTGAGTGTGTAGGGTGTGAGGCTGTTTGGGTTTATTTTCCATCCGCTTTCTACACTGTCTATACTGCCACTGTTGAGGGGGCCCTGACTAAGTCTTTTAGTCCTCCTCCTCCTCCTGGATGGGCCCCTTCTAAGTCAAGGACCCAAAACAGTAGCTTCTCATGCTTCCCTGTAGTTACGCCCCGGGCAAACCCCGAAGTCAGAACGTGTACTCTTCCACCATGTTGCTGAAATGCTGCATCCTGCTAAGACGTTCCAGATCTGCTGGTGGTGCAGCTTGTTGTGGCGTGATAACAAAGCTTTCCCACAATTCGCCAATGCTAACCTGCTAACCCAGCCTTCTGAGGTGCTGATGGGGACCCAGCTGCCCGTGAGCTGGCTTGGGTGCCACCTTGCTGAGAACACGGTTCCTCCTACTCCTCCTCATCTTACTTATCCTCCTCATCCTTCAGAACTGTGCCCTGGCTGGACAATTGTGTTTTAGGCCAGGGACTATGTTGGTGTAGGAACTCACCCTTCGAGCCACTTGGATGTCACTGGCCTTAAGTTAAGGATAAGGCGTGTATATAGTTTTGTCTGTTTATATAGTAAGTTTAGCTGCATTATAGTTATTTTAATATGTTTTTATAAGAAAATTTGTAAATAGTTTGTTAATGGTTTGAGTAAAAGGGGGGGGGGGTTTGTGTGTGTTCGATAAACTGAATTGATTTTCACTGTCTGGTGTTTAGGAATTTCTGCACCCCATGTTCAGCACATTAGCGCACAACACCAGGCCGGGCTGGAGGCTCAGTGGCATGAACCAATGGTCGGTCTGTTGTTCCATGCCTGTCCACAGCTCCTGCACGGTGCGGGGTTTGTCCCACAAACACACAAGTTTTAAAACAACCTGCTGTCTTTTCCCGCTGGCTGTGCTGCTGTGATTGGGGAATATGTTGGAGGTGTGGCGACCTCCTTCTCAGTCGTGCACACTTGACTAGTGTTTCTGCCCTAGATGCTGGTTTTCAATCAGAGTGAGTATAAAGCTGAATGTGTACTCACATTGCCTGCTAGTAGCCATCTGGCTCCAGTAGGAGTGCACAGTGGGCTCGGCATGCATGTTGGTACCTGCATCCCTGGTTCTAATGGAGGCTGTTGCAGCACCAGAAGGGGTTAATAAGTAAGGTCTATCCCAGCGTGCATGCTGGGCTTACACTCCCTGGATTTTATGTGGCTGTCGTGGCCCATAACAGGTAAGACTTAGCGTTAGGAGGATTTTATGTGGCTGTTATGGCCTATAGTAGGTCAGATTTAGCGTTAGTACCCACTCTAGGAGACAACCGTGTCGGGGTGAGTGGGCTTACTACCTTTGATCAAAATGTAAACCAATGTCTCCACTGTTTGCATGCGATATCACTAATGTCCTCTTACAGCTCCCATCTTGGGCAGAGCTCTAGTTGCTGAGTGCTGTTATATTTTTGTGTTTGTATTTATATTTGCCATAACCTACGTGCACCTGCATACAGGGAGTGCTGACTGAAACCCCCTTTTTGTTTTACTTAGTATATGTTGGAGGTGTGGCGACCTCCTTCTCAGTCGTGCACACCTGACTAGTGTTTCTGCCCTAGATGCTGGTTTTCAATCAGAGTGAGTATAAAGCTGAATGTGTACTCACATTGCCTGCTAGTAGCCATCTGGCTCCAGGAGGAGTGCACAGTGGGCTCGGCATGCATGTTGGTACCTGCATCCCTGGTTCTAATGGAGGCTGTTGCAGCACCAGAAGGGGTTAATAAGTAAGGTCTATCCCAGCGTGCATGCTGGGCTTACACTCCTGGATTTTATGTGGCTGTCGTGGCCCATAACAGGTAAGACTTAGCGTTAGGAGGATTTTATGTGGCTGTTATGGCCTATAGTAGGTCAGATTTAGCGTTAGTACCCACTCTAGGAGACAACCGTGTCGGGGTGAGTGGGCTTACTACCTTTGATCAAAATGTAAACCAATGTCTCCACTGTTTGCATGCGATATCACTAATGTCCTCTTACAGCTCCCATCTTGGGCAGAGCTCTAGTTGCTGAGTGCTGTTATATTTTTGTGTTTGTATTTATATTTGCCATAACCTACGTGCACCTGCATACAGGGAGTGCTGACTGAAACCCCCTTTTTGTTTTTACTTAGTATATGTTGGAGGTGTGGCGACCTCCTTCTCAGTCGTGCACACCTGACTAGTGTTTCTGCCCTAGATGCTGGTTTTCAATCAGAGTGAGTATAAAGCTGAATGTGTACTCACATTGCCTGCTAGTAGCCATCTGGCTCCAGGAGGAGTGCACAGTGGGCTCGGCATGCATGTTGGTACCTGCATCCCTGGTTCTAATGGAGGCTGTTGCAGCACCAGAAGGGGTTAATAAGTAAGGTCTATCCCAGCGTGCATGCTGGGCTTACACTCCCTGGATTTTATGTGGCTGTCGTGGCCCATAACAGGTAAGACTTAGCGTTAGGAGGATTTTATGTGGCTGTTATGGCCTATAGTAGGTCAGATTTAGCGTTAGTACCCACTCTAGGAGACAACCGTGTCGGGGTGAGTGGGCTTACTACCTTTGATCAAAATGTAAACCAATGTCTCCACTGTTTGCATGCGATATCACTAATGTCCTCTTACAGCTCCCATCTTGGGCAGAGCTCTAGTTGCTGAGTGCTGTTATATTTTTGTGTTTGTATTTATATTTGCCATAACCTACGTGCACCTGCATACAGGGAGTGCTGACTGAAACCCCCTTTTTGTTTTTACTTAGTATATGTTGGAGGTGTGGCGACCTCCTTCTCAGTCGTGCACACCTGACTAGTGTTTCTGCCCTAGATGCTGGTTTTCAATCAGAGTGAGTATAAAGCTGAATGTGTACTCACATTGCCTGCTAGTAGCCATCTGGCTCCAGGAGGAGTGCACAGTGGGCTCGGCATGCATGTTGGTACCTGCATCCCTGGTTCTAATGGAGGCTGTTGCAGCACCAGAAGGGGTTAATAAGTAAGGTCTATCCCAGCGTGCATGCTGGGCTTACACTCCCTGGATTTTATGTGGCTGTCGTGGCCCATAACAGGTAAGACTTAGCGTTAGGAGGATTTTATGTGGCTGTTATGGCCTATAGTAGGTCAGATTTAGCGTTAGTACCCACTCTAGGAGACAACCGTGTCGGGGTGAGTGGGCTTACTACCTTTGATCAAAATGTAAACCAATGTCTCCA
Organism: Bufotes viridis; assembly: GCA_033119425.1. Lineage (NCBI taxonomy): Eukaryota > Metazoa > Chordata > Amphibia > Anura > Bufonidae > Bufotes > Bufotes viridis. The sequence goes on along the minus strand of CM065591.1, from coordinate 151,317,391 downwards.
CTGTTTGCATGCGATATCACTAATGTCCTCTTACAGCTCCCATCTTGGGCAGAGCTCTAGTTGCTGAGTGCTGTTATATTTTTGTGTTTGTATTTATATTTGCCATAACCTACGTGCACCTGCATACAGGGAGTGCTGACTGAAACCCCCTTTTTGTTTTACTTAGTATATGTTGGAGGTGTGGCGACCTCCTTCTCAGTCGTGCACACCTGACTAGTGTTTCTGCCCTAGATGCTGGTTTTCAATCAGAGTGAGTATAAAGCTGAATGTGTACTCACATTGCCTGCTAGTAGCCATCTGGCTCCAGGAGGAGTGCACAGTGGGCTCGGCATGCATGTTGGTACCTGCATCCCTGGTTCTAATGGAGGCTGTTGCAGCACCAGAAGGGGTTAATAAGTAAGGTCTATCCCAGCGTGCATGCTGGGCTTACACTCCCTGGATTTTATGTGGCTGTCGTGGCCCATAACAGGTAAGACTTAGCGTTAGGAGGATTTTATGTGGCTGTTATGGCCTATAGTAGGTCAGATTTAGCGTTAGTACCCACTCTAGGAGACAACCGTGTCGGGGTGAGTGGGCTTACTACCTTTTGATCAAAATGTAAACCAATGTCTCCACTGTTTGCATGCGATATCACTAATGTCCTCTTACAGCTCCCATCTTGGGCAGAGCTCTAGTTGCTGAGTGCTGTTATATTTTTGTGGTTGGGGAAGGTGTTACGCTGATTGGATGAGGAGGAGGTAGAGGAGGAGGAAGCCGAGTAGGAGGAGGAGGTAACAGGATACAAAGAGAATTGCCCATCAATCCTCGGGGGTGGAAGGACATTCGCAAAAATGCTATCCGCCTTTGGGCCAGCTGCTACATTTACCCACTGTGTTGTTGGTTATGTGGACGTTGCCACAGATAGTGTTGCTCAGTGCACACTTGATTTTGTCCACTACTTGGTTGTGCAGGGAAGGGATGGCTCGCCTGCAAAAGTAGTGGCGGCTGGGATACACGTACTGTGGTATAGCCACTGCCATAAGGTTTATGAAACTGTCCACCAGACAGAATGAAAGCATTTCAAAGGACCAGGAAGTTTGAAATAAGGCATTCAGAGCCATGGGTAGGGGGATACTTCCTCTTTCTATTTATTTTGCTCTCCAGTGTTTGGGAGATGGACAGCTGATAGCTGAACACTTCCATGGGATTTGGTGGAGATGGTTGGTGACAATAACAGATGTGGTGCCACATTCTCTGTTTGCTGGGTGACAGGTGCCTCTGTCACTCACTTGGGCTCAAGTTTAGAATGTTTATTTATTATTTTTCTGTATTTTATTTTATTTTATTTTAAGTCATTTCCCTATTCACATATGTTTGCAGGGCATTTACCTACATTTTGCTGCCTTTTGCAGCCCTCTATCCCTTTCCAGGGCTATTTTACAGCCATTTAAGTGCCCAAAAGTTCGGGTCCCCATTGACTTCAATGGGGTTCGGGTTCGGGGTGAAGTTCGGGTCAAGTTCGGATCCTGTACCCGAACATTCTCGTGAAGTTCGGGCGAACTTCTCGAACCCGAACATCCAGGTGTTCGCTCAACTCTACTAATGATGTCAAATAAAGATAGAGCTTTTAAAGGGCAGATCAGAGAGGAAGAAGAGATAGCTCTTTGGCTCAGTGTTGTGAAGTAACTTGTCCTGATGTGTGATTAGGACAGGTTTTGTGTGTACTAATAGGATCCCAGCCATTTTATTTCTCGTAATTATTGCTCTCTAGACAAAACGAGTCATTATAACGAATGAAAAGTATTTGGGAATATATTTATAATAAAGTAATATTTAAGAATTTTCATTTTCTAAATTCCAAGAAAACCCCTTTAAGTAACCATCACATTAATTGGTTATATTTATATAGTCTTCCATTCTAAATATATATATTTTTTTATAGTAATAGGCTTTTAAGGTTCTTAATTCCCGGAGAACCCCTTTAAGTAACCATTACATTAACTGCATTAACTGGTTACATTTATGTAGTCTGTCATTCTAAATAACCTAGAGGGTTTTTATAGTAATAAACATATAAGTGTCGCTCTTATTTGTCATAACACATATGTATGTGGAAATGCAGCAACATCAGCCTTCACCAAGTCAAAAACAAATGGATCCCAGTCTTGATGGAGATCACGTCCATGTAGACCTGAACTTGTCACTGGATACTTTATTGTGACTGTTTCCAGGCAACAATGCAAAGCCAAGGTTACAGGTATATATATATATATATATATATATATATATATAGAGAGAGAGAGAGAGAGAGAGAGAGAGATTTGCCTTATCCTTTTATCCTTACCAAAGTCTATTGTGAATGTCTCTATCCCTTTAGCTCTTCTCACTTACTTTATTGCACCTGACACTTTATATTATTTTCTATTTGTTACATTTTTGGGACTGCCTTCAGATGTCACTATCTCAAGTTATATCTCTTTTGTTTTTTCATGATTGAGTGTAAACATATTAAAGGGAGTCTCTCACCTGGAAAGTCACTGTTAACCACTTCGGCCCCACTAGCTTAAACACCCTTAATGACCAGGCACTTTTTACAATTCCGCACTACACTATTTTCACCGTTTATTGCTCCGTCATGCAACTTACCACCCAAATGAATTTTACCTCCTTTTCTTCTCACTAATAGAGCTTTCATTTGGTGGTATTTCATTGTTGCTGACATTTTGACTTTTTTTGCCATTAATACAAATTTAACGACATTTTTGCAAAAAAGATGAAATTTTTCACTTTTTGTTGTAATTTTTTTTTAAAAAAACTACATTTCTATATAAATTTTTCTCTAAATTTATTGTTCTACATGTCTTTGATAAAAAAAAAGTCCAATAAGTGTATATTTATTGGTTTGGGTAAAAGTTATAGCGTTTACAAACTATGGTGCAAAAAAGTGAAGGGGCATGGCCTGTGAAATCCTAAAGGTACTAATTGGATTTAGGGCCCCTTTGCGCATCTTGGCTGCAAAAAAGTGTCATTCATGTGGTATCGCCGTACTCAGGAGAAGTAGGGCAATGTGTTTTGGGGTGTATTTTTACATATACCCATGCTGCGTGTGAGAAATATCGCTGTAAACGACAACTTTTTACATTTTTTTATTCAAAGTTGTCAATTTACAGAGATATTTCTCTCACCCAGCAAGGGTATATGTAAAAATAAACCCCAAAACACATTGCCCTACTTCTTCTGCCAAGATGCGCAAAGGGGCCCAAATTCCAATGAGTACCTTTTAGGAGGGCATTTTTACGCATTTTTCTTCTCACATTTTAGGGCCCCTAAAATGCCAGGGCAGTAGAAATACCCCACATGTGACCCCATTTTGGAAAGAAGACACCCCAAGGTATTCCATGACAACTTTGAATAAAAAAATTTAAAAAGTTGTCGTTTACAGCGATATTTCTCACACACAGTATGGGTATATGTAAAAATACACCCCAAAACACATTGCCCTACTTCTCCTGAGTACGGCGATACCACATGAGTGACACTTTTTTGCAGCCAAGATGCGCAAAGGGGCCCTAAAACCAATGAGTACCTTTAGGATTTCACAGGCCATTTTTACGCATTTGGATTCTCACGCTTTAGGGCCCCTAAAATGCCAGGACAGTATAAAAACCCCACAAGTGACCCCATTGTGAAAAGAAGACACCCCAAGGTATTCCGTGAGGGGCATGGCGAGTTCACAGAATAAAAAAATTTGGCACAATTTTTTTTTTTTTTTTACAGTCTCATATTCCACTAACTTGTGACAAAAAATAAAATTTTGCATGAACTCCCCATACCCCTCACGGAATACCTTGGGGTGTCTTCTTTCTAAAATGGGGTCACATGTGGGGTATTTATACTGTCCTGGCATTTGAGGGTCTCCGCAATCATTACACGTATGGCCGGCATTAGGAGTTTCTGCAATTCTCCTTATATTGAGCATACGGGTAATGAGATTTTTTTTTCCGTTCAGCCTCTGCGCTGAAAAAAAAAATAAATGAACGGCACAGATTTTTTCATTCGCATCGATCAATGTGGATGAAAAAATCTCTGCCAAAATCACTGACTGCGGCGCGGTGGTCTGGGCGCTAGCTACCTAACAAGTAGCTAACTAACTGGCGGTGATAAGGGACCCTTATGCCCCATTGACACGTCCGAAATTCTGTTTGCGGAACAGAATTGTGGACCCATTCATTTCTATGGGGACAGACTTTGTCCCGCTCGGATCCGGAATTACGGATCCGCGCTTCCGGGTCTGCTTTTCCGTTCCGCAAAAATATAGAACAAGTCCTATTCTTGTCCGCAATTGCGGACAAGAAAAAGCATTTTCTATATAGTTCTGGCAATGTGCGGATCTGCAAAATGCGGAAAGCACATTGCCGGTGTCCGTGTTTTGAGGATCTGCGGATCGGATCCGTGGATCCGTGAATCCACAGATCCGCAAAACACATATGGACGTCTGAATGGAGCCTTACAAGGGGTGTGATCAATGACAGGGGGTGATCAGGGGTCTAGATGGGGTGATCAAGGGGTTAATAGGTGAGGGGGTGGGGGGTTAGTGTAGTGTTTGGTGCAACTTTACAGTGTTACCTGGTCCTCTGGTGGTCGATCCCAGCAAATGGGACCACCAGAGGACCAGGTAGCAGCTATATCAGACGCTGTTCACAAAACAGCGTCTGATATAGCTGTTTGATGCGATTTAATTCGCATCTACAGCCTGCCAGCGATGGATCATCGCTGGCAGGCTGTAGCTAAACTGCCGAGACGCGTTTCTCTGTGAACGCGCGCGCGCACGCGTTCACAGGAAGTCTCGGCTCTCACGAGATGACGCGCCGATGCGTCATCTCAGAGCTACAGGACCGCCCGCAGGACGCATCCCTGCGTTAGGCGGTCCTGTAGCGGTTAAATCAGACTCAATGTGTTGGAGGAATAGTTCAGCTGAATTACCTATCCATACAGACATCTCTTGCTTCATTCTGCAGAAAAAGTAATTTTATTTATTATGCAAATGAGCAGATAAGTGCATTGAGGGAGGGCCCAAGCCACTCTCTTTACTCTTGCTACTCCTGCTCCTTGTGCCAGCCCCTCCCTCTACTTTTTGATTGACAGGCAAGTTGACCCTGCAGGAACATGGCCATGTCAATCAAGAAGGAGAGGGAGGGACTTGCAGAGGAATCAGCATGGTGTTTCACTGTTTAAAATCAAATAGCAAATGCTAATCATGACAACCTGACTGGTTGAAAGTCAACAAGTAGTTGCTGTAGTGATACATTTGGAGCACAAGTGCCTTGGCCATAACTACATGTTGCCTCTTGGCCAATTGGCAGGTACTTTAAATATCATACATTATAGATGCTTTTTATTGAGTGTTGGATGTCAATGAAAGTTTTTTTTTGGGTGATGTGTGAAGCATTAAAAAAGATATCTCCTTTAAGATGAAGAATATTCAGAATTTCCAGTGCACTCCCTTTAATAAAGGTATTCCTCATGGTGAGCGATTTATCCAAAAGAGAAATCACCTCCCTTTGGGATTTACATAACTAGACATCAGGGGATACAGATTTTTAGATATTCTTTAGGACTTGTATAAGAAAAAATGCAATGGGTTGATTACAAGTATCTCGAGCATTAAAACATAACCCAGAGGGATGTCATGCAATAAGTTCCTCATTTGCTAACATCTGGGGCTCGTTAGCAACATCTTGCTACATGGGATTTCTGTCTTGTTACAATGACAGGCACAGAGAGGGTTTAGAGACTGAAAGCTCATTTTTCCTTAAAAGTAATCACAGTTCTACTTATAGGATCGTAATGGAAATGGAGACATAATCATATAATACAAACATATAAACCAGTATAATGTAAATTAATAGTTTTAGATAGCATAATACATAAACTGAAATCATCACAGAGTATGCTTTTATATTGCTGAATGGGAAAAAAGCTAATTTACATGTACAATATATTGCTGATTCTTTAGATCATATGAGGATGAATACAAAATAAATTAAAAAGATAAATTTAATTAAAATTTTAATACTCTTGTTACTGTAGCCAAGCAGGTCTATTCTAGTTTAAAAAAAAATACTACAGAAGACATTGGGTGTTTTAGGGTACGTTCAGACGACGACAATTGTCGCGCGACAACAAGTCGCACTATTGTCGCGCGACAATTTTTATAATGGGAGTCTATGGTGTCGCACTGCGACATGCGACATGCTGCGACTGCGACGCGACAGTCGCATGACGTGAGTTCTTGTCGGATTTTCTGTCGCAAGCCGCATGTCGCATGCGATATTTCGCCCATTGAATTCAATAGGAATCACGTGCGACTGCGACTTATATGCGACAGTCATGCGACAGAATGTTGTTTGGGTGTCTGGTTTGTGACCCAGACACAAGTTTATAAAAAGGAGTCATGGCCCCTTGTAATTTCACATGGCCTTTTTCTTTTGTGGAGGAAACTTCCATCTCAGAAGAAATGTTTGTCGCGCGACAAAACAAGCCAAAAAAGTCGCACGACAATCATGCGACTGCGTGTCGCCGCAAAGTCGCATCTAAAAATTGTCGCGCGACAATAGTGCGACTTTTTGTCGCGCGACAATTGTCGTCGTCTGAACGTACCCTTAGGGTCAGTCTGAAGTTCAGTAAAAGCAAAAGTTTAAATATACAAGTTACAACTTTTACAAAATCATATTTTTATTTTTTTTGCACATTAAGCTTAACAGGAGTGCTGTGGATTTTTCTTATATTATCTGGATACTTGATGAAGCTCAATAACACAGGCACCCACTTAATTTAGACTTTTTATAGGAGTGCTAAATGTATTTATATGAATGTGCTCAGCTTCTTCTGTGCAAAACATGCTGCCTGCAAATTATATTGCATTTAGTGGTGACAGGTCCTCTTTAATTTGCAGAAAAAAACTCAGGATGCAGTAATTTTAAGCATTTAAATCATTTCCAATAAATATACCTGTATGATTATTAGAAAGTATATGAAAAATATTTCAGTTTTCAGCAATCTGTTTAGCTCAATCAGGAATAATTGTTTATCATCCCACTTGAATACTGAAGTTTTTCTGTAAAAAGGAAATTAATCCTTTGATGGATCTTTTTATTTTCTGCATGCCTTAGAGCTCATGCATGCACCCTCTGAAGCAGCTCTCAGAGTCCCTACATGATTGTATTATAAGCTCTTAGCATTGCATTATATTGTGACTCAGTCATTAATCATATTGTGTGCCTCTGTATAAAAAATGTTGTGTTTCTTAAGCCTTCAGCTACAACTCCCACCATGCCCTGCAGTAGGCTGATAGCTGTGGACAGTCTTTGCATGCTGGGAGTTGTAGTTCTGCAACAGCTGGAGAGCCGCACTTTGCCGATCACTGTGATAGACCAACACAAAGTAGTAAGTATGTGTGAAGTAAAAACAAAATGAGACATGGTTTTCAAAAATTTTAATAAATAGAAATCTGAGACATGTAGCGTGCATTTGTATTCAGCCTCCTACATTCTGATACCCCTAAATAAAATCCAGTGTGACCAATTGCCTTCAGAAATCACCTAATTAATAAATAGAGTCCACCTGTGTGTAACTTATTCTCAGTATAACTACAGCTGTTCTGTGAAGGCCTCAGGGGTTTGTTAGTGAACATTAGTGATCAGACATCTTGAGAACCAAGGAACACACCAGACAGGTCAGGGAAAAATTGTTGAGAAATTTAAAGCAGGGTTAGGTTATAAAAAAAAATATCCCAAGCTCTGAACATCTCACAGACCACTGTTCAACCCATCATCCAAAAATGGAAGGAGTATGGCACAATTTCACACCTACCAAGACATGGCCACCCACCTAAACTGACAGCCCAGGCAAGAAGAGCACTAATTACAGAAGCAGCTTAGAGGCCCATGGTAACTCTGGATGAGCTACAGCTCAGGTGAGAGAATATCTCCACAGAACATCTATTAGTGTACTCACAAATCTGGCCTTTATTAAAGAGTGGCAAAAAGAAAGCCTATTTTGAAAGCAAGCCATGAGAAATCCTGTTTGCAGTTTGCCATGTAGGGGACAAAATAAATATGTGGAAGAAGTGCAAAACACTATGGCCATGATTTATCATACCTTCACTCCAGAATTCTGGCATCAAAAAGTCCCAAAATAGGGCATTTGCGACTTTTCACACTCATTTGCGCATAATTTTGAGACTTTTTTACATGTGTATACCACTCACTCCATTTTTGTAAAAATGGGCATGGTTAGCCATGTTAATGAGTTTCACTCCAGATTTATCATTGGGACTTTTTAAAAAAGTCGCAAAAAAGTCGCAAAAAAGTCCTAATTTCACTCCAGCGAGGACCATGCTTATCTTATGCGACTTTTTAATAGAACATGCGACTTTTTTGTAAATATGTGCGACTTTTGTAAAGCCGTTTACTGAAGGATGAACTTCTGCCATCAAACCACATTTATCACAGCATTAATGGACCATTAATAAATCTGATTGAGCCAAAAGTGACTTTGGACTTATGTGAAATTGGAGTAAGATGGAAGTGTAATGATAAATCTGGCCCTATGTGTGGAGGAAAACTAATACTGAACATCACACTGAACTGATCATCTCCACCGTGAAGCTTGATGGTGACAGCATCGTGCTGTGGGGATGCTTTTCTTCAGCAGGGATAGGGAAGCCAGTCAGCATTGATGAGAAGATAAATGGAGCTCAATACAGGGCAATCCTAGAGGAAAATCTGGTAGATGCTGAAAAGGACTTGAGACTGGGGCAGAGGTTCACCTTCCATCAGGACCACAACCCTAAACATACAACCAGAGCTACAATTGAATGGTTTAGATCAAAACAGTTTCATGTGTTAGAATGGCCCAGTCAAAGTTCAGACCTAAATCCCTTTGAGAATCTGTGGCAAGACTTGAAAATTGTTGTTCACAGAAGCTCTCCATCCATTCAGACTAAGCTTTAGCTATTTTGCAAAGAAAAATTGGCAAAAATGTCAGCCTCTAGATCAGGTATGCCCAACCTGCGGCCCTCCAGCTGTTGCAAAACTACAACTCCCAGCATGCCGGGACAGCCTACAGCTATCAGCCTGCAGCATGGCATGGTGGGAGTTGTAGTTTTACAACAGCTGGAGGGCCGCATGTTGGGCATCCCTGCTCTAGATGTTTAAAGCTGGTAGAGACATACCCCTAAAGACTTGAAGCTGTAACTGCAGGGAAAGGTGGTCCTACAAAGTATTGACTTAGAGGCGCTTCATACAAATGCATGCCACACTTTCCAGATTTTCATTAAAAATTTTGAAAGCCATGTATCATTTTCTTTTCACTTCACACATTCCTGTTACTTTCTATTGGTTGATGTCATAAAATCCCAATAAAATATATTGTTTGTGGGTTTTCAAGACATTGTATATAGCACCAAACAGGCTGCAAAAACATTTAGAGTCAGAGCCAGGGGCTTAGAAAAATAAATTTATGACCTCTTATGTATTATTGATTGTAAAATTAATTAATTAAGTGCATAGATTGTATTATATTTACTTTCACAGGAAATTAGGAAACTTTAGACATTTTCATATATTGTGCTGTATCAATCTAAGACCTTTATTTAGCAAAAAGTAGCGATAACTAGCAGGGCTGAAGATATGTAGTTGTAGAGTTAGATTTTGGTGGATGGAGTTGCAGTCAGAGTTGGACATTTGACTTACTGACTCCACAGCAATGGATTCAGCAAAGTAATGCATCAAATTAATGCCTAATGATATAACATTTTTGTTTACCTTTTTCTGCTGGCTGTTAGAAGTTATCCCCTATCCACAGGATAGGGTTGAACTATTAAATTGGTGAGGGTCCTACCGTTGGAACCCCACGATCATCAGAACAAGCACCCTATATGCCCTGCAACCCCCTTGAAATGAACAGAGTGGCCAGGTGCACATGCGCGTGGCCGCTCCATTAATTTCTAAGGGAATTCCAGAGATATCCAAGTCTATCTCCAGAATTACCATAGAAATGAATGAAGCAGCTGCATACATGTCCGACCACCGCTCTGTTCATTTCAGGGGGGCTGCATTGGGCACGTTTCCTGTTTTCATGATTGTGGGGGTCCCACAATATGTGAGTTCTTAGAAGAGCAGAGCAAGTGTGCATGCTGTGAGTTGTAGTTTCACAACAGCGGAGTGGCGGAGGTTGCCTACCCTTGTGGTAGCCTATAGGAATATGCAGCATGATGTTATTGCTGTTTTTTGCATGAAATTCCATAGACTTTAGTTTTCAATATGCCTTAAAAATGCATGCACAGTAGACAAAAGGATTTTCAAAACATTCGTAAAACACTATAAAAATCTATAACAGCTTTATAAAACCTCAACCATTTTACCATAGGTTTTATGTAGTTTATCTTTACATTACACGGTTAAATGTACGGTGGTTTACATCACATAATGCGGGTTGATCGGGCGGGTGCAGGAGCTGCGCCCGCCCTATCAGTGGCACGGACCTGGCATTCATTGACACCGGGCCCCTGCTGCATAACCCCTTGTATGCCGCTGTCAAAGTTGACCAGGACATACAGAGGGTTCGCGGAGGCTTCCCCATTGGGTCCCCACGCTGCAGTGGCGGGTACCCGATAAAAGAGAAGGCAAGCCCGATGCTTTTCATAGGCACAGGAGCTTGCCTTCTACGGAAGTCTGTGAGATCCAGCCCTTAGGCTGGGTCTCACAGGCAGGCTGACATGCATTGTATTACAATACAGGATGTATTGTAATACATTGCAGAGGGGATAAAACCCCAGAAGTTGAAGTCCCATAGTAGGACAAAAATAAAAAAAAAACTTTTAAAGTAAAAAAAAAATGTTTTTCATAATAAAAAAAATAAAGTTTCAAGTAAAAAAAAAATGTAATTTCCCAAAATAAAACACACAAAATTGTAGAAAAAAAGAAAAAGAAAAAAAAAAGAAAATATTGGTTATTGCTCTATAAAAATATCACATGATCCACCCCCTCACCTGAACGGCATAGAAAAAATTAAATAAAAACTGTACTAAAACAACAATTTTTTTGTCACCTTACATCACAAAAAGTGCAACACCAAGCGATCAAAAAGGCGCATGCCCCCCAAAATAGTATCAATTAAACCTCAACACAATCGGGGAAGAAAAGAAAGAAAAACTCTCTCAGAATATGGAGAAACTAAAATGTGATTTCACTAAAACATGCTGTTATTGTGTAAAACCTACATAAAAAAAAGTATACATATTAGGTATCGCTCTATCTGTAATAACCTGCTGTATAAAAATATCACATGAACTAACCCCTCAGGTGTACACCATAAAAAATAAACCGGTGTAAAAAAGCTATTTTTTGTCAACTTATATCACAAAAGTGTAATACCAAGGGAGCAAAAAGTCATATGCACCCCAAAATTATACCAATCAGTCATCTCATACCAAAAAAATGAACCCCTACATAAGACAGTCGCCAAAAAATAAAAAAAAGTATATGGAGACACTAAAAAATCCTTTTTTCAAAAATGCTTTATTATGTAAAACTGAAACAAACAACAAAAAAGTAGTCATATTTGGTATTGTTGCATCAGTAACAACCTGCTCTATATAAATAGCACATGATCTCTAACTAGAGATGAGCGAACACCTGGATGTTCAGGTTCGAGAGGTTCGGCCGAACTTCCGGAAAATGTCCGAACCCCATAGAAGTCAATGGGGACCCGAACTTTTGGGCACTAAAAAGGCTGTAAAAGACTCCCGGAAAGGGCTAGAGGGCTGCAAAAGGCAGCAAAATGTAGGCAAATCCCCTGCAAACAAATGTAGATAGGGAAATGATGACTTAACATAAAATAAAATTAACCAATATTAATTCCCATAGCACAGAATCAGGCTTCAAATCACCCACCAATGGAGAAGGTCGCTTACTATTATTTCGACCCCAGCATCCAGACAAAGGAGAGAGGTCCCATAGCAGAGAATCTGGCATCATATCAACCACCACAGGAGAAGGCCACTTTCAGTGACTTAGGTTTTAGCACCCAGACAGAGGAGACATGTCAGATAGCACAAGCATTACATTTATACCATCCAGCACAGGAGAAGGCCACTTTTAGTTACTTTGACCCCTGCACCCAGAAAGAGGAGAGAGGCCCCACAGCACATATTCAGGCATCATATCACCCACCACAGGAGTAGGCCACCATTTAGTTAATTTGACCCCTGCACCCATGTCAGCTGGTGCAAGCATCAGTTTCACATCACCCAGCACAAGAGAAGGCCACTTTGAGAGACTTTGACCCCTGCACCCAGACGGAGGAGAGAGGTTTTCACAGCAGAGAATCAGGCATTTAGATCACCCACCACAGGAGTAGGCCACCATTTAATGGGACCCCGGCAACCATGTCAGATGGCACAAGCATCAGTTTTACATCACCCAGCACAAGAGAAGGCGACTTTGAGAGACTTTGACCCCTGCACCCAGACGGAGGAGAGAGGTTTCACAGCAGAGAATCAGGCATTTAGATCACCCACCACAGGAGTAGGCCACCATTTAATGGGACCCCGGCAACCATGTCAGATGGCACAAGCATCAGTTTCACATCACCCAGCACAAGAGAAGGCGACTTTGAGAGACTTTGACCCCTGCACCCAGACGGAGGAGAGAGGTCCCACAGCAGAGAATCAGGCATCATGTCAACCACCACAGGAGTAGGCCACCTTTGTTTCTTTTGACCCCTGCACCCAGAAAGAGGAGAGAGGTCCCACAGCAGAGATTCAGGCATTTATATCAGCCAGCACAGGAGAAGGCCGCTTTCAGTGACTTAGGCCTTAGCACCGACACAGAGGAGACAGGTCAGATAGCACAAGCATCAGTTTTACATCAACCACCACAGGAGAAGGGCACTTTTAGAGACTTTGACCCCTGCAGCCACACGGAGGAGAGAGGTCCCACAGCAGAGAATTCAGGCATTTAGTCATCACAAGCCAGCTACCGCACCAGGAAGAAGGTCCACAGCAGTTCAGTGTATCTTAGCACAGAGAAGGCCGCCAGTGCTAGCCTTAGCACCGACACAGAGGAGACAGGTCAGATAGCACAAGCATCAGTTTTACATCAACCACCACAGGAGAAGGGCACTTTTAGAGACTTTGACCCCTGCAGCCACACGGAGGAGAGAGGTCCCACAGCAGAGATTCAGGCATTTATATCAGCCAGCACAGGAGAAGGCCGCTTTCAGTGACTTAGGCCTTAGCACCGACACAGAGGAGACAGGTCAGATAGCACAAGCATCAGTTTCACATCAACCACCACAGGAGAAGGGCACTTTTAGAGACTTTGACCCCTGCACCCAGAAAGAGGAGAGAGGTCCCACAGCAGAGAATCAGGCATCATGTCAACCACCACAGGAGTAGGCCACCTTTTGTTTCTTCTGACCCCTGCACCCAGAAAGAGGAGAGAGGTCCCACAGCAGAGAATCAGGCATTTCGATCACCCACCACAGGAGAAGGCCGCTTTCAGTGACTTTGGCCCCTGCACCCACACAAAGGAGACATGTCAGACAGCACAAGTATAACATTCATATCACCCAGCACAGGAGAAGGACACTTTCATGTACTTTGGCCCCGGCACCCAGACAGAGGGAAGGTTCATTTAACTCTGGGTTGCACCTCAAGATCCTACTTAATTTCAAAAATTGATTTTTCAATGAAGAAGTGGCCAGGAGTACAAGACAACATGGTTTAAGGCAGTTATTAAGGACTACTCTGCACAAGGGAGGGCCAGGTCTTGTGGGATCCATGCCTGGTTCATTTTTATAAACGTCAGCTTGTCCACGTTGGCTGCGGACAGGCGGCTGCGTTTGTCAGTAATGACGCCCCCTGCCGTGCTGAATACACGTTCAGATAAAACGCTGGCCGCCAGGCAGGCCAGCACCTCCAAGGCATAACATGCTAATTCTGGCCACGTGGACAATTTGGAAACCCAGAAGTTGAATGGGGCCGAACCATCCATCAGTACGTGGAGTTGTGTGCAGACGTACTGTTCAACCATGTTAGTGAAATGTTGCCTCCTGCTAACACGATCCGTATCAGGTGGTGGGGCAGTTAGCTGTGGCGTGGAGACAAAACTTTTCCACATTTCTGCCATGCTAACCCTGCCCTCAGATGAGCTGGCCGTGACACTGCTGCGTGGGCGACCTCTAGCTCCTCCTCTGCCTTGGCCTTCCACCTGTTCCCCTGAGACAGTTGGGAATGCTCTCAGGAGCGCGTCAACCAGTGTGTGCTTGTACTCGCGCATCTTCCTATCACGCTCCAGTGCAGGAAGTAAAGTGGGCACATTGTCTTTGTACCGTGGATCCAACAGGATGGCCACCCAGTAGTAAGCACACGTTAAAATGTGGGCAACTCTGCTGTCATTGCGCAGGCACTGCAGCATGTAATCGCTCATGTGTGCCAGGCTCCCCAGAGGTAAGGACAAGCTGTCCTCTGTGGGAGGCGTATCGTCATCATCCTCTGTATCCCCCCAGCCACGCACCTGGGATCTGCCTGCGCTGTGCTGGGTGCCACCCCGCTGTGAACCTGCTTCATCCTCATCCTCCTCCACCTCCTCCTCATCCTCCTCATCCTCCAGTAGTGGTCCCTGGCTGGCCACATTTGTACCTGCCCTCTGCTGTTGCAAAACACCTCCCTCTGAGCCACTTTTAACAGACTGGCCTGAAAGTGCTAAAAACGACCCGTCATCCTCCTCCTCCTCCTGGCCCTGGCCCACCTCCTCTTCCATCATCGCCCTAAGCGTTTTCTCTAGGAGACATAGAATTGGTATTGTCACGCTGATAACAGTGGCATCGCCACTGGCCATGTTGGTGGCGTAATCTAAACAGCGCAACAGGGCACACAGGTCTCGCATGGAGGCCCAATAATTGGTGGTGAAGTGGTGCTGTTCCGCAGTGCGACTGACCCGTGCGTGCTGCAGCTGAAACTCCACTATGGCCTGCTGCTGCTCGCACAGTCTCTCCAGCATGTGCAAGGTGGAGTTCCACCGGGTGGGCACGTCGCATATTAGGAGGTGAGCGGGAAGGCCGAAGTTCCGCTGTAGCGCTGACAGGCGAGTAGCGGCAGGATGTGAACGCCGGAAGCGCGCACAGACGGCCCGCACTTTATGCAGCAACTCTGACATGTCTGGGTAGTTGTGAATGAACTCTCGCACCACCAAATTCAGCACATGCGCCAGGCAAGGGATGTGCGTCAAACCGGCTAGCCCCAGAGCTGCCACGAGATTTCGCCCATTATCGCACACCACCAGGCCGGGCTTGAGGCCCACTGGCAGCAACCACTGGTCGGTCTGTTGTTCAATACCCCGCCACAACTCCTGCGCGGTGTGGGGCCTGTCCCCCAAACATATGAGTTTCAGAATGGCCTGCTGACGTTTACCCCGGGCTGTGCTGAAGTTGGTGGTGAAGGTGTGTGGCTGACTGGATGAGCTGGTGGAAGCAGAGGAGGAGGAAGCCGAGTAGGAGGAGGAGGCTACAGGAGGCAAAGAATGATGCCCTGTGATCCTTGGTGGCGGAAGGACGTGCGCCAAGGAACTCTCCGCCTGGGGCCCAGCCGCCACTACATTTACCCAGTGTGCAGTTAGGGAGATATAGCGTCCCTGGCCGTGCTTACTGGTCCACGTATCTGTGGTTAGGTGGACCTTGCCACAAATGGCGTTGCGCAGTGTACACTTGATTTTATCGGACACTTGCATGTGCAGGGAAGGCATGGCTGTCTTGGAGAAGTAGTGGCGGCTGGGAACCACATACTGGGGGACAGCCATGGCCATCAGCTGTTTGAAGCTGTCTGTGTCCACCAGCCGGAATGACAGCATTTCAAAGGCCAGTAATTTAGAAATGCTGGCATTCAGGCCAAGGGCTCGAGGGTGACTAGGTGGGAATTTGCGCTTCCTCTCAAAGGTTTGAGAGATGGAGAGCTGAACGCTGCTGTGTGAAATAGTGGAGACGCTAGGTGACGGTGGCGGTGGGGGTGGTGGTGTCGGTGGCACATCCTCTGTTTGCTGCTCGGCAGGTGGCAACATTCCTCTCGAGGCGGAAGCCGAGGCAGCAGTGGTAGAGGGAGCAGGGGGAGCCTGAGCGGGGTCCTTGTTTTTAAGGTGTGTACTCCACTGCAGTTCATGCTTTGCATGTAGATGCCTGATCATGCAGGTGGTGCTCAGATTAAGAACGTTAATGCCTCGCCGCAGGGTCTGATGGCGCAGCGTGCAAACCACTCTGGTCTTGTCCTCAGCACATTGTTTGAAGAAGTGCATGCCAGGGAACTCCTTGAAGATGCCTTTGGGGTGCTGGGTCCCTGTTGGCGCTGGCCAATAGCAGGCAAACTCTCTGGACGGCGGCTGTTCTGCTTTTGCCCCCTGCTCCCTCTTTGGCTTCGCTGTTGTCTCGGTCTCACCACTGCCTCTTCCTCTGAACTATTTAAGTCAGCGGCACGACCTTCAGTCCATGTGGGGTCTAAGACCTCATCGTCCTTTGCATCGTCTTCCACCCAGTCTTCCTCCCTGACCTCCTCCTGTTCAGTCTGCACACTGCAATAAGACGCGGCAGTGGGCACCACTGTTTCGTCATTATCAGAGACTCGGTCACTCTGCTGTGGTGGTATTCCCATGTCCTCATCATCTGGATACATAAGTGGTTGTGCATCAGTGCATGGAATGTCTTCCACCGCTGGGGAAGGGCTAGGTGGACGCCCCTGGGAAACCGTGCGAGCAGAGTCTTCAATAGGAATAAGAATAAGAGACTGCTGCATAACTTGAGGCTCAGCCAGTTTCCCTGATATGCATGGGGGTGATGTGACAGACTGATGGACTTGGTTTTCAGGTGCCACCTGTGCGCTTTCCGCAAAAGACTGGGGGGAAGACAATGTGGTGAACGTGCTGGAAGCACTGTCGGCCACCCAATCGACTAATGCCTGTACCTGCTCAGGCCTTACCATCCTCATAACGGCATTGGGCCCCACCAAATATCGCTGTAAATTCTGCCAGCTACTTGAGGGGGTTGGTTCACTACTTTGTGCGCCTGAGGCCGAACGGCCACGTCCTTTGCCAGCAATAGAGGCTCCACGGACACCACCACGACCGCGTCCTCGTCCCTTAATAGAATGTTTCCTCATTGTTGCGATTCAACTCGCACCACAATAAAATATATTATTTTTTAGCCCCAAAATTCCCACACTGGAAGATATAATTCCTTTTTCCGGTATTAATTACAAGAAGACTGCTGCAAATTGGACACCAGAATTTTTAATATGCTAGTTTTGGTACATAGTTTCCCACACGGGGAGATATAATTCCTTTTTACAGGAGTAAAAACGTGCGGCCTACTGTTTCTGGTCTAAATAACACCAGATTGATTAAATTGGCCTTTTTTTCACCAAAATTACAACACTGGACAATAATGCCTTTTTGCGGTATTAATTACAAGAAGACTGCTGCTAATTGGACACCAGAATTTTTAAAATGCTAGTTTGTGTACATAAATTCCCACACTGGAATATATAATTCCTTTTCCGGTATTAATTACAAGAAAACTGCTGCAAATTGGACACCAGAATTTTTAATATGCTAGTTTTGGTACATAGATTCCCACACGGGAGATATAATTCCTTTTACAGGAGTGAAAACGTGAGGCCTACTGTTTCTGGTGTAACTAACACCAGATTGATTAAATTGGCCTTTTTTTCACCAAAATTACAACACTGGACGATATAATGCCTTTTGCGGTATTAATTACAAGAGGACTGCTGGTATTTCAGAACACCAGAATTTTTAAAATGCTAGTTTTGCTAGATAAATTTCCCACACTGGGAGAAATATTGCCTAAGCCTTTTTACAGTATTAATTACAACAGGAGTGCTTCTTCTGGTCTAACACCAGAATAATTTTATTATTACGGTGAAAGCTTTTTTAATTTATATTTCTGGCACATAAAAAATATATATTTCTGGCTGACAGTATTGGACTCGGCTGTAGTGGCACTGGCTAGCCTAGCTGGAACAGCACATTCATGGGATTTGCTATCCAAGTGGGTTACTTTCAGTTTCACCACTGATATATTAAATATCTTTGCAGTTAGTATGGGTGACACAAGCACAGCCAAACCCCTGATGTAGTATATCTATGAAAAAATTGACTATTACATGAGATTAATGGACGTTGTGGCAGCTTTTGCTGTAGCACCACAAGTCCCAAAATGGCCGCCGCCTATCAGCCCAGTAACATGTGCCAGAAAACGGTCTGCCCAGCCAGAAAAAAAATAGACTTTGACTGAGCAGCTGAATCGCTGTTGTTCTGATTCACAGGTGTAGATTTTACACTTCTTTGGAGCTTTGGTTTAGACTCTGTGGCAGCTTGTGCTGGCGCACAGCAAGTCCCAAAATGGCCACCGCCGGTCAGCCCAGTTACATGTGCCAGTAAAAATCGCTCTGGCCAGTCTCAACAAAATAGTGACTTTCAGTGAACAGCTCAGCTGAGTTGTTCTGATGCACAGGTGTAGAAAGGTAGATCATTCAATCACTTCTTTATCCCTTCCTATCTCGCCCTCACAGAAGCTGCATCCTCTCCCTACACTAGTCAGAGCAGTGTGACGTGCGGCGCTACATGACTCCAGCTTAAATAGAGGCTGGGTCACATGCTGCACTTGGCCAATCACAGCCATGCCATTAGTCGGCATGGCTGTGATGGGCTCTTAGGGCAAGAAGTAAAACGCTAGCTGATTGGCTGCTATGCAGCCCTTCAGAAAGCGGGAAGAAATCGACGAACACCGGACCCGAACCCGAACTTTTTTGAAAATGTCCGTGTTCGGGTCCGTGTCACGGACACCCCAAAATTCGGTACGGATCCGAACGATTTTCGAACTGTTCGCGCAACACTAGATCTAACCTGTCAGATGAACATTGTAAAAAATAAAAAATAAAAACTGTGCTAAAACTTTTTTTGTCACCTTACATCACAAAAAGTGCAACACCAAGCGATCAAAAGGCGTGTAAAACTAAAATAAATAAAAAAGTATACATATTATGCATCGCTGTATCTGTAAGAACCTGCTGTATAAAAATATCACATAAATTAGCCTCTCAGGTGAACACCGTAAAAAATAAAAATAAAAACTGTGTAAAAAAAAAAAAACATTTATTGTCAACTTACATCACAAAAAGTGTTATACCAAGCGATCAAAAAATCATACAAATCAAACCATCATCTCATACCAAAAAAAATGAGCCCCTGCATAAGACAGTCGCCAAAAAATAAAAATAAATTATATGGAGACACTAATAATTTTTTTCAAAAATGCTTTATTATGCAAAACTGAAACAACCAAATAAAGTAGTCATATTTGGTATTGTCGCATCCGTAACAACCCGCTCCATATAAATAGCACATGATCTAACCTGTCAGATGAACATTGTAAAAAACAGCTATTTTTTGTTACCTTGGCCCGGAAAAAGTGCAACATAGAGCAACCAAAAATCATATGTACACTAAAATAGTACCAACAAAATTGCCACCTTATGCCGTAGTTTCCAAAATAGGAGTTTCTACTCTAGGGGTGCATCAGGTGGTCTTCAAATGTGACATGGCAACTTAGAATTATCCCAGCGAAGATTTGCCTTCCAAAAACCATATGGTGTTTCTTTTAGAGTTGAGTGAACACCTGGATGTTCGTGTTCGAGAAGTTTGGCCGAACCTCCCGAAAATGTTCGGGTTCGGGATCCGAACCCGACCCGAACTTCATCCCGAACCCCATTGAAGTCAATGGGGACCCAAACTTTTGGGCACTAAAAAGGCTGTATAATAGTCCAGGAAAAGGCTAGAGGGCTGCAAAAGGCAGAGAAATGTAGGTAAATGCCCTGCAAACAAATGTGGATAAGGAAATGAATTAAAATAAAATAAAATAAATAAAAATTAACCAATATCAATTGGAGAGAGGTCCCATAGAAGAGAATCAGGCTTCAAGTCACCCACCAATGGAGAAGGTCACTTTCTGTTATTTCAGCCCAGCACCCAGACAGAGGAGAGCGGTCTCACAGCATGGAATAAGGCGTCATATCACCCACCACTGGAGGAGGCCACTTTTAGTTATTTAGGCCCCAGCACCCAGACAGAGAAGAGAGGTCCCACAGCAAGGAATCTTGCGTCATATCACCCACCACTGGAAAAAGCCACTTTTAGTTATTTCGGCCCCAGCACCCAGACAGAGGAGAGAGGTCCCACAGCAAGGAATCATGCGTCATATCACCCACCACTGGAGAAAGCCATTTTCAGTTATTTAGGCCCCAGCACCCAGACAGAGGAGAGAGGTCCCACAGTAAGAAATAAGGCGTCATATCGCCCACCACTGGAGAAAGCCACTTCCAGATATTTAGCCCACGGCACCCAGACAGAGGAGAGGTCACATGGCAGACGATCAGGCTTCATGTCACCCACCATTGTAACAGGCCACTTTCAGTTCTTTAGGCCCCCGGTGCCTAGATTGAGGAGAGGTTCATTCAACTTCGGGTTGCACCGCAAGATCATGGTAAAGTTAAAAAAATGAGGAATCAATAAAGAAATGCCACGGAGTACAAGAATACATGGCTGAGGGCCAGGCAGTAATAAATGTCTAATTGGCACAAGGGAGGGAAAGGTCCTGTGGGATCCATGCCTGGTTCATTTTTATGAATGTCAGCTTGTCCACGTTGGATGTGGACAGACGGCTACGTTTGTCAGTAATGACGCCCTTTGCAGTGCTGAATACACGTTCAGACCTCCTCCTCATCCTCCTCATCCTCCAGTAGTGGTCCCTGGCTGGCCACATTTGTACCTGCCCTCTGCTGTTGCAAAACACCTCCCTCTGAGCCACTTCTAACAGACTGGCCTGAAAGTGCTAAAAACGACCCGTCATCCTCCTCCTCCTCCTGGCCCTGGCCCACCTCCTCTTCCATCATCGCCCTAAGCGTTTTCTCTAGGAGACATAGAATTGGTATCGTCACGCTGATAACAGTGGCATCGCCCCTGGCCATGTTGGTGGCGTAATCTAAACAGCGCAACAGGGCACACAGGTCTCGCATGGAGGCCCAATCATTGGTGGTGAAGTGGTGCTGTTCCGCAGTGCGACTGACCCGTGCGTGCTGCAGCTGAAACTCCACTATGGCCTGCTGCTGCTCGCACAGTCTCTCCAGCATGTGCAAGGTGGAGTTCCACCGGGTGGGCACGTCGCATATTAGGAGGTGAGCGGGAAGGCCGAAGTTCCGCTGTAGCGCTGACAGGCGAGTAGCGGCAGGATGTGAACGCCGGAAGCGCGCACAGACGGCCCGCACTTTATGCAGCAACTCTGACATGTCTGGGTAGTTGTGAATGAACTCTCGCACCACCAAATTCAGCACATGCGCCAGGCAAGGGATGTGCGGCCAAACCGGCTAGTCCCAGAGCTGCCACGAGATTTCGCCCATTATCGCACACCACCAGGCCGGGCTTGAGGCCCACCGGCAGCAACCACTGGTCGGTCTGTTGTTCAATCACCCCGCCACAACTCCTGCGCGGTGTGGGGCCTGTCCCCCAAACATATGAGTTTCAGAATGGCCTGCTGACGTCTACCCCGGGCTGTGCTGAAGTTGGTGGTGAAGGTGTGTGGCTGACTGGATGAGCTGGTGGAAGCAGAGGAGGAGGAAGCCGAGTAGGAGGAGGAGGCTACAGGAGGCAAAGAATGATGCCCTGTGATCCTTGGCGGCGGAAGGACGGCGCCAAGGAACTCTCCGCCTGGGGCCCAGCCGCCACTACATTTACCCAGTGTGCAGTTAGGGAGATATAGCGCCCCTGGCCGTGCTTACTGGTCCACGTATCTGTGGTTAGGTGGACCTTGCCACAAATGGCGCTGCGCAGTGCACACTTGATTTTATCGGACACTTGCATGTGCAGGGAAGGCATGGCTGTCTTGGAGAAGTAGTGGCGGCTGGGAACCACATACTGGGGACAGCCATGGCCATCAGCTGTTTGAAGCTGTCTGTGTCCACCAGCCGGAATGACAGCATTTCAAAGGCCAGTAGTTTAGAAATGCTGGCATTCAGGCCAAGGGCTCGAGGGTGACTAGGTGGGAATTTGCGCTTCCTCTCAAAGGTTTGAGAGATGGAGAGCTGAACGCTGCTGTGTGAAATAGTGGAGACGCTAGGTGACGGTGGCGGTGGTGGTGGTGGTGTCGGTGGCACATCCTCTGTTTGCTGCTCGGCAGGTGGCAACATTCCTCTCGAGGCGGAAGCCGAGGCAGCAGCGGTAGAGGGAGCAGGGGGAGCCTGAGCGGGTTCCTTGTTTTTAAGGTGTGTACTCCACTGCAGTTCATGCTTTGCATGTAGATGCCTGATCATGCAGGTGGTGCTCAGGTTAAGAACGCTAATGCCTCGCCTCAGGGTCTGATGGCACAGCGTGCAAACCACTCTGGTCTTGTCCTCAGCACATTGTTTGAAGAAGTGCCATGCCAGGGAACTCCTTGAAGATGCCTTTGGGGTGCTGGGTCCCTGTTGGCGCTGGCCAATAGCAGGCGAACTCTCTGGACGGCGGCTGTTCTGCTTTTGCCCCCTGCTCCTCTTTGGCTTCGCTGTTGTCTCGGTCTCACCACTGCCTCTTCCTCTGAACTATTTAAGTCAGCGGCACGACCTTCAGTCCATGTGGGTCTAAGACCTCATCGTCCTCTGCATCGTCTTCCACCCAGTCTTCCTCCCTGACCTCCTCCTGTTCAGTCTGCACACTGCAATAAGACGCGGCAGTGGGCACCACTGTTTCGTCATTATCAGAGACTCGGTCACTCTGCTGTGGTGGTATTCCCATGTCCTCATCATCTGGATACATAAGTGGTTGTGCATCAGTGCATGGAATGTCTTCCACCGCTGGGGAAGGGCTAGGTGGACGCCCCTGGGAAACCGTGCGAGCAGAGTCTTCAATAGGAATAAGAATAAGAGACTGCTGCATAACTTGAGGCTCAGCCAGTTTCCCTGATATGCATGGGGGTGATGTGACAGACTGATGGACTTGGTTTTCAGGTGCCACCTGTGCGCTTTCCGCAAAAGACTGGGGGGAAGACAATGTGGTGAACGTGCTGGAAGCATTGTCGGCCACCCAATCGACTAATGCCTGTACCTGCTCAGGCCTTACCATCCTCATAACGGCATTTTTATGAATGTCAGCTTGTCCACGTTGGATGTGGACAGACGGCTACGTTTGTCAGTAATGACGCCCTTTGCAGTGCTGAATACACGTTCAGACAAAACGCTGGCCGCCGGGCAGGCCAGCACCTCCAAGGCATAAAATGCTAACTCTGGCCATGTGGACAGTTTGGAGACCCAGAAGTTGAATGGGGCCGAACCATCAGTCAGTACGTGGAGGGGTGTGCAGACGTACTGTTCAACCATGTTAGTGAAATGCTGCCTCCTGCTAACACGTTCCATATCAGGTGGTGGTGCAGTTAGCTGTCGCGTGGTCAAAACTTTTCCACATTTCTGCCATGCTAACCCTGCCCTCAGAGGAGCTGGCCGTGACACAGCTGCGTTGGCGACCTCTTACTCCTCCTCTGCCTTCGCCTTGGGCTTCCACCTGTTCCCCTGTGACATTTGGGAATGGTCTCAAGAGCGCGTCTACCAGCGTGCGCTTGTACTCGCGCATCTTCCTATCACGCTCCAGTGCAGGAAGTAAGGTGGGCACATTGTCTTTGTACCGGGAATCCTGCAGGGTGGCAACCCAGTAGTCCGCACACGTTAAAATGTGGGCAACTCTTCTGTCGTTGCGCAGGCACTGCAACATGTAGTCACTCATGTGTGCCAGTCTCCCCAGAGGTAAGGACAAGCTGTCCTCTGTGGGAGGTGTATCGTCATCGTCTTCCGTATCCCCCCAGCCACTCACCAGTGATGGGCCTGAGCTGTATCCGGTGCCACCCCGCTGTGAATCTGCTTCATCCTCCTCCACCTCCACCTCTTTCTCCTCATCCTCCAGTAGTGGGCCCTGACTGCCCACATTTGTACCTGGCCTCTGCTGTTGCAAAAAAACTCCCTCTGAGCCACTTCTAACAGACTGGCCTGAAAGTGCTAAAAATGACCCCTCATCCTTCTCCTCCTCCTCCTCCTGGGCCACCTCCTCTTCCATCATCGCCCTAAGCGTTTTCTCAAGGAGACATAGAAGTGGTATTGTAATGCTGATAACGGTGTCATCGCCACTGGCCATGTTGGTGGAGTACTCGAAACAGCGCAACAGGGCACACAGGTCTCGCATGGAGGCCCAATCATTGGTGGTGAAGTGGTGCTGTTCCGCAGTGCGACTGACGCGTGCATGCTGCAGCTGAAACTCCACTATGGACTGCTGCTGCTCGCACAGTCTCTCCAGCATGTGCAAGGTGGAGTTCCACCTGGTGGGCACGTCGCATATGAGGCGATGATCGGGAAGGCCGAAGTTACGCTGTAGCGCAGACAGACGAGCAGTAGCAGGATGTGAACGCCGGAAGCGTGCACAGACGGCCCGCACTTTATGCAGCAGCTCTGACATGTCGGGGTAGTTGTGAATGAACTTCTGCACCATCAAATTCAGCACATGCGCCAGGCAAGGGATATGCGTCAAACCGGTTAGTCCCAGAGCTGCGACGAGATTTCGCCCGTTATCGCACACCACCAGGCCGGGCTTGAGGCCCACAGGCAGAAACCACTGGTCGGTCTGTTGTTCAATACCCCGCCACAACTCCTGCGCGGTGTGGGGCCTGTCCCCCAAACATATGAGTTTCAGAATGGCCTGCTGACGTTTACCCCGGGCTGTGCTGAAGTTGGTGGTGAAGATGTGTGGCTGACTGGATGAGCTGGTGGAAGCAGAGGAGGAGGAAGCCGAGTAGGAGGAGGAGGCTACAGGAGGCAAAGAATGATGCCCTATGATCCTTGGCGGCGGAAGGACATGCGCCAAGGAACTCTCCGCCTGGGGCCCAGCCGCCACTACATTTACCCAGTGTGCAGTTAGGGAGATATAGCGTCCCTGGCGTGCTTACTGGTCAACATATCTGTGGTTAGGTGGACCTTGCTGTTGCGCAGTGCACACTTGATTTTATCGGATACTTGGTTGTGCAGGGAAGGCACGGCTGTCTTAGAGAAGTAGTGTCGGCTGGAAACAACATACTGTGGGACAGCCATGGCCATCAGCTGTTTGAAGCTGTTTGTGTCCACCAGCCTGAATGACACCATTTCAAAGGCCAGTCGTTTAGAAATGCTGGCATTCAGGCCCAGGGCTCGAGGGTGGCTAGGTGGGAATTTACGCTTTCTCTCCCAGGTTTGTGAGATGGAGAGCTTAACGCTGCCGTGTGACATGGTGGAGATGATTGGTGACGCAGGTGGTGGTGTCGGTGGCACATCCTCTGTTTGGTGGGCGGCAGGTGCCAACATTCCTGCCGAGGCGGAGGAAAAGGCCGAGGCAGCAGCAGAAGAGGGAGCAGGGGGAGCCTCAGTGAGTTCCATGTTTTTAAGGTGTTTACTCCACTGCAGTTCATGCTTTGCATGTAGATGCCTGGTCATGCAGGTTGTGCTAAGGTTCAGAACGTTAATGCCTCGCTTCAGGCTCTGATGGCACAGCGTGCAAACCACTCGGGTCTTGTCGTCAGTACATTGTTTAAAGAAGTGTTATGCCAAGGATCTTCTTGAAGCTACCTTTGGGGTGCTCGGTCCCAGGTGGCGGTGGCCAGTAGCAGGTGAACTCTCTTGGCGGCGGCTGTTCTGCTTTTGCTCCCTGCTCCCTCTTTTGCTACGCTGTTGGCTCAGTCTCACCACTCCCATTTCCTCTGAACTATGAAAGTCAGTGGCACGACCTTCATTCCATGTGGGGTCTAGGACCTCATCGTCCCCTGCATCGTCTTCCACACAGTCTTCCTCCCTGACCTCCTGTCCGGTCTGCACACTGCAAAAAGACGCAGCAGTTGGCACCTGTGTTTCGTCATCATCAGAGACGTGCGGACTGTGATGAGGTGTTATTCATATGTCCTCATTATCAGGAAACATAAGTGGTTGTTCATCAGTGCATTCTATGTCTTTCACCACTGGGGAAGGGCTAGTGGATTCCCTTGGGAAAGCCTGCCAGCAGAGTCTTCAAACAGCATAAGAGACTGCTGCATAACTTGAGGCTCAGACAGTTTCCCTGATATGCATGGGGGTGATGTGACAGACTGATGGGCTTGGTTTTCATGCACCACCTGTGCGCTTTCTGCAGAAGACTGGGTGAGAGATAATGTTGTGAACGTGCTGGATCCACTGTCGGCCACCCATATGACTAGCACCTGTACTTTCTCAGGCCTTACCATCCTTAGAACTGCATTGGGCCCCACCAAACATCGCTGTAAATACTGGCGGGAACTGGAACCTGAGGTAGTTGGTTCACTAGGACGTGTGGCTGTGGTAGAATGGCCACGTCCTCTCCCAGCACCAGAGGGTCCACTAACACCACCACGACCGCGTCCCTTACTAGATGTTTTCCTCATTGTTACCGTTCACCAAGCACCACAATAAAAAAAAAAAAAATTTGGCTCAAGGTATTGATTTCAAATTCAGGCCTTTTTTCACAGGCACCTAACACGATCTGGCTATCTATTTCTGTACTGTATTACATTAATCCAGGTACAGCAGTAACCACAGATTTAGGGGAATATCAATTGTAGGCCTAGTATTTAGGCCCTGGATGAAAGGTATCCTTTTATGGACAGATTTACACTTGGAGATGCACAGTAGCGTATAAAAAAATATGTATGATTATGCCTTCAGCAATTGTATTTTAACACTTTGTGTAATATTTCCCTTTAACGGACAGAAATACAATGGGAGATGCACGGAGGCGTGTGAAGTTATTGAGGATGACACTCTCAGCACTTGTATATACACCTTGAGTGTAATATACCCTTTTACAGACAGATTAACACTTGGACTGCAACAGCTGGAACACCAGATTCAGGGTATTGCTATATTGGCAAGTGAATTTCACCCCAGAACAAAATCTATTCTTTGACGGATACTATTAAACTTGGCCAGCCACAGCTGAAACCACTAATTTATGGTATTGCTATTTTGAAAATTGAATTTCACCCCAGAATTAAATATACCCTTTTATGGACAGATCTAAACTAGGCCTGCAACTTCTGGAACACCATATTCAGGGTATTGCTATTTGGGGAATTAAATTTCACCCCAGAACAAAATCTATCCTTTGCCATATACTATTAAACTTGGCCAGCCACTGCTGGGAAAGCAGATTTACTGTATTTCTATTTTTGCTACTGACTTTCACCCCAGAAAATAATATACCCTTTTACGGACAGATTTAAACGAAGCCTGCAATAGCTGGAACAACAGTTTTACTGTATTTCTATTTTTGCAACTGAATTTCACCGCAGAAAATAATATATCCTTTGCCAGACACTATTAAACTTGGCCAGCCACAGCGGAAACCACTGATTTATGGTATTGCTATTTTGGCAATTGAATTTGACCACAGAAAAAAAAAAATATCTTTTGCCGTACACTATTAAACTTGGCCAGCCACTGCTGGAACACCAGATTTGCGGTATTGCTATTTTGGCAATTGAATTTCACCCCAGAAAAAAATATATCCTTTGCCGTACACTATTAAACTTGGCCAGCCACAGTTGAAACCACTGATTTATGGTATTGCTATTTTGGCAATTTAATTTCACCCCAGAACAAAATATATCCTTTGCCGTACACTATTAAACTTGGGCAGCCACAGCTGAAACCACTGATTTATGGTATCGCTATTTTGGCAATTGAATTTCACCCCAAAACAAAATATATCCTTTGCAGGACACTATTAAACTTGGCTAGCCACAGCTGAAACCACTGATTTATGGTATTGCTATTTTGGCAATAGAATTTCACCCCAGAACAAAATATATTCATTGCAGGACACTATTAAACTTGGCCAGCCACAGCTGAAACCACTGATTTATGGTATTGCTATATGGTCAATTGAATTTCACCAGAGAAAAAAATATACCCTTTTACGGACAGATCTAAACTAGGCCTGCAACAGCTGGAACACCAGATTCATGGTATCGCTATTTTGGCAATTGAATTTCACCCCAGAACAAAATCTATCCTTTGACGTACACTATTAAACTTGGCCACTATTAACTGTATTTCTATTTTTGCTACTGACTTTCACCCTAGAAAATAATATACCCTTTTATGGACAGATTTAAACGAAGCCTGCAACAGCTGGAACAACAGTTTTACTGTTTTTCTATTTTTGCAACTGAATTTCACCGCAGAAAAATAATATATCCTTTGCCGGACACTATTAAACTTGGCCAGCCACAGCTGAAACCACTGATTTATGGTATTGCTACATGGTCAATTGAATTTCACCAGAGAAAAAAATATACCCTTTTACGGACAGATCTAAACTAGGCCTGAACACCAGATTCATGGTATCGCTATTTTGGCAATTGAATTTCACCCCAGAACAAAATCTATCCTTTGACGTACACTATTAAACTTGGCCACTATTAATTGTACTGAGTCAGTAAGTTAACGAATATGGATGGAATTATTTAGCAATGCTAAGTTGAAACGGCAATGCGATTAAGCAGATATATAATAATCGCATTGCGATTTCAACTTAATTCTCACATCCGACAGTACATTCTACTGGAGGACGCGTTCCCATGGTGATCGGTAGCTCAAAGTTGTAATCGCAATGCGATTAAGCAAATACATAAGAATCGCATTGCGATTCCAACTTTTTAGTACTCAACTTTTAAAATCGTACACCACTTTAAGTTCCAAAGTTGCAATCGCGTTCGAATAGAACTTAAAGCTGTCTCTTAGTCAGTTTTAGTATTGGTGTGCTGTAATAGAAGTTACATTCGCACGCGAATATAACTTAGAGCAATACAGTCAACTTTACACTGTTAGTTTTATTATCGCGATAATACAACTATTCAAGAATCGTGTACGTGCGTCTGTACGTGTGTGCGTACCTCGACACTATTCTATTTTGCCAGCCACAGCTGAAACCACTGATTTATGGTATTGCTATTTTGGCAATTGAATTTAACCCCAGAAAATAATCTATCCTTTGCCAGACAGCAGACAGTATTATACTTGTCTAGCCAAAGCTGGAACACTCAGATTTAGGGGATTGGTATTTGGGCAATTGTATTTAACCCCTTAATAAAATATAGAAATTTCTTTCCTGAGTTTCTAGGGGTGACAATTAGCACAGCCAAGCCCCTGATGTAGGATATAGCAAAAAAAAAAAAACTAGTATTGATGGATTGATGGACTTGGTGGCAGCTTCTTCTAGCGCACCACAAGTCACAAAATGGCCGCCGATCAACCCAGAAAATAAGTGACAGAAAAACGCTCTGTGCAGCCTAAAAACCAGCGAGCAAGTAACTAGCAGAAGTTCAATGATTCTCAGCTGTAAATTGATCCGTTCATTAGGTGCTGTTGCTGACTTTAACCTGCCTAATCTTGCCCTGATAGAAGCTGCGTCCTCTCCCTACACTAATCAAAGCAGTGTGACGTGCGGCGCTACGTGACTCCAGCTTAAATAGAGGCTGGGTCACGTGCTGCACTTGGCCAATCACAGCCATGCCATTAGTAGGCATGGCTGTGATGGGCTCTTAGGGCAAGAAGTAAAATGCTAGCTGATTGGCGAACGAACACCGAACCCGAACCCAAACTTTTTTGAAAATGTCCGGGTTCGGGTCCGTGTCACGGACACCCCAAAATTCGGTACGAACCGAACTATTCTCGAACTGTTCGCTCAACACTACTTGCGGGGTGTAGTTTCTAAATTGGGCCATTAATGGGTGGTTTCTATTATGCAAGCCCCCCAAATTGACTTCAGACCTGAACTGGTCCTTAAAAATTGGGTTTTGGAAATGTTCTTAAAAATTTTAAGATTTGCTTCTAAATTTATAAGCTTTCTAACGTCTCAAAAAAAGAAAATGTAATTTTACAAGATGAACCAAACATGAAGTAGACATATGGGAAATGTAAATTAATAACTATGTTAGGAGGTATCGCTATCTATTTTAAAAGCAGAGAAATAGAAATTTTGAAAATTGTGAATTTGTCAAATTTTTGGGTAAATTTTGTATTTTTTTATTAATAGAAATGAAATATTTTGACTCAAATTTACCACTGTCATGAAGTACTGTACAATATCTGAAAAGAAAAAATCTCAGATTGACTTGGATAAGTAAAAGCGTTTTAAAGTTATCACCACATAAAGTGACACATGTCAAATTTGCAAAAAATGGCCTGGTCCTTAAGGTTAAAAAATGGAAGGGGTCCTGAGGGGGTTGAAGAAAAGCTGTGTGAACCCAACTAATAGCAAACAGCCCCTGAATCAGTTAGAGTTTTTTGTGCTTCGGTAAATAAGAGGAAAGCTCTTTAAAATTATAATAAAATCCATAATGGGCCACTTTTATGGACTGAAGTGCGTACATTTTGTCCTTTTATTCACAAGCATTAAAAGGGAATGTTAGGAATGTTCCACTTGACATAATAAGGCGTATTCGTTTATATAGAGTCATTTTATGTGCATTTCTGACATTGGCGTTGAATAAAATATATTTGCTGATGTAGATACAACTTGTCTATTTTAAGTCCACTCTTCAAAATAAAGTGCATCCCTACATTTCAAGCACTATTCCCTCCCATTAAAGAGTAATGCTACATTCATTCTGTTTTTAATATGTTGAAGATGAGGTACGCTAGCTTTATGGTTTTAATGTATAACAGAAAAAGGGGGAATTTACCAAGAATAGCATTTAATATGCCAGTCTAATAAAAAGCCTGACAGAGTAAGATGTGCCAAATGTATTTATAGGTATTAATAAATTTGTTATGTCTTGGTACAGATGTAGCAATCCTCATCATAATTCTTAAAACATTGAGTAAACAGTGGCAAAAAGTGTTAATTGACTTGTTCAATGGCTTTTGTGTTGCAATATTATGGTGAGATATGACATCACATTCAAGTTTAGAACTGCTGCATCTGCTGCGTCAAATCTACACCAGCAATGGGATGGTGTAGATTTCAGCTATAATCTATAACAGTTTTTTAGTGTAAACTATATTAAATGTGGGGGGCCCAGGGACCTCTCCTGCTTCATGTAAGCCACAACTACTTTTAAAAAAGTTTTGCAAGGCTTGAAAAAACAAATACTAATAAATAATCATACTGCAAAATTTTTATTTGATGGCAATCTATAGAGGTCAATATTGTACATAAAGAGTGACCTTTTAGTTCAAAATAACACGACCTGACATACTGTAGATTGCTTTGTAGTGAAAAATACCAAGAGTATTGAACATCACTGTACAGCGAAGGGGCATGATCAGAGACTCCACAGTGATCGCTGTACGTTGGTGTTCAATAATCTGAGTCTGAGGTAGGTCAGGTTAGTTGGACTGAAATGTCAATTTTTGGACTGCCATCAAATACATTTACGGTATGTGCCAAGTTCTTGGTCATTGGTGTAATATGGAGTGGAATCCTACTCAAGCAACACCGTTATATTAGAGTGTTCTGCATCCTTGCCATTAGAAACTCAAAAAAGCTATGATTTCTTCTGCAAAATTCAATGTGCACAGATTTTACTGACTTTGGTATAAAGCTTTGATAAATTTCCTCAAAGTCTACCGTTACCTTAATGTCTTAAATGGGTTGTCCAGCCACCTAAAACTTTTTGCCAAAAGCTTAGAATGCTATAATACAGCAAATGGGGTAATAATCAATTGACCAATCCCCGCCACTTCCCAGGTCACCAGTCGGTCTGTGATGTGTGACTGCTTCAGCCAGTCAAAAAGCTTTTCATGTTCCAGATGAGAAAATCGTACTATTTGGTTGTCAAAGTGGTCCACAAGAGAGGTGTTCTTCCCAAAGAATATAGCCAATATGCATAATATACAGATGCAGCATTCCTTAGCTTAACCACCTTGGCACACTACACTGGTAATGTATGTATTTGTACAAATAGCTTAGACCACCCATGATCAAGATAAGGCTGTATGGAGGAACTGTAAATCTGTTAAAGGAAATCTGGTCTGGATAAAGGAGCAGTCTTCTCAAATAGATGTTCTTTTGGTCAGGTTTTACTGTATGTGCATTCATTTTTTCCATTCACTGTATTTATTTTTTTCAAGAAATAGTTAATAGTTTACTTCCAGCAGACAAAAAGACATTTTCTACAACAAAACCAGGATTATAAGTGAATGGTTCATTGAATAGCATGGTAATGAGCTGCTGGATTCTTTTAATTTATTTCCAACAGCTGTGAGAAGCCGTTAATGTACAGGTGGTAAACAGTTGGCATTTCTAATTCAGGCACTTTAGTCTTATCAAAACAAGGAATAAAACTAAATGAAGACAAATGATTAGCAAGAAGAATACTGGCCACAAACATGAAAGTCCTCAGTACAGAGCATGAACAAAGTGAGGAAAGATTTCAGTAAGAAGGGTGTGCTGGGAATAGCATTACAGATTATAGTACTGAAGGATACAGGTACTGGAAAAACTCTAAATAGTTAATGTCATTTAATTACAATGGTTTATCAAAATTAATGTATTAAAGGGGTTATCTGATTTTAATAGAAAACTGGACAAAACAGGGGGTCTGCTTTCAATAAAGTAGTGACCATTACTTAGGGGCATAGCAAGTGGGGGGCAGCCGGGCACGTGCCTCGGCACAGAGGCTGGGGGCATACCCACCAGACAGTTTATTTAAATGGTGAAGCAGGAAGCCATCCACGCCCCACTGTTCTCTGGCGCTCCATAGCAGCAGCACATCGCGCTGCTGACTGTGTGGGAAAAGCAGTGAAAGCCCGGGAATCAGCCTCCTGCTCAGCCAGCAGTGCGATGTGGTCTAAGTGCGTTGCGTTGCAGTTGCAGCTGGGGAAATCAGGATGTGCCGATCATCCGGGAAGCAGGTAAGTTTTTTGTTTTTTTTGTTTTTTTTATTGAGCTAGAGAGGGCATTAGGGCCCGAGGGGGCACAAGGAGGATATAACTACACAAAAGTGGCATATGTCTGGTCATAAATGACACCCTATGTATCCTGTAAAAGCGGGTTGTTTACTGTATAGACAGAAAAACAGGGCACACCATAGGGTAAAAACTTTTGGGAATTTGAAATAAACTCCAATTTAGGAGGCTCACCTTATAGGGTTGTGCAAATATAGGCACAACACTAATGAAGACGTGTCAGAGATGTATTCAATCCCCAATGCAAAAGGTAGGTATGCAGCCACGGATGCAGATGTCCTCAGATGAGCTTGCCAAGGCCCACACAAAGGATTAGTATAAAGTGGAAGAAAGGAACATCCCTCGGCGCAAGGAACCAACCAGATGCGGATGATGAATCTTCAGAAATATGGGGGAACTGGGGGAAGCGCTTCATTAGTACCGGAGGACCAGGAAGTGGTAAAGGATCTGTACTCACCGCTTCCTGGTCCTCAGCTCGGCTATCGACTGTGCAGGGCTGCGCACAGAGTAAGGGTGCTCTGTTACCTCACACTGTCCGCTGTGATACACAGCCAACAGCAGGATGAAGAGGATTGCCATTGTGAGCAGCGGTGGCATCCAGGAGCAGGAGAGTTAAGTGAGTTTTTTCATTTTATTTGCGCTGGGGGCTGATGGCTGACAAATAGGGGCAGATGGCTGAATATATGGGGGCAGATGGCTGACATATATGGGCAGATGGCTAAATATATGGCGGATGATGGCTGACTTATAGGGGTTGATATATGGGGGCAGATGGCTGAATATATGGGGACTGATGGCTGACATATAGGGGTTGATATATGGGGGCTGATGGCTGACATATTGGGGCTGATAACTGATTATAGGGGCTGATGGCTGACATATAGGGGCAGACAGCTGAATATATGGGGGTTAATTGCTGAATATATGGGGCAGATGGCTGAGTATATGGGGGCTGATGGCTGACATATATGGGCTGATGGCTAAATATATGGGAGCAGATGTCTGAATATACGGGGGTTGATGGCTGACAGATAGGGGCTGATATATGGGGGCTGATGGCTGACATATAGGGGGTGATGGCTGAATATATTGGGATGATGTCTGAAATATAGGGGCAGATGGCTGAATATATGGGGGGAATTGGTTGACATATATGGGCAGATGGCTGTATATATGGGGGCTGATGGCTGACATATAGGGGCTGATATATGGGGGTTGATGGCTAACATATAGGGGCTGATTAGTGTTGAGCGAACAGTTCGAGCATAGTTCGGGTCCATACCGAATTTTGGGGTGTTCGTGACACGGACCCGAACCCGAACTTTTTCGTAAAAGTTCGGGTTCGAGGTCAGCTCGCTCGGCATGTATTTTGGCGCATTTTGAAAGGCTGCAAAGCAGCCAATCAACATGCATCATACTACTTGCCCTAAGATGCCATCGCAGCCATGCCTACTATTGGCAAGGCTGTGATTGGCCAAGTGCAGCATGTGACTCAGCCTCTTTATAAGCTTGTGCGCACGTCGGGACGTGCTCACTCCCGATGTGAATAGAACAGGGATAGACGCAGCTGATGCTAGGGCGAGAATAGGCAGGGATAATTGAATAACTGGAAGCAAATTTCTCTCCTCCACCTGTGATTCATCTGAACAACTGCAGCTGAGCTGCTTTTTTGATAGGATTGGCTATTTTTAGAGCGGCCAGAGTGATTTTTCCATCCACTGTACCTGGGCTGACCGCCAGCCGCCATTTTCGCGACTTGTAGTGCTGCAGCAGAAGCTGCCACAGTGTGCATTCCAAAGCTCCAAACAAGTCAGACATCTACACCTGGGATTCAGACCAATAGCGATTTAGCAGCACAGTCCAAGGCTATTTTTTTAAAGGTTGTGCAGACCATTTTGTGGCACATGTTACTGGGCTGATAGGCGGCGGCCATCTTGGGACTAGTGCTGCAGCACAATCTCTCCTAACGTCCATTAATCACTTGTAATAGTGGTCTGTGCCATAGAAATCCTACATCAGGGACTTGGGTGTGCTTGTGTCACCCTACTAATACCAGTCCACCTGTAATCCATACAGTCAAAAGACATGAAAGTATTCCAGTGAGGGAATTTTTTTATTTAAAAAGGCCAAGTTAGTTTATCTGGCGTTCAATATACTAGATACAGTTAGGCTCATGCGTTTCATACATCTGGAATTAGCAAACTAATGTGCTGGGGTTGGGAAAACATATATGTACCCATACTAGAATCTGTCAAAGAAAGCGGTACTCACATATAACAAGTCATTCCATCTGTAATCCATACAGTCAAAAGACTGAAAGTATTCCAGTGAGGGAATTTTTTTATTTAAAAAGGCCAAGTTAGTTTATCTGGCGCTCAATATACTAGATACAGTTAGGCCTGCGTTTCATACATCTGGAATTAGCAAACTAATGTGCTGGGGTTGGGAAAACATATATGTACCCATACTAGAATCTGTCAAAGAAAGCGGTACTCACATATAACAGTCATTCCATCTGTAATCCATACAGTCAAAAGACTGAAAGTATTCCAGTGAGGGAATTTTTTTATTTAAAAAGGCCAAGTTAGTTTATCTGGCGTTCAATATACTAGATACAGTTAGGCCTGCGTTTCATACATCTGGAATTAGCAAACTAATGTGCTGGGGTTGGGAAAACATATATGTACCCATACTAGAATCTGTCAAAGAAAGCGGTACTCACATATAACAGTCATTCCATCTGTAATCCATACAGTCAAAAGACTGAAAGTATTCCAGTGAGGGAATTTTTTTTATTTAAAAAGGCCAAGTTAGTTTATCTGGCGCTCAATATACTAGATACAGTTAGGCCTATGCTTCATACATCTGGAATTAGCAAACTAATGTGCTGGGGTTGGGAAAACATATATGTACCCATACTAGAATCTGTCAAAGAAAGCGGTACTCACATATAACAGTCATTCCATCTGTAATCCATACAGTCAAAAGACTGAAAGTATTCCAGTGAGGGAATTTTTTTATTTAAAAAGGCCAAGTTAGTTTATCTGATGCTCAATATACTAGATACAGTTAGGCCTGCGTTTCATACATCTGGAATTAGCAAACTAATGTGCTGGGGTTGGGAAAACATATATGTACCCATACTAGAATCTGTCAAAGAAAGCGGTACTCACATATAACAGTCATTCCATCTGTAATCCATACAGTCAAAAGACTGAAAGTATTCCAGTGAGGGAATTTATTTTATTTAAAAAGGCCAAGTTAGTTTATCTGGCGCTCAATATACTAGATACAGTTAGGCCTGCGTTTCATACATCTGGAATTAGCAAACTAATGTGCTGGGGTTGGGAAAACATATATGTACCCATACTAGAATCTGTCAAAGAAAGCGGTACTCACATATAACAGTCATTCCATCTGTAATCCATACAGTCAAAAGACTGAAAGTATTCCAGTGAGGGAATTTTTTTATTTAAAAAGGCCAAGTTAGTTTATCTGGCGCTCAATATACTAGATACAGTTAGGCTCATGCTTTCATACATCTGGAATTAGCAAACTAATGTGCTGGGGTTGGGAAAACATATATGTACCCATACTAGAATCTGTCAAAGAAAGCGGTACTCACATATAACAGTCATTCCATCTGTAATCCATACAGTCAAAAGACTGAAAGTATTCCAGTGAGGGAATTTTTTTTTATTTAAAAAGGCCAAGTTAGTTTATCTGGCGCTCAATATACTAGATACAGTTAGGCCTCATGCTTTCATACATCTGGAATTAGCAAACTAATGTGCTGGGGTTGGGAAAACATATATGTACCCATACTAGAATCTGTCAAAGAAAGCGGTACTCACATATAACAGTCATTCCATCTGTAATCCATACAGTCAAAAGACTGAAAGTATTCCAGTGAGGGAATTTTTTTATTTAAAAAAGGCCAAGTTAGTTTATCTGGCGCTCAATATACTAGATACAGTTAGGCCTGCGTTTCATACATCTGGAATTAGCAAACTAATGTGCTGGGGTTGGGAAAACATATATGTACCCATACTAGAATCTGTCAAAGAAAGCGGTACTCACATATAACAGTCATTCCATCTGTAATCCATACAGTCAAAAGACTGAAAGTATTCCAGTGAGGGAATTTTTTTATTTAAAAAGGCCAAGTTAGTTTATCTGGCGCTCAATATACTAGATACAGTTAGGCCTATGCTTTCATACATCTGGAATTAGCAAACTAATGTGCTGGGGTTGGGAAAACATATATGTACCCATACTAGAATCTGTCAAAGAAAGCGGTACTCACATATAACAAAGTCATTCCATCTGTAATCCATACAGTCAAAAGACTGAAAGTATTCCAGTGAGGGAATTTTTTTATTTAAAAAGGCCAAGTTAGTTTATCTGGTGCTCAATATACTAGATACAGTTAGGCCTGCGTTTCATACATCTGGAATTAGCAAACTAATGTGCTGGGGTTGGGAAAACATATATGTACCCATACTAGAATCTGTCAAAGAAAGCGGTACTCACATATAACAGTCATTCCATCTGTAATCCATACAGTCAAAAGACTGAAAGTATTCCAGTGAGGGAATTTTTTTATTTAAAAAGGCCAAGTTAGTTTATCTGGCGCTCAATATACTAGATACAGTTAGGCCTATGCTTTCATACATCTGGAATTAGCAAACTAATGTGCTGGGGTTGGGAAAACATATATGTACCCATACTAGAATCTGTCAAAGAAAGCGGTACTCACATATAACAGTCATTCCATCTGTAATCCATACAGTCAAAAGACTGAAAGTATTCCAGTGAGGGAATTTTTTTATTTAAAAAGGCCAAGTTAGTTTATCTGGCGCTCAATATACTAGATACAGTTAGGCCTCATGCTTCATACATCTGGAATTAGCAAACTAATGTGCTGGGGTTGGGAAAACATATATGTACCCATACTAGAATCTGTCAAAGAAAGCGGTACTCACATATAACAGTCATTCCATCTGTAATCCATACAGTCAAAAGACTGAAAGTATTCCAGTGAGGGAATTTATTTTATTTAAAAAGGCCAAGTTAGTTTATCTGCATGCTCAATATACTAGATACAGTTAGGCCTGCATGTTTCATACATCTGGAATTAGCAAACTAATGTGCTGGGGTTGGGAAAACATATATGTACCCATACTAGAATCTGTCAAAGAAAGCGGTACTCACATATAACAGTCATTCCATCTGTAATCCATACAGTCAAAAGACTGAAAGTATTCCAGTGAGGGAATTTTTTTTATTTAAAAAGGCCAAGTTAGTTTATCTGGCGCTCAATATACTAGATACAGTTAGGCTCATGCTTTCATACATCTGGAATTAGCAAACTAATGTGCTGGGGTTGGGAAAACATATATGTACCCATACTAGAATCTGTCAAAGAAAGCGGTACTCACATATAACAGTCATTCCATCTGTAATCCATACAGTCAAAAGACTGAAAGTATTCCAGTGAGGGAATTTTTTTATTTAAAAAAGGCCAAGTTAGTTTATCTGGCGCTCAATATACTAGATACAGTTAGGCTCATGCTTTCATACATCTGGAATTAGCAAACTAATGTGCTGGGGTTGGGAAAACATATATGTACCCATACTAGAATCTGTCAAAGAAAGCGGTACTCACATATAACAGTCATTCCATCTGTAATCCATACAGTCAAAAGACTGAAAGTATTCCAGTGAGGGAATTTTTTTATTTAAAAAGGCCAAGTTAGT
Organism: Bufotes viridis; assembly: GCA_033119425.1. Taxonomy (NCBI): domain Eukaryota; kingdom Metazoa; phylum Chordata; class Amphibia; order Anura; family Bufonidae; genus Bufotes; species Bufotes viridis. Next base: position 151,278,561 of record CM065591.1, on the reverse strand, counting down.
TTATCTGGCGCTCAATATACTAGATACAGTTAGGCCTGCGTTTCATACATCTGGAATTAGCAAACTAATGTGCTGGGGTTGGGAAAACATATATGTACCCATACTAGAATCTGTCAAAGAAAGCGGTACTCACATATAACAGTCATTCCATCTGTAATCCATACAGTCAAAAGACTGAAAGTATTCCAGTGAGGGAATTTTTTTATTTAAAAAGGCCAAGTTAGTTTATCTGGCGCTCAATATACTAGATACAGTTAGGCCTGCGTTTCATACATCTGGAATTAGCAAACTAATGTGCTGGGGTTGGGAAAACATATATGTACCCATACTAGAATCTGTCAAAGAAAGCGGTACTCACATATAACAAAGTCATTCCATCTGTAATCCATACAGTCAAAAGACTGGAAAGTATTCCAGTGAGGGAATTTTTTTTATTTAAAAAGGCCAAGTTAGTTTATCTGGCGCTCAATATACTAGATACAGTTAGGCCTCATGCTTCATACATCTGGAATTAGCAAACTAATGTGCTGGGGTTGGGAAAACATATATGTACCCATACTAGAATCTGTCAAAGAAAGCGGTACTCACATATAACAGTCATTCCATCTGTAATCCATACAGTCAAAAGACTGAAAGTATTCCAGTGAGGGAATTTTTTTTATTTAAAAAGGCCAAGTTAGTTTATCTGGCGTTCAATATACTAGATACAGTTAGGCCTATGCTTCATACATCTGGAATTAGCAAACTAATGTGCTGGGGTTGGGAAAACATATATGTACCCATACTAGAATCTGTCAAAGAAAGCGGTACTCACATATAACAGTCATTCCATCTGTAATCCATACAGTCAAAAGACTGAAAGTATTCCAGTGAGGGAATTTTTTTATTTAAAAAGGCCAAGTTAGTTTATCTGGCGCTCAATATACTAGATACAGTTAGGCCTGCATGTTTCATACATCTGGAATTAGCAAACTAATGTGCTGGGGTTGGGAAAACATATATGTACCCATACTAGAATCTGTCAAAGAAAGCGGTACTCACATATAACAAGTCATTCCATCTGTAATCCATACAGTCAAAAGACTGAAAGTATTCCAGTGAGGGAATTTTTTTTTATTTAAAAAGGCCAAGTTAGTTTATCTGATGCTCAATATACTAGATACAGTTAGGCCTCATGCTTCATACATCTGGAATTAGCAAACTAATGTGCTGGGGTTGGGAAAACATATATGTACCCATACTAGAATCTGTCAAAGAAAGCGGTACTCACATATAACAGTCATTCCATCTGTAATCCATACAGTCAAAAGACTGAAAGTATTCCAGTGAGGGAATTTTTTTTATTTAAAAAGGCCAAGTTAGTTTATCTGACGCTCAATATACTAGATACAGTTAGGCCTAGCGCTTCATACATCTGGAATTAGCAAACTAATGTGCTGGGGTTGGGAAAACATATATGTACCCATACTAGAATCTGTCAAAGAAAGCGGTACTCACATATAACAGTCATTCCATCTGTAATCCATACAGTCAAAAGACTGAAACTAGTATTCCAATGAGGGAATTTTTTTTATTTAAAAAAGGCCAAGTTAGTTTATCTGGCGTTCAATATACTAGATACAGTTAGGCCTGTGTTTCATACATCTGGAATTAGCAAACTAATGTGCTGGGGTTGGGAAAACATATATGTACCCATACTAGAATCTGTCAAAGAAAGCGTTACTCACATATAACAGTCATTCCATCTGTAATCCATACAGTCAAAAGACTGAAAGTATTCCAGTGAGGGAATTTTTTTTATTTAAAAAAGGCCAAGTTAGTTTATCTGGCGTTCAATATACTAGATACAGTTAGGCCTGCATGCTCATACATCTGGAATTAGCAAACTAATGTGCTGGGGTTGGGAAACATATATGTACCCATACTAGAATCTGTCAAAGAAAGCGGTACTCACATATAACAGTCATTCCATCTGTAATCCATACAGTCAAAAGACTGAAAGTATTCCAGTGAGGGGATTTTTGCTTATAAAAATAATATATTTCATTGTGGTGCGAAAGTTGAATCGCAAACAATGAAGAAAAATACTATTAAGGGACGAGGACGCGGTCGTGGTGGTGTCCGTGGAGCCTCTGTTGCTGGTAGAGGACGTGGCTGCTCGGCCCCAGGCGCACAGTAGGGAACGAACTCCTCAACTAGCCGGCAGAATGTACCGCAATATCTCGTGGGGCCCAATGCCGCTCTTAGGATGGTAAGGCCTGAGCAGGTACAGGCATTAATCGATTGGTGGCCGACAGTGCTTCCAGCACGTTCACCACATGGTCTTCCACCCAGTCTTCGCGGAAAGCGCACAGGTGGCACCTGAAAACCAAGCCCATCAGTCTGTCACATCACCCCTAAGCATATCAGGGAAACGGTCTGAGCCACAAGTTATGCAGCAGTCTCTTCTTCTGTTTGAAGACTCTGCTTCCAGGGTTTCCCAGGGGCGTCCACCTAGCTCCTTCCCCAGTGGAGGAAGACATACCATGCACTGACGCACAACCACTTATGTCTCCAGATGAAGAGGACATGGGAATACCACCACAGCAGAGTCACCGACTCTCTGATGATGACGAAACACAGGTGCCCACTGCCGCTCTTTTGCAGTGTGCAGACTGAACAGGAGGAGGTCAGGGAGGGAGACTGGTGGAAGACGATGCAGAGGACGATGAGGTCTTAGACCCCACATGGACTGAAGGTCGTGGCGATGACTTTCACAGTTCAGAGGAAGAGGTAGTGGTGAGACCGAGACAACAGCGAAGCCAAAGAGGGAGCAGGGGGCCAGCAGACGAGCCGCCGCCCCAGAGTTCGCCTGCTACTGGACATCGCCAACAGGGACCCAGCCCCACAAAGGCAGCTTCAAAGAGTTCCCTGGCATGGCACTCTTAAACAATGTCCTACCGACAAGACCCGAGTGACTTGCACGCTCTGCCATCAGAGCCTGAGGCGAGGCATTAACGCTCTGAACCTCAGCACAACCTGCATGACCAGGCATCTACATGCAAAGCATGAACTGCAGTGGGGTACACACCTTAAAAACCAGGCACTCGCTGAGGCTCCCCTGCTCCTCTACCGCTGCTGCCTCGGCTTCCGCCTCGAGAGGAATGCTGCCACCTGCCGAGCAGCAAACAGAGGATGTGCCACCGACACCACCACCACCGCCACCGTCAACTAGCGTCTCCACTATATCACACAGCAGCCGCTCAGCTCTCAATATCTCAAACCTTAGAGAGGAAGCGCAAATTCCCCGAGTCACCCTCGAGCCTCTTGGCCTGAACGCCAGCATTTCTAAACTGCTGGCCTTTGAAATGCTGTCATTCCGGCTGGTGGACACAGACAGCTTCAAACAGCTGATGGCCATGGCTGTCCCGCAGTATGTGGTTCCCAGCCGCCACTACTTCTCCAGGACAGCCGTGCCTTCCCTGCACATGCAAGTGTCCGATAAAATCAAGTGTGCACTGCGCAACGCCATTTGTGGCAAGGTCCACCTAACCACAGATACGTGGACCAGTAAGCACGGCCAGGGACGCTATATCTCACTAACTGCACACTGGATGAATGTAGTGGCGGCTGGGCCCCCGGCGGACAGTTCCTTGGCGCACGTCCTTCCGCCCCCTAGGATCGCAGGGCATCATTCTCTGCCTCCTGTAGCCTCCTCCTCCTACTCGGCTTCCTCCTCCACTGCTTCCACCAGCTCATCCGGTCAGCCACACACCTTCACCACCAACTTCAGCACAGCCCGGGGTAAACGCCAGCAGGCCATTCTGAAACTCATATGTTTGGGGACAGGCCCCACAGCGCAAAGGGAGTTGTGGCGGGGTATTGAACAACAGACCGACGAGTGGTTTCTGCCGGTGGGCCTCAAGCCAGGCCTGGTGGTATGCGATAATGGCCGAAATCTCGTGGCAGCTCTGGGACTAGCCGGTTTGACGCACATCCCTTGCCTGGCGCATGTGCTGAACTTGGTGGTGCAGAGGTTCATTCACCACTACCCCAACATGTCAGAGCTGCTGCATAAAGTGCGGGCCGCCTGTGCGCGCTCCGCTGCTCACATCCTGCCGCTGCTCGCCTGTCTGCGCTACAGCGGAACTTCGGCCTTCCCGCCACCGCCTCATATGCGACGTGCCCACCCGGTGGAACACCACCTTGCACATGCTGGAGAGACTGTGCGAGCAGCAGCAGGCCATAGTGGAGTTTCAGCTGCAGCACGCCGCTGGCAGTCGTACTGCCGAACAGCACCACTTCACCACCAATGATTGGGCCTCCATGCGAGACCTGTGTGCCCTGCTGCGCTGTTTCGAGTACTCCACCAACATGGCCAGTGGCGATGACACTGTTATCAGCGTTACAATACCACTTCTATGTCTCCTTGAGAAAACACTTAGGCAATGATGTTAGAGGAGGTGGCCCAGGTGGAGGAGGAGGAGGAGGAGGATGAGGGCTCTGCTTCTAACACTTTCGGGCCAGTCTGTTCGAATTGGCTCAGAGGGAGGTTTGTTTAAGCAGCAGAGGACAGGTTCACAAGTCGCCAGCCAAGGCACTGTACTGGAGGATGAGGAGGATGAGGAGGTGGAGGGGGACGAGGATGACGCAAGTTCACAGCGGGGTGGCAGCCCAGGCCCATCACTGGTGCGTGGCTGGGGGGATACGGTGGACGATGACGATACGCCTCCCACAGAGGACAGCTTGTCCTTACCCATGGGTAGCCTGGCCCACATGAGCGAATAAATGCTCCAATGCCTGCGCAACGACAGCAGAGTTGCCCACGTTTTAACGTGTGCAGACTACTGGGTGGCCACCCTGCTGGATCCCCGGTATAAAGACAATGTGCCCACTTTAATTCCTGAACTGGAGCGCGACCGCAAGATGCGCGAGTACAAGCGCACGCTGATAGAGGCGCTCTTGAGAGCATTCCCACATGTCACAGGGGAACAGGTGGAAGGTGAAGGCAGAGGAGTGGCAAGAGGTCGCCAACGCAGCTGTGTCACGGCCAGCTCATCTGAGGGCAGGGTTAGCATGGCAGAAATGTGGAAAAGTTTTGTCTCCACGCCACAGCTATCTGCACCGACACCTGATACGGAACGTGTTAGCAGGAGGCAGCATTTCACTAACATGGTTGAACAGTATGTCTGCACACTCTCCACATCCTGACGGATGGTTCGGCCCCATTCAACTACTGGGTTTCGAAATTGTCCACGTGGCCAGAGTTAGCATGTTATGCCTTGAGGTGCTTTCCTGCCCGGGCGGCCAGCGTTTTATCTGAACGCGTATTCAGCACGGCAGGGGGCGCCATTACTGACAAGCGCAGCCGCCTGTCCACAGCCAACGTGGACAAGCTGACCTTCATAAAGATGAACCAGGCATGGATCCCACAGGACCTGTCCCTCCCTTGTGCAGAGTAGTCCTTATTAACTGCCTAAAACATGTCTTGTTGTGCTACGGGCCACTTCTTTATTTGATACAAATTTTATGAAACCCACAGTTGAATGAAACTCTTCTCTGTCTGGGCGCCGGGCCTAACCAGATGAAAGTGGCCGGTTAAACTAACGGGTGACATGAAGCCATAACCTCTGCCATGCTACCTCTGTCTTCTGTCTGGGTGCTGAGGCCTAAGTCAAATAAAGCGGTCTTCTGCTGTGCTGGGGATATGAAGCTAATCTCTGACCTCTCTCCTCTGTCTGGGTCCAAAGGCCTAAATCACTGAAAGAGGCCTTCTCCTGTGGTGTGTGATATGATGCCAGAATATGTGCTGTGGGGCCTCTCTCCTCTTCCTGGGTGCAGGGGTCAAATAAACTAAATTGTGGCCTACTCCTGTGGTGGTTGATATGATGCCTGATTCTCTGATGTGGAACCTCTCTCCTCTGTTTGGGTGAAGGGGTCAAAGTAACTCAATGGTGGCTTCTCCTGTGGTGGCTGAGTATGATGCCAGAATATGTGCTGTGGGGCCTCTCTCCTCTTCCTGGGTGCAGGGGTCAAAGTAACTCAATGGTGGCTTCTCCTGTGGTGGCTGATATGATGCCAGAATATGTGCTGTGGTGCCTCTCTCCTCTTCCTGGGTGCAGGGGTCAAAGTAACTCAATGGTGGCTTCTCCTGTGGTGGCTGATATGATGCCAGAATATGTGCTGTGGGGCCTCTCTCCTCTTCCTGGGTGCAGGGGTCAAAGTAACTCAATGGTGGCTTCTCCTGTGGTGGTTGAGTATGATGCCAGAATATGTGCTGTGGGCCTCTCCTCTTCCTGGGTGCAGGGGTCAAAGTAACTCAATGGTGGCTTCTCCTGTGGTGGTTGATATGATGCCTGATTCTCTGCTGTGAAACCTCTCTCCTCCATCTGGGTGTAGGGTCAAAGTCTTTCAAAGTCGCCTTCTCCTGTGCTGATTGATATAAAGCTGATGGTTGTGCCATCTGACATGGCTGCCAGGGTCTGATTCAATGGGGGCCTACTCCTGTGGTGGGTGATCTAAATGCCTGATTCTCTGCTGTGAAACCTCTCCTCCGTCTGGGTGTAGGGGTCAAAGTCTTTCAAAGTCGCCTCTCCTGTGCTGATTGAAATGAAGCTGATGGTTGTGCCATCTGACATGGTTGCCGGGGTCCCATTAAATTGTGGCCTACTCCTGTGGTGGTTGATATGATGCCTGATTCTCTGATGTGGAACCTCTCTCTCTGTTTGGGTGAAGGGGTCAAAGTAACTCAATGGTGGCTTCTCCTGTGGTGGCTGAGTATGATGCCAGAATATGTGCTGTGGGGCCTCTCTCCTCTTCCTGGGTGCAGGGGTCAAAGTAACTCAATGGTGGCTTCTCCTGTGGTGGCTGATATGATGCCAGAATATGTGCTGTGGTGCCTCTCTCCTCTTCCTGGGTGCAGGGGTCAAAGTAACTCAATGGTGGCTTCTCCTGTGGTGGCTGATATGATGCCAGAATATGTGCTGTGGGGCCTCTCTCCTCTTCCTGGGTGCAGGGTTCAAAGTAACTCAATGGTGGCTTCTCCTGTGGTGGTTAGTATGATGCCAGAATATGTGCTGTGGGGCCTCTCTCCTCTTCCTGGGTGCAGGGGTCAAAGTAACTCAATGGTGGCTTCTCCTGTGGTGGTTGATATGATGCCTGATTCTCTGCTGTGAAACCTCTCTCCTCCATCTGGGTGTAGGGTCAAAGTCTTTCAAAGTCGCCTTCTCCTGTGCTGATTGATATAAAGCTGATGGTTGTGCCATCTGACATGGTTGCCAGGGTCTGATTCAATGGGGGCCTACTCCTGTGGTGGGTGATCTAAATGCCTGATTCTCTGCTGTGAAACCTCTCTCCTCCGTCTGGGTGTAGGGGTCAAAGTCTTTCAAAGTCGCCTTCTCCTGTGCTGATTGATATGAAGCTGATGGTTGTGCCATCTGACATGGCTGCCGGGGTCCCATTAAATTGTGGCCTACTCCTGTGGTGGTTGATATGATGCCTGATTCTCTGATGTGGAACCTCTCTCCTCTGTTTGGGTGAAGGGGTCAAAGTAACTCAATGGTGGCTTCTCCTGTGGTGGCTGATATGATGCCAGAATATGTGCTGTGGGGCCTCTCTCCTCTTCCTGGGTGCAGGGGTCAAAGTAACTCAATGGTGGCTTCTCCTGTGGTGGCTGATATGATGCCAGAATATGTGCTGTGGGGCCTCTCTCCTCTTCCTGGGTGCAGGGGTCAAAGCAACTCAATGGTGGCTTCTCCTGTGGTGGCTGATATGATGCCAGAATATGTGCTGTGGGGCCTCTCTCTCTTCCTGGGTGCAGGGGTCAAAGTAACTCAATGGTGGCTTCTCCTGTGGTGGCTGATATGATGCCAGAATATGTGCTGTGGGGCCTCTCTCCTCTTCCTGGGTGCAGGGGTCAAAGTAACTCAATGGTGGCTTCTCCTGTGGTGGCTGATATGATGCCAGAATATGTGCTGTGGTGCCTCTCTCCTCTTCCTGGGTGCAGGGGTCAAAGTAACTCAATGGTGGCTTCTCCTGTGGTGGCTGATATGATGCCAGAATATGTGCTGTGGTGCCTCTCTCCTCTTCCTGGGTGCGGGGTCAAAGTAACTCAATGGTGGCTTCTCCTGTGGTGGCTGATATGATGCCAGAATATGTGCTGTGGGGCCTCTCTCCTTCCTGGGTGCAGGGGTCAAAGTAACTCAATGGTGGCTTCTCCTGTGGTGGTTAGTATGATGCCAGAATATGTGCTGTGGGGCCTCTCTCCTCTTCCTGGGTGCAGGGGTCAAAGTAACTCAATGGTGGCTTCTCCTGTGGTGGCTGATATGATGCCAGAATATGTGCTGTGGTGCCTCTCTCCTCTTCCTGGGTGCGGGGGTCAAAGTAACTCAATGGTGGCTTCTCCTGTGGTGGCTGATATGATGCCAGAATATGTGCTGTGGGGCCTCTCTCCTCTTCCTGGGTGCAGGGGTCAAAGTAACTCAATGGTGGCTTCTCCTGTGGTGGTTAGTATGATGCCAGAATATGTGCTGTGGGCCTCTCTCCTCTTCCTGGGTGCAGGGGTCAAAGTAACTCAATGGTGGCTTCTCCTGTGGTGGCTGATATGATGCCAGAATATGTGCTGTGGTGCCTCTCTCCTCTTCCTGGGTGCAGGGGTCAAAGTAACTAAATGGTGGCTTCTCCTGTGGTGGTTGATATAATGCCTGATTCTCTGCTGTGAAACCTCTCTCCTCCATCTGGGTGTAGGGGTCAAAGTCTTTCAAAGTCGCCTTCTCCTGTGCTGATTGATATGAAGCTGATGGTTGTGCCATCTGACATGGTTGCCGGGGTCCCATTAAATTGGGGCCTACTCCTGTGGTGGTTGATATGATGCCTGATTCTCTGATGTGGAACCTCTCTCCTCTGTTTGGGTGAAGGGGTCAAAGTAACTCAATGGTGGCTTCTCCTGTGGTGGCTGATATGATGCCAGAATATGTGCTGTGGGGCCTCTCCTCTTCCTGGGTGCAGGGGTCAAAGTAACTCAATGGTGGCTTCTCCTGTGGTGGCTGATATGATGCCAGAATATGTGCTGTGGTGCCTCTCTCTCTTCCTGGGTGCGGGGGTCAAAGTAACTCAATGGTGGCTTCTCCTGTGGTGGCTGATATGATGCCAGAATATGTGCTGTGGTGCCTCTCTCCTCTTCCTGGGTGCGGGGTCAAAGTAACTCAATGGTGGCTTCTCCTGTGGTGGCTGATATGATGCCAGAATATGTGCTGTGGGGCCTCTCTCCTCTTCCTGGGTGCAGGGGTCAAAGTAACTCAATGGTGGCTTCTCCTGTGGTGGTTAGTATGATGCCAGAATATGTGCTGTGGGGCCTCTCTCCTCTTCCTGGGTGCAGGGGTCAAAGTAACTCAATGGTGGCTTCTCCTGTGGTGGCTGATATGATGCCAGAATATGTGCTGTGGTGCCTCTCTCCTCTTCCTGGGTGCGGGGTCAAAGTAACTCAATGGTGGCTTCTCCTGTGGTGGCTGATATGATGCCAGAATATGTGCTGTGGGGCCTCTCTCCTCTTCCTGGGTGCAGGGGTCAAAGTAACTCAATGGTGGCTTCTCCTGTGGTGGTTAGTATGATGCCAGAATATGTGCTGTGGGGCCTCTCTCCTCTTCCTGGGTGCAGGGGTCAAAGTAACTCAATGGTGGCTTCTCCTGTGGTGGCTGATATGATGCCAGAATATGTGCTGTGGTGCCTCTCTCCTCTTCCTGGGTGCAAGGGTCAAAGTAACTAAATGGTGGCTTCTCCTGTGGTGGTTGATATGATGCCTGATTCTCTGCTGTGAAACCTCTCTCCTCCATCTGGGTGTAGGGGTCAAAGTCTTTCAAAGTCGCCTTCTCCTGTGCTGATTGATATAAAGCTGATGGTTGTGCCATCTGACATGGTTGCCAGGGTCTGATTCAATGGGGGCCTACTCCTGTGGTGGGTGATCTAAATGCCTGATTCTCTGCTGTGAAACCTCTCTCCTCCGTCTGGGTGTAGGGGTCAAAGTCTTTCAAAGTCGCCTCTCCTGTGCTGATTGATATGAAGCTGATGGTTGTGCCATCTGACATGGTTGCCGGGGTCCCATTAAATTGGGGCCTACTCCTGTGGTGGGTGATCTAAATGCCTGATTCTCTGCTTTGAAACCTCTCTCCTCCGTCCGGGTGTAGGGGTCAAAGTCTGTCAAAGTCGCCTTCTCCTGTGCTGATTGATATAAAGCTTATGCTTGTGCCATCTGACATGGTTGCCGGGGTCTGATTCAATGGTGGCCTACTCCTGTGGTGGGTGATCTAAATGCCTGATTCTCTGCTGTGTAACCTCTCTCCTCCGTCTGGGTGTAGGGGTCAAAGTAACTAAATGGTGGCCTACTCCTGTGGTGGGTGATATGATGCCTGGTTCTCTGCTGTGGGACCTCTCTCCTTTGTCTGGGTGCTGTGGTCAAAATAATAGTAAGTGACCTTCTCCATTGGTGGGTGACTTGAAGCCTGATTCTGTGCTATGGGACCTCACTCCAATTAATATTGTTTAATTTTTATTTATTTTATGTTAACTCATCATTTCCCTATCTACATTTGTTTGCAGGGGATTTAACTACATTTTGCTGCCTTTTGCAGCCCTCTAGCCCTTTCCGGGTGTGTTTTACAGCCTTTTTAGTGCCCAAAAGTTCGGGTCCCCATTGACTTCTATGGGGTTCGGGTTCGGGATGAAGTTCGGGTCGAGTTCGGATCACGAACCCGAACATTTTTCGAAAGTTCGGCCGAACTCGTCGAACCCGAACATCCAGGTGTTCGCTCATCTCTAGGGCTGATATATGGGGGCTGATGGCTGACATATATGGGCAGAGAGCTGAATATATGGGGGCTGATGGCTGACATATAGGGGCTGATGGTTGAATATATGGGGGAGATGGCTGACATATAGGGGCAGATAGCTTAATATATGGGGGCTGATGGCTGTCATATAGGGGTGGATGGCTGAATATATGGGGGCTGATGGCTGACATATATGGGCAGATGGCTGAATGTATGGGGGCTGATGGCTGAATATATGGGGGCTGATGGCTGACATATGTGGCAGATTACTGACACATAGCGGCTAATGGATGAATATATGGGGCAGGTGGCTGACATATAGGGGCAGATGGCTGTATATATGGGGGCTGATGCTGACATATGGGAGCTGATGGCTGACATATAGAAGCTGATGGCTGAATATATGGGGGCTGATGGCTGACATATAGGGGCAGATGGCTGAATATATGGGGGCTGATAGCTGACATATAGGGGCTGCTGGCCGAAATAGGGGGTGATGTGACATGAAGGGGGTGATGTAAAAAGGAGGGGGTGATGTGACATGGAGGGGGAGAAATGTGACATTGAGGGGGTAAAAATGTGACATTGAGGGGGAGAAATGTGACATTGAGGGGGTGAAATGTGACATTGAGGGGGAGAAATGTGACATGGAGGGGGAGAAATGTGACATGGAGGGGGAGAAATGTGACATGGAGGGGATAAAAAGTGACATGGAGGGGAAGAAATGTGACATGGAGAGGGAGAAATGTGACATTGAGGGGGTGAAATGTGACATTGAGGGGAAGAAATGTGACATGGAGGGGGAATGTGACATTGAGGAGGAGAAATGTGACATGGAGGAGGAGAAATTTGACATTGAGGGGGTGAAATGTGAAATTGAGCGGGAGAAATGTGACATTGAGGGGGAGAAATGTGACATGGAGGGGGAGAAATCTGACATGGGGGGGTGACGTGACATGGGGGGGTGATGTGACATGAAGGGGGAGAAATGTGACATGGAGGGGGAGAAATGTGACATGGGGGGTGATGTGACATGGGGGGTGATGTGACATGGAGGGGGAGAAATGTGACATGGAGGGGGAGAAATGCGACATGGAGGGGGAGAAATGCGACATGGAGGGGGAGAAATGTGACCTGGGGGGGGGGGTGATGTGACAGAGGGGATTATGTAAAAAGGAGGGGGAGAAATGTGACATGGAGGGGGATAAATGTGACATGGAGGGCTGACGTGACATAGGGGGGTGATTTGACATGGAGGGGGAGAAATGTCACATGTAGTTTGTTTTTTACATAAAAGAAAAATAAGTTAAAAAAACATATATGCACAGGACGTGGGGGCGGTAGGTGGACAGCAGGGTTTTGCAAGGCAGGCATTCAGGCGATTGGAGTGGGGTCTGGGTGGGATGCTGGTGTTAGGGGGAGTTCTGGTGTGGGGGAGGGGAGGTCTATGGGCACCAAAATGTAGCTTCGCTTGTGTTGGTAAAAATACTTGCACCGACCCTGACAAAAAGACAACCCTCCAGGCAGCTCATACCTGAGAGAGGCCTGGTCGGAGCCACAAGAGGGCACTGCACTGGGACAGGGTAATAAAGTAGTTTCTGAGCTACCATGTCATCCCCGGATTATGGAGGCAGACAGGAGGCAGCAGGCACACACAGGAGGAGGCAGGATCAGTCACTGCCAGCTGTTCACGGAAAGACATAGGGAGGATGTGCTATGTAACAGTGTGAGGGAGAAGTCTTGCAAACGCACACAGAGATGGGAGGAGAAGCAGAGCTGCGCTTGTTCATGTGAAAAAGAAGTCAGTAAAGAGAGCATGTGACCAGTGCTGAGGAAGTGCCCACAGAGCCTGAACTGAGAAGAGAAAAGTGCTTAAAAACCATGTACCAGCATTGCTGATTGCATGAAAAGTGAAGCTGAAAAAAATAAAAAATAAAAAAATCAGTGCAAATTTATTTTCTTTGTGTTTCTTAGTTTTTAATGCACAATGGTTTTCATACCCTTTAAAGGAAATGTGTCATCACCAAAAAATGACCTATTGTTTGAATCCCGTTTTTAGGTTTAACATATTTTTAAAGAATTTTGATAATTCAAAAAAAAAATGTTCATGTAAATATCTATATTTAAACAAATTTTTAGGCAGATTATTGGGAACGGCCGTTCCTGCGAACGCTCCTTTCCGACAATCTGCCCATCTAAATGTGCTGTCAATCAACCAATGTATGATTGAAACTCTCGTTCATCGGGTGATAGGGCATTCGTTCAGTCACATCAATCCTTATTTCTGGGGAGCAGATTGTGCTGTCTAAGGCTACTTGCACACTCGCGTTTTAAGTGGATCCGTCGTAGACGGATCCGTTCAGATAATACAGCTGTCAGCATCTGTTTAGAACGGATCATTTTGTATTATCCAGCCAAGACGGATCCGTCTTGAACACCATTGAAAGTCAATGGAGGATGGATCCGCTTTCTATTGTGCCAAATTGTGTCAGTTAAAACGTTTGGTTCAGTTTTATCATACTGACACCAAAACGCTGCAAGCAGTGTTTTGGTGTCCGCCTCCAGAGCAGAATGGTGACTGAACTGATGCAAACTGATGCATTCTAATCGGATCCTTTTCCATTCAGAATGCATTAGAATGCAAACAGATCCGTTTTGGACCGCTTGTGAGAGCTCTGAACAGATCTCACAAACGGAAAACCAAAACGCGAGTGTGAAAGTAGACTTAACAGCAATCTGCTACCCAGGATTCAGGAACAATGATTCTGTATGTGGATGAGGGATCGCAATATTTAATGTAAATGCAGCGGTCTCCTTCACTGAAAGAGCAGCCGACTGTTGGGAAGGAACTCTTCTTTCCCAACAATCGGCTGCAACATCATGCGGTGTAAACCCGCCTTAATAATAGGCATCACTGCTTGGTCTGTACAGATGGCTTTACTGCAATTTTCTGCCTATCTACTCAGATAGAAGATATCAAGCAGGATTAGAATTACAGATCCATCATTCACAATAGGTGATTGTCAAAGCTTATCTATTCCTTCCTTGTCACAATGACCTCTGCACAGGTCACAGAGCATGCCTAGAAAACTCTCCTATAGAAGTCAATGAGGTTCCCTTCAGTTCATCATGTATCACATCTATGGCCCATGGGGCTGCCGTAAAGGAAATTTTAGTCAGATGCTTTCTACTGTTAAGAACAGTCCAGGCAAGATGGCAGCCTCTATAATCATGCTGAGGATATAGAATTTAAAAAAATTTGAATTTAGAAAATTTGAGAGAGTAGAAAAAAGGATGTGTGTTGCCATCTGGTTTTAACTGACAGAAAAAACATTTAGTGACACATTATGAAAGTAGTGAAAAGGAAAGTTCAGCAGCTCTCACCAGCCCCACCTTCACCTGTGAGCACGGAAGACCCGTGTCAGGCCCGAGTAATATAGTGCAAAGAGGTTCAAGGAATCCAGCTCCACTTCGGTAAAGGAATATTTATTTTGCTTGCGGTAAAATCACATCCAGTTATGGTTACAAAAGTCTTGTCTACTTGTTTCGGGCTACAAGAAACAATTCAAGCCCTTACTCATGACACAGTAAGACATAAAAATGGCACTATTTGTAGGAGAGATTGCACATGTCTTCACTAATTGTGGTCACATGACTGCAAACCCCTTCAAAAAAATTCCACACCTTAGAACAACACTTCTCATGAGAAAAAGAAAAAGAGAAAAACCATATAATAAACAATAAAAAAAAAAAACTATGCAAAATACATGAGATGTATAGTGGCTATGTAAGATAATAAAATAAAGGAGAAAGTTTCATACGTTGGGAAACTGTGAGGACTCTGGCAGTATGGATTATAGTTGCAGAATCAAATCTAGGCGCCTGTTCAGACCATCTGGTTGACGCGTTTTTAATGCAAAAATCCAAAAGGATTCTCTGTTTAATATTTTTCTTCTATGGTCTCCTCCTGGCTTGGGCAGTAAAACCCTCTCTATGCCCTGTACCACCAGATCCGATGTGTCCCCATCATGGCAGACAGCAAAATGCAGACTAGCTGCAGATACATTGCGACTGCCATGGTGGGGCACATCAGAAATGTGTTTGCGTATTCTGGTTTTAATTAGTGCATTAGTAGTGCAACCCACATATTGCAGTTTGCATTTTTTACATGTAATTAAATAAACTGCATAAGTTGTATTACAATTAAGGTAATATTTTCATGTGGAAAACCCTGCCATTTGAAGCTGAGACAAAAGTGTTGGAAATCAACATATGAGTACAGCAGATACATCTATGGTGTCCACACCTGTAGCTCCCTTTAGTCGTAAGCCAGACGGGCTGCGATTTTCTCTTTTCTTGGAATAGACTAGGACTAACATAGTTTGCAATAGTGGGTGCTCTTCTAGCTGCACATTTAACCCCATCCGCAACTATGTCAGTCCAGTCCTTGTCATATGCCGGAATAGGGAAATATTTTTTTATGATGCAACAAATTTTTGCGAACTCCGTACTGTATTGAGTAATAAATAAGTTGCTATTTTTGCTACTATTATTTTTGTTTTTATTTTTATTTGTAGCTGTGATTCTCAGTCCCCCCCCCCCCCTGGACCTATTTCCTGCTTAGGATTAATTAAGGAACCTCTTTCAATGTCAGTCACCTGTCGTATTGCATCCTCAACTTGTTTTGTGGCATAAGCTCTTTTATATAATCTGTGAGCGATATTTTCAGCCTCAGTCATGAAGCTTTTTTCATACGTGCAGTTTCTTCTTGCACGGATTATCTCACCCCTTGGTATATTTGCTATAACATGTCTAGGATGGCAGGATGTAGCATGTAAAATAGTGTTCCCTGCCAGGGGTTTTCTGTAAGTGCATGTATGAACTTTGCTGGCGGAAGGATGCCCCATTAGACGCAAATCCAAAAATGAAATCTCCTGTATATCTTGGTGGACACTAAAGGAAATAGTGTCCACACAGGAATTTATGTAACAACCAAAGGCTGTCACATCGCCCATCCAAATGAGGATCAGGTCATCTATGTAACGGCCATACCACCTAATGCAATGCCAGAAAGGGTGGGTGTCGATGAGGAGAAAGCTCCTCTCCCACCATGCCATGAATATATCAGCTATGGGGGGAGAGAACTTGGCCCCCATCGACACCCCCAATATCTGCAAGTAAAATCTGTTGTTGAACATGAAAAAGTTGCGCCTGACGAGAAAAGCCACCACCAAAAGCAAATATTCCTGCAGACCTGCAGTAATGTTTCCATACGTTTTTAAAAACCAGCCTAAGGATTTAATGGCCAGTTCATGCAGAATATTGGTGTATAAGGACACAACGTCCGCTATGATCCATGTGTAATTTGAGGACCATTCAATTTTCTCAATTGTTTGTAAAACGGACGCTGTGTCTTTAAGAAAACTTGGTATGAGTGGTATTAGTGGTTGAAGTATAGAATCAACCCACTGGGAGATTCTTTCAGAAAATGATCCAATGCCTGCTACAATAGGCCTGAGGGGAGGTGGAAAAACATTTTTATGTGTTTTTGGGAGTGCATGAAATACTGGAATAACGGGAGTAATGACATATATGTATTCAGATTCCCTATTTGTCAAATCCTGCTTTGACTCCCACAACCAAAATGTTTTTAAATTCCTTTTGAAAAAGCGCATGAATGTAATTTATGATTCACCCAATAAATCCATCCAGGAGAACTTACAACTAACTGCGTCAATGTCTTCTCTTGAGAATCTAATGTCCAGAGAGCTCCGTAAATGGTGGGACCTTACCTCACTGAAAAAGTACACAGATAAACAGATGATTCCTAGAGGGCTCAGGCTAAAGAAAAAACCAACTACTATATATTCGGATACTTTTTTAAAGGAGTGGGAAGCTATTTTGTCTGAGTGTTCTCTGAAACTAATGGACTTAATCATATGCAACGAAAAGTCAAGCACTGGTGGAATTCAGGGATAATATCAAAAAAGCGCAAGAGACTTTATGTGTGCATATAAACAATCCAGAATTCACCAAAGTAGACAATAAATTGAAGGAGGATCTACAAAAGATGTAAGATGATCTTATAAAATTTAAACAAATGAAATATAAAATTGATTTACTTGATTATGAGTCGAACCAAGTATATACATGGACTGACCCTAAACAGAACACACCCCGTTCAATTCTGAAAAAGTTGCGTAATAAAAAGAAAAGAAAAAATCTCCAGAAGGTCTCATTCAGTTCTACGGATTAGGACTCTATTGATTCAGAACAGGATCGTGCCTCTTCGTCTGCATATCCCCCTCATGTCCAAGAGACTGGTTCACATAAAGCTTCAAAGCTTCAAAAAACGGAGGACGGGTCGGAAACACCGAAAACCGCCGGTATCCCGTGAGATACAAAAAGGACAGGATTAACTCCAAGTGATTAATTTGTCCGCTTCCACACTATCAGTAGATGACATTAATGTACTCAAAAAGGATTAACATTTTCTCCCACCTGTCATTTTGACCGCGCCCTCACTCTCTGGCGACACTTTCAGGTGGGTGGTGATGATGTTTGTGTTGCGGAGACAGGGGACGTGGATCACTCTATGACATCCACGAGTGAGCCCTCTGTTTATGATAATACAAATTCCCATAATATAGGGAATATGACTTTTTTTGAAATGATGCATGCATGTGAACTACAGGAATCGAATACAGTCCTGGGGGATCTGGAATTGAATAACAGGTCATTGTATTTTCACATCAAGAATCAGGATATTTATCCCATTCAATCCAGATCCCCAGCACTGGACCGATACCAAGAATTGGTAGAGCGAGATCTAGTCCTGTTACATGATCAAATTAATCTGAATACTGCTGGTATTAAGAATGTAACCAAAAATGAAATGAAGGCTTTACAAGATATGAAACTGAGGAATGACATTGTAATTAAACAATCTGATAAAGGGGACGGGGTTGTCGTATTAGATAGCGGTCTATATAGGACCCAAATTGAATCCATGTTGAGTGACATCACAGTGTATGTTACCCTTAGCGACAACCCCCTCCCCTCTTTTCAAAAGGAATTAAAAAACATTTTGGATGTGGGAGTCAAATCAGGATTTTTGACTGATAGGGAATCTGAATACATATATGTCATTTCTCCCATTATCCCAGTATTTCATGCACTCCCAAAAACACATAAAAATGTTTTTCCACCTCTCCTCAGGCCTATTGTAGCAGGCATTGGATCGTTCTCTGAAAGAATCTCCCAGTGGGTTGATTCTATACTTCAACCACTAATACCACTCATACCAGGTTTTCTTAAAGACACAGCGTCCGTTTTACAAACAATTGAGGAAATTGAATGGTCCTCAAATTACACATGGATCAAAGCGGAGATCCCACAGTTTCCCAACGTATAAAACTTTCTCCTTTATTTTATTATCTTACATAGCCACTATACATCTCATTTAGTTTGAAAATTGCAGCTAATTATTCCAGTATCTCTATGGTAGTTATAGAGCAGAAATTTATTTATGTATCTTCCTTTTGGGTTCACATCCACAGTTGGACAGATATGATGAATGAGTTGAAATTATTCCTTGCCTATCTAAATGGGATTTATCAAGAATTAAAATTTACTATTGTCAGGAATTGCAGTTCTTAGATTCTTCGATTTATGTACATGAAGTGAGATTATGTACTGATGTTTTCTCCGAACCAACCAATTGTATCATTATTTTTACATTATGATAGTAACCAACTGAAATCTAGGGTGAATTTCTTTCCCTGGAGCCAATTATTGTGGATGAAACGCATCACTACAAATTAGAGTAGAATTCTGATAGAATGTGCAACAAGTTACTTAATCAGAGTTATCTGAGACAGATCATGGACGAACATATGAGAAGAGTATGCAATTTGGCACTTGACATGGCCCTGTCCGGTGTCAAATAAGAAAATAATTGTCAGGAAATAGTGTGTGTGGGCCTATTGTGCCATGTGACCAACCTCCTCTAAAGGTGTTGTCTAAGTGAACCCCTCGTTCTTCACAGTACCCCTGATGGATAGATTGATAGAACTCTGGAGGTGGGTTGGCACACAAAGCAGCTGGCACAGGGGGTAAAAGAGAAAGGTACTAGAGGTACGGACATAGTTAACGGGCCAAGTCGTAACCAGGAACAACAGTGCAGAACCAAAGTATGAGGCAGGGGCGAAGTCATACAGGCAATAGGTCAGGGCAGGCAGCACAGGTACAGGTCAGCCAATACAGGTCAGCAACATGACAGTCAATGTGGAGCAGGCAAGGATCAGACAGGTAACGGAATACAGAAGACAAGAATGGATCAGGAGTTCAGGAACACAAGCAGGTACAAATGCAACCTTAGCAGGACACAAGGACCTTTGATGCTCAGGCACCTGGGATATAGGTGCAGAAAGGTTGGGATTGGTCAGAAAGTCAGCACAGGTCACATGAGCTAAACCCTTAAATCACAGGAAGTGACGCGCCTTAAACAATGTGCTACAGGGAATATGCTGGAAATCATGCTGCGCCTGGGCTGGAAAGACATTGCCAGTCAGCTACCACCATTACAATAATAGAAACAGACAGAATCCCTTTTTTTCTTATTTTCTAGTATTTGTCAGAAAGTGTCACAAATTGTGAGAAAGGGATGAGTAATGTTAAGGAGCAGCCTTGGCCCACTTATATCTGAATTCTTAAGTCCTCCCATAATGGCATAGAGAAAAAAACAGCAGCCTGTGAGATTGATTAGTCAGATCTTACCTTGGGCCTGGAATTAAGGGTATACAATTGTTTTATGCCCTCCTAAGAATGGTGATTTCCTGTGTCTACAATGTTGCAATTGTAATAGTCTGATAAAAGGTGATACCTTTAAACACCCAAGAACTAGTCGTGCTTATCACATTAAGTATAGATATTAGTGATGATCGAGCACCAAAGTATTTGGGTGTCCGGGTGTTCAGCCTGAACACATTGCTATATTCATGTGCTCAGCCGAGCACCCGAGTATAATGGAAGTCAATGGGAGACAACCAGGCACCCCATGCTCTGAAGAGGGGAGAGTGCCTGGTCCATTGTAAAAGGTCAGAAAGTGACAGAAACACCACCGAAATTGATCGGTAACAGCATAGGGGTGATGTCGGGATGCATCTTGGACTCCCAGGTCGCTGCTGGGAACCATGTTGTCCGAGTTGTAAGCCACTTTTACAGACAAAAATACGCACAAAACCCCCCCAAAAAATCTGTTCACAGGAAAAATTGTTAGGAAACATTCTTTCCTGTATATTCAATTGTATATAAAGTGCAAGTGCTGCCAAAAATTACATGCAAGATGCACTCCGAAACAGCCTGTATATTAAATAAAGGAGGGCCTCATTGACATTGTGGTACAATTGTTCAGGTAGTGTGACTTCTGCACTCTTAAAGCCTATGCACTAAGTGAAAGGGCTGACAAAAATTACAAGGAACCAGCACTACAATACACCCTTTATTACACACAAAGGAGGGCATCATACACACCCTTGAAAAATTATGATTGGTGGCCTGCTGGTGACCCTCAAAAACATTTGGAGCAAGGGCCTGCTGGTGACCCTCTAAAACATTAGGGGCGAGGGCCTGCTGCTGAGCTGACTCTCTAAAACATTAGGGGTGAGGGCCTGATGGTGAGCTGACGCTCTAAAACATATGCGAGCGCCTGCAGGTGAGCTGACACTCTAAAACATTATATGCAAGTGCCTGCTGTTCAGCTGATGCTCTAAAACATTATATGCTAGTGCATACTGTTCAAATGGCGCTCTAAAACATTATATGCGAGTGCATGCTGTTCAGCTGACCACATAAAAAAATTTGAGTTTAGGGCATGCAGTTGAGCTGACCCCATAAAAAAAATTGAGTGGAGGGAATATATACA
Organism: Bufotes viridis; assembly: GCA_033119425.1. Lineage (NCBI taxonomy): Eukaryota > Metazoa > Chordata > Amphibia > Anura > Bufonidae > Bufotes > Bufotes viridis. Next base: position 151,257,834 of record CM065591.1, on the reverse strand, counting down.
ATCTGGATGAGGAGTAGGAGGAGAAGGAAGAAGAGAAAACAAGATTCAACCATATACCCTTTTTTGTGGTGGAAAAGGTGCATGGGAATACACTACAGTAGATTGAGTACATTATAAATGATAGATTGAAATTGCCTTTATGTTCATCATCAGTTCAGCTCGTCTCAGGTGGAGTTGAGAAGTCAGGGGCAATCCAGGCGTTGTTCATTTTTATCTGAGTCAACCTGTCAGCATTGCTAGTGGACAAGCGGATATGCTGACGGCAGGGCAGGCCAGCACCTCTACGGTGTAGAACGCAAGTTTGTGCCATGTGTCCAGCTTGGGCACCCATTAGTTGTAAGGCACTGAGGGATCATTTAGGACGCTGACACGGTCTGCTATGTATTCCTTCACCATCTTCCAAAACTTTACCCTCCTTGTACCACTAGGCCACGCTTTAGGGTAAGGTTGCTGGCGGGGTGTCATGAATGTTTCCCATGTCTTGGAAAGTGTTGCGCTGTCTTTGTTGGAACTGCTGTGTGTTTCTCATGTCTCCCTTCCTTGTTTGCCTAAGGAAGTACGGACCCCGCCGGCCGCGTTGTCAGATGGAAAATCTTGGAGCAATCACTCAACAAGTAACTTCTGGTATTGCACCGTTTTACTCATCCTCGCCACCCCAGGAATGAGAGATGAGAAGTTCTCTTTGTAGCGGGGGTTCAGAAGGGTGAACACCCAGTAATCTGTGTTACATAAAATGTGTATAAAGCGAGGGTCGCAGGAAAGGCAGCCTAACATGAATTCAGCCATGTGTGCCAGAATACCAACAGGCAAGACGTTGATGTCGACATCAGGATGACTCTCCATCTCATACTCCTCCTCCTCTTCTTCCTATCCACGCTGAACAGATAGAATTAAAGTTCCATGGGTACTACCCTCTGTAGCAAAGGCAACTGTCTCCAGCTCCTCCTCCTCTTCATGGTCCAATTTGCGCTGAGAAGACAAACTGTGGGTGGTCTGGCTATCATCCTGTGTAATGTCCTCCCCCATGTCATCATCTGCCACATTAAGAGCATCCTCCTTAATTGTGAGCAGAGATCATTTCAACAGACACAGCAGTGGGTTGGTTACGCTGATAATAGCTTTAACGCCACTAACGATCTGTGTGCATTCATCAAAGTTTTTTAAAACCTCACAGAGGTCTGACATCAATGCCCACTCCTCGCTTGTGAATAGTGTCAGTTGACTGGAAAGGCGACGGTCATGTTGCAGCCGGTATTATATAACTGCCCTCTGCTGCTCAAAAAGCCTGGCCAACATATAGAACGTAGAGTTCCACCGCGTGCTCATGTCGCACAACAGTCACTGAGCTGGAATCCGCAAGTGTTGCTGCAGCGTTGACAGACCGGCTGAAGCTGTGGACGACTTGCGGAAATGGGCACAGACGCGGCATGCCTTCACTAGTAGCTATTGCAAATTGGGGTAGGTTTTGATAAACCGCTGAACCACTAAGTTTAAGACGTGGGCTAGACATGGGATGTGTCAGGTTGCCGAGCTCCAAAGCCGCCACCAAGTTACGCCCATTGTCAGACACAACCATGCCTGGTTATAGGTTGAGTGGCGAGAGCCACAGCTCGATCTAGTTCCTTATACCATGCCATAGCTCTGCAGCGATATGCTGTTTGTCTCCTAAGCAGATCAGCTTCAGCACGGCCTGTTGACGCTTACCCACAGCAGTGCTACCCTTCTTTCAGCTAGCAACTGATGGCTGACTGCTGGAGGTGGAAATGTAGGAGGAGGCGGTGGAGGAGGAGAAGTGGGGGTTTGAGCCAGTAACATAGCTGCTGGTAGAGACCCTGATGGATGTAGTGCCCGCAATCCTGGGCGTGGGTAGCACCTGTGCCATCCCAGGGTATTACTCACTCCCGGCCTCCATAACATTCACTCAGTGTGCGGTCAGGGAAATGTAGCATCCCTGGCCACCAGCACTTGTCCATATGTCCCTGGGTAAGTGTACCTTCTCAGTAAGTGCGTTGGTCAGGGCACGGGTGAGGTTCTAGGACACATGCTGGTGTAAGGCGGGTACGCACACCGCAAAATATAGTGGCGGCTAGGGACTGCGTACGCAGGATTTCGGATGGGGGGAAGGAGGTTAGCACTGAGACTAAGGGCAGGCAGAGGCGGTGGAGGCGGAGTGGCTTCATATGAAAATCAATGGGCACCTTCACAGTCTAATTTGAATGCCGAATAAAAGTGATTTTCTTAACAACTATGCAACGGAGGAACAAACGGTAAAAACCTTTTTTATATGGGGGCTTCCATGTACATAACAGTGTTAATTGTTTAATATGGTCAATCAGCGTTAAAGACTCCCTTTAAAAGGAATTTTGGGTCTTGGAAAAGCTTTCTCAGAATAAAAACTATGAGCATCGCTCCCTACACTCTCTTTCCCTTCCTACGCTCTGCTCCCTGTCTACCTCTGAGCCGAACATGCATGGCTACTGGCATTACATTGAGGGTAGTACTTACCTGTACCTTTATTGGCTGCTTAAAACCAATGAAACATATGGGGCGGAGACTCGAGCATTGCGCTTGAGCACATGTTGTACTCGGTTGGGTAACGCCATGTGCCAAGCATAGCGATGCTGGAGCCGAACAGATATTCGGCCGAGCATGCTCGCTCATCACTGGTTATCACATACGTATGCAGCTAAATGGAATGAAATCCTGCGCCCCCTAAAAAAAATATAAAATAAAATTGTGGACAGTGGGTACATGGAAAATGACCCTCAGGCATTAGTGGCATGATCCAGACCTCAACATTGCCTGGACTGTGAGAACATGGCGGTATTGATGTCATTATTATGTACATTTATATTGCACCTTAAAAAAATGTAACCATCCCCCATCCCTGAAATAAATTAATTCATTTTTTTGATTTGTAAGCAATGACATACAGAATTTTAAAATTTCAACCATGTGGAAACTGAATACACGTAAACTGACGATTGATAGGCATTAACCCCTTAAGGACTCAACATTATTTCACCTTAAGGACCCGGCCATTTTGTGCAAATCTGACCAGTGTAACTTTATGTGGTGATTTAACTTTTAAATGCTTTTACTTACGCAGGCCATTTTACAAGGCTTAGACGTTTAAAAGCAAATCTTGAAATTTTCAAAAACCCACTTTTTAAGGACCAGTTCAGGTCTGAAATCACTTTGTGAGGCTTACATACTAGAAATCACCCAAAAATGACCCCATTTTAGAAACTACACCCCTCATGGTATTCAAAACTGATTTTACAAACTTTGTTAACCCTTTAGGTGTTCCACAAAAATTAATGGAAAATAGAGATAACATTTCAAAATTTCACTTTTTTGGCAGATTTTCCATTTTAATAATTTTTTCCAGTTACAAAGCAAGGGTTAAAAACTCAGTATTTATTGCCCTGATTCTGTAGTGTACAGAAACACCCCATTTGTGATCGTAAACTGCTGTACGGGCACACGGCAGGGCACGTGTTTGGGGTGAAGTTCGGATCGGGCTCGGATCCTGAACCCGAACATTTTCGGGAAGTTCGGCCGAACTTCTCGAACCCGAACATCCAGGTGTTCGCTCAACTCTAAAAGGAACACCATATGGTTGTTGGAAGGCAGATCTTCACTGGGATAATACTAAGTTTCCATGTCCCATTTGAAGCCCCCCTGATGCACCCCAAGAGTAGAAACTCCCCAAAAATTACCCCATTTTAGAAACTACGGGATTGGGTGGCAGTTTTGTTGGTACTATTTTAGGGTACATATGATTTTTGGTTGTTCTATATGTGGGGGGTTTGCTCTGGTCTCGGGGATCATTTGCACAAAGATTGTCGTCCACCGCAGCTTTAGGGGCCAAGCATTGCTTTTATTGTGGAACACGGCATAGCAGAGATGACAAAATACAAAATAAAACACCTTGCCCGTCTGGGCTCTAACTAAACAGGGATAATCCTACCTCACTGAACAAACATCGTTCACACACGGTACCAACATGCGGCTTTTTCACCCGTGCAGTCCAGCAGCCTCCCGACTGTAGCAAGTCCAGTGCCTTTGGGGAGTGTGGCCCAGTAGTCTTCCCGACTCTGGCCTTGTGACCCTTGTACCTGCAGGCGTCACTGCGTCCCCAAAGTTCAGGCTATCGCCTAGCCCCGTGGCCCCTCAGCCAACTTGGCCGAGACCACTCACACAGAGCCTCTGCCAAACTCTGTCTCCAAAACTCTCTCCAGAGTGGGACCCCACCCATGTCCAACAAGAGGATTAAATAGCATCCCTGGACATGGGCGTTGTCAAAAACCCCGGACTGGAGCATGGGGAACAGGCACCCACTCAGCACATTGCCTGTTCCCAGTAAAAGCCCGCCCTGGACTAGCTGGAGCCAGCTAAGCTAGTTATCTTGGTGACCACCAACTAACTTAGTGGCCACCCATCTCTAGACTAGGGCCTTTACTTCACCAAGGCCAGGCCCCTTGGTGACACGCTCCTGGTGCAAACAACACCCCTTGTTATTCACATTGCCACATATATTATACTTTTTGTGAGGCAAGGTAACAAGAAATAGTTGTTTTGACACCGTTTTTATTTTTTGTTATCTACAACATTCATCTGACAGGTTAGATCATGTGGTATTTTTATAGAGCAGGTTATTATGGATGCGGCGATACCTAGTATGTATACTTTTTTTATTTATGTAAGTTTTACACAATTATTTAAATTTTGAAACAAAAAAAAAAATAATGTTTGTGTCTCCATAGTCTGAGAGCCATAGTTTTTTCAGTTTTTGGGCGATTATCTTGGGTAGGGTATGATTTTTGTGGGATGAGATGATGGTTTGATTGCCACTATTTTGGGGTACGTATAACTTTTTGATTGCTTGGTATTACACTTTTTGCTATGTATTTTTTACGGTGTTCATGTGAGGGGTTAGGTCATGTGATATTTTTTAGAGCAGGTTTTTACGGATGCGGTAATACCTAATATGTGTAGTGTATTTTATTTTTTTAATTTTTATTCAGTGATATGTGTTTTTTTATTTTTCCTTTTTTTTCACTTTTTAACTTTTTTTTTTTTACCCAGACCCACTTGTTTTTTGTAGATCCAGTGGATCTGGTGTCTATATAATACTGTACAGTACACCATATAGTGTACTGTACTGTATTTTTTTTACTTCACATAGTCTAATCAGACTTTTTCCTTTAGCAGAAGTCTGATTAGACTTACATCACCATGGCAAGCAGGACGCCTGTGAAAGCATCCTGCTGCCATGGTGACCATCACCTGCTGCCAGAACTGAGCAGCGAGTGATGGGGAGGGAGGAGGCACCCTCCCTCTGTGATCCCATCCTGTCGGCAGTGGCGTTGCTAGGGCTGGTGTCACCCGGTGCGGTAGAAAATGGTGTCACCCCAGACCCCCCCCCCCCCCCCGAAGCAATAATGTTTTAGTCATATAACCAAAAAAAACTGATACTCACTAGTGCTTAGGCCTCTTTCACACTTGCGTTTTTCCTTTCCGTGCTAGAGTTCCGTCCTCGGGGCTCTAAGACGGAAAGATACTGATCAGGATCATCCCCATGCATCTTGAATGGAGAGCAATCAGTTCAGGATGCATCAGGATGTCTTCAGTTCAGTATTCAAACGTTTTTTTGCCGTTAAAAAATCCACAGCATGCTGCGGATTTTCCTTGGGCCAAAAAAATTGAAGGCATGCCGCAAGGACGGATCTGGAATTAATGACCATTGAAAAGCATTAATCCGGATCCGACTTCAAGCTAAATGTTGTTTCGGCGCATCGCCGGATCTGACGTTACCTTTCTGAATGGTAACCATGGCAGCTAGGACGCTACTAAAGTCCCGGCTGCCATGGAAAAGTAGTGGGGAGCCAGGGGGGGAGCTACTTACCGTCCTTGCGGCTCCCAGGGTGCTCCACAATGACGTCACAGCGCCCCTACATCACATGGATAATGTGATCATGCGACGTAGGGGCGCTGTTACGTCATTGTGGAGCGCCTCAGGAGCCACACGGAAGGTAAGTAGCTTCTCCCCTTGCTCCCCACTACTTTTTCATGGCAGCCGGGACTTTAGTAGCGTCCCGGCTGCCATGGTAACACTGAAAGCATTTTGAAGACTGATCAGTCTTCAAATGTTTTCAGGTGTGTTGCGTTGTGACGGATCCGGTGGGCATTTCCGCGACGGAAGTGCACGCCGGATCCTCTAACGGTAGTGTGAAAGGGGCCTTAGTTATTAATTCACTTACAGTCCGGTGTGTACGAAGTGTCTTCACATATAACTAAAGAGGAATTGCTGCTGTTATGTTAATGGATGCTATAACATTGCACCATCCTTCTGAACATACACATCTGTCATCCGCCTTACCTCATGATCCTGGAGCTGTGCTGTAGAGCTCGGCGGCCACTGTACAGCACAGCTCCAGGATCATGAGGTGTATGTTCAGAAGGATGGTGCAATGTTATAGCATCCATTAACATCAGCAACAAGTCTGGGCTGGTTCAGGCTGTGCTGTGCCTGTGTGAGTGAGTCACTGCTGTCACGTGGACGTGGCCTGGGCCGGCGCAAGGATTTTTTTGGCAGGTCAAGCCAAGCTACATCTTAGCGACCCCCGCCCGCAGCTCACCTGGTCCTGGTCCTGTGTGCAGCAGCTGGCTTTTCCTCTGTGTGGTCCTGGTATCTTCGCTCTGCTTCAATCGCTTGAAGACTGTACTTTTCGCCCTATAAGACTATAACACACACATAGTTTTTAGAGGAGTATAATAAGAAACAATATTTTCCACTATACCTCAGGTCAGACCACTAATCAGACCCCCAATGTCATCACACCTCAGATCAGCCCCCCGTGTCAGCCGTCAGCCCCCCCATGTCAGTCATCATGCCAGCCGTCAGCCCCCCATGTCAGCCGTCAGCCCCAATCCATCATGCCCCCCCATGTCAGCCATCATGCCCTCATGTCAGCCATCATGCCAGCCGTCAGCCCCCATCCATCATGCCCCCCATGTCAGCTGTCAGCCCCCCATGTCAGCCGTCAGTCCCCATCCATCATGCCCCCCCATGTCAGTCATCATGCCCTTATGTCAGCCATCAACCCCCCATGTCAGGCGTCTGTCAGCCGTCAGCCCCCATCCATCATGCCCCCATGTCAGCCATCATGTTATTAGTCCCCCTCATGTGCCAGTAGCCGTCCCCTTTATGTGCCAGTAGTCCGTCCCTTTATGTGCCAGTAGCCGTCCCTTATGTGCCAGTAGCCGTCCCCTTTATGTGCCAGTAGCCGCCCCTTTAGTGGTGCCAGTAGCCGTCCCCTTTAGTGGTGCCAGTAGCCGTCCCTTTAGTGGTGCCAGTAGCGTCCCCTTTAGTGGTGCCAGTAGCTCCTTTAGTGGTGCCAGTAGTCGTCCCTTTAGTGGTGCCAGTAGCCGTCCCCTTTAGTGGTGCCAGTAGCCGTCTCCTTTAGTGGTGCCAGTAGCCGTCCCTTTAGTGGTGCTAGTAGCCGTCCCCTTTAGTGGTGCCAGTAGCCGCCCTTTAGTGGTGCCAGTAGCCTCCCTTTAGTGGTGCCAGTAGCCCCCCTTAGTGGTGCCAGTAGCCCCCCTTTAGTGGTGCCAGTAGCCTCCCTTTAGTGGTGCCAGTAGCTCCCTTTAGTGGTGCCAGTAGCCCCAAGAAAAGAAAAAAAAAAAAAAAAGAACACTTATACTTACCTCCAGCGATGCGATGCAGGCCCCTGTGTCTCGAGCTGTACGGCTCCGGCGGCGCGATGACGTCATCGCGCCGCCGAGCTGGCCTCTGATAGGCTGCCGGCCTTAGTGCTGGCAGCCTATCAGAGGAACAGGGAGAGAGAGGACACGCCTCTCCCTCCTCTGCTGCTGCTCCGCACGGAGATGAGCGCAATGCAAGCGCTCATCTCCGTCCGACCTGATGTTCCCTGCCGCCGCCGCATCTGCCAATGGTCAGTCCGCCCCTGGTGACACCCCATCAGACTGGTGTCGCCCGGTGCGGACCGCACCCCCCGCACCCCCCTCGCAACGCCACTGCCTGTCGGGGGGCTGCAAAGGCACTGCAGCCCCCCGATGGGAGAGGGAGGGGGCTCACTCCCTGTTAACCCCTTCCATACAGTGGTCCATACAGACCGCGGCATTGAAGGGGTTAAAACTACTGACATCTGCTGCACAATCACAGGTACCTGTTGATTCCAGCAAGTACCTTGTTCCGATCACTGCCGGCTGAGCAGCAGTGATCATAACTAGTCATGATGTACAGGTACGTCATGGGTCCATAAGGACTCGGGAATCATGCCATACCGGTACGTCCTAAGTCCTTAACGGGTTAATAGCGCTATGCAGACCGCAGCAGCAGCCATACAGAACATGATAATAGGCAGACAGCAACAGTGACAAAACGGAGCACCACCAGCAAGGGGAGGTGGGCAAGGTTTATACATTGGAATCAGCCATGTTGGGCACTGTCGGAGGACAACTTGGTCCGTTTGGATGTCATCATGCCTCCAGTGGTGCTGAAAACCCTCTTCAAGATGACACTGGTGACAGGGTAAGAAAGAATATAGAGAGCGTGCTGTGCCAGTTCGGGACGCTGTTCAAGTCTGCCTGACCAGAAATCCATGGGGTTAGCGAACTGAGTATGTGATAGAGACTGCACACAGGATGTGATGATGCCACTTCATGTGGTCTAGTAGAATTGTGGTGCATACATTTGTGTTTGCTTGCTTTTATTTCGCCCTTGCACTGTTGCATAACGTAATGCTTTTGTCTTCTGGCATTGTGGAGAAAAACTGCCAGACAGTAGATACTTGTTTAGGACTAGAGGCAGCAGAGCTGGGCTTAGCTGTGGCACATTTTGGGCCTAACCAATAATGATGGGCGTGAATTTTAATTGCGTATATCGCCACTTCGAGAATTTGCGAAAATTTTGAATATAGTGATATATTTTCATAATTTTTTTTTAATCTGAACCCATGATCCCTCCCTGCTTCTTGCTTGTGGGCCAATGAAAAGGCTGCAATGTCTTTGTCTGAGCTTAGCATCATCCCTAGCAACCAATGGGAATGTTGCCTATCCCTTTAGTATATTAGAACCTCCCCAGCGGCCACTGTATGCAGTATTTTGCAGATCTGGGAGAGATAGCAATGTTATTGCTTTGCTCTGTGCTTTACTGTGTCACATATTACATTAGATAGTAAGATAATTAGTTAGCATATATATATATATATATATATATATATATATTACAGATAGTTAGTGGGAGATAGTCAGTGCAGGTTAGATAGTGATATAGTGTAGCTGATACATAGTGCTGTATGTATGTATGTATGCTACATACATACATACATAGTGCTCTGATGTCACAAATTCACAACAACACTTAGTGCACCAATCACTAATATGTAGTCAGACCTGTTAAAATGTGAAGTTGCGCGTATTGTGCTAAAATTAGAGTTGAGCGAACACATGGAAGTTCGGGTTGGCCGAGTTCGAATTTGTCCCCGAACCCGAACCCCATTGAAGTCAATATGGACCCGAACTTTCTGGCACTAAAATGGCTCTAAAAGAGTCATGGAAAGGGCTAGAGGGCTGAAGGAGGAGGAGGTCCATATGGAGTAGGAGGTTGAGGAAGCGGTGGACGTGGGGCTGTGTAAGTGGATGTGGCGGTGTAGGTGGAAGCAGTGGTGGAGGAGGAGGTAGCCAACACTTTATTTTTATTTTTTTAATTTAATTTGGGTAGACCACAAAACATTGTGGAATATATAAAATAAAACCAAGGGAAAGTGCGCTGGAGTATAACAATGGCTGTGTAAGGCCGGTATACATGTGTATTCTGCACAAGGTATGGACAAGTCATGTGGGATCCATGGCTGGCTTATTTTTAATGAACGGGAGCTTGTCCACGTTGGCTGTGGACAAGCGGCTGCGCTTGTCTGTGATAACTCCCCCTGCCGCGCTAATTACAAATTCAGACAATACACTGGCTGCAGGGCAGGCCAGCACCCCCAAGGCATAAAGGGCAAGCTCAGGCCATGTGCCCAATTTAGAGACCCACAAGTTGAATGGGGCAGACCCATCAGTCAGTACGTGTAGGCATACTGCTCTACCATATTGCTGAAATGCTGCCTCCTGCTAAGATGTTGCATATCAGCTGGTGGTGCTGGTTGTTGTGGCATGGTGACAAAGCTTTTCCACATTTCGGCCATGCTAACCCCGTCCTTCTGAGGTGCTGGTGGTGCCCCGGCTGCGTTGGCGTCCTCTTCCTCCTCCTCTGCCTTCGCCTTGTGCTTCCACTGAGCCCCCGGTGTCAGGTGGTAATGCCATCAGCAGCACGTCTACCAGCATGTGCTTGTAGTCGCGCATCTTTCGATCATGCTGCAGTGAGGGAATTAAGAACGGTACGTTGTCCTTGTAACGGGGATCCAGCAGGGTGGCCACCCAGTAATCAGCACAAGTTAGAATGTGGGCAACTCGGCAGTCGTTATGCAGGCACTGCAGCATGTAGTCGCTCATGTGTGCCAGGCTGCCCAGAGTCAACAACAAGCTGTCATCTGTGGGAGGTGTATCATCTGTGTCCTCGGTATCCCCCCAGCCTGCAGTGATGGCTCTGAGCTGCTTTGGGTGCCACCCTGCTGTGAACACGGTTCCTCCTCATGCTTCCCCTCCTCCTCATTCTCCTCATCCTCCAGAACTGTGCCTTGGATGGACAATTGTGTACCTGTCCTATGTTGGTGCAAGAACCCACCCTCTGAGCCACTTGTAAATGACTGGCCTGATAACCATGGAATTTATCTCTCTTCCTCCTCCTCTTCCTCCTGTGCCACATCCTCTTCCATCATCGCCCAAAGCATTTTTTCAAGGAGACATAGAAGTGGGATAGTAAAGCTGAGAATAGCGTCATCAGGACTGGCCATTTTGGTCGAGTAGTTGAAACAGCGCAACAAGGCATGCAGGTCTCGCATGGAGGCCCACTCAGTGGCGGTGAAGTGGTGCTGTTCCGCAGAGGCACTCACCCATGCGTGCTTCAGCTGAAACTCCACTATCGCCTGCTGCTGCTCGCACAGTCTCTCCAGCATGTGCAAGGTGGAGTTCCACCTTGTGGGCACGTCGCATATGAGGAGGTGAGCGGGAAGGCCGAAGTTACGCTGCAGCACAGACAGGCGAGCAGCAGCAGGGTGAGAATGCCGAAAGCGTGCACAGACGGACCGCAGTTTCTGCTGCAGCTCTGACATATCGTGGTAGTTTTTCTGGAATGTCTGCACCACCAAATTTAGCACATGCACTAGGCAAGAGATGTGGGTCAAACCGGCTATGCCCAGAGCTGCTACGAGATTTTGCCCATTATCGCACACCACCAGGCCGGGCTTGAGGCTCAGTGGCACCAACCACTCATTGGTCTGTTGTTCCATGCCCGTCCACAGCTCCTGTGCGGTGTCGGGTTTGTCCCCCAAACAGATGAGTTTTAAAACTGCCAGCTGTCGTTTTCCCCTGGCTGTGATGAAATTGGTCATGAAGGTGTTACGCTGACCGGATGAGGAGGTGTTATCCGAGGAAGAGAAGTAGGAAGAGGAGGCAACAGGAGGCAAAGTTAAATGCCCTGCAATCCTCAGTGGTGGAAGGATATGTGCCAAACAGCTATCCGCCTCAGGCCCAGCCGCCACTGCATTTACCCAGTGTGCTGTTAGGGAGATATGACGTCCCTGCCCGTGCTTACTGGTTCACATATCAGTAGTTATGTGGACCTTGCCACAGATGGCGTTGCGCAATGCACACCTGATTTTGTCCCCCACTTGTTCGTGCAGGTAAGGGTTGGCTCACCTGGAAAAGTAGTGGTGGTTGGGAACTATGTACTGTGGGACAGCCAACCCCATAAGATTATTAAAACTCTCCGTCTCCACCAGACGGAAGAACATCATTTCAAAGGCCAGGAATTTTGAAATGCTGGCATTCAGGTCCAGAGATTGCGGGTGGGTAGGGGGGTACTTCCTCTTTCGCTTCATTGTTTTGACGATGGACAGCTGAACGCTGCCATGGGACATTGTGGTGCTTCTTGTTGAAGGTGACGGACGTGGTGACATTGCTGACACATCCTCTGCTCAGGTTTAGAACGTTTATGCCTCGCTTCAGGCTCTGATTGCACAGCGTGCCAACCACTCATGTCTTGTCTGCACAATTTCTGAAGAACTGCCACGTCAAGGAACTCCTTGGAGCTGGCTTTGTTGTGCTCGGTCCCTGGGTGCACCCTGCTCCCTCTTTTGCTGGTGGCTCTTTGTGACCACCGCCTCTCCCTCCGAACTGCACAGGTCACTCACATGACCTTGATTCCATGTGGGGTCTGGGACCTCATCGTTCTCCACATCATCTTCCACCCAGTCTTCACCCCTGCCCTCCATGTCAGTTTGCACACTTCAGAAAGCCGCAGCAGTTGGCACCTGTGTTTCGTCATCATTATAGACGTGCTGCTGTTGTCTTCCCATGTCCTCATCCTCAAATATAAGTGGTTTGGCATCTGTGCACTCAATTTCTTCCACTTCTGGGCAGGGCTAGGTGGATGGCCCTGGGAAACCCGGCCAGCAGACTCATCAAAAAGCATAGGAGACTGTTGCATGACTTGGGGCTCAGACTGTTTTTTTGATTTGCAAGGGGGTGAGGTGCTAGATAGATGCCCATGGCCTGCAGGGGCCAACTTTGAGTTTCAGCAGTGGACCGGGTGGGAGACAATGTAAAGGTACTCGAGGTACTGTCAGCCACCCAATCTACTAGTAACTGTACTTGTTCTGGCCTCACCATTCGTAGAGTGGCATTCGGCCTGCTAAATAACGTTGAAGGCTCTGTCGTCTAAGCGCACCTGAGGAAGGTGTTTCACTTGGTCGTGTAGCTGGCACAAATCGATAACGTCGTCTCCCTGCAACAGGAGCTCCACCAGCAGCACCACGACCAGGGCCATGTCCCATATTTGACGCTCTACTCATTTTTTGCGGTCGCCCACCGAAGTAACAGACATTTTTACTAAATTTTGTTCCCTGTCAGCAATGTAGAGTAGGGGTTTATATACGGCAAAAATGGGTTAATGTCACCCACCAATGTAACAGAGAATTTTTTGAAATAAAAGTCCCTGTCACCTTTGCAGTGCAGTGGTTTGTATATGGCAAAAATGGGTTCATGTCACCCACCAATATAACTGAGGATTTTTAGAAATATAGGTCCCTGTCACCTATTCAGAGCAGGGGTTTGTATAGGGCGAAAATGGTAAAATGTCACCCAAGAATGTAACAAAGGATTTTTAGAAATATAGGTCCCTGTCACCTATGCAAAGCAGGTGTTTGTATACGGCATGAATGGGTTAATGTCACCCACCAATGTAACAGAGGATTTTTAGAAATATAGGTCTCTGTCACCTATGCAGAGCAGCAGTTTGTATACGGCAAATATGGGTTAATGTCACCCACCAATGTAACAGAGGATTTTTAGAAATATACGTCCCTGTCAACTATGCAGAGCAGTGGTAAGTATATGGCAAAAATGGGTTAATGTCACCCACCAATGTAACAGAGGATTATTAGAAATATAGGTCCCTATCACCTATGCAGAGCAGGGGTTTGTATACGGCAAAAATGGTAAAATGTCATTCAAGAATGTAACAGAGGATTTTTAGAAATATAGGTCCCTGTCACCTATGCAGAGCAGGGGTTTATATACGGCAAAAATGGGTTAATGTCACCCTCCAATGTAACAGAGGATTTTTAGAAATATAGGTCCCTGTCACCTATGCAAAGCAGGGGTTTGTATACGGCAAAAATGGGTTAATGTAACCCTCTATGGTAACAGAGGATTTATAGAAATATAGGTCCCTGTCACTTATACAGAACAAGGGTTTGTATATGGGAAAAAATGGCAAAATGTCACCCAAGAATGTAATAGAGGATTTTTAGAAATATATGTCCCTGTCACCTATATAGAGCAGGGGTTTGTATACGGAAAAAATGGGTTAATATCACCCAACAATGTAAGAGAGGATATTTTGGAAATATAGGTCCCTGTCACCTATGCAAGAGCAGGGGTTTGTATACGGCAAAAATGGTAAAATGTCACTCAAGAATGTAACAGAGGATTTTTAGAAGTATAGGTCCCTGTCACCTATGCAGAGCAGGGGTTTGTATACGGCAAAAATGGGTTAATGTCACTCTCCAATGTAACAGAGGATTTGTAGAAATATAGGTCCATGTCATCTATGCAGAGTAGGGGTTTGTATACGGCAAAAATGGGTTAATATCACCCTCCAATGTAACAGAGGATTTTTAGAAATATAGGTCCCTGTCACTTATGCAGAGTAGGGGTTTGTACACGGCAAAAATGGTAAAATGTCACCCAAAAATGTAACAGAGGATTATTAGAAATATAGGTCCCTGTCACCTATACAGAGCAAGGGTTTGTATATTGCAAAACTGGGTTAATGTCACCCAACAATGTAACAGATGAATTTTTGAAAATGATTGCCCTGTCTGCTATGTAGAGTAGGGGTATAAAACAGCAAAAAATGAGTTAATGTCACCCAACAATGGAACAGATGAATTTTTGAAAATTATCACCCTGTCTGCTATGCAGTGCAGGGTGCAAAGATAGTTTATGGCCTAAAAAAGTTTTTTTTTTTTTTAAAGCAATTAAACAGATGGATTTAAGTCTATTTCTTTCACTGTCTGACATGCAACGCAGGTCACAAATGTACTATCTAGCACAAATGTAAATGCAGTATTCAACAGTTTTATTGGACTGTCAGAAATGCAGCACAGTCTGCAAATGTACGTTCTAGAACAAAAAGTGTGCTTTTTAAGCAAAAAAGTATATGCAGTTTAAACTGTTTTATTAGACTGTCAGAAATGCAGCGTAGGCCAAAAAATGTACTTTCTAGCACAAAAAATGAGAATTTGTCAACCGACAATGTAACAGCAGTATTTACTGGTTTTAATTGACTCTCATATATGCAGTGCCGGTGTCAGAAAGAGAAAAAATTGCTTTTGGTCAAACAGGTATGTGACAAACTAATGTAATTGAATTATTTTCACTGCGAGGTATGCACTGCAGGCTGCAGGGGTACTTGACCGCCAAAAAAGGGAAGTTGTCCTCCTAGAATCTAACAGATGGATTTAATGAATAGATTTTCCCTGTCAGATATTCAGCACAAGGGTAGTTCAGGGGTAAGAATATGCCCCCCCCCCACACCCACAAAAAAAAAAAAAAATAGCTGTAGTTTGCAGATTTAACACCAAGTACACCAGACCAGAAATGTTTCCTAATCTCTCCCTCAAAACAGTAGCATCCTATCCCTACACTAGTAAGAGTATGATGTTTGGCGCTACGTGACCCCAGCTTATATAGAGGCTAGGTCACATGTTGCACTTTGCCAATCACAGCCATGCCATTAGCAGGCATGGCTCTGATGGCTTCTAAGGGCACACTAGTTAAACGCTTGTTAATTGGCTGCCCTGCAGCCTTTTAACAAGTGACATTAAATCGCAGAACACAGAATTCAAACCCAAACTTTTTATGGAAATATTCGGGTTTGGGTCCGGGTACCAAAAACCCTAAAGTTCGGTACGAACCCGAACTTTACAGTTCGGGTTTGCTCAACCCTAGCCAAAATATTTGCATCATTAGTGCAAATTTCGCAATCACGACTATATTGGAGCACTCTATCTGCATATAAAGCTACTGTATTGTAATGTTCTGCCGTGCCAACAATTTTCTCCAGTCTCAGGAAACTTCTAGCAGCTTGAAAAATTTAGTTATTGTGACCCACGCCTGTATTGAGTGCGCATTACGCGCATATTACATTGCAGATTTTCGCAAACAAGACCACAATATATGATGAATATTCTACCAACTATTCATGAAATATCGCAAATTTGAATATTGCCCCTGCCGCTCATCACCGCTAACCAACCCAGCGACATCATCAGATCCCGAAGCAGTCGTGGCCCTGGCTGTTCTTTGGGAGGTACATGAATTCTGCTCTTTATTGCTGTTGCCATCACCCTCCTCCTTTGGTGTTGCCTCTCCTCCTCAGTACCCTGATCTGACTTCCAGACTGTGTAAGATCATGCCCCCCTACCCTGCTCTTCCCCAACTGCCACTGTCACTGCCCACAATGCCAATAGTGCAACTATGGGGGCCACAACTACTACCACCACCAACATGGCTATGTCTGGGGTCTGCAGCCTCCTCTTCCACCCCCTCCTTAGGAAAGTCCAAAAGCTTACTGCTCTCCCTCTAATTGTCAACAGGGAGACTCTCTTCACTATCTGATATAGGGCGTGGTGGGGTTTTCTTGCCACTTCTTAGGAAAAAGGAAGGTGCTCCTCTAGGAAAGGGCAGGGAAGACTGGGAGGACTCCACTGAAAGCATTCTTTGAGGCACAAAAGGGGCAGGAGAAACACTGTGACTCCTGGCTCCACGGCTTAGTGTCAGCACTGATTGGCTTATCCAAGCTGTGGTCCAGGGAGACAAACAGGACAAGCCTCCCCCCCACTTCCTCTCAGGGTCATGTGAGAACCCTTCTTCTTCCTTGCTTTTTTCCTGTCACCATGTGCACTAAAATGACTCTACGTGCCTTTTTAGTGGATTCATCCAAAATGAACCAGGAAAGATTTGGGTTCATCTGCCATCCAGTTCAGAACGACTTTGGTTGGATCTGAATTGGTTCACTCATCCTTAGTTTGAGTGTTTAGGAAGAGTTCATCAGAGGTTGTCAAATAAGAGAATAGAAGGTATGGGGAGATAAGTGGCTCTGTACCTAGTATAGAAAATACAAAGAAAGCAAAGAAATATGGATCGAAACATATTGTCTCTACACACAGCATTCATATAGACATACTATAAATAAACTATGAGGTGTGAATATTAGTCAAATCAGTTTGAGACAGGATTGCTGGGGTCAGTTGTGATGGGCAGAGAAGAAACATACCTGTAGATGAGTTAAATGGGATATGATATGTGAAGGCAGTGGTGACATAGATAATCCATGATTTTACATGATGATGTATGGTATATTTCCTGTGATACACTTAAATGTTGCAATTGGATGTTGCATGTAAATGACCAAAGATCTATCAGACATCAAGAAGGTCTGGGACTGGATGGGGTGATGGATCTCCAATGTATGTCAGCCAACAACCGCCTTGTAGAAAGCTGAAAAAGCTTGGAATGACACACTACAGAAGGATATCTAACATCTGTATGGCCATTACCATGCCAGAGTTACAGTCTGTATCGCAACAAGGGGACATGCCACCTAGTATTAAAATATATACCCTGCTGCAGAATACAAAATTAAGGGTCCGCTATCTTTGTTGTGTGATCCTTGACAAGGCACCATTAGCAGTTTACACTTTATCAGTCTTAGCTCAATTACATTATTTTCCAGATGTTCTCTTTTCATTTTCCACTAGGGTGATAGAAAACGGCTGCAGCTTTTATGGTTGCAAAGTTTTTGGCCACAATGTAGCTGCATCTTGACACCCACTAGCTGCTGCTTGTGGTGCTACCCTAAATACAGTGTAAGCTGGTGTTGTCTAAGTAGAAAAGTGGGATTCTTGGACATGCACAGTGACTCCTAGCCCGGCCACCTTGTCTATGCTCTGTCAGATTCACCTGCAGCTCATATCATCTATAGCACAGCTACAGGATATGCTTTGTAGCTGTGCTATAGATACAGTGCCTTGCAAAAGTATTCACCCCCTTGACTTTTTTCGTATTTTATTACATTACAGCCTTAAGTTCAATGTTTTGTTAATCTGAATTTTATGTGATGGATCAGAACACAATAGTCTAATTTGGTGAAGTGAAATGAGAAAAATCCAGTGGATTTTTTTGATGCTTGGTGAGTTTTTATTTCAGCCGGACATATTACATTTACAGGCAACGCTGTCTAAATTTTGTTATATACCGAAGAGTCCGTGTGGTGGAGCACAGGATGAAATACCCTTGATGTGCACCCATTTAGCCAGAAAGGGAGCGAGTGCTGTGATTTCTATTGTGAGAAATAACCAATTGGAAAGAACATGGCTGTCACGGCTGTATGTGAGCAACAAGAGCATACACAGTGAATTGGCTACTGACCGGACCCAAACTAGGGAACATAAAGGGTGACCCCTGTCAGACCCTAAAAGCTCTCCCTATGCTGCTAAGCCCATGTCCAGATCCAGATGGTGGATCGAGACATGCCCGCGTACCTAAGGCTGATGACCACTGTAACCCCTACAACAGTGGAAGGGGCACCGCCACCGGTGCCCTGCTCAGTATATGGACGGATCCGGGGTCGCCTCGGATCCAGTCAGCAAACAAACAGAAACACACAATGTCTGCACACTTAACTGAAGGAGCTGCAGGAGCAGTGAAAACAGATCCAAAGTCAGCAGACAATATCCGAAGTACTTGCTTCAGCAGAACACAGGTCCAGTGAAAAGATATCACACAAGTGAAGATACTCAAGCGAGAGATACAGGTCAAATGAAAAGTATAATCCGCACGATTAAACAGGAAGAGGGATATTTTATAGGAAGAGGAATCAATCACAGGAGGGACAGCTGGGAGGAGGGAAACTGAAAGTAAAGACCTCATCACAGGGGCGGAGAAACAGAGCAGAGAGAACTCCTCCAAGCTCTAGTAGTGACATCATCACAGGGGTGGAGAAACAGAGCTGTGAGAACGTCTCAAAGCTCTGGTAGTGACAGTACCCCCCCCCCCCTACGGGTGGACTCCGGACACCCAGGACCCACCTTCTCAGGATGAGCCCTATGAAAAGCCCTGATGAGGCGAGTGGCTTTAATGTCCGACACCGGAACCCACATCCTCTCCTCAGGACCATAACCCTTCCAATGAACGAGGTACTGAAGATAACCGCGGACAATGCGAGAGTCCACAATTCTGGAAACCTCAAACTCCAGATTGCCATCAACCAAAATTGGAGGAGGAGGCAAAGAGGAGGGTACCGTGGGCTGGACATATGGTTTTAAGAGAGATCTGTGAAATACATTATGTATCTTCCAAACCCGTGGAAGATCAAGACGGAATGCAACAGGATTGATGATGGACAGGATCTGATAAGGCCCAATAAACTTGGGACCCAATTTCCAGGAGGGAACCTTCAGCTTAATATTTCTTGTAGACAACCACACCAGATCACCCACATTCAGGTCCGGACCAGGCACACGTCTCTTATCAGCCACACGCTTATATTTCTCACTCATCTTTCTTAGATTACTCTGAATCTTTTGTCAAATGGTAGACAAAGACGAGGAAAATCTCTCCTCCTCAGGCAAACCAGAAGAATGTCTCAATGTCCCGAGAATGTCTCAAACTGCGGATGGAACCCATATGCACCAAAGAATGGTGACTTATCAGAAGATTCCTGACGATGGTTGTTCAGAGCAAACTCAGCAAGAGGGAGAAATGAACACCAATCCTCCTGGTTCTCTGCCACAAAACAGCGCAAATATGTCTCCAGATTCTGATTGACGCGTTCAGTCTGACCATTCGACTGCGGGTGAAAAGCAGAAGAGAAGGACAGCCGAACCCCCAGGTGAGAACAGAAAGCCTTCCAGAATCTGGACACAAACTGCGTGACTCTATCGGGAACAATATCAGAGGGAATGCCATGCAATTTAACAATATGGTTGACAAAAGCTTGCGCCAACGTGTTAGCATTGGGTAAACCGGGGAAGGGTACAAAATGAGCCATCTTGCTAAAATGGTCCACCACCACTAGGATCACCGACTTCCCTGAGGAACGAGGAAGATCCGTGATAAAGTCCATGGACAGGTGTGTCCAAGGACGGGAAGGTATGGGTAACGGGAGAAGGGGACCTGAAGGCCGTGAATGAGGGACCTTAGCGCGAGCGCACGTCTCACAAGCAGCCAAAAAACCCTCCACCGACTTACGAAGAGCCGGCCACCAAAATCTCCGAGCAATGAGATCTACCGTGGCTCTACTCCCGGGGTGACCAGCAAGAACAGTATCATGATGCTCCTTGAAGAGTTTGTGACATAACTCAGGAGGCACAAACAACTTCCCAGAAGGACAACAGGCAGGTGCCTCAGTCTGGGCAGCCTGGACCTCGGCCTCCAAATCAGAATACAGAACAGAAACAACTACCCCCTCCGCCAAAATGGGACCCGGGTCCTCGGAGTTTCCTCCTCCCGGAAAACAGCGAGAGAGAGCATCAGCCTTCACATTTTTGATCCCAGGGCGGAATGTAACGACAAAATTGAATCTGGAGAAGAACAAAGACCATCTGGCCTGTCTCGGATTCATACGCTTGGCCGACTCCAAGTACGCCAGATTCTTATGGTCGGTAAAAACGGTGATAGGGTGCCTGGCCCCCTCCAACCAATGGCGCAATTCCTCGAAAGCCAACTTGATGGCCAACAACTCCCTATCTCCCACATCATAGTTCTTCTCTGCCGGGGAGAGTTTATTAGAGAAAAAGGCACATGGTCGCCATTTGGCAGGAGAAGGGCCCTGGGACAAAACCGCACCCACACCCACCTCGGAAGCATCCACCTCAACAATAAAAGGTAAGGAAACATCGGGATGCACCAAGATGGGAGCAGACGCAAAACTCTCTTTAATCCTAGAAAAAGCTGCAAGCGCCTCCTCCGACCAAGAGGAAAAATCCGCCCCCTTTTTTGTCATGTCAGTGAGGGGTTTGAAAACAGAGGAATAATTCAAAATGAACTTTCTGTAATAGTATGCAAAACCCAGAAAGCGCATCAATGCCTTCTGATTCTCAGGGAGCTCCCACTCAAGCACAGCACGGACTTTCTCCGGATCCATGCGAAAACCAGAAGCAGAGAGGAGAAAACCCAGAAATTGAATCTCCGATACCAAAAAAAAACACATTTCTCCAGCTTGGCGTACAATTTATTTTCCCGCAGAATCTGCAGAACCTGAAAAAGATGATCCTGATGGGTCTGAACATCAGGGGAAAAAATCAAAATATCATCAAGATACACCAAAACAAATTTCCCCATTAAATGGTAGAAAATACTGTTAACAAAATGCTGAAAGACGGCCGGAGCATTCATCAAGCCAAAAGGCATAACGAGATTCTCAAAATGCCCCTCAGGGGTATTAAAGGCCGTTTTCCATTCATCCCCCTCTCTGACCCTGACCAGGTTGTACGCGCCTCTCAAATCCAGTTTAGAAAAACCTTGGCCCCAACAATTTGGTTGAAGAGGTCCAGGATCAGAGGAAGGGGATAGGGATCGCGAATCGTGATACGGTTCAGCTCCCTAAAATCTAGGCAAGGTCTCAGAGAGCCATCTTTTTTTAACAAAAAAAAAACCCCGCGGCAACAGGTGATTTTGAGGGACGAATATGCCCCTTATCGAGACTCTCAGAGATATAGGTTCGCATTGCGATTCTTTCCGGTTGTGAGAGATTGTACAGGCGTGCTTTCGGCAGCTTGGCGCCGGGAATGAGGTTAATGGGACAGTCAAACTCCCGGTGAGGAGGTAGCTCCTGAACACCGCTCTCGGAAAACACGTCCGAGTAATCGGAGAGAAATGATGGCACAGTTTTAGTAGATACCTCTGCAAAAGTCGCTGTGAGACAATTCTCTCTACAAAAATCACTCCACTCATTTATTTGCCTTCCTTGCCAATCAATAGTGGGGTTATGTCTAGTGAGCCAGGGTAACCCCAAAACTAGAGGAGTAGGCAATCCGTTAAGGACAAAACAAGATATATCCTCAACATGAGTGTCACCTACAGCTAACCGGATATTGTGAACAATGCCCTTCAGGGATCTCTGTGAGAGTGGAGCAGAGTCAATAGCAAAAACAGGTATATCCTTTTCTAATGTGCAAACCTGAAAACCATGCATGGCTACAAATTGAGTGTCAATAAGATTGAGGGCCGCTCCACTATCGACAAAAATTTCACAAGAAATGACTTTGCTCTCTAGCGCCACCCTGGCAGAAAGGAGAAAACGGGAACTGCAGCTCAGAGGAAAAGCATCAATTCCTACATCAACTTTGACCAAGGTAGCAGATGAAGCATAGTTTGACAATTTACCTCTTGAGGTTTTTCTCTTATTATCACTCTTAGTACAGTTCATGAATTTCCTAGACGGACAAACATTTGCCAAATGACCAATGCCCCCACAACAAAAACACACTATTCTCTGAGGACTAAATCCTCCTTTATCAGGGGCAAGTCGACCTAGCTGCATAGGCTCCTCCTCAGAGGGGACTGAGACAGGATGAGGCCTCTGCACACTGAATGAGTCCGCAAAAAGATAGGACATGTTCTATCTTTTTGCGGGACTGAAGTACGAAACAGAACACCACGGAAGCACTCAGAAGTGCTTCCGTAGTGTTCCGTTCCGTCATTCCGTTCCGCACCGTTCCGCATCTCCGGATTTACAGACCCATTGAAATCAATGGGTCCACATCCGTGATGCAGAATGCCCACGGAATGGTGCCCGTGTATTGCGGATCTGCAAATGCGGTCCCCATTACAGGCACAGGCGCACACGTTCATGTGCAATAGGCCTAAGAAGGCTGATCAGATACTGATGACCTATGCTGAGAATAGATCATCGGTATAAAATACCTAGTATTGCATGTTATCATTTTAAGGAAAGGCAGATCTAATAGAATACCAAAATCAACTTAAAATTATCGCTTATATGGGTGAATGCTAATAGCTGTTAGTGAATCATATTTGAAAATGTATGCAATTTTCTGCCTATCAGTAATGACACATGGGCTGTGTGATAGCAATGTATGAGCATGTCAGCCATCACTGGTTTTAATCAATCTATTTTTTTTTTTTAAATACATCTTTTTATAATATTTTCATTTGCATTTGTCAGGTGAGTGTTAATGATAAAAGCCCATTACTTCTCTGGGTATTTATATTTGTCCACTTTACAAATGTCACATTTTTAGCTGTGGTTGATGTGAGGACCATAAGGTTTGCAAAGATAAGCAAATTTTGTTATTAAAATATGGGAAAATCAAGGAAGCACATTTGAAACAAAAAATGTTATAGAAAAAGATTTAGAAATATCTAAAGTGAAATATGAGTGAAAGGTTTAAGAGACTGACGGCCAAAGAAGCTTCTTGAGAGCAGTGGCATTTGCAGGTTCAAAATAAGAAAGAAATTACAATTTTGGTATATAGATACATATTTACATAAATGTATCTTTTGAATTGTGAGCGACCAAAAGTTTTCTGTAAAATAAATTTTTCATTGTGCATTGCATTTCTTCCATTATGGTTTTGATGTACTTTTATAAAATGCTGCAATTTTCTTTATCATAAAGTACCATTTATTTATTTTACGTATTATAGAGCTGCTATATTCCACAGCGCTTTACAGACATAGCATCAAGCTTTCACCAATGGAGGCTCACAATCTAAGTTCCCTATTAGTATGTCTTCGGAGTGTGGGAGGAAACCGCAGTACCCAGAACCCACCCAAACATGGGGAGAACATACAAACCATGCTGATGTTGTCCTTGGTTGGATTCAAACCTAAGATCCCAGAGCTGAAAGGCACCAGTGCTAACCACTGAGCCACGTGCTGCCCATCACATGCTCTAGGTGAGAGTCACAAGACTGACCTGACAGAACCTGACTTAAAAGGGTTATCCTATGATTAATGTAAAAACTGAAAATCAGACATCATATACAGTAGTACATGGCAAGCTCTTTCTAACAAAGCTAAAAAGAGTCCTTTGCCTCAAAGGGAAGCGGAAATCTCTTTATTCATTGCCCCAAATGCACTACTAGATTTATTTCAAGCTGGCAGCTGAAGTGGAGTGTCCTTTCTCAGGGGTCGTGTCTTTCCTATGTAGCTATCTCCCTTTAACAGCTCAGAAGGCAGTTGAAGGATTAAACTGAGAATGTGCAGCCTTCTCAGTAAGTAGGACAAAGAAATAAGAAAGAAACAAGGAGCAGATGGCGCTATACAGGTGAATTATATTGAATAACTCAGTAGTAAGGAGAAGTTCGGTCCACACTATGCTATTTTTTGGACGGCAGACACACCCAAATCTTTCTTGGTTCATTTCAAATGAATCCACTAAAACGACGAGTAGCACCAATTTAGTGCACATGCCAGCAGGAAAAAAGCACTAGGGTGGAAGAAGAAGGGTTCTCACATAACCCTGAGAGGAAGTTGGGGGAAGGCTTGTCCTGATTGCTTCCCAGGCTGACATTTTTCCCCCATTTTCACAGAAATCCTTTTTTGTGGGGATCAATTTATTTAAGCAGCATGAATACATGATTATTGCAGCAATTCCCAATATGTAGCAGCAATCTACAAGTTTGTTTTGATGTGAAATTGAATGTCAAGCCTAAATCACCAGTTTCTATGTATTCAGTTTCCACACAGCTGCAATGTAACATTTTTTTTTTTTTTATGTATGTGACAGCAGTTGGTAAGGAAGACACAGACAGTGAGCCATCACTGGAACCGTGCCTGCTTTCCCTACCAACTTGCAGTGCAAGCCATAGATGGCAAGTCCACAACTGATTGATGTCCCCTATACTACTAAGGGACAGAAATGGCTCCGGACCAAAATGAGAGACAGAGGGTAGTCAAATAGCTAAGACAAGATCAGAAGAAGATGGGAAACACAGTACCAAATCACAAGGCAGAGTGTATTCAAGTAGCAAGCCAAGGTTAAATATACGAACAATACAAAAGCACAGAACCGGCAAAGGTATATTGCCATGAGGGGATTAAAATAGAGCACTGAGTCCTTGGATCAGAATCTGATAGGTCCATGGACTCGGTGATCCATAGGACAGTTTTCAATCTTCAAAGTGACTGGGCAGCTGGGCTGTAATTCAGCCTGCTGTCCATCTCCTCCAGCACATGCACTCTGCAGGGATAAACAGAGCATTGTGCTCTGTTGCTAAGGACACAACCGTGTCCCTGGGGGGCATGGCCTGACAGCATGGCTATGCCGATGTGAGAGGCTGCAGCGCTGGAGCCCGGACAGGTAAGTTCGTGCTAGTGTAGCAGCAATCTACCTGTGTTTATTAACATGAAATTGAGCATCAAGTTTTAGTCATCCTTTACATACAGTATATTCAGTGTCCACACAGTTGCAATAAAAATGTATTTTCGTGAGGTTTATTTTAATAGGCCGCATATACATGATTACTGCAGGAATATTAAGGGTGTAGCAGCAATCTGTGTGTATTAACGTGTAATTGAGCATAAAACCTCAATCGTCTGTTTACGTATGTTCAGTTTCCACACAGTTTCAATTTTTTATTTTTTATTTTGTGGGGTTCAACTTAATTAAACAGCATAGATACATGATTACTGCATCAATACCAACATTAAACTCCTTCAGTTGAATCTGATAAATAGACTTCGCCTTGCTGGTGGTGCCCTATCTTGCCACTGTTACTGTCTGTCTGCCTACCATCACGTTCTGTAAGGCTGCTCCTGTGGCCTGCATCATTCCACCATTCCACTCGCGCCAGAAACTAATTTTTTGTATAGTCAGTTTCACATGGTTGCAATAAAAATTTTTTTGTGAAGTTCAACTTAATTAAGCTGTATAGATACACATGATTAGAGCATCAGTACTAAAGGTGTAGAAGAAATATGGCCATGTTGTTAGCTATAACCACTCCTTGCAATTGTCACTGTGCGACAAGCTGCACTCCACAGGGGACACCTGGAGCAGCTGTTACGGGCAGGCAAAGTACATATTTTTGTGCAAAAGAATAAAAGTAGGGGCAACACTGAGTACTATCTGGGATAAATCAGTATAAAATAAATTTCATTTGAAAATATTATAATGTATATTGAAAAACATATATCGGTAAATAGATGAACATATCTAGTTTGTTAAAATTGCGCTTCACTTCAAATTATCTCTATGACTCTATAAATCGACGCCCACCTTGACCAAAATACAATGTGCAATAAACTTACATTTGACATTTGTGGCTATTGAAAAAGTAAAAAGATCATGGAGAGTGGGGAACTTTTTAGCACAAATGTCAAGACAGGAATCGAGACAAATTTTTGAATTTGACACATTAATGCCGAAAGGATTAAATTCAGAGATGGAGATATTTGGGTTTCTATAAAGTCGGAAGGTTGCCGGGGCGATGGGAATCAAGGTCTGGCCGTTTATCGACACCTTGATCCCTCCTCTCCCTTTCCGCCTCCTTCCCGTATACTGCAAGCACTACAATCAATCAGAACTCCGCTCCATCTATGATTTTTATCTACTGATTTTTATCTACAGATTTTTATCCATTGTTTTACATACATTTTTAATCACTTTTTATTTATCTATTTATTCATTGATGTTTATCTACTGATAATTTGGGATATATATTGCTAGGATTGACCTCTATTGATACCCTGATTTTAATGAATATACACAATTTCTCCATCTACTGATTTTATTTTATTTTTTTATTATTAGGATTGACTCCCATTGATACCCTGACTTTAAATAACATACACAACTTCTCCATCCTATAATATTGAAAGATACATAGTTTTATTATTATTGTTTTAAAAAATCCTCTATTTCTAGTGTAACTTCCATCTAAATTTATATCTGATTTAGTAAATTTGTATATAATCCAGTAAGTCTATTAGGATTATGACATTTATGGGTCAATTTTATACTGGATTATTGCAATTTTATTCCTCCTCCTTTCTTATATATTCCTCTGAATGTTTTGTTATGCGCATTTTGAAAACTTTGGATAAAAGGGAGATGTGCAAAATACCCACAAAATACTGGCATGCATTGATACACGCTCTGCATTGGCTGATTGATAATGATGACTGACATGTCCAATAATCAACAAGCAGACCTTATATTAAGGAACACCGCTAACCACCGCCATTACCCACTGAAGAAGGGGCAAACCCTGAAACGCGTCTGGGAGTTTGGCGGTGATCTATTGATGATTGTCCCCCTCCGTCCCCCACGTCTAATAAAGATAAAGTTATATCTATTACAAAGAATCGCAGAGAAAAAAGAGATATCGACGGACTCTAAGACCCAGCGGCTGCCAACACTATAAAGAAAGCCACGTGGGACGCCGCGTGTGCCTAGAACGCCGTGCGGGACGCCGCGGGCGTGTGGAGACTCCAACGGTGACAGTACACGAGACCGGAGGTAAGCAGCCGGGGTCGGGGGGCGGTGGTGTGGAAGAAAGGAGGAGCACGCACTGTAGCCGACTCCAATTCAGCATTAAAAAAGCGGACGGATCGGTCAGCTGATAAGAGGCAAGCTAATATTATTCACTGCAAACACGCGAGTGTATCAACTAAAAAGGGCTATTCATTTATGCGGAAGCATTCAGACCTTTATCTCGGAGCTCCTATAGTGCGCTTATAAGACTGAGGACATTAGGAGCACTATTAGAAGTGACTCATTTTTTGATGCTCATTGCCCACTTAATCACATTTGATTTAAGCAGCACTTTTACACATTGATGAATTATTGATTGATGGTTTTTAACTATTTATATGATTTTTATCATTGTAATTTTCACAGAAGTTGCACAATTTGCACAGAAGGTCTTGGAACACAGTGGTCATCAGTGTATGCATTTAATAAGCATTTATTAAGTTTATTGCACATTGTATTTTGGTCAAGATGGGCGTCGATTTATAGAGTCATAAAGATAATTTGAAGTGAAGCGCAATTTTAACAAACTAGATATGTTCATCTATTTACCGATATATGTTTTTCAATATACATTATAATATTTTCAAATAAAATTTATTTTATACTGATTTATCCCAGATAGTACTCAGTGTTGCCCCTACTTTTATTCTTTTGCAAAAAGGTTTTCAAGTGCCTAAGTGGGTGTAGGCACACTAGGTGAGCACCTGAGATTTCCATCAG
Organism: Bufotes viridis; assembly: GCA_033119425.1. Taxonomy (NCBI): domain Eukaryota; kingdom Metazoa; phylum Chordata; class Amphibia; order Anura; family Bufonidae; genus Bufotes; species Bufotes viridis. The sequence goes on along the minus strand of CM065591.1, from coordinate 151,229,915 downwards.
AAACAATATCAAGTGTAGCCACCATCAATATTTGTTTAAAGTACATATTTTTGACAGCCCACTGGGTCAATGTTTTTTTGTGGCAGTGAAGCGGGAGCACCCCAGCAACATGGCCAGGTCCTTTTGACCTCCTCCCACCATATAATGGGGCTGGCTACGACAGAAGGCTCTTATCTGCCTCTTTTACCTCCTCCACCATGGACACAGTCCCGTCCCCAACAGCACCAGGGCACAGCGTCGCACACACTACAGCTCCTTCATATGACATGAGTCATGTCAAGAGTTGCCAAGTTGTGTTGGAGCTGATCGGCCTGGGAGAGTGTAGCCACACTGGCGAGCAGTTTCTCAAGTATATCAGGCAGAAAATATCCTGCTGGCTGTTACTTCGCTGACCCCAACTGGGAAAAGTGGTCAGTGACAATGGGCACAACATCCTGGCCACCCGGAACCTGGGTGAAATAACACATGTTCCCTGCAGTAGTTTGCTCAAAGAGCTGGCGATGTCCAGGAAACCGTCCTTATTTTCAGCCATTCTCACATGGTGAGGACTGCTCTCCTGGATTTGCAGCATCAGAATGGTATGCCTCTACACCTCTTAATCTGCACTATTCCAACTCACTGGAATTCAATATTGCACATACTTGGTCGTCTGCACGAGCAGCAGAAAGCCATGAACGATTTGGTCATGCACCAGATCGTTTAGTCTACTTTCACACTCGAGTTTTGGCTTTCCGTTTGTGAGTAGTGATGTCGCGAACATAAAATTTTCAGTTCGCGAACAGCGAACGCGAACGTCCGCAGATGTTCGCGAACAGGCGAACCGGGCGAACCGCCATAGACTTCAATAGACAGGCGAATTTTAAAACCCACAGGGACTCTTTCTGGCCACAATAGTGATGAGAAAGTTGTTTCAAGGGGTCTAAAACCTGGACTGTGGCATGCCGGAGGGGGATCTATGGCAAAACTCCCATGGAAAATTACGTAGTGGACGCAGAGTCGGGTTTTAATCCATAAAGGGCATAAATCAACTAACATTCCTAAATTGTTTGGAATAACGTGCTTTAAAACATCCAGTGTGTATATACGATCAGGTATGATGTTGTATCGATCAGGTAGTGTAAGGGTTACGCCCGCTTCACTGACATTGACAGACCAAACTCCCCTTTTAATGCACCGCAAACAGTTCATTTGCACAACGGCAAACTCCCCATTTGCACAAGGTTGGATACCAAGCTAGCCACGTCCCGGTGATGTCATTGAAGGTTTCTTCCTCCACCCAGCCACGTACAACACCAAGGGTCCCCAAAAGATGAATTGAATTGATTTTTCGAACGGGAGATGGTTAAAAAAACGCTGGCTCCCTCCCTTTGTTTTTATCCACGGTGACTGCGTCTGCGCCGTGCAATTTACTGTCACACCCGATATGAGTGGTATTTTCTGTAATACTATTCTCATCAGTTTAATCCTCTAACGTCCCCAATCTGGGGGCCATTTATTGAATAGATTTTTCGAACGGGAGATGGTTAAAAAACGCTGGCTCCCTCCACTCTGTTTTAAACCACGGTGACTGCGTCTGCGCCGTGCAATTTACTGTCACGATTTCTGAACGGGAGATGGTTAACAAGCGTGGCTACCCTCCACTCTAGTTTAAACCACGGTGACTGCGTCCCGACGCCCGCCCAGATTACGACAAATAGATCACCCGAACGAGGTGGTTAAAAACTGCTGGCCCTCCACCCTGCATCAACGTTTAATCCCTCTAACGTCCCCGACTCCCCAATCTGGGGGCCATTTATTAAATAGATTTTTCGAACGGGGAGATGGTTAAAAAAACGCTGGCTCCCTCCACTCTGTTTTAATCCACGGTGACTGCGTCTGCGCCGTGCAATTTACTGTCACACCCGATATGAGTGGTATTTTCTGTAGTACTATTCTAATCAGTTTAATCCTTCTAACGTCCCCGACTCCCCAATCTGGGGGCCATTTATTGAATAGATTTTTCGAACGGGGAGATGGTTAAAAAAACGCTGGCTCCCTCCACTCTGTTTTAATCCACGGTCACTGCGTCTGCGCCGTGCAATTTACTGTCACACCCGATATGAATGGTATTTTCTGTAGTACTATTCTCATCAGTTTAATCCCTCTAACGTCCCCAATCTGGGGGCCATTTATTGAATAGATTTTTCGAACGGGAGATGGTTAAAAACGCTGGCTCCCTCCACTCTGTTTTAAACCACGGTGACTGCGTCTGCGCCGTGCAATTTACTGTCACACCCGATATGAGTGGTATTTTCTGTAGTACTATTCTCATCAGTTTAATCCCTGTTACATCCCATATCAGGGATTGCCTTTTGTGAAAAAAAATTTAGGCCTGGTACCTTCGACTGCCTTCACAGTGACAGACCAAACTCTCATACACCAAACTGAATTGATTTCAGGAACCGGGAAATGGAAAAAGCAGCTTGGTCGGTCCTCTTACTCCCAAATTGGGGCACTGCGCGTGCACAGAGCAATGTGCTGTGACACCCTATATGAGTGGTGTCTTAACTAGTACTATTCCTATCAGCGGCGGGCGGGTGCGTTGTAACTTGAGAGCAGATGACCAAAGCTGAGCTGGAGGAAGATGGTGCGTCAAGGTTCTTAGCGGAAGCTGTTGAAGATTGGGTGTCCTGTCTAAGCCAGTCAACTACGTCCTCAGAATTTTTCAGGTTCAGGGTACATGGCCTCTGAACACTAGGCATTATTCCAGGGACAGTGGAAATCACAGCACCACGACCACGACGGCCCCTGCGAGTCTGGCCTGCCTCTGCCTGTCATTTTTTTCGATAAGTGGTACTGTGCCACCCTGTATCAGTGGTTGGCACTGGCAGTGGGCACACTACAGTCTGTGGAGGTGGGCCTGACACACACTGGCAGGAGGCAAGCAACTGAAATTAGACTAATGTGTAAAAATGAAATGCCTTATTTATCGGCAAGCTACTGTGCCACCCGGTATCAGTGGTTGGCACTGGCAGTGGGCACACTACAGTCAGTGGAAGAGGGCCTGACACACACTGGCAGCAGGCAAGCAACTGAATTTAGACTACTGTCTAAAAATTAAATGCCTTATTTATCGGCAAGCTACTGTGCCACCCGGTATCAGTGGTTGGCACTGGCAGTGGGCACACTACAGTCAGTGGAAGTGGGCCTGACACACACTGGCAGCAGGCAAGCAACTGAAATTACACTAAAGTGTAAAAATTAAATGCCTTTTTTTGATGGAAAGTACTGTGCCACACGGGATGACAGGGGTGGGCACTGGCAGTGGGCACACTACAGTCAGTTGAAGTCGGCCTGACACACACTAGCAGCAGGCAAGCAGCTGAAATTACACTAAAGTGTAAAAATTAAATGCCTTTTTTATGCAAAGTCCAGTGCCAGCCGGTATGAGTGGTGGGCACTGGCAGTGGGCACACTACAGTCAGTGGAAGTCAGCCTGACATACACTGGCAGGCAACTAACCTTAGATTAAAGTGTAAAAATTAAGTGCCTTTTTTTTTAAGCAAAGTCCAGTGCCACACGGGATGACAGGGGTGGGCACTGGCAGTGGGCACACTACAGTCAGTTGAAGTCGGCCTGACACACACTAGCAGCAGACAAGCAGCTGAAATTACACTAAAGTGTAAAAATTAAATGCCTTTTTTATGCAAAGTCCTGTGCCAGCCGGTATGAGTGGTGGGCACTGGCAGTGGGCACACTACAGTTAGTGGAAGTCAGCCTGACACACACTGGCAGGCAACTAACCTTAGATTAAAGTGTAAAAATTAAGTGCCTTTTTTTTAAGCAAAGTCCTGTGCCACACGGGATGACAGGGGTGGGCACTGGCAGTGGGCACACTACAGTCAGTTGAAGTCGGCCTGACACACACTAGCAGCAGGCAAGCAGCTGAAATTACACTAAAGTGTAAAAATTAAATGCCTTTTTTATGCAAAGTCCTGTGCCAGCCGGTATGAGTGGTCGGCACTGGCAGTTGGCACACTACAGTCAGTGGAAGTCAGCCTGACACACACTGGCAGGCAACTAACCTTAGATTAATGTGTAAAAATTAAATGCCTTTTTTTGATGCAAAGTCCTGTGCCACACGGAATGACAGGGGTGGGCACTGGCAGTGGGCACACTACAGTCTGTGGGCCTGCAGCTCCTCACACACAGGCAGGCCAGGCAACTGCAATATGTATATAAAGGGAAAAAAAAAGCAGACTAATGTTGCAGCCCTAAAAAGGGCTTTTTGGGGTGCTGTCAGGACGCTGTCCTTACAGCAGAGATCAGATGAGTCTTTCAGGACTGGAGTGGACACTGAATTCACTAGCCTAGCTATTGATTTCCCAATTAAATCAGCAGCAATTACACTCTCCCTCCTCTCACTAAGACTGCAGCTTCAGAATGAATCTAAAATGGATGCTGTGCAGGAGGTGGGAGGGTCTGGGAGGGAGGGTATGCTGCTGATTGGCTGGAATGTGTCTGCTGACTGTGAGGTACAGGGTCAAAGTTTGCTCAATGTTGATGTATAGGGGGCGGACCGAACATCGCATATGTTCGCCCGGCAGAGGCGAACGCGAACAAGCTATGTTCGCCGGGAACTGTTCGCCGGCGAATAGTTCGGGCCATCTCTATTTGTGAGATCCATTCAGGGCTCTCAGAAGCAGTCCAAAACGGATCAGTTTGCATTCTAATGCATTCTGAATGGAAAAGGATCTGCTCAGAATGCATCAGTTTGCATCAGTTCAGTCTTCATTCCGCTTTGGAGTCGGACACCAAAATGCTGCTTGCAGCGTTTTGGTGTCCGTCTAATGAAACTGAGCCAAACTGAGCCTGGCACACAATGTAAGTCAATGGGGATGGATCCGTCTTTGCTATGTTAAAGATAAACACCAAATACAGCGTTTGGAAACCGCTTAAGTAATCTGGAAAATCCCTCATATACCACACAATAAATGCAAATACGGATAGTGTACTAAAAATAATTTTTATTAATGCATAATTGATAAAACATAATTTAGAAAAAGTATATCTGTATATAGAGTTGGTGGTGAAATAACACAAAGGGCTATGCCCTCACAGGAGATCAAATAAAATTTGTACACGGTACCAGAACAAATCTCATATACAGAGCCAGTGCCTACCGAGTCCTGATGCGCGTTTCGTCAATATGGCTTCCTAAGAGGATTGTGCTCGATCCCCTGAGGAAGCCATCACGGAGAAACGCGCGTCGGGACATGGGAGGCCCTCATAACCTTAAGGTACACCAGGCAATTATGTTTACCTTGGGCCGAGCATTGTTTATTTAGGTACTTGCAGCACTGTGCACTTTAGGAAGTATTTTCATTCCATGAGTAGAGGTAACCTGTTGGCTCTGTATATGAGATTTGTTCTGGTACCGTGTACAATTTTATGTGATCTCCTGTGAGGTCATAGCTCTTTGTGTTATTTAACCACCAACTCTATATACAGATATACTTTTTCTAAATTATGTTTTATCAATTATGCATTAATAAAAATTATTTTTAGTACAGTATGCGGATTTTCATTTATTGCATGGTATGTTAAAGATAATACAAACAGATCTATTCTGAACAGATGCAGACGGTTGTATTATCTGAACGGATCCAACCATGATGCGAGTGTGAAAATAGCCTTAACAGGGAGCATGTGTGGTTTCCAGGTGAGGCAGCGGCAGCTCATGCTGTTCATGCTCCAGTTGTCCCTCATCCCCCTCATATGTATTTTTCAAGAGACGCTGATGCTCATGCAACAGGAGGCCCAGTAGCTGTTGAGGACCCACTCCCTTGGGGGAGGAAGAGGAAGTGCTGCCGTTTGAGGAGGAGGAAGAGAAGTCGGAGGAGAAAGATGATGATGATGATGAAAGTGTCACCGGCCACTACAACCAATCATCTCAGTGGGGGGCGGAGGTTTGAAAGAATTGGCTCCTGGGGCATGCTGGCCATAATGGCGACCTGTAGACTCACTTGCTTATGGCTCTGTCGCATATCCTGCTCTCTGACCCCATGGATTTCTGGACAGGCAGAATGGAACAGTGCACAGCACTGGCACAGCACGCTATCTATCTTCTTTCTTGCCCAGCCTCCATTGTCATCTCAGAGAGGGTTTTCAGCACCGCAGGGTACGTAGTGACACCCAAACAGACCAAGTTGTCCTCCGCCAGTGTTCAAAACATCACTTTTGTTAAAATGAACCCAGCCTTGATTCAGGAGGATTTTCACGCACCTCTGGCTGATTCCGATGAATAGACCCACCTCACCTTGCTTATTGGGGCCCCATCTTGTCTCTGTTGCTGTCTTTCTGTCTGTTTACCTGTACATTCTGTATGGTTGCTGCTGCAGCCTGCATCATGCCACTTATGTCATTTTCCAACCATCATTTTCTGTACGGCTGCTGCTGCCGGCTCCATCATGCCACTGCTACTAGTATGCCACTGCTGTGACCTACCAACCATCATATTCTGTAAGGCTGCTGCTGCCTTTCTGCCAACATGTACCACATTTCTGCAGCCACCACTACTTCAGCTGCTGCTGCTGCTCGCGAATATTCTAATTGTGAATATCGGTACTTCGAGAATTCGTGAAAATCTAGAATATAAAGCTATATCTTCGTAATCGTGAATATTCCAGATTTTTTTCATTCGTACCCTCACTGCTTCTTGCTTGTGGGCCAATGAGACGGCTGCAATATCTTTGTCTGTGCTTAGCAACATCCCTAGCAACCAATAGGAAAGTTGTCTACCCCTTACTATACAGGAAACTTTTTCTGCTGTTTTTTGCAGTTTTGAGAGAGACACCAGTGACATTGCTGTGCTCTGCTGAGTCATCTGGATCCTTATTTATATACATTAGATAGTTAGCTCAGATATATAATACAGATATTAAGTACAAGGGGGCACGGCTCAAGGTTTGACAATATATGGATATAGGTGCAACCAACCAGGTCTGGCTCACCCTGCCAGTAAGTGAAGCTATAAGTAATAAGAAATATTGGTGGGCACTCAAACTATGGACTAGGCAGGAAGCAATTTATTAATAATAAATGTATATAAAAATATATATAAAAAATGTTACAATAAAATATAAAATATAAAAAAAAAAAAAACAATCCTAGTGCCGCTTATCAATACAAATCGCAATATAAGTACTGAAGCTTGCAACAGTATGAGGATTTAATTGCCTAAAACATCTAACCAGTCAGTAAAGTCCAGTACTAATGAAATGTATCGCAATGTCTCTGGTTAATGGTCAGAGAATTCAGTAGTGGTATATTGTGGCACAATGTCTCTAGTATATATCATAGAGATCCTTGCAGTAAATGCAGGGCTGAACAGCCATCAGAGGAATTCCTTGTGTATAAATCCCATATAGATCAAATAACCAGCCTATATATAATCGGCAAATAGATAAATTAGAGAGGGAGTGTAACTACTTACGTACCCGATATCTTCCTGTGCGGCGTCCCGCATCGACGGTACAGTAGACTCACCTCTATGTCCATGTGTTAGTATGTTTCAGAAGCTAACCTCCTCTCCGCCAGTATTCAGCAGTTTCATTTGTCAGTGGTGGTGGGGGAGCAGACTGCAATCACTGCTCAGTTGGTCGATTTTCATGCACCAGTCTCACAATAGTTTGCAGTGTTGATTTCGGCTATATCGCCGCTCCAGCTGGAAGATTCTTCAAACGAATTCCATCAACTGTATAAGGCTTAGCAGTTCCTACAGCATATTTTTCCCATTTTGGCGTGAAAAAATATGCTGTAGGAACTGCCAAGCCTTATTTTTTGAGTGACCACCCATATTTCTTATTACATATAATTAAGATAGTTAGTGGGAGATTGTCAGTGTACGTTAGATAGTGATATAGTGTAGCTGTTCAAACTTTTTTTCATGGATTTGCACAAACTTTGCCTTCCCTGACCTCAACCTGTTACAGTTCTGCCTGAATCCTCAGTGTCCCACTGGTCCCTGTGGGTCAGTTGTCAATTATGCCGGGACTACTCCAGGAGATAGTGGCGACTCCCCTAAGGAAAAGATACCAAACAAGAAAGGATCGCGGCACTCCTTCGTCTGTAGAAAATGTTCTTTATTCCACCTTAAAGTGCGACGTTTCGACTTTAATCAAGTCTTTATCAAGCATACACAATTGAGTAAGTGACAGATATATATACCCCACCCCCAGACATCATTGGTGAGTGGGAGGAAAACACCCTCCCTCTTCCTGTGACATCATCATGTAAAAGTAGTACACAATATAAAAATATATATGAATATGTAACATAAGAGCATCAGGGTTAAATCCAACCATGTCATGAAAGTCTCGCTGATCAAAAAATCGTAGCGTAACGATATATAAGTAAACATAAGCAATAGCCTTGTCTACTCCTTCCGGGTCAGGAGTTCAATTATCTTCATAGCAGGTCACGTGTCCACACGCATCAGAGATGATGTCACTGCCACTCCGATCATGTGACCATCACATGACTGCACATAGTAAACATGTCATTCAGGATTTTAACACAGTTTCTGTTATCAAAAATGATCGCCCGATCTCCGTGCCATATCATGATCAAGTTCATCCAAGGACCGGTAAAGAGGTGGGTGAATGCCATCACACAGAGAGACACAATGATCTCATATATAATGAATCAATGACAGATGTCAGTCAATAAAGCACTCATCATACATGGAGAGAAAAGACCCATGGAGCAATCAGGACTTGCTGAAACATTGATGTAAAAGAGCTTATGCGGATATACATGTATAAATACATATATCTCTCTCTAGCTCACGCCCTACAGGGTGGGAAAACCAAGACATACTTTTTCTCATGCACGACCCATTCGGATATTCAATCGGCATGTCTGCAGCCTTAAATCAGCCGTCTTGGCAATGATCACATCGCCTATGGCAGCTTGGGACCGCTAGCAGATGCCTGTATCATTCCGATGCCATTCATTAAACACACATATCATTAGGTTACCCCCATTTATATCTCCGGGCGTATTTAGCAAGTCAATCATATTGGTCCAGGGCCTGAATCTCCCATTGTAGCAACCATAGGGACATTACCGCTATCATAGGTGTGCATGGTGACATCAATCCATCAAGTAAGCAGGGACTGCACCCATCCACCCCATCCAACCGGACCATGGAGGAACCTAGAAGAAATGACAATAGAGGGTTAAAAACGAATATATACATAAAGCAAACATCCAAAGTGGTAAGTCAAAAGAGGGTCCCAATTTTGAAATCGCGGTTCAGCCCTTTTGGTTCCAATGTATCCAATTCATAAATCCATTTAAGCTCAAGTTTCTTTAAGAGCTTCTCGCGATCTCCCCCTCTCAGTAGTGGAGGTACACCATCTATTATCCTGAACCTAAGTTGGGCTACATTGTGTCGCTGTTTAAAAAAATGTGTAGGGACCGGAAGTTCACCATCACATGTAGTGGGATTGATGGCCTGTTTTTCAAAGAGCTTCCGAATGGTGTAGCGATGCTGGTTGAGTCTCAGCCGACAAGCTTGTGTTGTCTCCCCTACATACAACAGGCCACAAGGGCACTGCAGTATGTAGATGACAAAATCGGACGCACAGGTGTAGGTGTTCTTAATCACATACTTCTGACCTGTGCGAGGATGTCCAAACGAATCACCTTTCAGCATGCTATTGCAATTGCAGCAATTATAGCAAGGGAAGCAACCCTTTTGGTCTTTCTGTCTATCTTGTCCGTAGTTATAGCTGAACGTGACAGTCTATCACCCAGATTTTTGGACCTTCTATAGGACATTAATGGAGGTGTCTGGAACTCCTCTATGTCCGGGAACGACCTAGCTAGTATGTTCCAGTTGCGTTTAAGAGCTACTGCTATTTTAGGACTGACCCTATTGAAAGTAGAGACAAAGGGGATCCGTGATGGACGGATTGGTCTCACCGTCTTACTAAGGAGCTCTTCCCGTGGGATTGCGTTCACCCTTCGTTGATGATATTCAACCACCTTTTTGGGGTACTCCCTATTTTTAAATTTTTGGCCATGTCAGTTAGTCGTTCCTCTGTCTTGATGTCATCAGACACCACACGTCTTACCCTAAGAAATTGACTATAGGGCAGGGACCTAATCATACCTCTGGGGTGGGCACTATCGTATTTCAACAGATTATTGCGGTCTGTCGGTTTGACAAAAGGTCTGTCTGTAAACTCTCATCCGCAATGTATACTAACGTATCCAAAAATTGTAAGGATTCCAAAGATTCCACCCTGGTGAATTTCAACTGAGGGTGGATATCATTGATGGTATCATGGAATTGTTGCAGTTCCAATTCCGTTCCAGTCCAAATGAGGAAGGTATCATCAATATACCGCATCCACCCCTTTATCTTGGAAAAGTGGGGGATGGGTATATAAACAATTCCTCCACATAGGTCATATAAATATTTGCAAAAGTCGGGGCCACATTGGACCCCATAGCGGTACCCCGACATTGCAAATAAAATTGACCCCCAAATTGGAAGTAATTGTTTTGGAGAAGCACTTCCAGCAAAGTCAACAAAAAGTCACGTACCTCAATAATATGATCAGACCTCTCAAGGGCCCATCTGACCGCTGCTATGCCCAAATCATGCTCGATACATGTGTATAGGCTGGTGACGTCAAACGACACCAGTCTATCACCTGGGACATAGGTAAGTTGCTGTAACCTATTTAAAAAGTCAGTGGTGTCACGGACATAGGAAGTGGCACTCGTGGCGTGGACCCTCAAGACTTTGTCAAGAAATATTGCTGCATGAGAAAAGACAGAATCAATGCCCGAAACAATTGGGCGACCTGGGGGTTCCTCAGGTCTTTATGTATTTTTGGGAGGATATACAGGGTGGGTGTCACCGGACACTGTGGAACAAGGTATTCATGCAATTGTTCATCTATTAAATCATTAGCGAATGCATTATCCACCAGAATTCTCAATTTTTTCATAATAATCAGTGTCGGGTCCACATCCACCCTCCTATATATCTCAGTATCAGCCAGTTGTTTCTCAATCTCAGCAATATACTGTGTGGTATCCATCACCACGATGGCACCACCCTTGTCAGCTGCCTTGATCGTTAGTTCCTTGCGAGAAGCCAATGATCTAAGGGCTGTTTGTTCAGTCCTCGATAGATTAGTACAGGTTGAATGGCCTACGGAGCTTTTCAATCCGGCTATCTCCGATCTAACCAGAGAAATATATGTATCGACCGCTTTGTTGTAAACAGGTGGCTGATATCCGCTCTTGATGAAGAGGCCCACACCTTTGAGTGTGAGGCCACGTCTATCAGGAGTAAGACCCACACCCAGATCTCTGGTGGGGTCAACCCCTACATCATGAAAGAACACTTTTAGCTTAATCCGTCTAAAGAATTTTAACAGGTCTACCTCATTAAGAAACCAATCAGGGTCTGCTTCAGGACAAAAAGAAAAGCCCTTTTGCAACAGTCTCTCTTCCCCACTGATAATGAAAACGAAGAAATATTTACCACCAAAGAGTCTTTTACATCTTCATGGAGTGATGGGCCTGTTTGGCCTGTGGTGTCACCGTCCCTTTGGCTCCTACTGGTGGTTTCATTGACCTGGTTAAACGTGTTTGGTGCTCCGTTTTCGTTCTTGTGGTGATATCTAATGCCTCCCCTCCTTGTCCTTCTGTTACTCCTAAAAAAGGTTTCTCAGATGGTCTAGGGTCATCGGAAATATCACCAGAAGATTCTGTGTCCGTCAGGTTAGACCGCCGTCCTCTTGTTCTCTGTGTTTTACGTTTTTGAAAGTCCTATTATCTCTCAATAGAGGGACTGATTTTTTATAAATATCACCTTTAAGGTAGTCATCCTGGTCGCGTTGCCATTTCTGTCGTTTAGTGGCTTCTATCTGCTGACGGTACTTGTTCATCTCCTGCGATATCTGATGATTAAGGCCGGAAAATTCCTGTCCTTCCATCAATTCCCGAATTTGTCGTTCATAATCATCAATCCTGGATTTAATGTCCTTTGTATCCTTTTGTAAGAACTCCATATTAAGCAGCATCATGTCTCGTGAAAATTGGTTAGCTAATAGGGTGAATTTTTCAAAAAAGTCCTTATTATCAGGGAATAATATTGGTCTTAAATGTGTTCTAAGACCCCTTGGGATACGTTCAGTCCTATAATATTCCCGTAAGGTCGACAAATGTAGTGGTGAATTTTTCAAAAAAGTCCTTATTATCAGGGAATAATATTGGTCTTAAATGTGTTCTAAGACCCCTTGGGATACATTCAGTCCTATAATATTCCCGTAAGGTCGACAAATGTAGTGGTGAATTTTTCAAAAAAGTCCTTATTATCAGGGAATAATATTGGTCTTAAATGTGTTCTAAGACCCCTTGGGATACGTTCAGTCCTATAATATTCCCGTAAGGTCGACAAATGTAGTGAACAGATACAGCACATCCTGCATGGTAATGAGGACGAGGGGTCCTTTCTCAGTAAACCAACTGTTGATCTTCTCAAACGTAGGTGGACTAATGAAAGAAAACACCTCATCAATACTGAACTACATTTGTCGACCTTACGGGAATATTATAGGACTGAACGTATCCCAAGGGGTCTTAGAACACATTTAAGACCAATATTATTCCCTGATAATAAGGACTTTTTTGAAAAATTCACCCTATTAGCTAACCAATTTTCACGAGACATGATGCTGCTTAATATGGAGTTCTTACAAAAGGATACAAAGGACATTAAATCCAGGATTAATGATTATGAACGACAAATTCGGGAATTGATGGAAGGACAGGAATTTTCCGGCCTTAATGATCAGATATCGCAGGAGATGAACAAGTACCGTCAGCAGATAGAAGCCACTAAGCGACAGAAATGGCAGCGCGACCAGGATGACTACCTTAAAGGTGATATTTATAAAAAATCAGTCCCTCTATTGAGAGATAATAGGACTTTCAAAAACGTAAAACACAGAGAACAAGAGGGACGGTCTAACCTGACGGACACAGAATCTTCTGGTGATATTTCCGATGACCTAGACCATCTGAGAAACCTTTTTAGGAGTAACAGAAGGACAAGGAGGGAGGCATTAGATATCGCCACAAGAAGCAACGGAGCACCAAACACGTTTAACCAGGTCAATGAAACCTCCAGTAGGAGCAAAGGGACGGTGACACCACAGGCCAAACAGGCCCATCACTCCATGAAGATGTAAAAGACTCTTTGGTGGTAAATATTTCTTCGTTTTCATTATCAGTGGGGAAGAGAGACTGTTGCAAAGGGCTTTTCTTTTTGTCCTGAAGCAGACCCTGATTGGTTTCTTAATGAGGTAGACCTGTTAAAATTCTTTAGACGGATTAAGCTAAAAGTGTTCTTTCATGATGTAGGGGTTGACCCCACCAGAGATCTGGGTGTGGGTCTTACTCCTGATAGACGTGGCCTCACACTCAAAGGTGTGGGCCTCTTCATCAGAGCGGATATCAGCCACCTGTTTACAACAAAGCGGTCGATACATATATTTCTCTGGTTAGATCGGAGATAGCGGATTGAAAAGCTCCGTAGGCCATTCAACCTGTACTAATCTATCGAGGACTGAACAAACAGCCCTTAGATCATTGGCTTCTCGCAAGGAACTAACGATCAAGGCAGCTGACAAGGGTGGTGCCATCGTGGTGATGGATACCACACAGTATATTGCTGAGATTGAGAAACAACTGGCTGATACTGAGATATATAGGAGGGTGGATGTGGACCCGACACTGATTATTATGAAAAAATTGAGAATTCTGGTGGATAATGCATTCGCTAATGATTTAATAGATGAACAATTGCATAAATACCTTGTTCCACAGTGTCGGTGACACCCACCCTGTATATCCTCCCAAAAATACATAAAGACCTGAGGAACCCCCTGGTCGCCCAATTGTTTCGGGCATTGATTCTGTCTTTTCTCATGCAGCAATATTTCTTGACAAAGTCTTGAGGGTCCACGCCACGAGTGCCACTTCTATGTCCGTGACACCACTGACTTTTAAATAGGTTACAGCAACTTACCTATGTCCCAGGTGATAGACTGGTGTCGTTTGACGTCACCAGCCTATACACATGTATCGAGCATGATTTGGGCATAGCAGCGGTCAGATGGGCCCTTGAGAGGTCTGATCATATTATTGAGGTACGTGACTTTTTGTTGACTTTGCTGGAAGTGCTTCTCCAAAACAATTACTTCCAATTTGGGGTCAATTTTATTTGCAATGTCGGGGTACCGCTATGGGGTCCAATGTGGCCCGACTTTTGCAAATATTTATATGACCTATGTGGAGGAATTGTTTATATACCCATCCCCCACTTTTCCAAGATAAAGGGTGGATGCGGTATATTGATGATACCTTCCTCATTTGGACTGGAACGAATTGGAACTGCAACAATTCCATGATACCATCAATGATATCCACCCTCAGTTGAAATTCACCAGGGTGGAATCTTTGGAATCCTTACAATTTTGGATACGTTAGTATACATTGCAGATGAAGTTTACAGACAGACCTTTTGTCAAACCGACAGACCGCAATAATCTGTTGAAATACGATAGTGCCCACCCCAGAGGTATGATTAGGTCCCTGCCCTATAGTCAATTTCTTAGGGTAAGACGTGTGGTGTCTGATGACATCAAGACAGAGGAGCGACTAACTGACATGGCCAAAAATTTAAAAATAGGGAGTACCCCAAAAGGTGGTTGAATATCATCAACGAAGGGTGAGAGCATAATCCCACGGGAAGAGCTCCTTAGTAAGACGGTGAGACCAATCCGTCCATCATGGATCCCCTTTGTCTCTACTTTCAATAGGGTCAGTCCTAAAATAGCAGTAGCTCTTAAACGCAACTGGAACATACTAGCTAGGTCGTTCCCGGACATAGAGGAGTTCCAGACACCTCCATTAATGTCCTATAGAAGGTCCAAAAATCTGGGTGATAGACTGTCACGTTCAGCTATAACTACGGACAAGATAGACAGAAAGACCAAAAAGGGTTGCTTCCCTTGCTATAATTGCTGCAATTGCAATAGCATGCTGAAAGGTGATTCGTTTGGACATCCTCGCACAGGTCAGAAGTATGTGATTAAGAACACCTACACCTGTGCGTCCGATTTGTCATCTACATACTGCAGTGCCCTTGTGGCCTGTTGTATGTAGGGGAGACAACACAAGCTTGTCGGCTGAGACTCAACCAGCATCGCTACACCATTCGGAAGCTCTTTGAAAAACAGGCCATCAATCCCACTACATGTGATGGTGAACTTCCGGTCCCTACACATTTTTTAAACAGCGACACAATGTAGCCCAACTTAGGTTCAGGATAATAGATGGTGTACCTCCACTACTGAGAGGGGGAGATCGCGAGAAGCTCTTAAAGAAACTTGAGCTTAAATGGATTTATGAATTGGATACATTGGAACCAAAAGGGCTGAACCGCGATTTCAAAATTGGGACCCTCTTTTGACTTACCACTTTGGATGTTTGCTTTATGTATATATTCGTTTTTAACCCTCTATTGTCATTTCTTCTAGGTTCCTCCGTGGTCCGGTTGGATGGGGTGGATGGGTGCAGTCCATGCTTACTTGATGGATTGATGTCACCATGCACACCTATGATAGCGGTAATGTCCCTATGGTTGCTACAATGGGAGATTCAGGCCCTGGACCAATATGATTGACTTGCTAAATACGCCCGGAGATATAAATGGGGGGTAACCTAATGATATGTGTGTTTAATGAATGGCGTCGGAATGATACAGGCATCTGCTAGCGGTCCCAAGCTGCCATAGGCGATGTGATCATTGCCAAGACGGCTGATTTAAGGCTGCAGACATGCCGTTTGAATATCCGAATGGGTCGTGCATGAGAAAAAGTATGTCTTGGTTTTCCCACCCTGTAGGGCGTGAGCTAGAGAGAGAGATATGTATTTATACATGTACATCCGCATAAGCTCTTTTTACATCAATGTTTCAGCAAGTCCTGATTGCTCCATGGGTCTTTTCTCTCCATGTATGATGAGTGCTTTATTGACTGACATCTGTCATTGATTCATTATATATGAGATCATTGTGTCTCTCTGTGTGATGGCATTCACCCACCTCTTTACCGGTCCTTGGATGAACTTGATCATGATATGGCACGGAGATCGGGGCGATCATTTTTGATAACAGAAACTGTGTTAAAATCCTGAATGACATGTTTACTATGTGCAGTCATGTGATGTCACATGATCGGAGTGGCAGTGACATCATCTCTGATGCGTGTGGACACGTGACCTGCTATGAAGATAATTGAACTCCTGACCCGGAAGGAGTAGACAAGGCTATTGCTTATGTTTACTTATATATCGCTACGCTACGATTTTTGATCAGCGAGACTTTCATGACATGGTTGGATTTAACCCTGATGCTCTTATGTTACATATTCATATATATTTTTATATTGTGTACTACTTTTACATGATGATGTCACAGGAAGAGGGAGGGTGTTTTCCTCCCACTCACCAATGATGTCTGAGGGTGGGGTATATATATCTGTCACTTACTCAATTGTGTATGCTTGATAAAGACTTGATTAAAGTCGAAACGTCGCACTTTAAGGTGGAATAAAGAACATTTTCTACAGACGAAGGAGTGCCGCGATCCTTTCTTGTTTGATATCGTATTGGGGACCAATGGTCAGGTCCTAACATCGCAGGCACCGCCACTATATGGACTTTGGGTATTTACCTACAATGGTGCTGTCACCCCATGTATTTTTGCTTCCCCTAAGGAAAAGTCCACATCCCTGGATAGGGGTTAAAGGCTTAATACCAGGGAATCGCCAGGAAAACGTCCTTAGGTTTAGCCCAAGGTCAAACAGGTTGGTTAACACAGTGGTTCCACACCCACTCATTGTTACATTTGAAGTGTTGCTATCTCAGACTTATAGACATACAAATAGATAGATAGATAGATAGATAGATAGATAGATAGATAGATAGATATTAATAATGTATTTGATTAAACTACATCACTTCACACATTTACTCAGTTAATAGCTGTTTCCATTTTTCAATTTTTTTCATATATGACCTACAAAAATATAGCTTCAGTTACACTTTTACTTTTCCATAGTTTTATATGCTTTACAATTCATACGGATGTATTGCTATGCATTGCAGCACAGTGTATTCCTCCCTGTTATCCACACTATACTTATGAGACAATATTGTGTCTTTTGAAGGACATCGTTCAATGGAATCAAATGAAAAAGTAATAGGCTGAGTGTGGCCTCATTAGAAATTAATCTGCAATTCATGATTGTGACATAAAACATGCAAATTCACTATAGATCTGCAGGAAACAAAATCAATGAGATAGTGTGGAGATACAATCCAAATGAATATTGCAAACAAAGCCTGAATCAAAATATTAGCTGTCAAGGAAAATTAAAGCCTGATTATTTAACCGATTCGGAATGAATAGAAATGAGCCAGACTTGACACATATATATTAATGGTATCTGTACAATTTTACCTGATGGTCCTGAGTAGCAACACTCAATATTGAGTTCATGCCTGAAATATAATTTATACATATCAGCCATGTTACCTTTAGTGTAGTTTTAAAGCTATGGGCTGAAGCTGCAGTAGACTTGGTTATACTTAAGGAATGTCTCAAAAAAAGAAAAGCGATGAAGGAAAGTTAGGTAAGTGATATAACTTAATATTCTTTATTGGCAGGCATTAAATATAGGATCTCCAGTCTCATAATTACATTGTTTTATCTGTCTAGAGTATTCCAAACACGATATATTTTTGACCCATAAACCCATTTTTTATGTCAGCACTTTCCTTCCCAAGTTATTAGCATCACTGCATTCTGGGTCTTGTTACCAAATTCCAGCAAAACAGGAAGTAATCTATGTAAACATCCCACTAGAATGTAAAAGTACACCAGGTTGCCTGGCGTAGGTTGCAACTTTTGCAAAAGTTGCACATAGTAAATGTGCCATTATCATGGTCCAATTATATTTTTATCTCTTAAACATAAACCACTTTGAAAAGTGGCGAGGAAAACCAAATGTTGCAGAAAACGGTGCAATCGCTATGACTTGCCAATTTTTTAAGCCACAAAACTGATATATCTGATTTCATAAATGTCCTCTTTGTTGCTAGATACAACATGTGGAAAAATGCAAGATAAATTATGTACCAGTAGCTGTTAAGTAAAAAAATGTCCTCAGTACAAAGGTAAAGGTACAGTATATTACATTTTACTGTAAGATGTCTATACAATGCTAAAAGCAGTAAATAGCAATTTTTTATATACAATTCTGCAATGATTGACCATAAGATAATACTGTACAATATTTTAGTTCCCGTACAGGCCCTGAAAAATTGGGTTTCTTTGATATTTATATATGACACAGGCTGTATCAGCCCAGTTTTTGGCAAAATGGATCATGGTCCACTTTTCAGAAAATGACAATGTTGTATAAAGGAAGGAGAGGGATGGTCAGGGAATATTCTGGTGACCAGGAAATATTCCATAAAATCTCAAAAGATCAAACATGAAAATATATCAGTCTGAATGTTTTTAGCAGGGAGTGTATTTCAAGCTGAACAATTTCTTTTGACGTAAAGAGTTTTTTTTTTTTAAGTGACAGAATTCGTTAAAATAAAAAGAAGCATTACTCACCTCATCGATCATGTCCCACTGCCCTTTCAATACTACCTCATTTTCTGCTGCCCTACACTTACCCTGGGTTCAGACCTGAGCATTCTAGAAACGCGCGTTTTTCAGCGCGTTTTTGCAAATAGGAAATGCGCGTTCGTACGCGTGTTCTTGTGATTGACTACTGTGGTGTCAATCACAAAACGCGCGACAAACGCCCCCAAAAAAGCTCAAGTACTTGTTTATGCGTCGGGCATTTAACAGCGCGTTCAAACGCGCTGTAAAACGCTCAAGTGAGAACCAGGGCCATAGGAAAGCATTGGTTTTTATGTGTTGAGCGTTTTACAGCGCGTTTGAACACACTGTAAAACGCTCAGGTGTGAACTTAGGGTTAATGCTCTCAGCACAACACATAGGAGATGACTGGACATGCTCTTCTGCCAATCATTGATTTCAGCCACAGCTGAGACAGGTGCCAAGAGCAGAAAGTTGAGAGCAGCGGAAACCTGGAGTAGTACAGGAATGGCAGCAGCTTTGGGGGTGGGGGTGGTGGAGTGATGCTTTTTTTTATTTTTAATCTTTCTGCTGCCTTTTTTTTAATTCACCCTTCAGAAAACCCCTTTAATTAGTTTCAGAATGACATTTAATATTCTGAAGAAGGACAGCCATTTGACCTACAATGTACTGGAACTGGGATTACTATAATGAATAAAGTAAATAAGTAATTAAAGTATTTGTGTCCAGGCCAAGAGAATGATAGTAGAGATTAAAATTTGAATCTAAACACTCCCACTTCTTTTTTCTGTGATTAATGTGTTTATATATTTTCATCCGCACATTGTTTCATTTTAGAAACACGCAACAGTGTTTGGGGTTTGAGCAGTTCCACCCATTTAGGCCACGTTTATTTTGGTGATTTTTGGTATGCGGACTTACCTGAAAGGGCACCTGATGGCAGATTTATACATATGGCCGACCTGTTACATGTGCGCTTAGCAGCTGAAGTCACCTGTGTTGGTCCCATGTATAAAAGTGCCAGCATTGCTGAGAAAAGTTATGTTTTAATATATGCCGATGAGTCTCTAGGAGCAACAGGTGTTGCTGTCTAGAGACTCTGCTTTCTTTGCAATTGCCGCAGCCTCTCGACTTTTATTGACAGGGCCAGGCATGATGACGTTTACTGACTGTCTGGTCCTTTCAATCAAAGTGCAGAGGACGCAGCAGTTGTAGAGAGACATTAGCCTCTAGGTGTGACTGTCTAAAGACTCATATGCATATATTAACAGTTATTTTTTTTTCAGCAATGTGGGCACATGTGAACATGGAAAAACACAGATGCCTTCACCTGCCAAGCGCACATGCAACAGGTCAGCCAGCTTCATAGGTACAAATCTGCTGACAGATGGTTTTTAAACAGTAGTTTTCACTATAGTCTAAGGCCTCATGCACACGGCCGTTGCCCGGCCGTGCCTGTATTGCGGCCCAGACTTGAATGGGTCCGCAATCTTGAAAGAGCTGTGCGAAATGGAGGCATGCAACCCCACGGAAGAAAATTGCAGTACCCAATGCATGGAACGGCCAAGCAATGGCTGTGTGCATGAGGTCTAATGGAAATCATAGATATGAAGGTTGTTACTCAATCATGCAAACACAACCAGTGAAAATCAGTTAAAATGGAGTCTGTCAACAGCTCTGACCATGCAAAACCGCTTAAAGCAGTAGGTAGGGATTGAGGTAAATAGGATAACCATACCCTTTGTTGAGCTTTTTTCATCAGGACTAGTATGAAAACTAAGAGGGTGATTTATCAAACTGGTGTAAAGTAGAAATGGCTTAGTTGCTCATAGCAACCAATCAGATTTCACCTTTTATTTTCGAAAGGAGCTGTGAAAAATGAAAGATTGGATCTGATTTGTTGCTATGGGCAACTAAGCCAGTTCTACTTTGCACCAGTTTGATAAATCGCTCAAAGTTTAAATAAAGAAGGAAAATTCACTCCACTTCATTCATAAATCTTTACTGTAGTGCAGACAGATACATATTTAACCGCTACAGGACCGCCTAACGCAGGGATGCGTCCTGCGGGCGGCCCTGTAGCTCTGATACGACGCATCGGCGCGTCATCTCGCGAGAGGCGAGATTAGCACTTAGGCTACAGCCTGCCAGCGATGATCAATCGCTGGCAGGCTGTAGATGCGAATAAAATCGCATCAAACTGCTATATCAGACGCTGTTTTATGAACAGCATCTGATATAGCTGCTACCTGGTCCTCTGGTGGTCCCATTTACTGGGATCGACCACCAGAGGACCAGGTAACACAGTAAAGTTGCACCAAACACTACACTAACCCCACCCCCACCCCCCCTCACCTATTAACCCCTTGATCACCCCATCTAGACCCCCTGATCACCCCCCTGTCATTGATCACACCCCTTGTAAGGCTCCATTCAGACGTCCATATGTGTTTTGCGGATCCGTGGATTCACGGATCCGCGGATCCGATCCGCAGATCCTCAAAACACGGACACCGGCAATGTGCTTTCCGCATTTTGCAGATCCGCACATTGCCAGAACTATATAGAAAATGCTTTTTCTTGTCCGCAATTGCGGACAAGAATAGGACATGTTCTATATTTTTGCAGAACGGAAGTGCAGACTCGGAGCGCGGATCCGTAATTCCGGATCCGAGCGGGACAAAGTCTGTCCCCATAGAAATGAATGGGTCCGCAATTCCGTTCCGCAAACAGAATTTCGGACGTGTGAATGGGGCATAAGGGCCCCCTTTTACCGCCAGTTAGCTAGCTACTTGTTAGGTAGCTAGCGCCCAGCCCTCCGCACCGCAGTCACTGATTTTGGCAGAGATTTTTTCATCCACATTGACCGATGCGAATGAAAAAATCTGTAGCGTTCATTTTTTTTTTTTTCAGCGCAGAGGCTGAACGGAAAAAAAAAATCTCATTACCCGTATGCTCAATATACGGAGAATCGCAGAAATGATTGTAATGATTGCGAAGACCCCTAAAATGCCAGGGGAGTACAAAAACCCCACATGTGACCCCATTTTAGAAAGAAGACACCCCAAGGTATTCTGTGAGGGGTATGGGGAGTTCATGTAAAATTTTATTTTTTGTCACAAGTTAGTGGAATATGAGACTGTAAAAAAAAAAAAAAAAACAATATCCGCTAACTTGTGCCAAAATTTTTTTTTCTGTGAACTCGCCATACCCCTCACAGAATACCTTGGGGTGTCTTCTTTCCACAATGGGGTCACATGTGGGGTATTCATACTGCCCTGGCATTTTAGGGGTGCTAAAGCGTGAGAATCCAAATGCGTAAAAATGGCCTGTGAAATCCTAAAGGTACTCATTGGTTTTAGGGCCCCTTTGCGCATCTTGGCTGCAAAAAAGTGTCACTCATGTGGTATCGCCGAACTCAGGAGAAGTAGGGCAATGTGTTTTGCGGTGTATTTTTACATATACCCATGCTGGGTGTGAGAAATATCGCTGTAAATGACAACTTTTTAAATTTTTTTATTCAAAGTTGTCAATTTACAGAGATATTTCTCTCACCCAGCATGGGTATATGTAAAAATACACCACAAAACACATTGCCCTACTTCTCCTGAGTACGGCGATACCACATGAGTGACACTTTGCAGCCAAGATGCTAAAGGGCTAAATTCAACGAGTACCTTTTAGGAGGGCATTTTTACGCATTTTCTTCTCACGCTTTAGGGCCTAAAATGCCAGGGCAGTATAAATACCCCACATGTGACCCCATTTTGGAAAGAAGACACCCCAAGGTATTCGCTGAGGGGCATAATGAGTCCATGAAAAATTAAAATTTTTGTCAAAAGTTAGCGGAAAGGGAGACTTTGTGAGAAAAAACAACAAAAAATCAATTTCCACTAACTTGTGCCAAAAAAAAAATCTTCTATGAACTCGCCATGACCCTCATGGAATACCTTGGGGTGTCTTCTTTCCAAAATGGGGTCACATGTGGGGTATTTATACTGCCCTGGCATTTTAGGGGCCCTAAAGCGTGAGAAGAAAAATGCGCAAAAATGCCCTCCTAAAAGGTACTCATTGGAATTAGGGCCCCTTTGCGCATCTTGGCTGCAAAAAAGTGTCACACATGTGGTATCGCCGTACTCAGGTGAAGTAGGGCAATGTGTTTTGGGGTGTATTTTTACATATGTGTAAAAACTGAAGTGAAATGAAACGGAGGCACTCACCCACGGTGGATAATGTTCAAACTTTAATTCGGCACACACCGGTGCACTGCGAAGGTAGGGGCAGACACGAGAAATCATGCATGAGCAAACAGAACAGCAGTAACTGTTCAGCACTGCTGTTCTGTTTGCTCATGCATGATTTCTCGTGTCTGCCCCTACCTTCGCAGTGCACCGGTGTGTGCCGAATTAAAGTTTGAACATTATCCACCGTGGGTGAGTGCCTCCGTTTCATTTCACTTCAGTTTTTACACAGATTTTTACTACTTTTTGGATTGAGCACCACTGGAGCGGTGATACGTGGAGGATCAAGCTGAGGCCCCGCATAGTGTTTGACTGCCGGCGTTGGTGAGTGTTGCCGTTGTTGCCCCTGACTATTGTATCTTTGTATTTTTACATATACCCATGCTGGGTGAGAGAAATATCTCTGTAAATTGACAACTTTGAATAAAAAAATTTAAAAAGTTGTCGTTTACAGCGATATTTCTCACACGCAGCATGGGTATATGTAAAAATACACCCCAAACCACATTGCCCTACTTCTCCTGAGTACGGCGATACCACATGAGTGACACTTTTTTGCAGCCTGGGTGCGCAAAGGGGCCCTAAAACCAATGAGTACCTTTAGGATTTCACAGGCCATTTTTATGCATTTGGATTCTCACACTTTAGGGGCCCCTAAAATGCCAGGTGAGTATAAATACCCCACATGTGACCCCATTTTGGAAAGAAGACACCCCTAGGTATTCTGTGAGGGCATGGTGAGTCCACAGAATTTTTATTTTTGGCACAAGTCAGCGGAAATTGTTTTTTTTTTTTTTTACAAAGTCTCATATTCCACTAACTTGTGACAAAAATAAAATTTTACATGAACTCACCATACCCTCACAGAATACCTTGGGGTGTCTTCTTTCCAAAATGGGGTCACATGTGGGTATTTATACTGCCCTGGCATTTTAGGGGCCCCTAAAGCGTGAGAAGAAGTCTGGAATCCAAATGCGTAAAAATGCCCTGTGAAATCCTAAAGGTACTCATTAGTTTAGGGCTCTTGCACAGCTGCAAGTGTCACACATGTGTATCGCCGTACTCAGGAGAAGTAGGCAATGTTTTGGGGTGTATTTTTATATATACCCATACTTTGTGTGAAAATATCTCTGTAAACGACAACTTTTAAAAATTTTATACAAAGTTGACAATTTACAGAGATATTTCTCTCACCCAACATGGGTGTATGTAAAAATACACCCCAAAACACATTGCCCTACTTCTCCTGAGTACGGCGATACCACATGAGTGACACTTTTTTGCAGCCTGGGAGCGCAAAGGGGCCCAAATTCCAACGAGTACCTTTAGGTTATACATGGCGGCTCACAATTTAGCCCCGCCCAAAATGCCAGAACAGTAAACACACCCCACAAATGACCCCATTTCGGAAAGTAGACACCCCAAGGTATTCACTGAGGGGCATAGTGAGTCCGTCTGAGATTTTTTTTTTTTTTGCCAGAAGTTATCAGAAATTGAAACTTTTTTTTTTTTTTTTTTCTCAGAAAGTGTCATTTTCCGCTAACTTGTGAAAAAAAATGAAATGATACATGAACTCACCAAGCCCCTCCGCGAATACTTTGGGGTGTCTTCTTTCTAAAATGGTGTGATTTGGGGGGTATTTATACTATCCTGGCATTCTAGCACCTGAAGAAACATGACAGGCGCTCAGAAAGTCAGAGCTGCTTCAAAATGCCGAAATTCACTTTTTGCACCATAGTTTGTAAACGCTATAACTTTTACCCAAACCAATAAATATACACTTATTGGTTTTTTTTTTTATCAAAGACATGTAGAACAATAAATTTAGAGAAAAATTTATATAGAAATGTAGTTTTTTTTGAAAAAATTTACAACAGAAAGTGAAAAATGTCATTGTTTTGCAAAAATTTCGGTCATTTTTGATTAATAGCAAAAAAAGTAAAAATGTCAGCAGCAATGAAATACCACCAAATGAAAGCTCTATTAGTGAGAAAAAAAGGAGGTAAAATTCATTTGGGTGGTAAGTTGCATGACGGAGCAATAAACGGTGAAAGTAGTGTAGTGCGGAATTGTAAAAAGTGGCCTGGTCATTAAGGGTGTTTAAGCTAGGGGGGCTGAAGTGGTTAAAGAGATAATGAACAGGCACAGATCTACTGTGACCATAGGTAAATATTGCCCTACATAAGAGTATCTTTAAAAGAAAAGGATCTTCATGTTCCAATATTTCTTTTGTTCCTTTCTTGTCTTATAATACTGCACGTCTCCCACCAGTGGAAAATTCTTTTAGGGATGCACATACACTTACTCCCTCTTTGTCACTACAATGTTCACCTTAGCGTGGTCTGTGCAGCCACTGACCTTTCTGAATAACTCACAATGGAGTTGGTTGCTTTCGACTTGTTCATTCTATGTCAAATTAAAAACAAAAGACATGTTATGAAAGTAAATGTACACAGAGAAAGTTTCATAGCTTGGCAAAAGCCTCCTTAATCCAATGTCATCTCTGAATTAATTTTCTATTCCTACTGTAAATTGAACAAATCCCCGTCCTTGTTTGTTTGATTTTCAGCTGACGTGCAGAACAGCTGCAGTCTGGTTTAGCGTCTCTCTGCAGCAGACTTTGCAAGAGAGGTGATTTTTCCCAAAGAATCCTCCTCATAGTGACTCATCTGAAGGCTGGAAGCAGCAAAGAATACAAATACATATAAATGGTAGAAGGCTTAAAAATCTTATCTGTGATCTGTGGTGATCCTTGTAACCTTTACATGAGAAGTGAGCTATACATTGAAATAGAATCTAGTATTCTAGCACTTGTGCTTGCTCCTTGAGCTGTATTGTAAGAGAAATGTATAAATGAAGGTTAGAAAGAAGTAAACAGGGTCCACGTTTCTACAAACTCCTTAGATTTAGAAAACTTATTTTCTTGCTTCTCTGACTGACCTCTGCATATTGGCTGCTGCAAAACTCTACAGCTCAGGATCAATAGGTATGAGATTAGTTTGTCAACTTGTTGTATAATAATGTACTGCTGTTGTCTAAAACATGCTGCATAGATATTGATCAAATTATTAAATATTCAAATAAATGAAAAATAATTATATTTAGAGATGAGCGAATCAAAGTTAACGAAGTGGAAATTGATCTGAATTTCAGGAAAAATTTACTCACGCTTCGTGGTAACGAAACACGTTTTTTTCTAAAATGGCTGCTACATTAGAAATGCATGCAGCCAATCAGCAACCAGCCAGCCCTGTGATGTCACAGACATTTTTTTGTGTACTTAGTGAAGGGAGAGACGTTAGCAGGCGCTAGGGACAGTGATAGGGAAGACTAGAAAACTTATATTTTGCTCAATAGAAGTTTAGGGAAAGAGCATTAGAAGTGTAAGGAAAGGATAGGGAGGAATTATTCCACAGTATTGAAGCAGAAAAGGGTTCAATAGGGGTGTTTAAGAGCAATTCTATTACACCTTGCTGCACTGACTAGGGATCCAAATTGCAATTATACTGCTGCTTTTAGGTTTAGAGTCGGTAGTATAGATTATGTTTCGGGTTGATTATGGTCACAGTGAGTAGAAATGTTGTAGGGAAATAAAACCTAAAGTTTATTGGGTATACATTAAAATGAAATAAAGGGGGGAGGGTGTGCAAGCCCTACCTCCGCATAGACAAACAGACAAACATATAAATAGAATCAAAATTCTGAACTGTACGGGCAAGTCAACGGACAACACCTAGGGGTCCCTTGTGTAATAACAACGGGTAAGTTGGCTGCCTCGAGGAAGAATCCCCAGAGTGTGCGCCAGTGACTTAGGGCGCTCCACTATACACTCTATAGGGACTGGTAACATAGACCGAGGCTGCTGTATCGCAGTGTATCCTTAGGATGTTACCAGTTGCTATCAGTTCAGACACATTTAGATGTCAGACTAGTGCCAACTAAAAGACCAGGATCTGCTGCAATCGGGTGACCTGCTGTTAGCCACCACACTGATGCAATACAGTCCCCTCACTGCCTCAAGTTGGTAGTATACTGGTCTGGCATCAAAAGAGTGTCAGACTCCTATAAGCTAAGGCCGGGATCTCCTGCAGGTAGATGACCAAATGTTAGCCTCCCTACTGGTGCAGTATAGTTCCCTCAGTGCCTCTAGCAATTGACCAGATACTAGTCTAACATTCAAAGCTCAATGGCTAAACTACCCTATAACCTTATTCAGGGGTGGCGCTGAACCTCTACCCACTATCCTGCTCTACGTTTCGCTCTGTCGGCTCATCAGGAGCTATATTATTAGGGTTAGCATCGGCGCTAGGGTGGCCGTAATTACGGCCGCCGTTTGCCGCTTGTTAAAAAGGGGGCAGCCCCTCCCCCAGGGGGCGGATCCAGCAGTCACCGGCGAATCAGATTGACGGTAGGCGCAGTAGAAACACCAGCTTCCGGAGTGTATAGTGGAGCGCCCTAAGTCACTGGCGCACACTCTCGGGATTCTTCCTCGAGGCAGTCAACTTACCCGTTGTTGTTACGCAAGGGACCCTGCAGGGTTGTCCGTTGGCTTGCCCACACAGTTCAGAATTTTGATTCTATGTATTTGTTTGTCTGTTTGTTTATGTGGAGGTAGGGCTTGCACACCCTCCCCCTTTATTTCATTATAATGTATACCCAATAAACTTTAGGTTTTATTTCCCTACAACATTTCTATTCACTGTGACCATGCTTTTAGGTTTGCAATAGATAATATCTCTGTAATTCCAGCAAAGCTTGCTTGTTATTGGGGTGCAAGTGCTGTGTGATACAGCCATTAACCACATAGCTTAAACACCCTTAATGACCAGGCCACTTTTTACAATTCTGCACTACATTACTTTCACCGTTTATTGCTCCGTCATACAACTTACCACCCAAATTAATTTTACCTCCCTTTCTTCTCACTAATAGAGCTTTCATTTGGTGGTATTTCATAGCCGCTGACATTTTTACTTTTTTTGCTATTAATAAAAATGTAATGACATTTTTGCAAAAAAATGACATTTTTCACTTTCAATTGTAATTTTAAAAAAAAAAAAACTACATTTCTATATAAATTTTTCTCAAAATGTATTGTTCTACATGTCTTTGATAAAAAAAAAATCCAATAAGTGTATATTTATTGGTTTGGGTAAAAGTTATAGCGTTTACAAACTATGGTGCAAAAAAGGGAATTTCCGCATTTTGAAGCAGCTCTGACTTTCTGAGCACCTGTCATGTTTCTTCAGGTGCTAGAATGCCAGGATAGTATAACTACCCCCCAAATGACACCATTTTAGAAAGAAGACACCCCAAAGTATTCTCGGAGGGGCATGGTGAGTTCATGTATCATTTCATTTTTTTTTACAAGTTAGCTAACTTCTGGCAAAAAAAAAAAAAAATCTCCCACGGACTCACTATGCCCCTCAGTGAATACAATTCATTTGTTTGGGGTGTGTTTACTGTTCTGGCATTTTGGGCGGGGCTAAATTGTGAGCATCCATGTAAAACCTAAAGGTACTCGTTGGAATTTGGGCCCCTTTGCGCTCCCAGGCTGCAAAAAAGTGTCACTCATGTGGTATCGCCGTACTCAGGAGAAGTAGGGCAATGTGTTTTGGGGTGTATTTTTACATATAACCATGTTGGGTGAGAGAAATATCTCTGTAAATGACAACTTTTTTTAAAAATGTTATACAAAGTTGTCAATTTACAAAGATATTTCTCTCACCCAGCATGGGTATATGTAAAAATACACCCCAAAACACATTGCCCTACTTCTCCTGAGTACGGCGATACCACATGTGTGAAACTTTTTTGCAGCCAAGATGCGCAAAGGGGCCCAAATTCCAATGAGTACATTTTAGGAGGGCATTTTGACAAATTTTTTTCTCACGCTTTAGGGCCCCTATAATGCCAGGGCAGTATAAATACCCCACATGTGACATTTTGGAAAGAAGACACCCCAAGGTATTCCGTGATGGGCATGGCGAGTTCATAGAAGATTTTTTTTTTTGGCACAAGTTAGCAGAAAATGATTTTTTATTGTTTTTTCTCACAAAGTCTCCCTTTCCGCTAACTTGTGACAAAAAGTTCAATTTTTCATGGACTCACTATGCCCCTTAGCGAATACCTTGGGGTGTCTTCTTTCCAAAATGGGGTCATTTGTGGGGTGTTTTTACTGTCCTGGCATTTTGGGTGGGGCTAAATTGTGAGCAGCCCTGTAAAACCTAAAGGTACTCGTTGGAATTTGGGCCCCTTTGCGCACCCAGGCTGCAAAAAAGTGTCACTCATGTGGTATCGCTGTACTCAGGAGAAGTAGGGTAATGTGTTTTTACATATACCCATGTTGGGTGAGAGAAATATCTCTGTAAATTGACAACTTTGTATAAAAAAATTTGTGACGAAAAATAAAATTTTACATGTACTCACCATAACCCTCACGGAATACCTTGGGGTGTCTTCTTTCTAAAATGGGGTCACATGTGAGGTGTTTGTACTGCCCTGGCATTTGAGGGTCTCCGCAATCATTACATGTATGGCCAGCATGAGGAGTTTCTGCTATTCTCCTTATATTTAGCATACAGGAAATGAGATTTTTTTTTTTTCGTTCAGCCTCTGGGCTGAAAAGAAAAAAAAATGAACGGCACAGATTTCTTCATTCGCAACAATCATCATGGATGAAAAAATCTCTGCCAAAATCAGTGACTGCGGTGCGGTGGGCGCTTGGCGCTAACTACCTAACAAGTAGCTAACTAACTGGCGGTGATAAGAAACCCTTAGGCCCCATTCACACGTCCGCAATTCTGTTTGCGGAACAGAATTGCGGACCCATTCATTTCTATGGGGACAGAATTTGTCCGGCTCGGATCCGGAATTGCGGATCCGCACTTCCGGGTCTGCACTTCTGTTCCGCAAAAATATAGAACATGTCCTATTCTTGTCCGCAATTGCGGACAAGAAAAGGCATTTTCTATATAGTTCTGGCAATGTGCGGATCTGCAAAATGTGGAAAGTACATTGCCGGTGTCCGTGTTTCCGCGGATCTGTTGATCCGCGGATCCGTGGATTCACGGATCCGCAAAACACATGTGGATGTCTGAATGGAGCCTTACAGGGGGGTGATCAATGACAGGGGGGTGACCAGGGAATCTAGATGGGGTGATCTGGGGTTAACAAGGGGTTAATAAGTGACAGGGGGGGGAGGTGTGGTGTAGTGTAGTGTGGTGCTTGGTGCAACTTTACAGAGCTACCTGGTCCTCTGGTGGTCGATCCCAGCAAATGGGACCACCAGAGGACCAGGTAGCAGGTATATCAGACGCTGTTAACAAAACAGCGTCTGATATACCTCTTTGATGCCATTTTTTTAACTTTTACAGCCTGCCAGCGATTGATCATCGCTGGCAGGCTGCAGTATAAATGCCGAGCCGCGCGGCAATGTGAACGCGTGCGCGTGTGCGCGTTCACAGCAAATCTCGCGTCTCGCTAGATGATGCACGGATGCGTCCAGCCAGAGCAACAGGACCAACGGCCGGACGCATCCGTGCATTAGGCGGTCCTGAGGAGGTTAACAGAGTGTATAGGAAATATTTATACGTCTTATTAGCCGTTGTGCTGTGCAGTTAATATATTCTAAAGAATTGTTGGGGGTGTATTAGTTGAAAAAAGGGCTTATTAGCCGTGCAGCGGTGCAGTTATATGTTTTAAAGCTTTTTTGTGGTTTATTAGTGGAAAAAAAGGCTTGTTAGCCGTTGTGTGGTGAAGTGACAAAATTACAGCCATTTTTGGGGTGTATTAGTGGGAAAATTTTTTTATTATTAGCCATTCAGCGGTGCAGTTATATGTTCTGAAACCTTTTTTGAGATGTATTAGTTGAAAAAAAGGTCTTATTAGCTGTTCAGCAGTGCATTTACGGTATATGTTCTAAAGCCTTTTTTGTGGTTTATTAGTGGGAAAAAAAAGTCTTATTAGTCGTTGTGCAGTGAAGTGATAAAATTACAGACTTTTTTGGGGTGTATTCAGTTCCTTTTTATTTACTTGATCTAACAGTATGTTAGACAGAGAAGTGACACACCCTGCACAGGGGAGGTGTAGAGTTTAAATGTTTCTGGCGCAGGCACAGTTTGCAGCAGGGGTCACTTCGAGAGGCCTGAGCTCCCGGTGTCATCTAGCGGTCGTGTCTTGACCAGCAACCCAGCGGTTTTTGAATGGTTGTCCAAGTGACATCAGACACCCCAATCCAACAGTCGGTGGGTTCATCAGGCACAACCCTTAGTTGGCATCGCCAAGGAGCAAGCCCTGTGCATTCACCTATCCTAAACCTGCTTCTGTCCTTTTCTGTACCCTCAGCCAGAAAAGTTCTATATGCTGTGGACTCAGCTTCACTATATAACAAGGTCGAGCTCCTAGAAAACAGTCAGCAGCTACTGCCCAGCCAAGATCTGGAGGAGACATCAGCTGCTTTCTCTGGTAGGCTGGCAAGTAGTTATGAGGGAAGTGGCATGGGAGCTGGTGTTATGAGCGGTCAGGCTCCTGGCTCAGTGACCATTGAGAAGGACATAAGTGACAGTACTCGATGATGATGTAGCCAATTGCAATTGGGAGCTGGGTGACGAAGGGGCTTCATCATGATCGGGAGAAGAGGGTGGCAGCTGGTGCGTGAGGCAGCGGTAAAGCCAGCAAGTTGATAGTGTGGCCGTGAGTCAGCAGTGTGAGGTTGAGAGCCAAATATGCCAGGGGTAGACTGCCCGCTTCACAGGAGCCTACCTGCCTGGAAAGTAGTGGTTCAGGGGTTAATGGAGGGAGCTGTCGTAGCAGTCAGTCAGTGAGGAGTGTTGGGGGTCAAATCACCTACTCAGCGGTGTGGCAGTTTTTTTGTTAAGCGCCGGAGGAGCTGAACATGGCCATTTGCCGAATATGTGGGCAGAATGTGAAGTGTGGTCAGGGTGCCAATGTTGGCCCCACAGCCCTGCGTCAACATATGTATTGTCACAATAAAGTGGGCTAGGAGAACATGTGAATCCGAAGTGGTGGTCCAGCATGCCAAAGCAACCGCTGCATCACCCAGTGGCACCCAATTTCAGGAAGTCAAGGCTCCACCACCTCAGCCGAAGGAAGCTGTCTGTCCCTCCCATCATCTACCACTCCTGATGCTCCTGCTACTCATTCTTCTACTTCTCGTCAGTCATTTAGTCAGCAGTCAATCACCGAAGAAATTGCCAAGAGACACCAATACGCGTGTGGTCATCCGATGGTGCAGAAGCTGAACATGCTCCTGGCCAAGTTGCTGGTACTGCAGTCCCTCTTTTTCCAAGTGGTGGACTATGCACCTTTCAGAAAAATTATGGCTTGTGGTGAGCCGAGCTGGAGAGTCCCAAGCCGTCATTTCTTTTCCAAAAAGGCAGTACCAGCCCTAATCAAATATGTAGAACAGAAGTTGGGCAAGTCCTTGAGCCTCTCGGTGTCTGCCAAACTGCACGGCAGCGACGATGTTTGGAGCAGTAACTACAGTCACAGACAATCCATGTCCTTTACGGCCAATAAGTGAATGTGGTTCCTGCCCAGCCACACCAGCAACTTGGCCAGAATACGCCGCTTCCGTCTCCATGTTTTCATGCCGTTGGTCCTGCAACAATGTTTGCTTCTGCCTCCTCATCTACCATCATGTCCTCAGCCTTCACTGCAGTGACAATTCACAGTGCTCCTCCAGCATACCACATGTGCAGGGCATAGCAGTGTCACGCTGGGTGATGGAGTCACACAGGGGAGGAACCGCTCCGTGTCTTTTATCAAGAAATTAAATCCTGGCTTTCTCTGCGACAACTTAAAATCGGAACCATGGGGACTGACAACAGGAAGAACATCGTGTTGTCAAGCGGTTCCTGAAATCTTCAACCTGTCTGCAAGACATCTTAAAAATGGCCAGAAAACTTTGCATGCACTTCAGCCAATCGTACACGGCCAAGCCCATCCTCCTTGAGCTGCAGAGGCAGAACAGCATCCCCAAACATAGGCTGATATGCAACGTTTCCATCTGTTGGAATTCCACCCTCCATATGTTGGACCGACTATATGAACAGAGAAAGGCGATAAACGATTTCTTGATGATCCGAACGTAAAGGAGTACTTCCCTGTGTAACTTTGATGTCAGCCAGTGGCAGCTCATGCATAACACCTTCCGTTTGCTCAGGCCCTTTGATGTTGCCACATTATTTGTCAGTCGCCAGGACTACACAATGAAAAAGGTAATTCCACTGCTTCATTTCCTGGAACAAATGCTGATATTTGGCTGTTCAGTGGACTGGGGGTGTGGCGCCTACATCTTATGGCCACATGAGCCCTGAGGGGGCTGAACTTGAGGAGGAAGAAATTGGAGCACAAGCAATTTGTAGCCAAATAGGTGGTTTTTCTATACAGGTGACAATAGAGGAGATGTAGGAGCAGTCGGAGGAGCAAGAGGGAGATAAGGAAGATGAGGCAAATGACACAGGCACACCGTGGCAGTATGGAGATGAAGTCAGGGAATCCCTCGGTGTCACTTGCACAAATAACAGTAGTGACTTCTACTGTAGTTGGGTAGTGACAGCAAAATTATCACTATTTGGCAGAGGGATGACTTCTGGCTCTCCACCTTGTTGGACCCTCACTACTGGTCCAAAATGGGGGCCTTTTTTTCACGAGCTTACTTGGAGCAGAACCTGAACCAGCAGGTGCTGGAACAGTTGGACAGCACCCTGCCACCCCACATTGAAGATCCGCTGGACTACTGGGCAGCCGAACTGGATTTGTGGCCGCAACTGGCCGAGTTTGCCCTGGAAAATCTGTTCTGCCAGGCCAGTAGTGTGTCATCAGAGCGGGTGTTTTGTGCAGTGGGGGCCATAGTTACCCCAAGGAGAACTCACCTGTCCAACCAAAATGTGGAGAGACTGACCTTTGTCAAGATGAATCAAGCATGGATTAGCCAGGATTTCCACCCACCAATGCCTGATGCATCAGATTAGATCATCCATGCTGCCTCACCCAAACCTTGACAAAAGAGACTGGTTTCTTCTGGGTACATGCCTCAGCTACTATTTTGATGCTGCCACCCGCCTGATGCCACACATATGATGCCAAGTGCTCCTTCTTACACCCACCATCATCAGCGAGCATGCCAAATGAATGCAACACTGTATGAAAACATCCCAGATAAATGCAACACTGTGTAAAACACAATGCTGCAACCCATGCTAGTACTCATAATGACGAAATCAATAAACCAAATAAAGCATAAATAAAGTCAAAATGGTTTATTAGTCAATTAAACACGCATATGAAATATGGTCATTTAGACCCAGAGGGCTGACTGTACCCAACCTAAACGTCTACTTTGCCTCTTTCTGGAGGACCCGTTGGTCAAAGTCACCTCCCCTCGGGGATGGTCACACTATCTCAATTCCCTGAAACAGAATGGATCGAACATCCCCAGAATGATGTATATTGATGTGACATGTGATTTGGGTATCATTCAGATGCTCTCCAATTCTGTGACAGAATTCCCGGGTAGTTTCGCCAACGTACTGTAACCCACAGATACTAGTGGCCAAATAGACCAAGCCAGAGGATCTACAGTTCACAAAACATATGTTGAAGGTTTCCATTTTCTTTTCAAAATTCTGTTTATTGTTTTATAATAAAATAGAGTATTACAATAAGCAATAGTGATGTATACATGAAAAAAAAAAAAATATTCCCAGAGGGTAGCATTAATGACATCATCATATTAAGTATATAGAATCATTGTACAATCTTAAGAGAGATAGAAAAGTGCAATATACAATCATATAAGGAACATCTCTGGATACTAGATCAGCGTCAGTTAGGAATCAAGTATACAGTGCAGACAGGGATATACAAAGATGTCAAATAACAGGAGGGGAGGAGCTTAAGGGGAGGGGAAAGAAGGATGAAGAAGGAAGTCTGTGTGTGTGTGTGTGTGGGGGGGGGGGGGGGGTTGTTTATAAGCTTAATGTATCGGATACCCAGGAATATGTTTTATAAATATGTAAGAAAAGGTGTGAGAATAGTACAGTGGTATTTGATTATGAGTGAGTGGGAAAATGTCTATATGCCGCCCAAGGGGCCCATACCAGTCAAAAGACGGTATGTGTTTTTGTCTCCCAGCTAGCAAGCTCCTCCAAGCGATATAATGAGTCAACCTTCTCCAGCCAAAGGCTGAATGGTAGGGAGTGATCTGCCTTCCACAGAGCGGGTATCAATATGCTGGTAGCCGCTAAGAGATGCCTTAGCAGTTTCATGATATGTTTGGGGAGCCGGTGTGGGAAAAATTGAAGAAGGCAAACCTCAGGGGTTAAGGGCAAATTTGTGTTTGCTAGTGTGTTAATTTGGGAAATTATATGCGTCCAATAAGGTACTAAGGTTGGCAGGTTCACCAAAGGTGATAGTAAGTCCCTAAGTGTTGACCACATCTCCAACAATGAGGGTTGTAGCTAGGATTATATTTGTGTAGCCTGGACGGGGTAAAGTGCCATCTTGTCAGGATCTTATACCCACTTTCTTGCATCCTAACGCAGCATGAACTCAGTTTAGTGGCGGCAATGAGCATTTGGAAATCCTCTTCCCAGGCTTTAATAAAAGTGTGTGTCGTTTGCATTAGCGGGATCAAAAGCAGTTTGCCATAGGTCAAAACCACTTTTTTGGGAGATTTAATTTGTGCTAAGGAGGATTCAAACTGTGTCATTGGCCTCTGGAGGTCTTTACTTTGGAGCAGTAGTTTGAAGGAGTGTACAAATTTATTTTTTTATCGTAGGAGCTTCTGGAGAGCATTTTAGGCATTCCGTTAAAGCTTCCCTTGTAGGTAGTGTACCAGTAACTATTAATGAGTCTTCAGTAGTATTGTTAAATCTGATTTCTTTAGTCATAGAGGCGTTATAGTTAGGGTCTATAGCCAGAATAATGTCTCTAATCTGAAGCAACAGGGAGAGATATGGAGCACACCTCAAGCATATGTCTGCTAGATTTCATATTCTGCTAGTTTCAGCAGTAAGTGTGTTGTACATCTTGGTATGAAGGGGGGTCGTTTGAGTTGAAAAAACGACCTGTCCTAGCGGGTACTGGAGAATATCTTCCTCTATGAAAACCTAAAGATTATGTGAAGGTTTTCTCACCCAGTCAATTATCCTATTTAAATGGACTGCTTGGACAAAGGCTTTAGGGGCTGGCATATCAATTCCTCCATGCCTCTAAAGGAAGTTGAAGGGTGGAATACTTTATTCTGTTTTTTTTTAGCGTCCCAAATGTAGCGTGAGAGAATCTTATTTAACCTTGTATAAAAGGTATTAGGTATGTGGATAGATAGGGCTTGTTGTAAGTAGGTTACTTTGGGCCATATAAGGCATTTTGCAATGTTTTTCCGCCCGAACCAAGAGATATAGGGAGAGGGCCACGCCTCAAGGATTTTTGAAATATCTCTTAGAAGGGGTAGAAAGTTGTTTTTAAATAGTGCTGAATTGTCAGGGGAGATTTTAATACCTAGAAATTTGATGGAAGGCTGTGACCAATTGAAGGATGAGTTATGTGACAAGCGGGAAGCTAGTGATCTAGGTAAGAAGATGTTGAGCGCTTGTGATTTACTCATGTTAACCATAAAATTGGACAGTGAACCAAAACGGTTAAAAATATGTTCAATGATCAGTAAGGCCTCAGATGGGTTGGTGGTTAAGAGTAATAGATCATCAGAGTATGCTGCCGCCTTATGCTCCCTACCTCCACAAAAAATCCTGGATATTCTAGGATCCAGTCTTATTTTTTGCAACAATGTTTCCATTGTCAGTACAAATAGTAAGGCGGACAGAGGGCACCCCTGTCTGGTGCCGTTGGAAATTGGGAACACAGGCGACAGCACATCGTTGACCAGTAATCTGGTGGAAGGATGTTCATACATGGAAAATATAGCTTGGACAAAGAGGGGGGTATACCAAAGGCTAAAAGAGAGGCTCTCAGATATTCCCAGTCTACTCTATCAAATGCCTTTTCGATGTCTGTACTGAGGAGGAGTAGCGGAATATCTGAGTGTTGAGCGTAGGTAATGAATTGAATAACCCTGTATATATTATCTTTCCCCTCTCTTCCCATTACAAATCCCACTTGGTCAGGCTCTACTAGTGAGGATAGCAGCGTTTGTAGTCTGCGAGCTAATATTTTCGCAAATACTTTAAGATCAAAGTTCAATAGCGAAATGGGGCTGTAATTGCCGCATGAGCTCGGGTCCTTACCCTCTTTATGAATGAACGTGATTTGAGCCATCAAGGTCTGTTCATGAAAAGGGTCCCCCTTTAACGCAGCGTTGTATAGCTTGTCTAGATATGGTAAGAGTGTATCTAGACATGAGGTATAGTAGAATGCAGTTAGACCATCTGGTCCTGGGCTTTTATTTTTCGGTGATGAGGTGATCGCCTCTTTAATCTCTGTTGCCGGTATTGGCGAGCAGAGACTTCAGATTTATGTGGGGGTAGCTTGGGGAAGGTCTAACGAAGTCAAAAAGTCTGATATTAATTCTGTCTTTTGTCTACCCGTTACTTCCTTAGGGTTCTCTAGGTTATACAGTTGTTTATAAAAGGCGCTAAACTCATGTGCAATGTCATTTGTTTTATGAAACAACATGCCCGTGGGACTTTTGATATTTGTTATGAAGGATTTAACTTTCCTCTTCCTAATCTGGGCCAATATAAATCTATTAGGTTTATCACCAATCGCATAGTGTTAAAATGTTGCTATTAATAAGTAGGCTTTTGCTGAACCCAAGTTAAGCAGGTTTTTTAATTTGGTTCAGAGTAAAGTCAGCTCTTCTAAATTGGATGTTTGAAGGGATTTTTTGGGCAAACACTCCAGGTGGAAAATCTTCTGTTGAAGTTCAGACACTTTCTTTGTCTTTTCCTTACGGGCAAATGTAGAGAGGGATATAAGTTCCCCTCGGACATTTGCAGGGGCGGACTGAGAACCCTCAGGGCCCCCGGGCAAAATAAATCAAGGGCCCCCTTCCAGGCCACACCCACATCCCGCCTCCAGCCACTCCCATGTCCCGCCTCCAGTCACACCCATATCCTGCACAATAATTTATTTAATTAGAAGTGCAACATAAATAACGAATGCAAAAACCAAACTGTGCACAATAAATAAATGCACAAACCAAGACAGGTGCATTACAAAATCATAAATAAACAAAACCAAAGCATTACAAATCCTAAAGAGGCAATTAGATATGAAAATAGCACTGTTATGGGGATCAGGGGATGATACACTGTTATGGGGATCTGTGGATGGCACTGTTATGGGGGATCTGTGGATGACACTGTTATGGGGGATCTGTCTAAGTCACTGTTATGGGGGATCTGTCTAGGTCACTGTTATGGGGGATCTGTGGTTGACACACTGTTATGGGGGATCTGTGGATGTCACTGTTATGGGGGATCTGTGGATGACACACTGTTATGGGGGATCTGTGGATGACACACAGTTATGGGGGATCTGTGGATGACACACAGTTATGGGGGATCTGTGGATGACACTGTTATGGAGGATCTGTGGATGACACTGTTATGGGGGATCTGTGGATGACACTGTTATGGGGGATCTGTGGATTACACACTGTTATGGAGATCTGTGGATGACACTGTTATGGGGGATCTGTGGATGACACACAGTTATGGGGGATCTGTGGATGACACACAGTTATGGTGGATCTGTGGATGACACACAGTTATGGGGGATCTGTGGATGACACACAGTTATGGGGGATCTGTGGATGACACTGTTATGGGGAAACTGTGGAGGACACTGCTATGGGGGGATCTATGGAGGTCACTGTTATGGGGGACCTGTAGATGACAGTTATGGGTGGATCTGAGGATGGCACTGTTATGGGGGAGGGCACTGCTTTGGGGGGGGATCTATGGAGGTCACTGTTATGTGGGACCTGTAGATGACAGTTATGGGTGGATCTGAGGATGGCACTGTTATGGGGGAGGGCACTGCTATGGGGGGGATCTATGGATGACACTATATAGCAACTTATGATGCATGTCATCCACATATCTCCCCCATAACAGTTCTTCTTACTGAGTCCAGTCCATACACAATAACCAGGCCAGCCTTTTGTGATTACTAGTGAAGAAATCAATTGTCACAGTAGTACTACTACTGTAGTAAACTTTACTACTACTTTACTTGAACAACTTCACTTGCAGGCTGCTGCAGGACATCTGGGCCGAAACAGCAGGCAGGGCAGGAACCAGGAGGGGAACTTGGAAGTGGGCGCGTCACGTGGATGGTGCGGACGGTGCTCTGACTGTCTGTCTACTCTGTGTGAGGCGCAGGCAGGCCGCAAAAATCGTTGAAGACGTCAGTAACATAACATCACGACTCACTGACGTCACCGCGGCGCGCCTCTGCGCCGCACAGGACGCCATGGCCGGCCCCTCCTCTCCTCTTCTGCTCCGGCTGCCGGGCCCTGCCCCTGACGTCACGGATGTACATGTAAAGTAAGCGAACGGCACGGAGTGACTGCCAGTGCCTGGAAGAACTGGACTGTGGTTTACTATAAATGATTTGTATCTCCCTCAGTGCCGCCAGTTGAGCTGATGTTCCCATAATGTGTGCAAGTATAAAATACCCCTATATAATGCCCCTAGTAAATGCCCACATAGTGCTCCTCTCCTCTTCCCCATAGTGCCCCCAGAATGTGGCAGTATAAGATTCCCACATAGTGTCCCCCAGAATGTGCCAGTATTAAATGCCCCTTCTTAGTGCCCCCATAATGTGCCTATATAATATACCCCCATAGTATTCTTCTCCCATCCAACACCATAGTGTCCCCATAATGTGCCAGCAATGCCCCCATAGTGTCCCCCATGTGCTAGATATGCCCCCATAGTGTCTCCCATGTGCCAGCCATGCCCCTATATTGTCCACCATATGCCAGCAATGCCCCCTTAGTGTTCCCCATGTGCCAGCAATGCCCCCATAGAGTCCCCCATGTGCCAGCAATGCCCCCATAATGTCCCCCATGTGCCAGCAATGCCCCCATAGTGTTCCCCATGTGCCAGCAATTCCCCATAGTGTCCCCCATGTGCCAGCAATGCCCCCATAGTGTCCCCCATGTGCCAGCAATGCCCCATAGTGTCCCCCATGTGCCAGCAATGCCCCCATAGTGTCCCCTATGTGCCAGCAATGCCCCCATAGTGTCCCCCATGTGCCAACAATTCCCCCATAGTGTCCCCCATGTGCCGGCAATGCCCCTATATTGTCCACCATATGCCAGCAATTCCCCTCATAGTGTTCCCCATGTGCCAGCCATTGCCCCAAAGTGTCCCTTTATGCCAGCAATGACCCCTAGCGCAGCCCAGCGCCTCACAGAAAAACAAAACAAAACACATACTTACCTCCATGGCAGTGATGCGATGCAGGCCTGTCCCGAGCAGTACAGCTCAGGCGGAGCGATGATGTAATCGCGCCGCCTGCACCGGCCTCTGATTTTTTTATGGGCCCCCCCTCCCGGATCTCCCACCCCCACCCCCACATACCTATCGAACCTCCCACCCCTTTCAGAGCTTCCACCCAAACACCCCTCCAGGACCTCCCATCCCAACATCCCCACACCCCTCCCTAGATCCCCCCATCAGTGTCATCCACACATCCCCCCATCAGTGTCCTCCATATATCCCCCAATCAGTGTCCTCCACACATCCCCCCTAAGTGTCATCCACACATCCACACACACCCCCATTAGTGTCCTCCACACACACCCCCATCAGTGTGCTCCACACATCCCCCATCAGTGTCCTCCACACATACCCCCATCAGTGTCCTCCACACATACCCCCCCATCAGTGTCCTCCACACATACCCCCATCAGTGTCCTGCACATATACCTCATCAGTGTCATCCACACAACCCCCATCAGTGTCCTCCACACATACTCCCCCATCAGTGTCCTCCACACATACCCCCATCAGTGTCCTCCACACACACCCCCATCAGTGTCCTCCACACATACCCCCATTAGTGTCCTGCACACATACCTCATCAGTGTCATCCACACAACCCCCCATCAGTGTCCTCCACACATACCCCCCATTCAGTGTCCTCCACACATACCCCCCCCCATTCAGTGTCCTCCACACATACCCCCCATTCAGTGTCCTCCACACATACCCCCATCAGTGTCCTCCCTCCACACATCCTCCCCATCAGTGGCAACCATACATTCCCCATCAGAGCTTCATATTAACCTGCTATACTACTATTATGGCTAAAAACCTCATTAATAGTTTCCCATATATAATAAATTTATATATATATATATATATATATATATATATATATATATATATATATAATATTTATATCAGAAGCATAAATATATATTATCATACTTCTGATGTACATGAATGCATAATTTAGACTATTTCTAAAAGGTTGCCACCAGGACTAGAACTCACAACAATTCACATCAGAGGCAAAAGCCCTAACCACTGATCTATGAAGCTCAATGATAAAATATGTTGGAAAAAACTCTTAGTAGTGTATCATGTATTAGGTATTCCTATATAGCAGAAGTATAACTAAAAAAATAAATGTGTAATTACTATATATAAATGTAGTAATTACACATTTATTTTTACTGTATTTTGTGTCATACATTTCTTTTACAATTACTGAAAAAGAAATATGTAATTTATACTTCGGCTGTATAGTGTATCATGTATCACTCTGCTGTATAGGAATACCTAATACTTGATAAACTACTATGAGGTTTTTCTAATACACTTTAACATTGAGCTCCATAGCTCAGTGGATATTGTTCTTGCCTCTGATATGAAAGGTTGTGAGTTTGAATCCTGGTTGCAACTTTTCAGAAATAGAAGCTAAATTAGATTAAAATACATTGGGTGTCCCCAAGCATACTGACAATGCTTGGGGATACCCCCTTCATGTTCATAGCACTGACTCCATATATGGACACAACCATATATGGAGTCAGAGCACAGACCGGGATTCCCTCTACAGTGATCAGTGCAGTGAATAAATTATCTTGTGCTGGCACCTCCCGCAATGCCAGGCCCCCTTCCCGGCTGGGCCCTCGGACATGAAATGCCCGACCGCTCAGTCCGCCCCTGGACATTTGATTTGTGTGCTTCCCAAAGTGTCTGCACAGAAACTTCTCCATTATCATTCCGACCAAAGAACTCAGTGATGCGAAAGTTAATTCTTTGGGCATTTTGAGGAGATTTCAGGAGTAGTTTGTTTAAGCGCCAATATTTAAAGGTTGGGGATGTATGTGGTATTGTATATACTAGTTCTACTAGCGAATGATCTGACAGGACCTGAGACTTAATGGTTGTAGACTGACAATTTTGTATATGTGTAATCGTAATAAATATATAATTCCATTACGTCCTACCAGCAGCACAGATGGGGTTAACCACCCCCCGTGGACTGGTAGGACCCGCGGAATGTTTAATGAGCCCAAACTAATAACTCAATTTGACAATTAAGTATCTCCTTAAAAGGAGGGAGTCAACCCCCAGCCCACTGTGTTTTTTTCTGTCCTCCTGGACAGGTGGACTAGGAGGTTTATTCCCCCCTTTCTTATGGAAAGTGCAGGGAGCCTTTTTTCGTTTGGGTAATGGCGTTGCCCTTTCTTAGG
This sequence comes from Bufotes viridis, assembly GCA_033119425.1. Lineage (NCBI taxonomy): Eukaryota > Metazoa > Chordata > Amphibia > Anura > Bufonidae > Bufotes > Bufotes viridis. Next base: position 151,187,221 of record CM065591.1, on the reverse strand, counting down.
TACCTTGTCAGTTTGGCCAGCCCCGCGCGGTTTTGCCTAGCTGGGGTATTTTGGCGGCGTCCTTGGTCTAGGATTCTCGGTCCCTGGGCGCTGCCATCTTCCGGGAGTGATGCGGGGATTCTCTTTTGCATCACTTCCGGGTATTCAGGACACGATTTTTCACTGACTTTTTTCGATTTTTTCAGGCGCAATTTTTTTCTTATGCTTCTTCCTGTGGAGGATTTACAGTGACCTCTGCTTCTGTAGGGATTTTTAATGAAATCTGTAGATTTTTCCTCTGGGGGGAGGGTGGATTGGCTATCCCTCCCCTTCCCCTATTTAAGGAAGCAGTGTGCTCCAGTTCGGTCTCTGGCTGCATATGCTTTTTCAGCTAGCTCCCAGAGAGTCCTAAAGTTGATGTTGTTCCACTTGTGGTGTTTTTTTCCTCCGGTCCTCAGCTGCCTCCGGTCTGTGTTTCTACCTTTCTTGCGGAGATAGGTGGTTTAGAAATGTTTTATTTGTCCCTTTTTTCCCGCAGTGATGTCTTCTCCACGGGATTCGGAAGGCAGGAAAGTGGATTCCAAGAGGAAGCATCTATCCTGCTACCATTGCAGGGCTCTGCTGGAGGACAGTTGTCCCTACTCCAGATTTACAGCTGCCGTTAGAGGGTTCTGCCCTCTAGTGAACCGACGTTGCAGGATATGTATCGATGGCTCTATTAAGGGAGTCATAGGCCGGCTGGATGGAAAGGCTTCCTATGCCTGCCCAGGCCCCTATGGAGACCTCTGTCCCGGTAGAGAGACCTTCTTGGTCTCCTTAGTTTCTTCCTCCTTGGATGAGGAGGAGCTGACGTCGTGTTTTTTCCCCCCTGAAAAGACACAGAAATTGCTCAAGTCCATCAGGTCGGGGGACCATGATGTTGACCGTGGGGAGCCTTCCAATCTCGCTAGTCGGGCACCTCGTGTCTTGAAAGCGGATGAGACCCTTCTCTCTGTCATGTTTATAGAGTGGAAAAAATCTGGAAAGGGTCCAGTTTTAACAAAGAAGTTTAAATCCATGTTCACGATGGCTAAACCCTTGGTGGATTCATGGTAATCTATTCCCAAGGTGGACATGGCTATTGCCAAGTTGTCCAAGCGCACTCTGGTTCCTGCAGATGATGGGTCTAGCCTGCAGGACCCCTTGACAGGAGAGCAGAGTGCTCACTAAGACGGGGTCATACGGCAGCTGCGGCTTCCGCAGCCATAGCAGCTTCTGAGGTCTCTACGTTCCTCCGGTCACGCCTGAATCAAATTCAAGTTGACGTGAACCAGAGGGTTTTCCAGGACGACATACTGGCTGCCTTCAAGACCATCAACCTGGCTATGGACAACTTGTGTGATACCTCACAGCTCCAGTTGAAGCTAGCGGCAAAATCCATGGCCCTAGGGTTGGCGGCCAATAGGCCTTTTTGGCTTAAGCCTTAGGTCACTGACAATTCCTCAAAATACAGCTTATGTGGCTGTATATCCATTCGAGCCAAACAGTTTGTTCGGTTCGGAGCTGGATAAGATCATGGAGGGCCTTTCAGAAAAGAAGGTGAAGAGCCTTCCCCAGCAGTCCTTTTGAGGGCAGGGCACGGTGGTAGGTTTGGCCAGCAAACAAGCTCTCAAAGTGACTGAAGAATGTAGCGAAGAGGTTTTAGGTGCTCTCGTGTAGGACCCAAAGATGGAAAATCCACCTCCTGACTACGGGTCTCTTCGAGGGTCTTGGTTAAGTCCCGTTACTCCTGCCATCCTGCCAGTACGCTTCCCCTCTCCTATGCTTCATGTACCCGTCGGGGGTCTTCTCTCCCACTTCTGAGAAGAGTGGATCCAAGAGATCTCAGATCCCTCAGTCCTGAACATCATTTCCGAGGGTTATTTAGTCAACCTCGCCTCTATTTCTCTGGACAGGCAGCTAGATCCTGGAGGCTTACATTCAGGACTACATTTGCAAGGGGGCTCTGGAGGAGGTTCCGGCAGGAAAACGGGGCCTAGGGATCTATTCACCAGTTTTTTTCGGGTTCCCAAGGCTTCAGAAGATCTCCGGATGATTATCGATCTGAAGTATTTAAATCAGTTTATAAGGAAGGTGAAGCTTCGTATAGAAACCATCAGGTCAGTAGTTCACATCCTCAATCCTGGAGACGTGATGGCAACCCTGGACCTCAAGGATTCATATCTGCACATCCCGATCCATCCAGCTTCCAGCTAGTATCTCAGGATCGCGGTCCAGGTGCGTAGTGTCGTCAGGCATCTTCTGTTTGTTGCCCTTCTCTTTGGCATTTCTTCTGCCCCTCACACTTTTACCAAGGTGGTGGTTTCTGTGGTGGCGGCTTTGAGACTTGAAGAACTGACCATCATTCCTTATCTGGACGACTGGCTTTTGAAAGCCTCTGCTCTAGCGGTCCTAACCCAACTTCTTCAGGTAACAATCTCCTTTCTGTTCTGCCTAGGTTAGATCATCAGCTGGCAGAAGTCGAACGTGAGCCCGTCGACTTCAGCAAGATATGTAGGCTTCATAATTGACTCCACTGGGATGTCGCTCCAGTTGACTCCAGAAAGAAGATCCCGGGTTCAGAACACGGCAAGATCCTTTCCATTCCCCGGCAAGTCCCAATCCGGACTCTCATGAAGATGTTGGGGTTCATGTCAGCGTCTGCGGAAGCAGTCCCTTAGGCTCTATGGCACCTCTACAGTCGGAGGTCCTCTCCAAATGGAATGGCAGCCCTGCCGGGCTAAACTCCCTGTGCTCCCTGTCTTGGCGAACTTGGTATTCCCTCAGATGGTGGTGCTATCTTTTAGACAGGAAGTCTATGACCCAGCCAACCTGGGTCATATTGACTATGGATGCATCCCAAGTAGGCTGTGGCGCTCACCTAGACGACACTCCAGTTCACGGGACCTGGTTTCCTCAGGAGTGGCTTCTTTCATCCAATCTCCAGGAGATTCGAGCTATCCGGCTAGCCCTCCTTCACTTAGACCCTCAGATCCGGGGCAAAGCGTTGAAAGTCCAGTCAGACAATATGACTGCGGTACATTACATCAACAAGCAGGGAGGAACAAGATCACATCCCCTCCTGTCAGAGATCGGGGTGTTTCTAGATTAGGTAGAGTTGTACCTTTCCCACTTATCTGCGATCCAAATTCAAGGCTCCCTCAATATGATAGCGGATTGGCTGTGCCGCGGTCTTCCATCGGTTGAGTGGTCTTTACATCCGGAGATATTCAAGCAGATAGTCCTCAAGTGGGGTATGCCAGAAGTGGATCTCATGGCAACAAGGTTCAATGCCAAGGTTGAGAAGTTTTGCTCCCTTTACAGGGAGGACAACCCCCTGGCGTTAGACGCTCTGTCAGTATCCTGGATGTTCAGGCTGGCATACATCTTCCCTCCGTTTTCCATGATTCCGAGGGTATTGTTGAAAATCCATCAGGATCGGGCCTTGGTGATAGCTATCATACTGTTTTGGCCGAAGAGATCCTGGTTTACCTAGCTCACCCAGATGAGTCGAGGACAATATTGGAGGCTCCCCCCACAGCAGACCCTGGTGTCGTGGGACACTCACCTCTGCTCAGATCTGCACAGATTCAACCTGACAGCCTGGAGGTTGATCAGTCCCTTCACAGAATAGAAGGGCTTTCAGAGTTGGTCCTGAGAAAGCTGTCTCATTCTAGAGCGGACTATACCAAGAGAGCCTACTCTCGTATTATGAGGATATTCTCATCCTGTTGCACCTCAACTGAGGTGGCGTCTGCAGATCCGCCCCTCTCTGCTATTCTTAAGTTCCTGCAAGACGGCCTTGATAGAGGCTTTGCCCTTCTACTCTGAAGGTTCAAGTTTCAGCCATCTCAGCTTGCCTTAACAGGCTTTTTTCTCAGGACCCGTTGATCAAACGGTTCCTTAAAGGAGCTGAAAGATTAAAACCTACAGTACTGAGACCCATTTTTAATGGGATTTATCAATAGTTCTCAGGGGGTTAGCATCTCCCCCCTTTGAACTGTTAGAGGAGGTGTACATCAAGTTCGTCACTTGGAAGTTTGTGTTTCTCCTTGCAGTGACTTTGGCCAAGAGGGTCTCTGAGCTTCAAGCTCTCTCAGCACATGAGCCCTATACCATCTTCTTACATGGCCGGGTCCTTCTTAGATTCCTCCCGTATTTTAGGCCTAAAGTTCCTTTCTTCCAGAACATCAACCAGGTGATATTCCTCCCGGTTCTGTTGACATCTACCACCTCCTCCGAGGAACCTGCTAGACATCCTCTGGATGTCTCGAGATGTCTCCAGATCTATGTGGATAGATCAAAAGAGTTCAGGAAAGATTAGAATCTGCTAATCCTGTTGCCGGTAAGTTTAAAGGCTGTAAGGCATCCAAACCTTCCATCAATCGGTGGATTACGGAGGCTATTAAGGAATCCTTTGTTTCCCAATCTCTGACCATCTGGAATTTGTGAAGGCGCGCTCTACCAGAGCTGTCGCTACTTCTTTTGCCAAGAGGAGTCTTCTGCCTCTCGACATGATTTGCAAAGCTGCCTCCTGGAGCTCTGAATTGACATTCATCTCCCATTATAGACTAGATGCCAGACTAGCTGAGTTTTCAGCCTTTGGCCAGACTATTCTTAGTTTTGCCAGGCAGGAAGGCCCTCCCTAGGGGTTTCTTCTTGCTATCTTCCCATCTGTGCTGCTGGTAGGACGTAAGGGAATCGTTAATTTCTAACGATAATTTGTTTTCCCTTAGTCCTAACAGCAGCACACAAATTTCCCACCCTAGTAAGTCTAGTTTTTTTCTTGCTATAAACACAGTGGGCTGGGGGTTGACTCCCTCCTTTTAAGGAGATACTTAATTGTTAAATTGAGTTATTAGTCTTGGGCTCATTAAACATTCCGCGGGTCCTACCAGTCCATGGGGGTGGTTAACCCCATCTGTGCTGCTGTTAGGACTAAGGGAAAACAAATTATCATTATAAATTAACTATTGAGTCTGCTATATGAATTATGTAGCATAGAGTAGTATGTGTAGTCTTTAACTGAGAGATTTAAAGCTCTCCAAGAATCGGCCAGTTGGAGTGATTGAAGTGCATGAGTAAATTTTGCCAGGGGCTTAAAACAGATATTCGTTTTGCCATTAGATGAGTCTAGAAGGGGGTTCAAGGTAATGTTTAAGTCACCTCCTAAGATTAAGGTGCCTTTTGAGAAGGTTGAAAGTTTCTTTAGGGTTTTCGTGAGCCTGGGGATTTGTTCTGAGTTGGGCGCATAAACATTCCCTATGGTAACATCGCGGTTCCCAATGTCCCTTTAATAAAAATGTATCGTCCTTCAGTATCGATGCATTTGTCTAATAAGGTCAAGTTAACGTGTTTACTTAAACCAATGCTTACACCCTTGGAGGCCTTGGTGTCTGAACCTGAGTGGTACCATATGGAAAATGGTGTCCTGTTCATAGTAGGAATCTTTTGTTTCTTAAAATGCGTCTCCTGGAGAAGACAAATGTCTGCTTTGTTTCTCCTGAGGAAGCCTATTACCTGACCTCGTTTTGAGGGGGAGTTAAGCCCACGGACGTTATAGGAAATTATTTTGATACTTGCCATAATGTTGTTCGGGTAAGAGGAGCGATCGCGGAGTAGGGCATCAGATGTCGGGGGGACCTGAAGAGAATCGAGGTTAAGGAGGGGGAGGAAGGAGGGGGGAAGGAAGAGTGAGACATTGGGATGAGACTAAGACAATTAGTCATAATGAACAATGTTTCAAAGACATAACTGTGTAATAAATACTCAGCAATTATCATATTACACTCCAACGTGAGTGTCAAAAAGTTATAACTGGTGAGGCACTACATAGAATGGTGGCCATAAAGACCCACCTTATATAACCTAGTCCTCCTACAGAAGGGGACTATCTAGTATGAGAGGGATAACAGAAGAAAAGAATGAGAAAGTTCGTAGATATAGTAGGAGAATAAATGGAGAGAGAGTTGGAGAGGCAGGGACACAGAAGAGAGGAGGTAATGAGAGAATTTCAGGACAGTAGAATAAAGGAGGTATTTTAAATTGCTACCGTTCTATCTCAAGTATAAGTGTGATCAGGCAGTTCTATTCTGACAGTATTCAGGTGCCTTCAGGGATGATGCTCTTCGGGGCTAGTTTGCCGGATTTTTTCCCGGACTTTGCATTGCGCTCAGATGTGGCTTCTTTCCAAGGCGTGGGGGTGGGATGTGTGGTAAATTATCGAGGTCTTTAACCATGGCCCAATCAGGAATTTGCAAGTCCGGAAGGTCCAGAGCTCTATATACTCCTAGAAGATCTGCAACTGAGCGAACCACAATCTTTTTCCCTCCAGACGAGAACCCAAGGCCGAACGGGAATTGCCAACTGTATTGAATCCCTTTGGATAGTAGTGCTGTGGTCAAGGGCTTGAGGGTTCTCCTTTTAAGTAGCGTTTGTGGAGATAGTTCTTGGTATATGTGCAATTACGTATCTCCAAAGGCAACGAGAGCAGATGATCTGGAGAGACGTAGTATTTCTTCTTTAATAGGATAATGTAGTATACGACAGATCACATCTCTTGGGGGATCTGAATCTCTGGGTTTCCGTCGCAGCGCTCTGTAAATGTGTTCTATCACTATGTCCCCTGCATGTGACTCCCCTAGGATGTTGCGGAAAATGTCAGTCACTGTAGTTAGTAAAGCAGCAGTGTGCACAGATTCTGGAAGGCCCCTGAGGAGTATATTATTTCTCCGGTCTCGATTTTACTGGTCTTCCAATGTGTTGAATGCCACATTGAAGTAGCTTTGGCATGTGGAAAAGCTGGTGGTGACAGTACTGTAGTGCTGTACTATAGAGCATAATGCAGCTTGTGCTGTTTCCAGTTGTTCTACCCTGGCACCCAGGTTTTTCATATCATGTTTTATATCTTGAAGATCTTTAGAAAGGGGGTCCAATGCTTTTGCTAAGGCGTTTTCCGTGGATTTTTGCAGGAAAGAACAGGAGATTGGTAACGAGTCTTGCTGTGAGGACAGTTCAGTGTCACTATCTGTTTCCTCTCCGGTATCTAATTGAGCAGCAGGAAGAGTGTCTTAAGATGGGGTAGCCATCTTAGTATGCGGATTTTTCTTTTTCATGTATTTATCTATCTCTCCTCTTGGCGCAGATGGTTTTTGGGAAAAGTTAGAATCTTTGGATACAGGGTTCCCAATTTTGACCATCTTGTCAGAAGGTGGCGCTTAATGGTAAGTTGGGTCTCTGTCGTGCCAGTTTAATGTTGGCCCATCAGTGAGTCTCAGAGATATTACAGAGAATGAAAAATTGTGGCTCAAAGTCCACTAAAAAGATGGGTTTTAGTCCAGTAATTCAGGAATTGTGGTTTATTTTGCGGACCGTATCCAGTCCCGAAAAATTAGAGCGGTGCTCTCAGCAACAGGCCTGTGCAGGAGTGTGTGATGCTGCAGAGAAGGGGGGGGATGTTGAAGTTGTGGGCTAAGGTTTAAACCTGGGGTGCCGATTAAGATTGCAAGTGTCCCCTCTGTGTGTTTTGAAGAAGCTAAGCCTAAGGAGCCTCCTGGACCAGGGGAAAGCAATAATATGCAGCTCTACTCACTGATTTGTAGAGACTGTGCTGCTTGCGGGCTGGGCCGGACCCACACAGATGTTCTGAAGCGTGGCACCGGCTCTGGGGTAGGAACGAAGCTCCAACCGTGAGTCTGCCAGCTGTACTGTCAGTGGAGGGTTGCGGATCCTCAGCAGAGGTAGGCATTAGTCCAGCGCTATGGGTTTGTCAGTGCCAGCGGTGTATCTGGGACCGGGCGGTAGGCCGCGGCATGCTGTGCCTCAGGTCTTGTAGGCCGTAGACTCTAACTCTGAAATCTCGGGCCGGAATGGTCCAATAAGGGCTTAAATAGGTTTGGGGATCACCTAGAGGTCTCACTTTGCCTCCCCAGAGGTCCCCCAGGTTCAGTAGCCAGCGATGGCTAAGGATTTTGACAATAACCCAGAGAGCGCTCTGAATTGTGACTTAGCAGCTCGGCGGTTAGCCACGCCCCCCCATGTTGAAGGTTTCCGAAGTGGTTGTGCTAGTGAAAGTACATCCTGACTTAATGGAGTCACATGCAACGCAACCACTACAACGAAAAGTCTCCTTTGTGGAGTTTATCAGCTAAGTATTTGGACTTGGGGTCTGAAAGAAGTTGCGAACCAGCCGAGCCTTCAAATTACAACCCCTGCGATAAGTAATGGCTGGACAATCACTCACAAAATTTTCAATATCAGTGTCCATTTTTAAAATACCCCAGTGTTTATGAAGGATATTTTGGACCAACCCATTGGCTGCATCAAATGTTGCTATCAGGCGAATCTTTTCAACATCCATTTGCCTTTTTCTAGGGTTGAGAAGAGAATTGCGTGTACATGCGAGCGAATGTTGGTAAGCTGATGTTAGAACCTTGTGGGGATAACCGTGTCTCAAGTATCTGTTCTCTAGATCCCTGGCTTTTATTTGAAAATCTGAAATAGCGGAAGCGTTTCGGTGAGCCCGGAGATACTGCTCCTTGGGTATCCTTCTCTTAAGAGGGAGTGGCTGACATCTATCCCAGTGCAAGAAACTGTTGGTCACTGTTTTCTTGCAAAATAGGCTAGTATGAATCTTGCCATCATCGGTCTGCATAATGGTTAAATCAAGGAAAGTGATTTGAACTGGGTTAATCTCAGATGTAAAAAAAAAGAGGCCAAATCTGTTGATATTCAGAGCCTTAATGAAATTGTTAAATTCTTCTGCAGTCTCAGTCCAGAAAATAAGGACATCATCGATGTACTTCCCCCTTATTCCTTCTTTGGAATCTAATCTGATAATAAACTAATAAACCATTTTGACTATATTTATGCTTTATTTGGTTTATTGATTTTTTTCATTATGAGTACTAGCATGGGTTGCAGCATTGCATTTTTACACAGTGTTAACTGGCATGTTTTCATACAGTGTTGCATTCATTTGGCATGGATTTATCCTGCATGCAATTGCTCATGTATGTCATTAGCTTAATGGTAGACAATGGTAATCTCTTTTGTTCATTATAATTTATACTTACCTTGTCCCACGTCTTATTGGATACCTAGTGCTTCGGGTCATTAGTCAATACCGAATGACCGTTCTGTACATTAGACACTTGATTGGCATTTATACTGATACAGGGGTTTCCAATTTTTTAGGAAGGACATGACTTATATACGTTCATAGTCCGCTATCTTTCCTTGGATACCATTTAGCCAGCAAATGTCACTTTGAGTACCACATTTATTAAAATTTTTGAGGGTTTTATATACACATCCCCAATTTTATTTATTTAGTATCTACTAACGTATATCTTTTAGCGTCTCTTTTTTCCGTGATAGTATGACTCACAGTATTGTTTCACTACAACAGCAGACTCCCTATGCGTGTTACTGCAAGGCACAGTGTTCTAAACCGCTACACAGTCTCTCTGCAGCCAGGAAATAGCTGTTTATAATTTGATTCACCACTAATAAATTCGGATCTAATCTTTCCGGAAGATTCGGTGAACGGGCCGAGTCAAATTTTTGAGAAATTTGCTCACCTCTAATAATAATAATAATAATAATAATAATAATCTTTATATAGGCCCAACATATTCCACAGCACTTTACAGCCAGAGGGTTTGTGTACAAACAGAGTCATAAATAACATATCAACAAACAGGTCAACAATTAAAACAAGAGATATGAGGGCCCAGCTCGCAAGAGCTTACAATCTATAATGAGGTAGGGGTGACCAGTAGGTAAAAATTGCTTGTTTTGTACAATGGTCTGGCCATCTTAACAAAATAGGAGAGTATATATAAAGCTGTATGAGCCAGTCAGTCACCAGTGAAATCTGTAGTGCATGGGGTGTGGATGTTTGATGAAGGATCAGGTTCAGAAGAATGGAGAAAAATTTGATTTTAGAGAATGTGAGAAAGATTGTTCCACCACCAGAAGTAAAACAGTAACAATGTGGTTACATGACAAGAATCTGAATAACTTATCATATGCTAAATAGTTGCAAGTCCAGTTTATGTATAAGATAGCCAAGATGATTATCTATGAAATGATGGTAGTCTCACATTCGAAGCTGTAGTGGATCGTGAGACATGGAGCCTGAAAGTCAAAAGTTCAAAGCATTGTTATCCTTTTGCTCATCAGTGTATGCATGCAGGGGAACACAGATTGATTGATGTGCTGGTTTTTAAGTAGACATAGATATTGGCTTAGGTTGGCTCAACTGACAATATAGTAATTGTATAGGGGCCTTTAGAGAGGGGTAAAGGTGCATAATTGTTGCAGGTGGGCCTGACTATAAACTGAACAAGCTAGGAAAAAAAATGGTTCTCAGTGGAAGAGCTTAAAGGGGTTGTTCATATCTATAAGCTTTTTTTTTTTTTTAAACTGTCAACCCCAACCTGCTCCCCATGCTCCCCATCACATAATTCTGTCTCCCTGGATCTCTAACTCCCTTCAGCAGTCTTTTGGTCCTTGTTCTGTAAACTTCAGGATGGACAGGGCCCTATGAGCTACTAAAGTCAATGACTGACCTCAGGGGTGATGTGTCCCCAAGCGGCACATCACTTCTGGATCCGATGCTGCTTGAAGACTCATAAATGCAGAAGCCAGTTATTGGCTGCAAAGGTGTATCTGAAATGAAGTATCTACATGTCAAGAGAAGATGACAGGTCCTCTTCAAGTTAAAGTATACAATATAGTGTCGATTAAACAAGTATAACGTCTAAAACAATATGGGATAAAAATAACTGAAGAGTCACTCTAGATGTTGGAATATTACAAATGTGACTGCTTACAATGTTAATTATAAAGGTCATCATCTTTAATAGTATCATCACATTACAGCACAGAACAAATACACAAAATATTTCATTTGTTCTAATTGGTTGCTAGTGTTTGATGCCATTGCATTGTCTTGTAAATCTAGAAAACACAACTTATGCCAAAATGTAAACCTGCGTTTGTTTTAGATAATGAATAGATAAGGTTAGGCCACATATCATAAGTGTTTCTATATGGATACATACAAAAATTAATCTGTAATATAGCTTAATTCTGAGTCTTCTATGCGGGCAATTAAAAACTGCATAATTTGATGTCGTAGATAGATCAAAACCAGGTGCTTCGCAGCATTACTTACAAAATGCTACCATGTCACAGTAGGAAACTTATATCATTTTGAAAGGGTAATAAATGCAGTTCAAGTGGTGGCACGCATCATTTATACCATTTTAATGATGTTGGGAATTAATGGCAGAGTCTCTGTAAGTGCTCTGTTTGCCTATTATAAATGGTTGACAGAGTCAGAGCAAATATTCAAGCTGCCATGTCACAGGGTTACTGCTCTGTTTCTAAACATTATCTTCAAGATACAATGTCTTAAATACATAAGATGAGGCATCAAAGAGAGATGTAATGTTTACTTATTATAAATACATTACCAAATACATTTCATTAGTATAATGGCTCGTTTTGTCTAGGAAGCAATTATTAGGAGAAATAAAATGGCCGCCGTCCTATTAGTACACACAAAACCTGTCCTAATCACACAGCGGGACAAGTTACTTCAGAGCAATGAGCTTAAGAGCTGCCTCATTCTCCTCTGTGCTCTACTCATCAGGGATTATTATCCTGAATGCAGTTTAATGAGATTTTCAGCTGAATCTCTGTAGGAATGGAGCTCATGAGGAGACATAAAGTACAGAGAGGCTAATGTAACTAATGAGCAGCAGCACTTGTATGCAGTCTCTATTACCACAGCCTGTCCATCCTCTTTGTACTTCATGTCTCCTCTTATTCACCCAAATATTTGCGAAAAAATCGCAAATTCGAATATTGCCCCTGCCGCATATTACTATTGGTCACTTCAACAGAAGCAGAGCTGCAGTAACCCTGCATGACCACTACACTTTGAACGGAGCTGTGTTTCCGATTTAGCTCACTGTGCTAGTTCCAGCACAGGAGACTTCAGGGAGCATCACTCGGCAATTCCTATAAACTTGTGCCTCCATTGGCCCTGGGATGCAGCATGTTGCAGTGTCTTCTGCACAACTGTTAAGTCAATAGTCCTAAAATTATTGCTTACAAACGGTGGCTCACTCTGCAAGGAATTATAGATGTGGTGCTACAAACCCAAGTAGAGGGACACCCACCCTCTAATTGTAAATGTTTTAGAAAAAGCTCAAGGATTGGCTAAGCACTCGACACTTGGTTTTAGTGATAAAACAATTTAATTAAACATCATAAAACTATTCACTTATATGACATACAAGATAAGATGAGTTGAAAGATTTTCGTAAAATGATAGGCTTGTAAAATTCTAACAATCGCCGATATATATAGTCCTGTTTCCTATATCCAACAAGAAACTCCTCCTTCTATATTCCAAATGTCTGACCTGTCTCCTATATCCAGCAAGAAAGTCCTCCTTCTATATTCCAATTGAGTTATACTAGCACTTTCATAATTAACTCCAGTTGAGTCATATATATATATATACATGTACATTTGGATGCACCTGCAGGTGTAGTCAAATCGCTGGTTAGTCAATTGCTGCAAAAGATGGTTCTCCACTTCATGTGGGATTTAAATATGCAGTTCAGCTCTTTCTGTTGTTATCCGGCAACCGTTAGTATCGGTTCACGGTAGGTAAATGTTGCGGATTTCTCGTGTTGGTATATAATAATTATAGTCTCATGTAGCTATGTTCCTCTTACCTTCCTTTAGTTGGTCGGGCTTTCTTATTCAATTTAGCGAGGGTCGGGGGGCGCAGGACAAAGCCCGCGCCTCGCTCCTTACTCCTCTCGCCAACTTACCCGAGATCTCACAAAGGTTGTAGCGATGTCCCGGGTTTACCTGGATCACGTGTTTGTTTTCGTCCAGAATGGTAGGAGGAGAGAATATCTTGAATGATACTTTTGATTATAGTTGTTTGAGCTTTTGTATCAATTGTACAGCATAGCCATGCTCTGTAATGCGGAGATGCTTTTAACCAGGTATGCGATCCAGCCCATATGCGTATCGGGAACTTCTCCTTCCCTTCATCAGTGGTACTCCATTACCTGATTACCTCCGCCTTTTATTGTCCCACTCAGCATCAATCTGTGGATAACTGGATTTGACTTTTGGAGTAGGAAGTCATGTGCGTTTTTAGTGCGTTTTCGGTGCAGTTTTTCTAGCATATCTGCGTTTTTTGCACCATATATTCGTTAGATATCATCAGACATTTTATATAGAAAATATCCCATATCCCTGATTGCATTTGGGAGATATTTAGGAATTATTCATGGTTCCAATGTTTATCATTATGGAAAAGAAAGGGACTTTTTAAAGGTTTATACTGAACCTGTAAGGTTTCAATATGAGCTATACAATATACGAATAGACATATAAAAATATAAAAAATAAATGCATATAAAATACATATAAAAGACTAGTTGTCAATTGATTCCAAGAGCATCCACCTCATTATGATAGGGAATGATCTTACATCTAAGAATGGGAATATGGGTACTTTTCTTAGTTTAAGGTGACAACGTTGTATATTTCTCCTCTCACTTAAAGATCCAGTTCTACATATAGTTCTATGTCTTTTTTTCTTTTCTTTTCCCTTTTGTGGGGATATTCTTTTGGTGGGATTCAGATCGAGACAATGCCCAAACAAGTGCCATTTTGCTTTGTATCAATATCCCAAATCAATATTTGATCTGGCTGGAATAGGATGGGGGCCTCTGAACGAGTCCACGTCGCAGTGCCGATAAACGGCCAGACTGCGACGTAGGAGTCGAACCAGAGGCACCCAGCATATAGAAATCCGAAAAGTTCTTGCTCAGCATTTAGCCCCATTGGTAACAGTGACCCGAATTCATAGATACGACGGGATTCTATTCTAGACATCTGTTTTACATAACTGCCTCCTCGCCGGTGTTTATCCAACTTTTCCAATGCCATGAAGATCAAATTGGATGGGTTCTTGTTGTGGACCTCTCTGTAATGTTTGGATAGGCAGTGTTTATCATATCCTTTCTTAATATTGATTATGTGTTCTGCCAATCTTGTTTTTAATGGGTGTTTTGGGTGGAAGCTATTGATGTGGTTTTCCGAAGAGTAGGATTAATTTTGCAGGCCATACATTTTCCACATTTAAAGAAACCCTTCAAATTCATCCAGGTACCCAAAAGGGAATTTTTATTCGCAATTGTTTTTGGTGTTTTAATAGAAGGAGCTATTTTTATAACCAAGTTTGGTGCTTTGTGAATGTTATTGATGGGGTAACTGGTGGGAGGTGGCCTATACTTTTATCACATAGAATGTGATGCCAATGAGATTTTATAATTTTTTGTATTTTTTATGGTTAATGTTAAATGGGAGAATGATTCTGGTGTTTATAACCTCACTTTCTTGTTTTTCTGTTATTGGTTCCTTATTCTTAAACCAGGTTTGCCTGTCTACTTTTCTAATTCTTTCTAATGCTGCTTCTACAATTTTTTCGGGATATTCCTTTTATAGAAATTGGCTCTTCATTTTAATCGCCTCTATCTCAAAATCATGATCTTGTGTACAATTTCTTTTTATTCTGTAAAATTGGCCAGCTGGAATGTTCATCAGCCAATTTGGTAGGTGACAGCTCAAAAATTGTATAAAGCTGTTCCTCGATGTTAGTTTGGAGAAAGTATTACATATATATCGATTTCCCTGTGTTTTTATTTTTAGATCTAGAAACCAAAATGCTCGAAGTAAATACTAGATTTAATTTATTCTGATTGATTTCCTTGAGGAAGAGTTCTAGGTCTTCCCTACCTCCTTTCCAGATAAAGATGATGTCGTCAATAAATCTTCGCCATAGGGCCAGATCCGCCCCAAGTCTTGGTAGGATGAGGTTGTATTCCCACTCCGCCAGAAATAAATTTGCAGAGCTTGGGGCGAATCTGGTCCCCATAACGGTCCGCGTTTCTGTAAGTAGTAATCTCCTTCAAAGAAAAAATAATTATGGGTAAGAATAGAATTTATCCCTTCTATAATGAATTCAATATGAGGTTCATTTAGTGTTCCATCTTTATTTAGTTGTTCTTTCACCTCTAACATACCCTGTTGGTGGTTGATGGCCGTATACAGAGATTGTATATTGAGTGTTCCCATGATCCACCCTGGTTCAACTACCAAATGTTCCAATGTTTGGATAATGTGGGTTGTGTCTTTGATATAGGAGCTAGTTTTTTTGACAATCGGTTGTAGTTGTACATCTATGTATTTCGATAAGTTTGAAGTGATAGATCCTATGCGGGAAACAATCGGTCTACCAGGCGTTTTTAAAGGACACTTTTGAAGCTTGGGGAGGCAGTAAAAGACAGGCAATTTCCTCTGCGTCCCCAAAATGAAATTGTGTTCTTGCTTGGAGATTATTGATGACTCCAAGCCTTTTTTGCAATATAATTTTAATTCGTTTTCAAAGTTTTCCAGTGGGTCACTTTTTAATTTCATATAAGTCTCAACATCTGTTAATTGTCGCAGACATTCCTTGTTGTAGTCAACTGTGTCCAAGATGACTACTGTGCCCCCTTTGTCTGCAGGGCGTATAGTGATAGCTTCATTTTTTTGTAACTGTTTTATAGCATGGTATTCTTGTTTTGTCAAATTGTCTAGACCCGAAACTTGTCTCGACCCGAAACCTATTTGTAATTTCCATATATCTACTTCTACATTTTTTTGAAAAGCAGCCATTTCCTTGCTGATTTCATTTCTTGGGAACATTGTTGATTTGTTTTTAAGTGTAGGTTTTCCCATTTGATTTGTTTCTGCAAACCTCACTAATGGGTTTTTAAAGAAAAGTTTTTTTAGGCACAGATTTCTTTTGTACCTTTGTATACCTATATATACAGAGAACTTGTCTAGTTTTTCAGTTGGTGCAAATTTTAGGCCTTTTTTAATAATAATGTTTGTGCAGTGGTCAGAGTGGCTGAACTTAAGTTCATTATTGTGTCATTCTTACTTAGTGTCTTTTGTATTGTCTGTCTCTTCCTTTTTACTGCTTCTTGTCTTTTTTGTTCCTCTATGTGATCTGAGTGATAGTGTTTTTGGGGTTCCCTGTGATTCCTGAAGGGATATGTGCCGTGTTCTCTTCCTTGGGAGGTTTGATGATAGTGATTCTCTGTGGTTTTATGAGGATAATGATTTTTTTGCCTCAAATTGTATTTGTGTATCGGTGATTCCTGATTTTGAGTGGGGAGGGTGTGTTCTTTGTGTCTCGTCCGTGTCCTGTGATGTGCTGGAGTGTGGTCTAAAAAATGTTGGTTAGACAATTGTTCATATCTGTTATTCACCGATACTGTATAATTATTCTGTATGTCCTCCTCTCTTGTATCTTTATTTTTGGAGTGGTTTTCTTTAGGTGTTTTTACATTCTCTAGAGTTTCTTCTGTTTGATAATTTTTTATATTCATATATATTTTTCGTTGTCCAATCCTTTACATAATCTTTCCTGCCAATTTCCAAATTCCTAATTTTTAGGTAATTTATCTATTTGTTCTTTTAGTTTTGTTATTTTCCCATTCAAATCACCCAGCATCTCTGTTCTCCTCTTAATAATTAGTTTGATTAGTGACACTGGGTGAGAGAAGAGCAATGAATTCCACTCCTTCAAATTTGTCACTGATCAAATCTTGTGCTGGGATTTTCTTCAATAGTAATCCCTTGGGTATTTTTCCACTCTCCACACATTGTTGTAGGGACCTAATTTCGAAATATTGTTTTAGTTGTTTTTGTAGTAAACCCTCCAGTTCCCAGAAAGTGTCAGTCATATTGCTATCTCCCATTATTGATACATTGTTTGTATCATCAAATTTGTAGGTTTCTGCTCTTATTCTTTTCATTTCTAAATGATTCCAAATGTCCATAATGCCTTCCTGGGGAGCACACTCAAAAAAGGTGATTCAGGTTTAAAATTATTGCTTGCAAACGGTGGCTCACTCTGGAAGGAATTATAGATGTGGTGCTAGGCTGGGTGCCTCTGGTTCGACTCCTACATCGCAGTCTGGCCGTTTATCGGCACTGCGACGTGGACTCGATCAGGGGCCCCCATCCTATTTCAGCCAGATCAAATATTGATTTGGGATATTGATACAAAGCAAAATGGCACTTGTTTGGGCATTGTCTCGATCTGAAACCCACCAAAAGAATATCCCCACAAAAGGGAAAAGAAAAGAAAAAAAGACATAGAACTATAAGTAGAACTAGATCTTTAAGTGAGAGGAGAAATATACAATGTTGTCACCTTAAACTAAGAAAAGTACCCATATTCCCATTCTTAGATGTAAGATTATTCCCTATCATAATGAGGTGGATGCCCTTGTAATCAATTGACAACTAGTCTTTTATATGTATTTTATATGCATTTATTTTTTATATTTTTATATGTCTATTTGAATATTGAATAGCTCATATTGAAACCTTACAGGTTCAGTATAAACCTTTAAAAAGTCCCTTTCTTTTACATAATGGTAAACATTGGAACCATGAATGATTCCTAAATATCTCCCAAATGCAATCAGGGATATGAGATAATTTCTATATAAAATGTCTGATGATATCTAACGAATATATGGTGCAAAAAACGCAGATATGCTAGAAAAACTGCACCGAAAACGCACTAAAAACGCAGATGACTTCCTACTCCAAAAGTCAAATCCAGTTATTCACAGATTGATGCTGAGTGGGACAATAAAAGGCGGAGGTAATCAGGTAATGCGGTACCACTGATGAAGGGAAGGAGAAGTTCCCGATACGCATATGGGCTGGATCGCATACCTGGTTAAAAGCATCTCCGCATTACAGAGCATGGCCATGCTGTTCAATTGATACAAAAGCTCAAGCAACTATAATCAAAAGTATCATTCGAGATATCCTCTCCTCCTACCATTCTGGACAAAAACAAACACGTGATCCAGGTAAACCCAGGACATCGCTACGACCCTTAAGAGATCTCGGGTAAGTTGGCGAGAGGAATAAGGAGCGAGACACCGGCTTTGTCACGCGCCGCCTGACCCTCGCTAAATTGAATAAGAAAGCCCGACCAACTAAAGGAAGGTAAGAGGAACATAGCTACATGAGACTGTAATTATTATATACCAACACAAGAAATCCGCAACATTTACCTACCGTGAACTGATACTAACGGTTGCCGGATAACAACACAAAGAGCTGAACTGCATATTTAAATCCCACATGAAGTGGAGAACCATCTTTTGCAGCAATTGACTAACCAGCGATTTGACTACATCTGCAGGTGCATCCATATGTGCACATACATATATATGACTCAACTGGAGTTAATTATGAAAGTGCTAGTATAACTCTATTGGAATATAGAAGGAGGACTTTCTTGCTGGATATAGGAGACAGGTCAGACATTGGAATATAGAAGGAGGAGTTTCTTGTTGGATATAGGAAACAGGATTATATATATCTGCGATTGTTAGAATTTTACAAGCCTATAATTTTACGAGAATCTTTCAACTCATCTTATCTTGTATGTCATATAAGTGAATAGTTTTATGAAGTTTAATTAAATTGTTCTATCATTAAAACCAAGTGTTGAGTGCTCACCCCATCCTTGAGCTTTTTCTAAGTCAATAGTCTTCCCCATGATTGTGTGGCATACTAAACCAGATTGAGGAACCATTTCTACCCTGGAGGTTTTTTCAGTTTTGCATGTTTGTTTTGCACTCCCTGCCTTCCCAGAGCCATAACTTTTTTTTTTTTTTCCGTTCACATTGCTGTATGAGGGATTGTTTTTGGTGGGACAAGTTGTACTTTCTAATGCCAGCATTTAATATTGCATATAATGTAGTGGGAAGCAGGAAAAAAAAATTCACCACAGTTTTACAGGTTTTTCATTTATCATGTTCGATGTGTGGTAAAACTGACCAGTTACTTTCATTGTACAGGTCAGTATGAATCCGGCAATACCATATATTTATAATTTTATTCGCGTATTGATACTAAAAAATATGTAAATCTTGGAAACAATCAGTTTTTGTCACCATATTCTGAGCAGAGCAACTTTTTTTTGTAGTAATTGAAGCAACCAAAAATGGCGAATCGGCCATTTTGAAGTTTTTCAGAAGATATTTTTATATTTTTATACTATGGCCTATGCAAAATGTACTAGTTTCCTATGGAGCCCTGCTGCAGACAAGACTATGCAGCAGCTACCTGTCATTCTCTAGGACATGGGCTGCTGCAAACAAGCTCCGGCTCTTCTGATTGCCACACAGGGGCGCCAGAGCATACTTCCAGTAATACATGCACTCAGATGCCGTGATCAGGTTTGACCACGGCACCTGAAGTGTTGTATGTCCACAATCAGCACTATCGCCAGTCATAAACATGAGCCAAGGGTGTCTGGTGTATGAAACAGCAGTCATTCCGTGGCTATGGTGCCTGCTCCTCTCAGGAGTGGGCACCATCTTTAAGGACCCAGCCAGGAAGGTTAGGAAGCGGTTAAAGATGTAGGAAACCTTTGCAGGTGTTTTGTGTTGGTTAGCTAATTAGAGTGTGACAACATGAATCTACAATATGTAACGTTTTCACAACATTCTATATATTTTTTTGCAACTTTTTCAAAAAGTATCAGTTATAAATCTGGAGTAAAACTCAATAACATAGATTAACATCCACTTCCCCACTTATATTTCAAAACTGGAGTGAGTGGTGCAAAAATCCTGAACATTTTTGAGCAAGTGAGCCCAAAAAGTCGCAAAATCCCTATTCTGGAGCCCCTATTCTGGATTGAAGACATGATAAATCAGGGCCACTATTTTTCTGGATTAGCAGCTTCTGGCACAATATTACTTAGAAAGGTGACCAGGGAGTACTATTATGGCTGAGCAAACAATCTGCACTCTGTTGCGGAGAGTGTTAGTTCTGTACCCATGTTTATTACTAATCAAAAAGCAGCCTTGTTTCACAGCGGTGATATTAGACATTTGTGTTCTGGTGACTGGTGATTTCTGTATGACAGCTTCTGCTCTGCCTTTACAATGTCCCACACTGTCTCCACAGCCCAGTAATTAACTTGGACCAAATGGACCCACTGTCTATAGTTCTGTTCTGGTCTAGACTTGGCAACACTTACTTTCACAAAGCGCAACACACCAACTCTGCACTGACCCCAGAAACTAACCTTTATAAAGGTTAAACCCTTCTCTCACAGCGCATAACAATATAATAAAAAAAAAAAAAAACACGTATAAAGCTATATACAGTGCAAATGCCAAGTACTTAGAACAGAGGTATAGAATAAACAGTAGTAAAATAACATCTTGCATAAGGCAGCAGTGGTTTTACAGAGGTATCAATACGCTAATATGCCCAGCTTTGGTAAGCATAGTGCACAACAAACACAATAAAATTGATATGTAGGGATATACAGAGAAGAAGGGTTAACACACACTCAGGGGAGTACATAGAAATCACTGGGCCCCATAGCAAGAATCTGAAATGGGCCCCCTTAACCCCACCCACTAACCACCCCTGGCCCCTCCCACCTCCCCCTTAACCCCGCCCTCCCATCTCCTGTCCTGGCTCCTCCCATGCCACACCCCAATTAAATAAATTTATACATGACCTACTTAAACTACTGGGGGGGCTGTGGATGGCACTGTTATGGGATGGGGGCTGTGGATGGCACTGTTATGGGGGATCTGTGGATGGCACTGTTATGGGGGATCTGTGGATGGCACTGTTATGGGGGATCTGTGGATGGCACTGTTATGGGGGGATCTGTGGATGGCACTGTTATGGGGGAATCTGTGGATGGCACTGTTATGGGGGATCTGTGGATGGCACTGTTATGGGGGATCTGTGGATGGCACTGTTATGGGGGATCTGTGGATGGCACTGTTATGGGGGGATCTGTGGATGGCACTGTTATGGGGGATCTGTGGATGGCACTGTTATGGGGGATCTGTGGATGGCACTGTTATGGGGATCTGTGGATGGCACTGTTATGGGGGATCTGTGGATGACACTGTTATGGGGATCTGTGGATGGCACTGTTATGGGATGGGGGGCTGTGGATGGCACTGTTATGGGATGGGGGCTGTGGATGGCACTGTTATGGGGATCTGTGAATGGCATCCACAGCCCCCATCCCATAACAGTGCCATCCACAGCCCTCCCCATCCCATAACAGTTCCATCCACAGCCCCCAATCCCATAACAGTGCCATCCACAGCCCCCATCCCATAACAGTTCCATCCACAGCCCCCAATCCCATAACAGTGCCATCCACAGCCCCCATCCCATAACAGTTCCATCCACGGCCCCCATCCCATAACAGTGCAATCCACAGGCCCCCTCCCCATTACCGCTCCTGTCAAGTTCTAAAATTCAATTACGGTACTCTGTACCATAATCCATAATATAAATAATGCCCCCTCTGTTTTAATTTATCATAAACTCACATGAGGCGCACCGGCAGTGAATACTTCACGCAGGCCGGGCGGGCGGCGCAGCGTGACTGTCTCATGTCACGTGCCTGCCCGGCCTGCTTTATGAATGAAGCAGGCGGCGCAGGCATGTGACGTCAGTCACGCTGCGCTCGCCCGCCCGGCCTGCGTGAAGTATTCACTGCCGGTGCGCCTCATGTGAGTTTATGATAAATTAAAACAGAGGGGGCATTATTTATATTATGGATTATGGTACAGAGTACCGTAATTGAATTTTAGAACTTGACAGGAGTGGTGGGGCCGGAGTGACCAGCCGCAAATGCCCTCCCCCAGCTCCTCCTCCCTGATTATACATCGCAGCCTGCGATGCTGGAGCATCGCAGGCTGCTGTCCGTGCAAAGTGGGGGGGCGGAGGGTTCCATGGCTTCGGGCCCCCCTGTGCTGCGGGCCCCATAGCAGTGGTGTGGTCTGCCTCTATTGACGGTACGCCACTGCACACTGCAAGAGCAAACACACAGAAGATAAGACTCCATCCATATGGAGTCTCACACACCTTTCTGTCTTAACTCCCCAAATACACTGTACAGTATAGAGTTAAAAAAATAAAATAAATCACTTTTCTCAATGAAAACATTTATTGTTGAGTGGACTTCGATGTGAGTTTCAGGGAAAATTCCCTGAATGCTAGTAAAAAATGTAAAAAAAATCATACTTGCCTCATCCGTTTGAGCGCGAAGAGGCGGCTGCCACCATCTTGATTGAAGATCTCACATGAAATCCCATGCACAGTGGTGTATGATGTCACCACGCCGGCTGACGTGATGACATCATCATGGGTCACACAAGATTTAGCGCAAGATCTTTACTCAAGTTGGTGGTGGCTGGCTATTCACGATCAAATGGATGAGGTAAATATGATTTTATTCATTTATTTTTTAAACTGTATTATTGCTGTCATATACCCCAATCAGCTATGAATATGGCATCTGAGGGGAACGATGATGGGTGGCGGCGAAATCACTGTTCCCTGTCATTGCACCTACTACTTACAAAGAAATACGCTTTGTGATGGAGTAATTTGTCACAAAGCAATTTTTAAAATTTGGTGAAACTGCCGAATAAAATTTTTTAATTCTTTGGTTTATTACTAAAAACATTGTTCTAGAACAGGCATAATGTCCTATGTTTTTTTTTTTTTTTTTACCTATTCTGACTTTTCCCCATTTAAACATAATTCTTACAGAGGACAAGCAGGATCAACCCTACTAAACCAGGAATTTTGACTGGAAGGATTTATACTTCTGATAAAGACAGTGCCAGGTTGGTGAAAATCTAATGTGCCATTCCAGAGACAACAGAGTTTAATATTATATGCAAATGAGGGCTTCTCTGTACAGTCCATAGCACATCGGCTTCTGCATTTTCCTGCATTTACCATACTTCTTTTCCTTGACTGATAGGAACAGACTTCATTATTGTACTCATGTCTGGCTTTATAATGCTCTGCATTTAACATAGATTCTATGATCGTTGCACGTGATGTAGTACTTCTCCTTTGGGCTTCCACGCTGCCAAAATGATTATTGCGTATGCGACGATTATAGAGTTTTCGACTCATGTGCGGGATGAGAGCACAGGGCAAGAGGATTACGATAGCTACATGCATAGTTAAATAGTATGGTTGTAAAAACATATGTCCATTAAGTTCAACTAAGAGATGGGGGAATATGAATGAAGGAAAGGGGAAACTTAAATTCAACAAATAAATTAAATTTTTTGTTCTAAGAAATAATCTAAGTTTTGTTTGAAACCATTAAGTTCCTGCTGTGAGCACATCCTGAGGTAGACTTTTCCACAGATTCACAGCTCTTATGGTTAATTAGCCTTGCTGCCTCTGGACAGTAAACTTTTTCTTCTCCAGTCAAAGGCAATGGTGCCTTGTCTTTTGAGGGGATTTTACATGGAACAGCTACTCACGATATTTTTTGTATGGGCCATAGTTCCCAATTTAATCCATATTGCATATTACACTCAAACTTGTTTTTTCCATGTAATGGGAAAAGGGTATATGGTTATTATAAAACATGATTTATGCTTCTGTAATAATAATATTTTCCTAAATACTAGCTTACTATGCCTATTACAGATAATCTGTTTTTACAAAATGTAGTCATAAAGTTCATAAAAGTTTAGCAACTTTAATACATACCTGAGTTAAAAAAAAAAAAAGTTTGCATAATGGCTGTGCTTCTTTGTACAATCATAACTTTTTTTTTTTTTAGGGGGGGGGGGTGCTTCCGTAATGTATTTTTCCCTCTTCAGCTGCACAGCTGGATCCATTTCTCTCAGAAGCAGGGGGAGTCTCCTTTTTGTGGAATCTGCCAGCACTGCACTGCTGTGATGTCTGTTTCCTTATTTTCCACTATGTTTGTTTTCAGCTACAGAGCTCGCAGAACAGGGGGAGAGATCACACTTACAGTAAAGCATGACGCTGCTGTTATCTTCAGAGGTATTGTAGACTCAGTTCTTTTATCAGGCTCAGGGTGTTATGTAGACAACACTGATTGCCCTACTGCACTATAAGAGCTCAGATGAACTGGTAGGATCTTGCCTGGTAACAAGGTTGTTGACTGTTTCCAACAAAGACCAACTGCATTGTGAAGGCAACTATTGGTAGTATTACTGGGTTCATACCTGCATTCACATTTCTGTTTTTTCTGTTTGACCATAGCAGCAGAAAAATAAAAATATCGAAGAGATAAATCCATCAAATCATGGTCAACAATGGAGCCCAGTCATCTCAATTGACTTTAGCAAGGTTGATTGGAGTTTTGTCATGGTGTTTGACATTTTATCCCAAAAAAATATCGCTGCATGCTGTCCTATTGCTTCTACAAAAGTTATGGGATCAAAGGTCGGAAGGTCCTAGCAGAGCCTCCAAGACAGTTGTGAACATAACTTTATACAGATGGTAATTCAGGATCAGTTCAAGATACATAAAATTATGTATTTACACATTTTCCCATCGGATCACCATAATGGGGCCCTGTGTTCCCCGGTTGAGTGGAGTGGCGCACATGCGTGTGTGCTGCTTTTGCATTCAACTCTAAAGAACTGCTACAGTTAGCAGAGCGCACAAGCATGGCTATCTCTAGCAGCGCCATAGAGCTGAATGGGGCTGCAGCACATAGTGTTTAGACCGCTCACTGATCAGACCTTATTCCCCATCATTTGGATAGAGCAGAAGGTGCTGTAATGGCTCTGTCCCTTTAATATTTTCTCGCTATGAGAATTACTAAATTACATGCAATGTATTGATGTGTATGTTCCACAGCTTGTAGATTTTCTGTATTGTTCTTCATGTTCATTTAAAAACAGCATGAAATAAATTACATGTTATAACAGCGCTATACACCATCCAGAGAGGTTTACATATAATTTACCATTGCATTTGGTATGATAAAAATTCTATGTTTTTCATACATTTAATTATTACTATATCTTGGTGCAATGCTGAAGAGAGCAATTGTATTTAACAAAAAGTAGTGGAACCAGAGCGAGATCACACATACTTTTTTAACAGAGGAGAGGACAGTATTAATGTAAAAAAGGTTAATCACATTAAAGACGCCCTGAGAGGACATAATGCTTGAATTATTGTATTAAATGAAAGCACTTCACTGAATTTCAATAATGGTGAGCTATATTTGGGAACAATGGATTGTTTCATTCTCGCTCTCTATTTCTTGGGCACTGAAAAGAGAGCACAGCAGAAATGAAACTAGAGAAAGAACAGCTCTGGATACCAATTGACTTCATTAATTTCATATTCTGAATATGAAAACATTAACTCTTGCAATACTGCCAAAACGTTACGCTGTAAAACCAAATGATCCTGTTGAAAGCTGTAATATTTGTATTGAGGTTTATTTAGGAGTTACATTCTAGGGTTAAAGGGGTTGTCTGGGTTTTTAATATTGATAATATTGATGTGCTAAATGACCCCCTTTTTTTGCAGTTGTACTAGAGCTGGAGGTGTGGCTGATTCCAGTTGATCTTGCACTGCGGACTACCCTGTCTGTCCCATAGGCTGATTTTAATTAGAGTAAGTAATTAAAGAGTAAGTAAGTAAATAAAAATTATATTTTTCTGCAGTTTTTAACGGCAAAGGGGTTGAGCAGTGATTTTATATTGATGATCTGTCCTCAGGATAGGTCATTAATATTAGATCATTAGTCACCCCACCGACTAGCTGTATGAAGCAGTAGAGGCGCTTGTGCGAGTGCCACTCCCTCTTCATGATTACCTGTGCATAGTTTCCTTTGTATCGGTGGTGCAGTAGTTATAATTGCACTGCAACACAAGTAGACAATGCCCCAGTTGCATGATTTTCTAATCAGATTATATGAAAGGCTGTAGGTTTCCTTAAAAGGGTTAACCAGGAATAGTGTTGAGCGCGAATATTCGAATCGCAAATTGTAATTGCGAATATCAGCACTTTGATAATTTGCAAATATTTAGAATATAGTGCTACATATTCGTATTCATGAATAGAGTTGATCGCGAATATTCTAATCGCAAATTTATTGCGAATATCGGCACTTAGCAATATCCCTAGAAACAAATAGGAAAGTTGCCTACCCCTTAGTGTTGATTGTGAATATTCTAATCGCAAATTTTATTGCAAATATATTACATTGATGCTATCCAGTAAATAATGACTGGAGATAACAAATTCTCTAATTTGCGAATTTATGGCGAATATTTGGCCAAAAATTTGCTAAATATTGTGAATTCGAATATTGCCTATACCGCTCATCACTATCCAGGAATGGATAATGATGAGCTATCCTCAGATCGACGGGGGTCTCAGTCCCAGCATCCCAGCTGAACAAGTGTTTTAGGGAGCTGCTGTGCTCTCTGGAGTTCTGGGTAGTGCTGCCGGCTCCCAGCAGCTCTCAGAGCACAGCACTGTATATAATATAGCGGCAGTACTTGGTGTTGCAGCTCAGCCCCATTCATGTCCATGGGGCACATGACCGATGTACGGTGAAGTCACACACGGCCTAGGAAAAGGCCGAGGCACTTACAGAGCGCCGGCCTCTTCTAACAGCTCATCGGCGGTCCAGAGGACAGGCTATTGATTTAAATTCCAAGATGACCCCGTTAAAGAATTCCAGCACTCACATAGAACAGGTTGTAGGAGCATATGAACTCCGAGATTAATATGGATAGAATGTTGGGTCCCCTTCACTCACTGTTGGGGTCCCATTGGCAGGTCAGATAAAACTGTAGCTATAAACTGCAGCTACAACTCCTAGCAAAGCAGCACATAATCTGCATGCCATTTTTTATACCCTTGTAGAAATGTCCTATCCTTGCCAACAAAACAATCAAGACATGCTCTATGTTTTTATGGCGGAGCTATGTGGATGCGGACACCAGATTGTCTGCATCTTTTGCAGCTCCATTGAAATGCATGGGTCCACAACTGATCCGCAAAAAATGTGAATCAGTGGCGTACAGAAAATATGGTTATGTGCATGAGTCCATAGTGCAGTGTATGCTATAGGACTGTGATGGCTAAGCTCCGGCACTCCAGCTGTGGTAAAACTAAAACTCCTAAAATGCACACTTGCTTGGCTGTTCTCAGAATGTCATAGAAATGAATGGAGCATGCTGGGAGTCGTATTCTAAAAGACTTAAAGGTGTAAAAAACCCTATATAGCTCATCTAACACTTCAAGCCCTACTTAGCTCCCCAGAGACCTGCCAGGATCCTGAGGTGGGCCATGATGGCCACACCACTTCCGACTATCTGCAATTAGTAGTCCAAGACACTTCCTTCTTGTCCAGCCCTGCTTGTGGATTGGCTAGCTTTTCTCATATGAAGAGTGCTGGCCAATCTAAGAGCAGCAGGAAGTGTCTTGGACATCCAAATGTACAGTATGCACCAGGTAGTCTGGAAAGTGGTGCAATGGGACCATCTTGGATGGCAGGAGAGGAGCCCAGGAATTGGCAGGTCTGTAGCTGAAATTTTTGACGGAGATCACTGTGTAAGTGTGCTATTTGTTACCCAGTTAATCTGAATTTTAATTTTTGAAATGGGGGGTCTCTTAAAAAATATCAAATGAATGAATCTAAAATGAAATGCAAGAGATTTCCTTTAAGTAAAGAGAGAAATGAATGGAGGTGGAGAATAAATAATTTAAAAAAGAAGGCAATATTAAAAAATGCTTTACTAGTTACTATGCTTTTAATATGCCAATAAGTCACAGACATGGCTGATTTGTAAATTATAAGGATTTATAAGGATATAAGGTTGTAGTATAAGGATGTATATAACTGTAGAGTGAATATACGCTGTAATCTTGATTGTAATCTGTGGAAAAAAATAGAAGTAATAGGATGTCATCATTCAGCAGTCCACAAAAATAACTGAGAGTGCGTACTCAGCTATTTTTGAAAGTTCCAAAAGACAGCTGCATATGCTTGGCCATCATTCCATTCACAGAGGTACCAGATGGGACCCCATTCTTGAAGGGGTTGATGACTCATTCCAAGGAGAGGTCATCAATATCAGATCAGCAAGGGTCCAACTCCCAGGACCTCTGTCAATCATCTGTTTAACCTCTTAAGGACACAGGATGTACCCGTACGTCCTGTGTCCTGTCCGTAAATATGTTCTTGTAGCAGACACCCACGGATAATGTCCCCGACCGGCAGCAATGCCGATCGCGGACATTTAACCCTTCAGATGCTGTGGTCAGGATTGAGTTTTCCTTTCGGTTTGCTCTCCGGCTCCCCCATTTGGTGATCGGAGGAGCCGGAGTGCGCCTGTAGTAGCCTGGGTTTCTATGAATGAAACCCAGGCAGCTCTGTAGTATTTCCTATGGAGCCTTGCCTCTAATAGGCTTCATAGGAAATATGCCATTGCATTGAAATGCTATTGCATTGAAATGTATGATAATCGCAATCAAATGATTGTAAGTTATAGTTCCCTATGGGAACTATATAAAATTGTAAAAAAAAAAGTAAAAAAAAAAATTTATAAAAAAGAGATAAACGTTCAAATCACCCCCTTTTGCTAAAATAAAATAAATAAAAAAATAAAAAAATACACATCATGGGTGTCGCAATGTGCGAAAATGCCCATTCTATAAAAATATAAAAAAAATATTCTCCATATGTCAAACAGCAAAATGAATTCGCCATTTTTGGTCGCTTTATTTTCCACAAAAAATTGCATAAAAGTGATCAAAAAGTCATACACACCCCATAATGTTATAAAAAAAAAAAAAGATTATACAAACAAAAAAATGAGTATAAAGCTGAATGTGCATTCACAGTACCTGCTAGTAGCCATCTGGCTCCAGGAGGAGTGCACAGTGGGCTCAGCATGCATGTTGTTACCTGCATCCCTGGATCTAATGGAGGCTGTTACAGCACCAGAAAGGGTTAATAAGTATGGTTTATCCCAGCATGCATGCTGGGCCCACACTCCCTGGATTTCATGTGGCTGTCATGGCCCATAACAGGTAAGATTCAGCATTAGGAGGATTTTATGTGGCTGTCATGGCCCATAACAGGTCAGATTTAGCGTTAGGACCAATCACGGGACAGCCTTGGCGTGGCGAGTGGCTTATTACCTTTTGATCAAAACGTACACTAATGTCCTCTTATTGCTTCTATCTTGGGCAGAGTTCTGGTTGCAGAGTGCTGTTACATTTTTTTTTTGTATGTATAATTGCCATAGCTACGTGCACCTGCATACAGGGACGTGCTGACTGACCCCCCCCTTGTGTTTCTGTTTAATAAAAAGATAAGATTATGACACAAAAAATTTGCCCCCATACAGCTCTTTACATATAATTACAAAAAAGTTATAGGGGTCAAAACATGGTGACAAAAAAGTAAAACTGATTTTTTCCAACTTTTGCAATTTTTATCACTATCAAAACGCAAGAAAACCTATACATATAGGGTATTGCCGGATTCATACTGATCTGTAGAGTAAAATTAATCGGTCAGTTTTATTGCATATTGAAAGTCGGAATTTAAAAACCCGCAAAACTGTGGTGGAATTGCTTTTTTTTTTTTGCAATTTCACCCTATTTGGAATTGTTTTACCGCTTCCCACTACACCATACGCAATATTAAATAGTGTCGTTGGAAAGTACAACTTGTCCCACAAAAATCAAGTCCTCATATGGCTATGTGAACCGAAAAATAAAAAAAGTTATGGCTCTGGGAAGACAGGGAGCGCAAAACGAAAACTCAAAAAATAAAAAAACCTCGGGTCCTTAAGGGGTTAAAAAGGATGCAGTGCTGCATCCTCTTTAATGGCATGCGGTCTAGATCCTAGCAGTGTTATTACAACTGCTCCCCATTCACTTGAATTGGATGAGCAGTTGTAGTTACCCTTCACTACCGCTAGGAATTAGACAGCTTTTAGTTAATCACTGAAGAGGATACAACGCTTGCAGGAGCATCACAACCTCATCAAATAGATCAGTGTTTCCCAACCAGTGTGCCTCCAGCTGCTGCAAAACTACAACTCCCAGCATGCCTGAATAGCCAAAGGCTGTCCGGGTATGCTGGGAGTTGTAGTTTTGCAACATCTGGAGGCACATTGGTTGGAAAACACTGAAATAGATGATCAGTGAAGGTCCCAGAAGTCCCCTGCTTATCTGATATTGATGACTTAAACTGAGGACAGATCATCAATATTGTAGCACTGCACAACCCCTTTTAAGATATATGTGAATAGGGATACTCCTTTACAAAACAGCTCCACCTCACTGACTGCACTAACCCCCAAAAATGAAGAAAAAAATTGGAGGGGCACTTTAAGACATGGCATAACATCTATATATTTCTAACATATCCTGCAAAGAAGTGTAGCTTGATTTTTTTCTTTTTTATCCTACAATTAATAATCCAGTTGAACATATTTTGAACACGTTTCTCTTAGAAAAGAGCTATATTTTTATTCCCACTATAGATGTGACTTTTGCGTCCCTCCAGATCAGCTCTTGAATTGCAATGGCACGATATGATCATTGGTCCTAGAACAAGGTATTTGTATTTCACAGCTTCATGGTAGGGGGGAAAACAGGTCAGCACAATCTGACTTTATCCATAATCCACAGGAAAACAGAGTCCAAGCACTCTATATAATTATACATATCTATATGTACACCAAGTATGATCTTTGGTTTCATGGTGGCAGGCAATACAAATGGATCTTTGGAAGTTCTCATATAAATGCAATAGATCAGATAAAAGATTTGTAGGAAGAATAAGAAACAGATAACCATGAAAACAAATCCACACAATAGGAGCATAACTTGATAAATGTCTATGACGAGAACATTCTATTCAGCATGTACTAGACAGGGGACTAGACATAGAGATTGCATATATAGCCATATCTGTGGTGGTGTCACTATGTACACCCTGAGATTGGGAATAGATCTAACACAAAAGCATAGTACAGTCATCTAGCACATAAATGTAATCTGAACAATGTACGTAAAACAAACAAAAAAAAAAAAATTTTCTTAAACTTATTATTAATTTTTGAAATATAAAGTGTTCCAGTGCATTCTCTGCCTGGATATATAGCAGCCCAAAGATATAATGTCAATTTCAAGGTGGTTGCTCATTAATAGATCCTTGCCCCCTGTCCCACAGTTCTTTTGCTTGCTCAGATTATAGTACTGTTTCATTATGTAATGTTATCTTAATAAATGTATTATATATTTTATATTTCTGCTTATTTCACAGATAATTATGATAAATGACCTGCCCTTAACCGATACTCCAATTTTGAAAATATTTATTCATATCAGTATTGTATTACTTTGTGGGCTTTATGCCATATATATATATATATATATATATATATATATATATATTTGTGGTCAGGGCTAGTAACTTGGACGAACGGTAACCCTAAACCCACAACAGTGGCTGAGGTGTGCCGGGAGCCATGACGTGGATATGCCAAGAAAGGGGGCAAAAGACTCGATGTATGTGAGCATGAACCAGATTACAAAGCCAGGTGACAAAATGCTCGAGAAATCTCCTGCTGTGGATTCGGGATGTATCTGGCGAAGCAGGACGAATGCCACCGCCCCATGGACCGAATGATGTGAGCCGGGATGTTATGCCTGGATGCAGCCGATGCCGCCCCGATTTTGAAAGAATGGCCGGAAATTGTGCTAGGATCTAAACCGATCCCCTGAATGAGGGAGCGAATGTAGGACATGAATATAGCAGTGGTCAGAGGTTTGCCCTTGCAGGGAAACAACGGACCATTGGGAGGGGACTCCAGCAATAAAGAACAAAGCTGGTCGCAAACCTTGACCGGGCACCATTGATTCCCCGTGGGGTAGAACCGGACTTCGGTTGGCGGACCTGTCTGGCTAGTCTTGGTGACCTGGAGGTAGAGGACGAAGTGATTATCTATCTTCTTCAGATGGCACTTCTGGAGGAACCTGCGCTAACCGGGTCTGGTGGTAAACTCGCCAGGCCTGAAGAAGCCATAAAACCCCAGATAAATTGCGGCTTTCAATGTCAGGCTGAGAGAGGGCCCAAAAGGGCAGCCGTCTAGAGCAGATGAAAGAGCTCTAAACAGTTCGCCCGAAACAGGTTGCCTCTTGGTTCGAGAACCCCCTCCAGTTTTCTGTAAGCCCCTGAGAGTGGCTTTGATGGCCTGAATCTAAAGGATGGAGCCTCAATCCAGGTTGAGCAGCATGCGATAATGTTGTATACCTATCAAGTATATATTGATAGTGTTTGGGGAAAGGTGAAGCTGAAAGTGGCAATAAGCAATAAACGCCATGAAATATGAAGTCTCGAGCAGACCCTGGAGGAAAGTGCTTCGCCCCTGCGCCTGAAGTGTTAACAGAACAGAACCGTTAAGCAGTGACCAAAGAAACGTGCCATGGTGAGCGGGCCTGGGGTCCAGGCACATGTGGCACTTAAAAGACCAATCCTGAGATAGAGAGCCTGGGCGATCCAGGAGACAGAGACCTGGGCGATCCAGGAGACAGAGACCTGGGCGATCCAGGAGACAGAGACCTGGGCGATCCAGGAGACAGAGACCTGGGCGATCCAGGAGACAGAGACCTGGGCTATCCAGGAGGCAGAGACCTGGGCGATTCAGGAGGCAGAGACCTGGGCGATCCAGGAGACAGAGACCTGGGCGATCCAGGAGACAGAGACCTGGGCGATCCAGGAGGCAGAGACCTGGGCGATCCAGGAGACTAGAAACCAGGGTGACCCGGGAACCGGAGACCTGGATGGACCGGGTAGCGGAATCTAATACACCGAGAGCCAGCAGTAAAATAGAATAGAAGAGAGAGCGAACCCGGGCGATCCGGGAGACTAAGCCATGGACCTGAACTGGTCGGTGATCCGTACCTGGAGAACCAGAGGCAACCAGAACGTGGTCCACCGATCAGTGTGAGGAGAGACACCTGAGATGAAATGAACCTGAGCAATCCCAAAAAAATAAATTATGAGACATGGAACACATAACACATAATATCTGTAAGAGGGGCCTATTCACATACCGAGAACCCAGCCTGGGCGATCCAGGTAATGACACTGAGGCCCGATGACAGAAGACGCTTATAATACCATGACACCCTGCATAAATCATAAATGGAATTAGCGGACAAGAAGAACCAATGTGTGGACATGTCAGGCAACATATGTGTGTGATTATATGAACAACACTATATAAGCCGTACAGACTGCGCCAGTGAGCTACCAAAGTTCTGAATATGAAATGAACGCTACTGACGTCGAGCAGACCCCACCCTGATGAGGGAAACAACACACTATAGCAAACTAGTCCCTTGATAGCAGGAAAAGAACAGACAGCCCCTGTGGCATTGACAAATATATGCCAACTAGACGCGTATGCAGAAATCAACTCCAGACAAGAGTAGCTGCACATACATTCATCAATGCCGACAGGAGGCACACATGACAAAATAGTGCGGCTGGGACAGGGAGCATGAATGTATCAGCTACCTAAGTAGGGCCGCCAACCCCATGGAATTACAAACCAGCCCAGCTTTGAAGCAACTGGCCCCTAAGGTACCCAAAATATATAGCTGGAAAATATGGATACAGATGTAGACATGGAACTTGAACCCCAGACAGTACTTGATCCCCTAACAGGAATGAACACCCCTCTTATTAACACTTGACAGGGCCCATGTAACCTGCTCAAAAAGAAATAGCACTTACCAACCAGCGCCAAACAATTGCCATCCTCTGATGGCCCATCAAACATAACATCTGGGGTGTACAGAACACGGAGAACAGCGCGCCGCCCAGCATCAGCGAGTAGTGGGGGCGGAGAGAGCGCAGAAATGCCGCCAGCTTACAGGGATCGGGCTGCTGCGGGCTCCAGCAGCAGTCCGGCTAGTAGCTAGAAGTGCGGCTGACGCTGAAGGGGGCGCGGTTCCCCATACACTTACCCGGCCGCTGGCGGAGAGGCGGCTTGAGTGGTGGAGAGGCGGCTTGAGCGTGCCGGCGTTGCCGAGGGAACCTGCGGGACCGGAACCGGAAATGCGCAATTGTAGGTAAGCTGACCGGCTGTCAGTGCACCTAGTGTTCTGCAGGAGGGGTGTATAAATATAACACGCCACTCCCACAAATACAGGCTGAAATTCAGCCTTAGCTACATATATATATATATATATATATATATATATATATAAATATATATATATATATATATATACACACAGTATATAGGGATTGCATGAGATGTTTGGTTCACACGAGCGTGTCCGGATTAGGTCCGGATGCATTGCGGTTGCGTTCAGTGAAAACTGTGCGATTTCAAAGGCAAAGCTATTCAGTTTTGCCTGCGATTACGTTCAGTTGTTCAGTTTTTTCCGCGCGGGTGCAATGCGTTTTAATGCGTTTTTCACGCGCGTGATAAAAAACTTAAGGTTTACAAACAACTAGAGAAGAGCGAACACCTGGATGTTCGGGTTCGAGAAGTTCGGCCGAACTTCCCGAAAGTGTTCGGGATCCGAACTCGACCCGAACTTTATTCTGAACCCCATTGAAGTCAATGGGGACCCGAACTTTTAGGCACTAAAAAGGCTGTAAAATAGTCCAGGAACGGGCTAGAGGGCTGCCAAAGGCAGCACAATGTAGGTAAATCCACTGCAAACAAATGTGGATAGGGAAATTAATTAAAATAAAATAAATAAAATGTAACCAATATCAATTGGAGAGAGGTCCCACTGCAAGGAATCATGCGTCATATCACTCAACACTGGAGAAGGCCACTTTCAGTTATTTTGGCCCCAGCACCCAGACAGAGGAGAGAGGTCCCACAGCAAGGAATCATGAGTCATATGACCCACCACTGGAGAAGGCCACTTTCAGTTATTTCGGCCCCAGCACCCAGACAGAGGAGAGAGGTCCCACAGCAAGGAATCATGCTTCATATCAACCACCACCGGAGAAGGCCACTCTCAGTTATTTCGGCAAAGCACCCAGACAGAGGACAGAGGTCCCACAGCAAGGAATAATGCGTCATATCAACCACCACCGGAGAAGGCCACTCTCAGTTATTTCGGCCCAGCACCCAGACAGAGGAGAGAGTTCCCACAGCACGGAATCATGCGTCATATCACCCACCACCGGAGAAGGCCACTCTCAGTTATTTCGGCCCCACCACCCAGACAAAGGAGAGAGGTCCCACAGCAAGGAATATGGCGTCATATCACCCACCACTGGAGAAGGCCACTTTGTTGTTTCGGCCCAGCACCCAGAAAGAGGAGAGAGGTCCCACAGCAAGGAATAAGGCGTTATATCACCCACCACTGGAGAAGGCCACTTTCAGTTTTTTCGGCCCCAGCACCCAGACAGAGGAGAGAGGACCCACAGCAAGGAGTCATGCGTCATATCACCCACCACTGGAGAAGGCCATTTTCAGTTATTTAGGGCCCAGCACCCAGTCAGAGAAGAGAGGTCCCACAGCAAGGAATCATGCATCATATCGCCCACCACTGGAGAAGGCCACTTTTAGTTATTTAGGCCCAGCACCCAGACAGAGGAGAGAGGTCCCACAGCAAGGAATAAGGCATCATATCACCCACCACTGGAGAAGGCCACTTTCAGTTATTTCAGAGGAGAGGTTCATTCAACTTTGGGTTGCACCGCAAGATTATGGTAAAGTTAAAAAAATGAGGATTCAATAAAGAGGTGCCCCAGAGTACAAGAATACATGTTTGAAGGGGAGGCAATTATAAATGTCTATTCTGCACAAGGGAGGCACAGGTACCGTGGGATCCATGCCTGGTTCATTTTTACGAATGTCAGCTTATCCACGTTGGCCGTGGACAGGCGGCTGCGTTTGTCAGTAATGAAGCCCACTGCTGTGCTGAATACACGTTCAGACAAAACGCTGGCCGCCGGGCAGGCCAGCACCTCCAAGGCATAAAATGCTAACTCTGGCCACGTGGACAATTTGGAGACCCAGAAGCTGAATGGGGCCGAACCATTAGTCAGTACATGTAGGGGTGTGCAGACGTACTGTTTAACCATGTTAGTGAAATGCTGCCTCCTGCTAACACGTTCCGTATCAGGTGGTGGTGCAGTTATTTGAGGCGTGGAAACAAAACTTTTCCACATTTCTGCCATCCTAACCCTGCCCTCAGAGGAGCTGGCCGTGACACAGCTGCGTTGACGACATCTTGCTCCTCCTCTGCCTTCGCCTTGGGCTTCCACCTGTTCCCCTGTGACATTTGGGAATGCTCTCAGGAGCGCGTCTACCAGCGTGCACTTGTACTCGCGCATCTTCCTATCACGCTCCAGTGTAGGAAGTAAGGTGGGCACATTGTCTTTGTACCGGGGATCCAGCAGGGTGGCAAACCAGTATTCTGCACACATTAAAATGTGGGCAACTCTGCTGTCATTGCGCAGGCACTGCAGCATGTAGTCGCTCATGTGTGCCAGGCTCCCCAGAGGAAAGGACAAGCTGTCCTCTGTGGGAGGCGTATCGTCATCGTCCTCCGTATCCCCCCAGCCATGCAACAGTGATGGGCCTGAGCTGTGTCGGGTGCCACCCCGCTGTGAACCTGCTTCAACCTCCTCCACCTCCTTCTCATCCGCCTCGTCCTCCAGTAGTGGGCCCTGGCTGGCCACATTTGTACCTGGCCTCTGCTGTTGCAAAAAACCTCCCTCTGAGCCACTTCTAACAGACTGGCCTAAAAGTGCTAAAAATGACCCCTCATCCTCTTCCTCCTCCTGGGCCACCTCCTCTTCCATCATCGCCCTAAGCGTTTTCTCAAGGAGACATAGAAGTGGTATTGTAACGCTGATAATGGTGTCATCGCCACTGGCCATGTTGGTGGAGTACTCGAAAACAGCGCAACAGGGCACACAGGTCTCGCATGGAGGCTCAATCATTGGTGGTGAAGAGGTGCTGTTCCGCAGTGCGACTGACGCGTGCGTGCTGCAGCTGAAACTCCACTATGACCTGCTGCTGCTCACACAGTCTCTCCAGCATGTGCAAGGTGGAGTTCCACCTGGTGGGCACGTCGCATATGAGGCGGTGAGCGGGAAGGCCGAAGTTTCGCTCTTGCGCAGACAGGCGAGCAGCGGCAAGATGTGAACGCCGGAAGCGCGCACAATCGGCACGCACTTTATGTAGCAGCTCTGACATGTCGGGGTAGTTGTGAATGAACTTCTGCACTACCAAATTCAGGACATGCGCCAGGCAAGGGAATTGAGTCAAACCGGCTAGTCCCAGAGCTGCGACGAGATTTCGCCCATTATCGCACACCACCAGGCCGGGCTTGAGGCCCACCGGCAGGTCTGTTGTTCAATACCCCGCCACAACTCCTGCGCAGTGTGGGTTCTGTCCCCCAAACATATGAGTTTCAGAATGGCCTGCTGACGTTTACCCCGGGCTGTGCTGAAGTTGGTGGTGAAGATGTGTGGCTGACTGGATGAGCTGGTGGAAGCAGAGGAGGAGGAAGTGGAGTAGGAGGAGGAGGCTACAAGAGGCAAAGAATGATGACCTGCGATCTTTCGCGGCGGAAGGACGTGCGCCAAGGAACTCTTCGCCTGGGGCCCAGCCGCCACTACATTTACCCAGTGTGCAGTTCGGGAGATATAGCGTCCCTGGCCGTGCTTACTGGTCCACGTATCTGTGGTTAGTTGGACCTTGCCACAGATGGCGTTGCGCAGTGCACACTTGATTTTATCGGCTACTTGGTTGTGCAGGGAAG
Source organism: Bufotes viridis (assembly GCA_033119425.1). NCBI lineage: Eukaryota > Metazoa > Chordata > Amphibia > Anura > Bufonidae > Bufotes > Bufotes viridis. The sequence continues at coordinate 151,149,460 of CM065591.1, read as the reverse complement.
GCACGGCTGTCTTGGAGAAGCAGTGTCGGCTGGTAACAACATACTGTGGGACAGCCATGGACATCAGCTGTTTGAAGCTGTTTGTGTCCACCAGCCTGAATGACAGCATTTCAAAGGCCAGTAGTTTAGAAATGCTGGCATTCAGGCCCAGGGCTCGAGGGTGGCTAGGTGGGAATTTACGATTTCTCTCCAAGGTTTGTGAGATGGAGAGCTGAACGCTGGTGTTGTCGGTGGCACATCCTCTGTTTGGTGGGCGGCAGGTGCCAACATTCCTCCCGAGGCGGAGGGAGAGGCCGAGGCAGCAGCAGAAGAGGGAGCAGGGGGAGCCAGAGTGAGTTCCTTGCTTTTAAGGTGTTTACTCCACTGCAATTCATGCTTTGCATGTAGATGCCTGGTCATGCAGGTTGTGCTAAGGTTCAGAACGTTAATGCCTCGCTTCAGGCTCTGATGGCACAGTGTGCAAACCACTCGGGTCTTGTCGTCAGCACATTGTTTAAAGAAGTGCCATTCCAGGGAACTCCTTGAAGCTGCCTTTGGGGTGCTCGGTCCCTGGTGGCGGTGGCCAGTAGTAGGCGAACTCTCTTGGAGGCGGCTGTTCTGCTTTTGCCCCCTGCTCTCTCTTTTGCTAAGCTGTTGGCTCGGTCTCACCACTGCCTCTTCCTCTGAACTATGAAAGTCAGCGGCACGACCTTCATTCCAAGTGGGGTCTAGGACCTCATCGTCCCCTGCATCGTCTTCCACACAGTCTTCCTCCCTGACCTCATGTTCGGTCTGCACACTGCAGAAAGACGCAGCAGTTGGCACCTGTGTTTAGTCATCATCAAAGACGTGCGGACTCCGATGAGGTAGTATTCCCATGTCCTCATCATCAGGAAACATCAGTGGTTGTGCATCAGTGCATTCTATGTCTTCCACCACTACGGAAGGGCTAGGTGGATTCCCTTGGGAAACCCTGCCAGCAGAGTCTTCAAACAGCCTAAGAGACTGCTGCATAACTTGAGGCTCAGCCAGTTTCCCTGATATGCATGGGGGTGATGTGACAGACTGATGGGCTTGGTTTTCAGGTGCCACCTGTGCGTTTTCTGCAGAAGACTGGGTGGGAGATAATGTTGTGAACATGCTGGATCCACTGTCGGCCACCCAATTGACTAGCGCCTGTACCTGCTCAGGCCTTACCATCCTTAGAACGGCATTGGGCCCCACCAAATATCGCTGTAAATTCTGGCGGGTACTGGAACCTCAGGTAGTTGGTTCACTAGGACGTGTGGCTGTGGCAGAATGGCCACGTCCTCTCCCAGCACAAGAGGGTACACTAACACCACCACAACCACGTCCGCGTCCCTTACTAGATGTTTTCCTCATTGTTACCGTTCACCATGCACCACAATAAGAAAAAAAATATTTGGCCCCATGAATTGATTTCAAATTCAGGCCTTTTTTAACAGGCACCTAACACTATCTGCCTATTTATTTATGTAGCGTATTACACTAATCCAGGCACAGCAGTAACCACTGATTTAGGGGAATATCTCTTTTAGGGCTAGTATTTAGGCCCTGGATGAAAGGTATCCTTTTATGGACAGATTTACAATTGGCGTGCAACAGCTCGGACACCAGATTCAGGGTATTGCTATTTTGGCAATTGAATTTAACCCCAGAACAAAATATATGTTTTGGCGGACACTATTGTATTTTGCCAGCCACAGCTGAAACCACTGATTTATGGTATTGCTATTTTGGCAATTGAATTTCACCCCAGAACAAAATATATGTTTTGGCGGACACTATGAATCTTGGCCTGCAACAGCTGGGACACCAGATTCAGGGTATTGCTATTTTGGCAATTGAATTTCACCCCAGAACAAAATATATGTTTTGGCGGACACTATTATATTTTGCCATCCACAGCTGAAACCACTGATTTATGGTATTGCTATTTTGGCAATTGAATTTCACCCCAGAACAAAAATATATGTTTTGGCGGACACTATGAATCTTGGCCTGCAACAGCTGGGACACCAGATTCAGGGTATTGCTATTTTGGCAATTGAATTTTACCCCAGAACAAAATATATGTTTTGGCGGACACTATTATATTTTGCCAGCCACAGCTGAAACCACTGATTTATGGTATTGCTATTTTGGCAATTGAATTTCACCCCAGAACAAAATATATGTTTTGTGGACACTATGAATCTTGGCCTGCAACAGCTGGGACACCAGATTCAGGGTATTGCTATTTTGGCAATTGAATTTCACCCCAGAACAAAATATATGTTTTTGTGGACACTATGAATCTTGGCCTGCAACAGCTGGGACACCAGATTCAAGGTATTGCTATTTTGGCAATTGAATTTCACCCCAGAACAAAATATATGTTTTGGCGGACACTATTATATTTTGCCAGCCACAGCTGAAACCACTGATTTATGGTATTGCTATTTTGGCAATTGAATTTCACCCCAGAACAAAATATATGTTTTGGCGGACACTATGAATCTTGGTCTGCAACAGCTGGGACACCAGATTCAGGGTATTGCTATTTTGGCAATTGAATTTCACCCCAGAACAAAATATATGTTTTGGCGGACACTATTATATTTTGCCAGCCACAGCTGAAACCACTGATTTATGGTATTGCTATTTTGGCAATTGAATTTCACCCCAGAACAAAATATATGTTTTGGCGGACACTATGAATCTTGGCCTGCAACAGCTGGGACACCAGATTCAGGGTATTGCTATTTTGGCAAATTAATTTCACCCCAGAACAAAATATATGTTTTGGCGTACACTATGAAACCTGGCCTGCAACAGCTGGGACACCAGATTCAGGGTATTGCTATTTTGGCAAATTAATTTCACCCCAGAACAAAATATATGTTTTGGCGGACACTATGAAACCTGGCCTGCAACAGCTGGGGCACCAGATTCAGGGTATTGCCATTTTGGCAATTGAATTTCACCACAGAAATGAATCTTTCCTTTGCCAGACAGCAGACAGTATTATACTTGTCTAGCCAAAGCTGGAACACCAGATTTAGGAGATTGGTATTTGGGCAATTGCATTTAACCCCTTAATAAAATATAGAAATTGCTATCCTGAGTTTCTAGCGGGGACAATTAGCGCAGCTAAGCCCCTGATGTAGGATATAGCAAAAAAAAAACTAGTATTGATGGATTGATGGACTTGGTGGCAGCTTGTTCTGGTGCACCACAAGTCACAAAATGGACGCCGATCAACCGTCTCTGTGCAGCCTAAAAACCAGTGAGCAAGTAACTAGCAGAAGTTCAATCATTCACAGCTGTAGATCGATCACTTCATTAGGTGCTGTTGCTGACTTTACCCTGCCTAATCTCGCCCTGACAGAAGCTGCGTCCTCTCCCTACACTAATCAGAGCAGTGTGACGTGCGGCGCTACGTGACTCCAGCTTAAATAGAGGCTGGGTCACATGCTGCACTTGGCCAATCACAGCCATGCCAATAGTAGGCATGGCTGTGATGGGCTCTTAGTGCAAGAAGTAAAACGCTAGCTGATTGGCTGCTGTGCAGCCCTTCAGAAAGCGGGAAGTAATCGACGAACAACGAACCTGAAACCGGACTTTTTTGAAAATGTTCGGGTCCGTGTCCCGGACACCCCAAAATTCGGTACGAACCCGAACGATGCTCGAACTGTTCGCTCAACACTACAAACAACATCTCTTGGCAACCATCAGTGAAAAACGCAACGCACCCGCACTTGCTTGCGGATGCAATGCGTTTTTAACCAGCCCCATTCACTTCTTTGGGGCTAGTGCTGCATGAAAAACGCAGAATATTGAACATGCTGCGATTTTCACGCAACGCACAAATTATACGTGAAAAAAAACGCTCATGTACACAGCCCCATTGAAATGAATGGGTCAGGATTCACTGCGGGTGCAATGCGTTCACATCACGCATTGCAGCCGCGTGGAAAACTCGCCCGTGTGAATGCAGCCTTAAATGACTCCCAAAGATGTGCATCATACATCTGCACTCTTCTAATTTCATATCTCTGACTCTGTATAAAGGTATTCCTGTCTATAAACATTACTTTCATGGGAGGATATCTCCATATGTGCATCACATAAGAGCATCTATATGCCAGCACAGGAGAGCAACATACCAAGGAGCTGTATGACCTCTTTTCACTGCCATACAGCTCCATGCACATACAGCAACTCTAGTCCTCATTACTACTACTCATGCAATTTTTATGGGGTCTCCATCTATCTTGAGACCTTATTCAAATGTTACCCTTAATTATTTCAATAATAGGCAGGATATTTAATTTACAGTAGTCCTGGATGGCCCGACTTATCTCGATTCACAGGTATTCTATTGAGTCTGTGGTTGAGAGTGCCCTCAGCTCGCCCCCCTTGTTGGGGAACTCTGTTTAATGGGAGCAGGACTGATTTGGTCCAATTGACCTCAAAACCTGAGGCCTGGCCAAATTTATTGATCACATTCATCACATAGGGGATCGCCCGAGCCCCTTATTTGAAGTACAACAGTACATCATCCGTGTACAAGCTTATTTTGTCTTTCATGACCTTCCCTCAAAATCCTTTAATATTCTCATCAGCTCTAATTCTGCAGGAGAGAAGCTCCATGAAGATTGCGAAGAGGAGGGGGGACAAGGGCGAGCCCTGCCTGGTTCCACAGTGTAATCTAAATTACTCTGTTCTTGTCCCGTTGATGTTAATTCTAGCAGTAGGGTGCTAATATAATAGCTTTACCCATCCCATAAAGTTTTCACCCAGATTCATTCTAACCATTTTCCGCCAGAGGAAGTCCCACTACACCCTGTCGATGGCCTTGGAGGCATCTAACGACAGGACCAGTGGCGTAACTAGAAATGACTGGGCCCCACAGCAAATTTTTGAATGGGGCCCCCTCCCCCAGTAATTTTTTTTACAACCCCTTCCTTTCATGCTGCCACCTTTCCTGTGGCTAGTAAAGATCGCTCTCTCAGACTAGGCCCGGCAGCTGTTCCATCCGTTTTCTACACTGTCTATACTGCCAATGTATATAATTTAATTGTGTAATAATGTTGAGGGACCCTGACAAAATCTTGTAGTACTTTTCCTCCTCTTGGATGGGCCCCTTTCTTGGTCAGGGCCCGAAAGCAGCCGCTTCCCCTGCTTCCCCTATAGTTACGCTCCTGGACAGTACGGAGCGGTCCTCCCCCTCCCCGAGAGAAACATTAGTCAGGGCTCTACGAGTATTTGATTGGGCTTGCCATTTCGGGATAAACCCGGTCTGATCAGGATGTATAATTTTTTCCACCACTCTTTTTAATCTATCTGCTAGGACTCTGGCACAGTAGGCGAACAAAGTGGGAAGTTCTGATTATTCAGTGCACCATACACATTTATGGCTACCAGCACATTAACTCTCGCTTCCCCAGGGTGACTTCCTCGACAACCACGCGCCGTCTCTACGGTACAGCTTGGAATCTTGAGGCCTAATTACTGTTTTTATCATGATCCACCTGAATAGATGACAAATTATATTTGATATTGTAGCTGGTGTTGAGCAAACAGTTCAAGCATAGTTAGTTTTCAAAAAAGTTCGGGTTCGGGTTCGTTGTTCGGCGAATACTTCCCACTTTCTGAAGGGCTGCACAGCAGCCAATCAGCTAGTGTTTTACTTCTTGCACTAAGAGCCCATCACAGCCATGCCTACTAATGGCATGGCTTTGATTGGCCAAGTGCAGCATGTGACCCAGCCTCTATTTAAGCTGGAGTCACGTAGCGCCGCACGTCACACTGCTCGGATTAGTGTAGGGAGAGGAAGCAGCTTCTGTGAGGACGAGATTAGGAAGGGAAAAGTCAGCAACAGCACCTAATGAAGTGATCGATATACAGCTGTGAATTATTGAACTTCTGCTAGTTACATTCTCACTGGTTTTTAGGCTGCACAGAGCGTTTTTCTGTCACTTATTTTCTGGGGTGATCGGCGGCCATTTTGTGAATTGTGGTGCACCAGAACAAGCTTCCACCAAGTCCATCAATCAATTAATACTAGTTTTTTTTTTTGCTATATCCTACATCAGGGGCTTAGCTGTGCTAATTGTCACCGCTAGAAACTCAGGATAGCAATTTCAATATTTTATTAAGGGGTTAAATACAGTTGCCCAAATACCAATCCCCTAAATCTGGTGTTCCAGCTTTGGCTAGCCAAGTATAATACTGTCTGCTGTCTGGCAAAGGATAGATTATTTTCTGTGGTGAAATTCAATTGCCAAAATAGCAATACCATAAATCAGTGGTTTCAGCTGTGGCTGGCAAAATATAATAGTGTCCGCCAAAACATATATTTTGTTCTGGGGTGAAATTCAATTGCCAAAATTGCAATACCCTTAATCTGGTGTCCCAGCTGTTGCAGGCCAAGTGTTAATCTGTCCGTAAAAGGGTATATTTTGTTCTGGGGTGAAATTCAATTGCCAAAATAGCAATAGCATAAATCAGTGGTTTCAGCTGTGGCTGGCCAAGTTTCATAGTGTCCGCAAAAACATATATTTTGTTGTGGTGTGAAATTCAATTGCCAAAATAGCAATCCCCTAAATCTGGTGTCCCAGCACTGGATGGCAAACTATAATAGTGCCTGCCAAAACACATATTTTGATCTGGGGTGAAATTCAATTGCCAAAATAGCAATACCATAAATCAGTGGTTTCAGCTGTGGCTGGCCAAGTTTCATAGTGTCCGCAAAAACATATATTTTGTTGTGGGGTGAAATTCAATTGCCAAAATAGCAATACCCTTAATCTGGTGTCCCAGCTGTTGCAGGCCAAGTGATAATCTGTCCGTAAAAGGGTATATTTTGTTCTGGGGTGAAATTCAATTGCCAAAAAAGCAATACCCTGAATCTGGTGTTAGAGCTGTTGCAGGCCAAGTGTAAATCTGTCCATAAAAGGATACCTTTCATCCAGGGCCTAAATACTAGCCCTAAAAGAGATATTCCCCTAAATCAGTGGTTACTGCTGTGCCTGGATTAGTGTAATACGCTACATAAATAAATAGGCAGATAGTGTTAGGTGCCTGTAAAAAAAGGCCTGAATTTGAAATCAATACATTGGGCAAAATATTTTTTTTTCTTATTGTGGTGCTTGGTGAACGGTAAAAATGAGGAAAACATCTAGTAAGGGACGCGGACGTGGTCGTGGTGGTGTTAGTGTACCCTCTTGTGCTGGGAGAGGACGTGGCCATTCTGCCACAGCCACACATCCTAGTGAACCAACTACCTGAGGTTCCAGTACCCGCCAGAATTTACAGCGATATTTGGTGGGGCCCAATGCCGTTCTAAGGATGGTAAGGCCTGAGCAGGTACAGGCACTAGTCAATTGGGTGGCCGACAGTGGATCCAGCATGTTCACAACATTATCTCCCACCCAGTCTTCTGCAGAAAACGCACAGGTGGCACTTGAAAACCAAGCCCATCAGTCTGTCACATCACCCCCATGCATATCAGGGAAACTGTCTGAGCCTCAAGTTATGCAGCAGTCTCTTATGCTGTTTGAAGACTCTGCTGGCAGGGTTTCCCAAGGGATTCCACCTAGCCCTTCCCCAGTGGTGGAAGACATAGAATGTACTGACGCACAACCACTGATGTTTCCTGATGATGAGGACATGGGAATACCACCTCATCGGAGTCCGCAAGTCTCTGATGATGACAAAGCACAGGTGCCAACTGCTGCGTCTTTCTGCAGTGTGCAGACCGAACAGAAGGTCAGGGAGGAAGACTGTGTGGAAGACGATGCAGGGGACGATGAGGTCCTAGACCCCACATGGAATGAAGGTCGTGCCACTGACTTTCATAGTTCAGAGGAAGAGGCAGTGGTGAGACCGAGCCAACAGCGTAGCAAAAGAGAGAGCAGGGGGCAAAAGCAGAACAGCCGCCTCCAAGAGAGTTCGCCTGCTAATGGCCGCTGCCACCAGGGACCGAGCACACCAAAGGCAGCTTCAAGGAGTTCCCTGGCATGGCACTTCTTTAAACAATGTGCTGACGACAAGACCCGAGTGGTTTGCACGCTGTGCCATCAGTGAAGCGAGGCATTAACGTTTTAAACCTTAGAACAACCTGCACGACCAGGCATCTACATGCAAAGCATGAACTGCAGAGGAGTAAACACCTTAAAAGCAAGGAACTCACTCTGGCTCCCCCTGCTCCCTCTTCTGCTGCTGCCTCGGCCTCTTCCTCCGCCTCGGGAGGAATGTTGGCACCTGCCGCCCACCAAACAGAGGATGTGCCACCGACAACACCACCTGCGTCACCAAGCATCTCCACCATGTCACACGGCAGCGTTCAGCTCTCCATCTCACAAACATTGGAGAGAAAGCGTAAATTCCCACCAAGCCACCCTCGAGCCCTGGGCCTGAATGCCAGCATTTCTAAACTACTCGCCTTTGAAATGCTGTCATTCAGGCTGGTGGACACAGACAGCTTCAAACAGCTGATGTCCATGGCTGTCCCACAGTATCTTGTCCCCAGCTGCCACTACTTCTCCAAGACAGCCATGCCTTCCCTGCACAACCAAAAGCCGATAAAATCAAGTGTGCACTGCGCAACGCCATCTGTGGCAAGGTCCACCTAACCACAGATACGTGGACCAGTAAGCACGGCCAGGGACGCTATATCTCCCGAACTGCACACTGGGTAAATGTAGTGGCGGCTGGGCCCCAGGCGGAGAGTTCCTTGGCGCACGTCCTTCCGCCGCCAAGGATCACAGGGCATCATTCTTTGCCTCCTGTAGCCTCCTCCTCCTACTCGGCTTCCTCCTCCTCTGCTTCCACCAGCTCATCCAGTCAGCCACACACCTTCACCACCAACTTCAGCACAGCCCGGGGTAAACGTCAGCAGGCCATTCTGAAACTCATATGTTTGGGGGACAGGCCCCACACCGCGCAGGAGTTGTGGCGGGGTATTGAACAACAGACCGACCAGTGGTTGCTGCCGGTGGGCCTAAAGCCCGGCCTGGTGGTGTGCGATAATGGCCGAAATCTCGTCGCAGCTCTGGGACTAGCCGGTTTGACGCACATCCCTTGCCTGGCGCATGTGCTGAATTTGGTGCTGCAGAAGTTCATTCACAACTACCCCAACATGTCAGAGCTGCTGCATAAAGTGAGGGCCGTCTGTGCGCTCTTCCGGCGTTCACATCCTGCCGCTGCTCGCCTCTCTGCGCTACAGCGGAACTTCGGCCTTCCCGCTCACCGCCTCAAATGCGACGTGCCCACCAGGTGGAACTCCACCTTGCACATGCTGGAGAGACTGTGTGAGCAGCAGCAGGCCATAGTGGAGTTTCAGCTGCAGCACGCACGCGTCAGTCGCACTGCGGAACAGCACCACTTCACCACCAATGATTGGGCCTCCATGCGAGACCTGTGTGCCCTGTTGCGCTGTTTCGAGTACTCCACCAACATGGCCAGTGGCGATAGCACTTTCAGGCCAGTCTGTTAGAAGTGGCTCAAAGGGAGGTTTTTTGCAACAGCAGAGGCCAGGTACAAATGTGGCCAGCAAGGACCCACTACTGGAGGATGAGGAGGAGCTGGAGGAGGATGAGGATGAAGCAGGTTCACAGCGGGGTGGCACCCGACACAGCTCAGGCCCATCACTGTTGCATGGCTGGGGGGATACGGAGGACGATGACGATACGCCTCCCACAGAGGACAGCTTGTCCTTACCTCTGGGGAGCCTGGCACACATGAGCGACTACATGCTGCAGTGCCTGCGCAACGACAGCAGAGTTGCCCACATTTTAACGTGTGCGGACTACTGGGTTGCCACCCTGCTGGATCCCAGGTACAAAGACAATGTGCCCACCTTACTTCCTACACTGGAGCGTGATAGGAAGATGCGCGAGTACAAGCACACGCAGGTAGATGCGCTCCTGAGAGCATTCCCAAATGTCACAGGGGAACAGGTGGAAGCCCAAGGCGAAGGCAGAGGAGGAGCAAGAGGTCGCCAACGCAGCTGTGTCACGGCCAGCTCCTCTGAGGGCAGGGTTAGGATGGCAGAAATGTGGAAAAGTTTTGTTTCCACGCCACAGCTAACTGCACCATTACTTGATACGGAACGTGTTAGCAGGAGGCAGCATTTCACTAACATGGTTGAACAGTACGTCTGCACACCCCTCCACATACTGACTGATGGTTCGGCCCCATTCAACTTCTGGGTCTCCAAATTGTCCACGTGGCCAGAGTTAGCATTTTATGCCTTGGAGGTGAAGGCCTGCCCGGCGGCCAGCGTTTTGTCTGAACGTGTATTCAGCACAGCAGGGGGCGTCATTACTGACAAACGCAGCCGCCTGTCCACAGCCAACGTGGACAAGCTGGCGTTCGTAAAAATGAACCAGGCATGGATCCCACAGGACCTGTTCCTCCCATGTGCAGAATAGACATTTATAACTGCCTCCCCTTCAAACATGTATTCTTGAACTCTGGGGCACTTCTTTATTGAATCCTCATTTTTTTAACTTTACCATAATCTTGCGGTGCAACCCAAAGTTGAATGAACCTCTCCTCTGTCTGGGTGCTGGGGCCGAAATAACTGAAAGTGGCCTTCTCCAGTGGTGGGTGATATGACCCATGATTCCTTGCTGTGGGACCTCTCTCCTCTGTCTGTATGCTGGGCCTAAATAACTTAAAGTGGCCTTCTCCAGTGGTGGGTGATATGACGCATGTTTCCTTGCTGTGGGACCTCTCTCCTCTGTCTAGGTGCTGGGGCTAAATAATTGAAAGTGGCCTTCTCCAGTGGTGGGTGATATGACTCATGATTCCTTGCTGTGGGACCTCTCTCCTCTGTCTGGGTGCTGGGGCCTAAATAACTGAAAGTGGCCTTCTCCAGTGATAAATGATATGACGCATAATTCCTTGCTGTGGGACCTCTCTCCTCTGACTGGGTGCTGGGGCCTAAATAACTGAAAATGGCCTTCTCCAGTTGTGGGTGATATGACTCATTTTTCCTTGCTGTGGGACCTCTCTCCTCTGTCTGGGTGCTGGGGCCTAAATAACTGAAAGTGGCCTTCTCCAGTGGTAAATGATATGACGCATGATTCCTTGCTGTTGGACCTCTCTCCTCTGACTGGGTGCTGGGGCCGAAATAACTGAAAATGGCATTCTCCAGTTGTGGGTGATATGACTCATGATTCCTTGCTGTGGGACCTCTCTCCTCTGACTGGGTGCTGGGGCCTAAATAACTGAAAATGGCCTTCTCCAGTGGTGGGTGATATGACTCATGATTCCTTGCTGTGGGACCTCTCTTCTCTGACTGTGTGCTGGGGCCTAAATAACTGAAAATGGCCTTCTCCCGTGGTGGCTGATATGACGCATGATTCCTTGCTGTGGGAACTCTCTCCTCTATCTGGGTGCTGGGGCCAAAATAACTGAAAGTGGCCTTTTCCAGTGATGGGTGATATGACTCATGATTCCTTGCTGTGGGATCTCTCTCCTCTGTCTGGGTGCTTAGCCTAAATAACTGAAAGTGGCCTTCTCCAGTGGTGGGTGATATGACGCATGATTCCTTGCTGTGGGACCTCTCTCCTCTGACTGGGTGCTGGGGCCTAAATAATTGAACCTCTCTCCTCTGTCTGGGTGCTGGGGCTAAATAATTGAAAGTGGCCTTCTCCAGTGGTGGGTGATACGACTCATGATTCCTTGCTGTGGGACCTCTCGCCTCTGTCTGGGTGCTGGGGCCTAAATAACTGAAAGTGGCCTTCTCCAGTGGTAAATTATATGACGCATGATTCCTTGCTGTGGGACCTCTCTCCTCTGACTGGGTGCTGGGGCCTAAATAACTGAAAATGGCCTTCTCCAGTTGTGGGTGATATGACTCATGATTCCTTGCTGTGGGACCTCTCTCCTCTGTCTGGTTGCTGGGGCCTAAATAACTGAAAGTGGCCTTCTCCAGTGGTAAATGATATGACGCATGATTGCTCGCTGTTGGACCTCTCTCCTCTGACTGGGTGCTGGGGCCGAAATAACTGAAAATGGCATTCTCCAGTTGTGGGTGATATGACTCATGATTCCTTGCTGTGGGACCTCTCTCCTCTGTCTGGTTGCTGGGGCCTAAATAACTGAAAGTGGCCTTCTCCAGTGGTAAATGATATGACGCATGATTGCTCGCTGTTGGACCTCTCTCCTCTGACTGGGTGCTGGGGCCGAAATAACTGAAAATGGCATTCTCCAGTTGTGGGTGATATGACTCATGATTCCTTGCTGTGGGACCTCTCTCCTCTGACTGGGTGCTGGGGCCTAAATAACTGAAAATGGCCTTCTCCAGTGGTGGGTGATATGACTCATGATTCCTTGCTGTGGGACCTCTCTCCTCTGTCTGGGTGCTGGGGCCTAAGTAACTGAAAGTGGCCTTCTCCAGTGGTGGCTGATATGACGTATGATTCCTTGCTGTGGGACCTCTCTCCTCTATCTGGGTGCTGGGGCCGAAATAACTGAAAGTGGCCTTCTCCATTGGTGGGTGATATGACGCATGATTCCTTGCTGTGGGACCTCTCTCCTCTGACTGGGTGCTGGGGACTAAATAATTGAACCTCTCTCCTCTGTCTGGGTGCTGGGCCCAAATTACTGAAAGTGGCCTTCTCCAGTGGTGGGTGATATGACGCGTGATTCCTTGCAGTGGGACCTGTATCCTCGGTCTGGATGCTGAGCCGAATTAACTGAAAGTGGCCTTCTCCAGTGGTGGGTGATATGACGCGTGATTCCTTGCAGTGGGACCTGTATCCTCGGTCTGGGTGCTGGGCCGAAATAACTGAAAGTGGCCTTCTCCAGTGGTGGGTGATATGACGCGTGATTCCTTCCAGTGGTACCAGTATCCTCGGTCTTGGTGCTGGGGCCTAAATAACTGAAAGTTGCCTTCTCCAGTGGTGGGAGATACGACGCATGATTCCTTGCTGTGGGACCTCTCTCCTCTGACTGGTTGCTGGGGCCTAAATAACTGAAATGGCCTTCTCTAGTGGTGGGTGATATGACGCATGATTCCTTGCTGTGGGACCTGTGTCCTCTGACTGGGTGCTGGGGCCTAAATAACTGAAAATGGCCTTCTCCAGTGGTGGGTGATATGACGCATGATTCCTTGTTGTGGGACCTCTCTCCTCTATCTGGGTGCTGTGGCCGAAATAACTGAAAGTGGCCTTCTCCAGTGGTGGGTGATATGACGCATGATTCCTTGCTGTGGGACCTCTCTCCTCGGTCTGGGTGCTGGGCCGAAATAACTGAAAGTGGCCTTCTCCAGTGGTGGGTGATATGACGCCTTATTCCTTGCTGTGGGACCTCTCTCTCGGTCTGGGTGCTGGGCCTAAATAACTGAAAGTGGCCTTCTCCAGTGGTGGGTGATATGACGCCTGATTCCTGCTGTGGGACCCTCTGTCTGGGTGCTAGCCAATAACTGAAAGTGGCCTTTCCAGTGGTGGGTGATATGACGCATGATTCCTTGCTGTGGGACCTCTCTCCTCGGTCTGGGTGCTGGGCCGAAAAAACTGAAAGTGGCCTTTTCCAGTGGTGGGTGATATGACGCCTTATTCCTTGCTGTGGGACCTCTCTCCTCTGTCTGGGTGCTGGGCCTAAATAACTGAAAGTGGCCTTCTCCAGTGGTGGGTGATATGACGCATGATTCCTTGCTGTGGGAGCTCTCTCCTCTGTCTGGGTGCTGGGGCCGAAATAACTGAAAGTGGCCCTCTCTAGTGGTGGGTAGAGATGAGCGAACACCTGGATGTTCGGGTTCGACGAGTTCGGCCGAACTTTCGAAAAATGTTCGGGTTCGTGATCCGAACTCGACCCGAACTTCATCCCGAACCCGAACCCCATAGAAGTCAATGGGGACCCGAACTTTTGGGCACTAAAAAGGCTGTAAAACACACCCGGAAAGGGCTAGAGGGCTGCAAAAGGCAGCAAAATGTAGTTAAATCCCCTGCAAACAAATGTAGACAGGGAAATGATGAGTTAACATAAAATAAATAAAAATTAAACAATATTAATTGGAGTGAGGTCCCATAGCACAGAATCAGGCTTCAAGTCACCCACCAATAGAGAAGGTCACTTACTATTATTTTGACCACAGCACCCAGACAAAGGAGAGAGGTCCCACAGCAGAGAACCAGGCATCATATCACTCACCACAGGAGTAGGCCACCATTTAGTTACTTTGACCCCTACACCCAGACGGAGGAGAGAGGTTACACAGCAGAGAATCAGGCATTTAGATCACCCACCACAGGAGTAGGCCACCATTGAATCAGACCCCGGCAACCATGTCAGATGGCACAAGCATAAGCTTTATATCAATCAGCACAGGAGAAGGCGACTTTTGACAGACTTTGACCCCTACACCCGGACGGAGGAGAGAGGTTTCAAAGCAGAGAATCAGGCATTTAGATCACCCACCACAGGAGTAGGCCCCAATTTAATGGGACCCTCGGCAACCATGTCAGATGGCACAACCATCAGCTTCATATCAATCAGCACAGGAGAAGGCGACTTTGAAAGACTTTGACCCCTACACCCAGATGGAGGAGAGAGGTTTCACAGCAGAGAATCAGGCATCATATCAACCACCACAGGAGAAGCCACCATTTAGTTACTTTGACCCCTGCACCCAGGAAGAGGAGAGAGGCCCCACAGCACATATTCTCGGCATCATACTAACCACCACAGGAGAAGCCACCATTGAGTTACTTTGACCCCTGCACCCAGGAAGAGGAGAGAGGCACCACAGCACATATTCTGGCATCATATCAGCCACCACAGGAGAAGCCACCATTGAGTTACTTTGACCCCCGCACCCAGGAAGAGGAGAGAGGCACCACAGCACATATTCTGGCATCATATCAGCCACCACAGGAGAAGCCACCATTGAGTTACTTTGACCCCTGCACCCAGGAAGAGGAGAGAGGCCCCACAGGACATATTCTGGCATCATACTAACCACCACAGGAGAAGCCACCATTGAGTTACTTTGACCCCGCACCCAGGAAGAGGAGAGAGGCACCACAGCACATATTCTGGCATCATATCAGCCACCACAGGAGAAGCCACCATTGAGTTACTTTGACCCCGCACCCAGGAAGAGGAGAGAGGCACCACAGCACATATTCTGGCATCATATCAGGCACCACAGGAGAAGCCACCATTGAGTTACTTTGACCCCTGCACCCAGGAAGAGGAGAGAGGCCCCACAGCACATATTCTGGCATCATATCAGCCACCACAGGAGAAGCCACCATTTAGTTACTTTGACCCCTTCACCCAAACAGAGGAGAGAGGTTCCACATCAGAGAATCAGGCATCATATCAACCACCACAGGAGTAGGCCACAATTTAATGGGACCCCGGCAACCATGTCAGATGGCACAACCATCAGCTTCATATCAATCAGCACAGGAGAAGGCGACTTTGAAAGACTTTGACCCCTACACCCAGATGGAGGAGAGAGGTTTCACAGCAGAGAATCAGGCATCATATCAACCACCACAGGAGAAGCCACCATTGAGTTACTTTGACCCTGCACCCAGGAAGAGGAGAGAGGGCCCCACAGCACATATTCTGGCATCATACTAACCACCACAGGAGAAGCCACCATTGAGTTACTTTGACCCCGCACCCAGGAAGAGGAGAGAGGCACCACAGCACATATTCTGGCATCATATCAGCCACCACAGGAGAAGCCACCATTGAGTTACTTTGACCCTGCACCCAGGAAGAGGAGAGAGGCCCCACAGCACATATTCTGGCATCATATCAGCCACCACAGGAGAAGCCACCATTGAGTTACTTTGACCCCTTCACCCAAACAGAGGAGAGAGGTTCCACATCAGAGAATCAGGCATCATATCAACCATCACAGGAGTAGGCCTCAATTTAATGGGACCCCGGCAACCATGTCAGATGGCACAACCATCAGCTTCATATCAATCAGCACAGGAGAAGGCGACTTTGAAAGACTTTGACCCCTACACCCAGACGGAGGAGAGAGGTTTCACAGCAGAGAATCAGGCATCATATCAACCACCACAGGAGAAGCCACCATTTAGTTACTTTGACCCTGCACCCAGGAAGAGGAGAGAGGCACCACAGCACATATTCTGGCATCATATCAGCCACCACAGGAGAAGCCACCATTGAGTTACTTTGACCCCTGCACCCAGGAAGAGGAGAGAGGCCCCACAGCACATATTCTGGCATCATACTCAACCACCACAGGAGAAGCCACCATTGAGTTACTTTGACCCCGCACCCAGGAAGAGGAGAGAGGCACCACAGCACATATTCTGGCATCATATCAGCCACCACAGGAGAAGCCACCATTGAGTTACTTTGACCCCTGCACCCAGGAAGAGGAGAGAGGCCCCACAGCACATATTCTGGCATCATATCAGCCACCACAGGAGAAGCCACCATTGAGTTACTTTGACCCTTCACCCAAACAGAGAGAGAGGTTCCACATCAGAGAATCAGGCATCATATCAACCACCACAGGAGTAGGCCCCAATTTAATGGGACCCCGGCAACCATGTCAGATGGCACAACCATCAGCTTCATATCAATCAGCACAGGAGAAGGCGACTTTGAAAGACTTTGACCCTACACCCAGATGGAGGAGAGAGGTTTCACAGCAGAGAATCAGGCATCATATCAACCACCACAGGAGAAGCCACCATTTAGTTACTTTGACCCCTGCACCCAGGAAGAGGAGAGAGGCACCACAGCACATATTCTGGCATCATATCAGCCACCACAGGAGAAGCCACCATTGAGTTACTTTGACCCCTGCACCCAGGAAGAGGAGAGAGGCCCCACAGCACATATTCTGGCATCATACTAACCACCACAGGAGAAGCCACCATTGAGTTACTTTTGACCCCTGCACCCAGGAAGAGGAGAGAGGCCCCACAGCACATATTCTGGGCATCATATCAGCCACCACAGGAGAAGCCACCATTGAGTTACTTTGACCCCCGCACCCAGGAAGAGGAGAGAGGCACCACAGCACATATTCTGGCATCATATCAGCCACCACAGGAGAAGCCACCATTGAGTTACTTTGACCCCTGCACCCAGGAAGAGGAGAGAGGCCCCACAGCACATATTCTGGCATCATACTAACCACCACAGGAGAAGCCACCATTGAGTTACTTTGACCCCTGCACCCAGGAAGAGGAGAGAGGCACCACAGCACATATTCTGGCATCATATCAGCCACCACAGGAGAAGCCACCATTGAGTTACTTTGACCCCTGCACCCAGGAAGAGGAGAGAGGCCCCACAGCACATATTCTGGCATCATATCAGCCACCACAGGAGAAGCCACCATTGAGTTACTTTGACCCCCGCACCCAGGAAGAGGAGAGAGGCACCACAGCACATATTCTGGCATCATATCAGCCACCACAGGAGAAGCCACCATTGAGTTACTTTGACCCCTGCACCCAGGAAGAGGAGAGAGGCCCCACAGCACATATTCTGGCATCATATCAACCACCACAGGAGAAGCCACCATTGAGTTACTTTGACCCCTTCACCCAAACAGAGGAGAGAGGTTCCACATCAGAGAATCAGGCATCATATCAACCACCACAGGAGTAGGCCACAATTTAGTTTATTTGACCCCTGCACCCAGGAAGAGGAGAGAGGCCCCACAGCACATATTCTGGCATCATATCACACACCACAGGAGAAGGCCTCTTTCAGTGATTTAGGCCTTTGGACCCAGACAGAGGAGAGAGGTCAGAGATTAGCTTCATATCCCCCAGCACAGCAGAAGACCGCTTTATTTGACTTAGGCCTCAGCACCCAGACAGAAGACAGAGGTAGCATGGCAGAGGTTATGGCTTCATGTCACCCGTTAGTTTAACCGGCCACTTTCATCTGGTTAGGCCCCGGCGCCCAGACAGAGAAGAGTTTCATTCAACTGTGGGTTTCATAAAATTTGTATCAAATAAAGAAGTGGCCCGTAGCACAACAAGACATGTTTTAGGCAGTTAATAAGGACTACTCTGCACAAGGGAGGGACAGGTCCTGTGGGATCCATGCCTGGTTCATCTTTATGAAGGTCAGCTTGTCCACGTTGGCTGTGGACAGGCGGCTGCGCTTGTCAGTAATGACGCCCTGCCGTGCTGAATACGCTGCTCAGATAAAACGCTGGCCGCTGGGCAGGAAAGCACCTCCAAGGCATAACATGCTAACTCTGGCCACGTGGACAATTTCGAAACCCAGTAGTTGAATGGGGCCGAACCATCCGTCAGGATGTGGAGGGGTGTGCAGACATACTGTTCAACCATGTTAGTGAAATGCTGCCTCCTGCTAACACGTTCCGTATCAGGTGTCGGTGCAGATAGCTGTGGCGTGGAGACAAAACTTTTCCACATTTCTGCCATGCTAACCCTGCCCTCAGATGAGCTGGCCGTGACACAGCTGCGTTGGCGACCTCTTGCCACTCCTCTGCCTTCACCTTCCACCTGTTCCCTGTGACATGTGGGAATGCTCTCAAGAGCGCTCTATCAGCGTAGCGCTTGTACTCGCAAGCATCTTACGGTCGCGCTCCAGTTCAGGGAATTAAAGTGGGCACATTGTCTTTATACCGGGGATCCAGCAGGGTGGCCACCCAGTAGTCTGCACACGTTAAAACGTGGGCAACTCTGCTGTCGCTGCGCAGGCATTGGAGCATATATTCGCTCATGTGGGCCAGGCTACCCATGGGTAAGGACAAGCTGTCCTCTGTGGGAGGCGATCGTCATCGTCCACCGTATCCCCCAGCCACGCACCAGTGATGGGCCTGGGCTGCCACCCCGCTGTGAACTTGCGCCATCCTCGTCCCCTCCACCTCCTCCTCCTCATCCTCCTCGTCCTCCAGTACAGTGCCTTGGCTGGCGACTTGTGAACCTGTCCTCTGCTGCTTAAACAAACCTCCCTCTGAGCCACTTCGAACAGACTGGCCCGAAAGTGTTAGAAACGAGCCCTCATCCTCCTCCTCCTCCTCCTCCACCTGGGCCACCTCCTCTAACATCATTGCCCTAAGTGTTTTCTCAAGGAGACATAGAAGTGGTATTGTAACGCTGATAACAGTGTCATCGCCACTGGCCATGTTGGTGGAGTACTCAAACAGCGCAGCAGGGCACACAGGTCTCGCATGGAGGCCCAATCATTGGTGGTGAAGTGGTGCTGTTCGGCAGTACGACTGACGCGAGGCGTGCTGCAGCTGAAACTCCACTATGGCCTGCTGCTGCTCGCACAGTCTCTCCAGCATGTGCAAGGTGGAGTTCCACCGGGTGGGCACGCCGCATATGAGGCGGTGAGCGGGAAGGCCGAAGTTCCGCTGTAGCGCAGACAGGCGAGCAGCGGCAGGATGTGAACGGCGGAAGCGCGCACAGACGGCCCGCACTTTATGCAGCAGCTCTGACATGTTGGGGTAGTGGTGAATGAACCTCTGCACCACCAAGTTCAGCACATGCGCCAGGCAAGGGATGTGCGCCAAACCGGCTAGTCCCAGAGCTGCCACGAGATTTCGCCCATTATCGCATACCACCAGGCCTGGCTTGAGGCCCACCGGCAGAAACCACTCGTCGGTCTGTTGTTCAATACCCCGCCACAACTCCTTTGCGCTGTGGGGCCTGTCCCCAAACATATGAGTTTCAGAATGGCCTGCTGACGCTTACCCCGGGCTGTGCTGAAGTTGGTGGTGAAGGTGTGTGGCTGACCGGATGAGCTGGTGGAAGCAGTGGAGGAGGAAGCCGAGTAGGAGGAGGAGGCTACAGGAGGCAGAGAATGATGCCCTGCGATCCTAGGGGGCGGAAGGACGTGCGCCAAGGAACTGTCCGCCGGGGCCCAGCCGCCACTACATTCATCCAGTGTGCAGTTAGTGAGATATAGCGTCCCTGGCCGTGCTTACTGGTCCACGTATCTGTGGTTAGGTGGACCTTGCCACAAATGGCGTTGCGCAGTGCACACTTGATTTTATCGGACACTTGCATGTGCAGGGAAGGCACGGCTGTCTTGGAGAAGTAGTGGCGGCTGGGAACCACATACTGCGGGACAGCCATGGCCATCAGCTGTTTGAAGCTGTCTGTGTCCACCAGCCGGAATGACAGCATTTCAAAGGCCAGCAGTTTAGAAATGCTGGCGTTCAGGCCAAGGGCTCGAGGGTGACTCGGGGAATTTGCGCTCCTCTCTAAGGTTTGAGATATTGAGAGCTGAACGCTGCTGTGTGATATAGTGGAGACGCTAGTTGACGGTGGCGGTGGTGGTGGTGTCGGTGGCACATCCTCTGTTTGCTGCTCGGCAGGTGGCAACATTCCTCTCGAGGCGGAAGCCGAGGCAGCAGCGGTAGAGGGAGCAGGGGGAGCCTCAGCGAGTGCCTGGTTTTTAAGGTGTGTACCCCACTGCAGTTCATGCTTTGCATGTAGATGCCTGGTCATGCAGGTTGTGCTGAGGTTCAGAACGTTAATGCCTCGCCTCAGGCTCTGATGGCAGAGCGTGCAAGTCACTCGGGTCTTGTCGGTAGGACATTGTTTAAAGAAGTGCCATGCCAGGGAACTCTTTGAAGCTGCCTTTGTGGGGCTGGGTCCCTGTTGGCGATGTCCAGTAGCAGGCGAACTCTGGGGGCGGCGGCTCGCCTGCTTTGGCCCCTGCTCCCTCTTTGGCTTCGCTGTTGTCTCGGTCTCACCACTACCTCTTCCTCTGAACTGTGAAAGTCATCGCCACGACCTTCAGTCCATGTGGGGTCTAAGACCTCATCGTCCTCTGCATCGTCTTCCACCCAGTCTCCTCCCTGACCTCCTCCTGTTCAGTCTGCACACTGCAAAAAGACGCGGCAGTGGGCACCTGTGTTTCGTCATCATCAGAGAGTCGGTGACTCTGCTGTGGTGGTATTCCCATGTCCTCTTCATCTGGAGACATAAGTGGTTGTGCGTCAGTGCATGGTATGTCTTCCTCCACTGGGGAAGGGCTAGGTGGACGCCCCTGGGAAACCCTGGAAGCAGAGTCTTCAAACAGAAGAAGAGACTGCTGCATAACTTGTGGCTCAGACCGTTTCCCTGATATGCTTGGGGGTGATGTGACAGACTGATGGGCTTGGTTTTCAGGTGCCACCTGTGCGCTTCCGCAGAAGACTGGGTGGAAGACCATGTGGTGAACGTGCTGGAAGCACTGTCGGCCACCCAATCGATTAATGCCTGTACCTGCTCAGGCCTTACCATCCTAAGAGCGGCATTGGGCCCCACGAGATATTGCGGTACATTCTGCCGGCTAGTTGAGGGAGTTCTGCTCTCTACTGTGTGCGCCTAGCCGAACGGCCACGCCCTCTACCAGCAACAGAGGCTCCACGGACACCACCACGACCGCGCCCTCGTCCCTTAATAGTATTTTTCTTCATTGTTGCGATTCAACTCGCACCACAATGAAATATATTATTTTTTATAAGCAAAATCCCCTCACTGGAATACTTTCAGTCTTTTGACTGTATGGATTACAGATGGAATGACTGTTATATGTGAGTACCGCTTTCTTTGACAGATTCTAGTATGGGTACATATATGTTTTCCCAACCCCAGCACATTAGTTTGCTAATTCCAGATGTATGAAACGCAGGCCTAACTGTATCTAGTATATTGAACGCCAGATAAACTAACTTGGCCTTTTTAAATAAAAAAATTCCCTCACTGGAATACTTTCAGTCTTTTGACTGTATGGATTACAGATGGAATGACTGTTATATGTGAGTACCGCTTTCTTTGACAGATTCTAGTATGGGTACATATATGTTTTCCCAACCCCAGCACATTAGTTTGCTAATTCCAGATGTATGAAACGCAGGCCTAACTGTATCTAGTATATTGAACGCCAGATAAACTAACTTGGCCTTTTTAAATAAAAAAATTCCCTCACTGGAATACTTTCAGTCTTTTGACTGTATGGATTACAGATGGAATGACTGTTATATGTGAGTACCGCTTTCTTTGACAGATTCTAGTATGGGTACATATATGTTTTCCCAACCCCAGCACATTAGTTTGCTAATTCCAGATGTATGAAACGCAGGCCTAACTGTATCTAGTATATTGAACGCCAGATAAACTAACTTGGCCTTTTTAAATAAAAAAATTCCCTCACTGGAATACTTTCAGTCTTTTGACTGTATGGATTACAGATGGAATGACTGTTATATGTGAGTACCGCTTTCTTTGACAGATTCTAGTATGGGTACATATATGTTTTCCCAACCCCAGCACATTAGTTTGCTAATTCCAGATGTATGAAACGCAGGCCTAACTGTATCTAGTATATTGAACGCCAGATAAACTAACTTGGCCTTTTTAAATAAAAAAATTCCCTCACTGGAATACTTTCAGTCTTTTGACTGTATGGATTACAGATGGAATGACTGTTATATGTGAGTACCGCTTTCTTTGACAGATTCTAGTATGGGTACATATATGTTTTCCCAACCCCAGCACATTAGTTTGCTAATTCCAGATGTATGAAACGCAGGCCTAACTGTATCTAGTATATTGAACGCCAGATAAACTAACTTGGCCTTTTTAAATAAAAAAATTCCCTCACTGGAATACTTTCAGTCTTTTGACTGTATGGATTACAGATGGAATGACTGTTATATGTGAGTACCGCTTTCTTTGACAGATTCTAGTATGGGTACATATATGTTTTCCCAACCCCAGCACATTAGTTTGCTAATTCCAGATGTATGAAACGCAGGCCTAACTGTATCTAGTATATTGAACGCCAGATAAACTAACTTGGCCTTTTTTAAATAAAAAATTCCCTCACTGGAATACTTTCAGTCTTTTGACTGTATGGATTACAGATGGAATGACTGTTATATGTGAGTACCGCTTTCTTTGACAGATTCTAGTATGGGTACATATATGTTTTCCCAACCCCAGCACATTAGTTTGCTAATTCCAGATGTATGAAACGCAGGCCTAACTGTATCTAGTATATTGAACGCCAGATAAACTAACTTGGCCTTTTTAAATAAAAAAATTCCCTCACTGGAATACTTTCAGTCTTTTGACTGTATGGATTACAGATGGAATGACTGTTATATGTGAGTACCGCTTTCTTTGACAGATTCTAGTATGGGTACATATATGTTTTCCCAACCCCAGCACATTAGTTTGCTAATTCCAGATGTATGAAACGCAGGCCTAACTGTATCTAGTATATTGAACGCCAGATAAACTAACTTGGCCTTTTTAAATAAAAAAATTCCCTCACTGGAATACTTTCAGTCTTTTGACTGTATGGATTACAGATGGAATGACTGTTATATGTGAGTACCGCTTTCTTTGACAGATTCTAGTATGGGTACATATATGTTTTCCCAACCCCAGCACATTAGTTTGCTAATTCCAGATGTATGAAACGCAGGCCTAACTGTATCTAGTATATTGAACGCCAGATAAACTAACTTGGCCTTTTTAAATAAAAAAATTCCCTCACTGGAATACTTTCAGTCTTTTGACTGTATGGATTACAGATGGAATGACTGTTATATGTGAGTACCGCTTTCTTTGACAGATTCTAGTATGGGTACATATATGTTTTCCCAACCCCAGCACATTAGTTTGCTAATTCCAGATGTATGAAACGCAGGCCTAACTGTATCTAGTATATTGAACGCCAGATAAACTAACTTGGCCTTTTTTAAATAAAAAAATTCCTCACTGGAATACTTTCAGTCTTTTGACTGTATGGGATTACAGATGGAATGACTGTTATATGTGAGTACCGCTTTCTTTGACAGATTCTAGTATGGGTACATATATGTTTTCCCAACCCCAGCACATTAGTTTGCTAATTCCAGATGTATGAAACGCAGGCCTAACTGTATCTAGTATATTGAACGCCAGATAAACTAACTTGGCCTTTTTAAATAAAAAAAATTCCCTCACTGGAATACTTTATGGCTTTTCACTGTATGGATTACAGGTGGACTGGTATTAGTAGGGGTGACACAAGCACACCCAAGTCCCTGATGTAGGATTTCTATGGCACAGACCACTATTACAAGTGATTAATGGACGTTGGGAGAGATTGTGCTGCAGCACTAGTCCCAAGATGGCCGCCGCCTATCAGCCCAGTAACATGTGCCACAAAATGGTCTGCACAACCTTTAAAAAAATAGCCTTGGACTGTGCTGCTAAATCGCTATTGGTCTGAATCCCAGGTGTAGATGTCTGACTTGTTTGGAGCTTTGGAATGCACACTGTGGCAGCTTCTGCTGCAGCACTACAAGTCGCAAATGGCGGCCGGCGGTCAGCCCAGGTACATGTGGATGGAAAAATCACTCTGGCCACTCTAAAAATAGCCAATCCCTATCAAAAAAGCAGCTCAGCTGCAGTTGTTCAGATGAATCACAGGTTGAGGAGAGAAATTTGCTTCCAGTTATTCAATTATCCCTGCCTATTCTCGCCCTAGCATCAGCTGCGTCTATCCCTGTTCTATTCACATCGGGAGTGAGCACGTCCCGACGTGCGCACAAGCTTATAAAGAGGCTGAGTCACATGTTGCATCTTGACAATCACAGCCTTGCCAATAGTAGGCATGGCTGCGATGGCATCTTAGGGCAAGTAGTATGATGCATGTTGATTGGCTGCTTTGCAGCCTTTCAAAATGCGCCAAAATACATGCCGAACGACGAACCCGAACCCGAACTTTTACGAAAAAGTTCGGGTTCGGGTCCGTGTCACGAACACCCCAAAATTCGGTACGGACCCGAACTATGCTCGAACTGTTCGCTCAACACTAGTGGTGGGTGATATGACGCATGATTCCTTGCTGTGGGACCTCTCTCCTCTGTCTGGGTGCTGGGCCGAAATAACTGAATGTGGCCTTCTTCAGTGGTGGGTGATATGACGCGTGATTCCTTGCAGTGGGACCTGTATGCTCGGTCTGGGTGCTGGGCCGAAATAACTGAAAGTGGCCATCTCCAGTGGTGGGTGATATGACGCGTGATTCCTTGCCGTGGGACCTGTATCCTCGGTCTGGGTGCTGGGCCGAAATAACTGAAAGTGGCCTTCTTCAGTGGTGGGTGATATGACGCATGATTCCTTGCTGTGGGACCTCTCTCCAATTGATATTGGTTAATTTTTATTTATTTTATTTTAATTCATTTCCCTATCCACATTTGTTTGCAGGGGATTTACCTACATTTTGCTGCCTTTTGCAGCCCTGTAGCCCTTTCCTGGACAATTTTACAGCTTTTTTAGTGCCTAAAAGTTTGGGTCCCCATTGACTTCAATGGGTTTCGGGTTCGGGATAAAATTAGGGTCGAGTTCGGATCCCGAACCCGAACATTTTCGTGAAGTTCGGCCGAACTTCCCGAACCCGAACTTCCAGGTGTTCGCTCATCTCTAATTGTAGCTTATATACTTTAATATATTTATGGTCAGGGCTAGAGGATACCGAGGAGCGGGGAAAGAGGGAACCCTAACCCTGACCATAGTGGCTTGGGTGTGTCCGGAGCCACGACCGTGGGTATGCCAATAAAGGGGCCAAAGACTCCGAATAGGTGAAAACAGATTTATTGGAATTTACAAAGCCAATGTACAGAAAGCCTGTGAAATTTCTGACTGGGGATCCGGTATATATCGGGCGAAGTAAGCCGAACGCCAAAGCCCCATGCAGCGGATAACATAAGCGGGGACATAATGCTTAGAAGCCGCCGACACTGCTGCAATGCGGAAAGAATGACATGATATGGAGCTGGGGTCGTGGCCCAAACCCTGCATTAGGGACCAGATGAGAGTCATGAACTTTGATGTGGTAAGCGGATTGCCCACAAAAGGCAGAAGAGGGGAGTCTGGCAGAGAGTCCAAGAAGCAGGAACATAACTGCCACAGGACCTTGACCAGGCACCATTGATTATTGGAAGGGAAAAACCTGATCTCTGTTGGTGGACCAATCTGGTTTGTTTTGGTGGATGGGAGAAAGAGGATAAAATGGACCTTTGTTCCAGACTAGGTGACGTTTCTGGAGGAAGCTATGTCGGCTGGGGCCAGAAGTGAATTCGCCAAGCCTGAGAAAGCCGTAGAACCCGAGATACATAGCAGCCTCCAGAACCGTACTGAGAGGGCCCAAAAGGACTGCCCTCTAAGGCCGAGGATAGGGCTCTGAACAATTCACCTGAAACTGGCTGTCTACGGGTGCGCTGACCCCTCCCCTCTTTCTGCAGACCCCTAAGATGAACGACATGACGTATGAGGTTTCACCCAGTTGACTCCTTGGAAAACTCCTGAGAAAACCGGCTGAAAGCTTTAATCCCAGCCCGATAATTCCTGGCTGTGTTGCGAGACAATGAACCCTCGACCAGCCTTTCTGCTTGGGCCACCTAGGTAGCTAATCCAGGATGAATGAGCTGAGCGGTGGAACCTGAGCGCCTGCACGATCTGCATTTCCTGGAAAAAAAGAGGAAAATTGAAGCGGGACAGGGCGTCAGCGGCATTGTTAGATTCCCCCGGAATGTGCACACACCGATCATGGAAGTTGTGGGTGAGGGATAGCCACACTAAGTTTCGCAGCAGGGCCATGACTCTGTGCGATCTGGACTTGCCGGAATTGATGATATCGACCAGGGACTGGCTATCCGTCACGAACAGAACTGGCAAATTGGACCAAGATCTACCCCAGACCAGGGCGGCAGCCATGGGCTACAGTTCCAGAAGGGGGAAAGAACTGATAGCAGCCAGATCCGCCCGGATTTCTGGAGGCCACCTAACCTCCAGCCAGTGGGACCTAAAGATTGCAGCAAAACCGATGGAACCGGCGGCGTCTGAGAAAATGATCGGGGAAGCCGAGTCCCAGTGGGGAACGAAGAGGGAAATGCCGTTCCAGTCTGAAAGGAAGGTGTTCCACATGGCAAGGTCCGAAATGGCGTGGCAGTCCAGGTGGACCACAGAATCCTGGTCTTGAGCTGTGGGTAGGAGACGCAACAGACTGGCCAGGAAGGACCGGCCTTGGGGCATAACCTTAGTGGCATGATTCAGCAGACCCAGCAGGGAAAGCAACTCCGCCTTGGTCAGGGACAGGGTGCTGACAGCTCTGGAGATGGCTGAGCGGATCTTGGCCAACTTCTCCGGTGGCAGATTAGCCTCCATCTTGACGGAGTCTAAAGTAATGCCCAGGAAGGTCACTCTGGTAGCTGGACCCTCGGTCTTAGCAGTGGCCACGGGCATCTGGAGGTGGGAGAAGATTTCAAGAAGAGTGGCAGGTATTGAGGGGACCAGGTAAGGGTGTTCAATGAGCAAAAAGTCAGACCAGGTAATGAATTGGTGCACCAGGATCCAATGGAGGGCCTTGGCAAATTGGTCGAACTGCCAGGGGCTGCTCTTAGACCCGAAGGTGAGACGATTAGCAAAATAAAACCTGTTCGACCATTTGATACCATAGTACCTCCAAAGATGCGGGTGGACTGGAAGAAGCTTGAAGGCGTCAGCTATATCTACTTTAGCAAGCCAAGACCCAACCCCTGACTGGAGGATGAGCTGAATTGCCTCCTCTACTGATGAGTATTGCATAGAATACTCCTCAGACGGGATGAGAGAATTCAGGCTTGGGGTGGATGACATATGAGGCGTTTTTTATTGGAGGATTGTTTCACAACCAGCTCAATGGGTTTGATCTGCCAGGACTGAAACGGGATGTCGAGGAATCTCAGATCAAAGGAGGGTATCCACGGCCTCAGGATCGCTGAAGGCCGAGCGCAAATTGGGACCTTCCCATGAAGCGTGAGGTAGGGTGACGAGCTCTGTGTGGAAGCCCTCTTTGAACCCGGTCAACAGGAAAGCCGCAAAATGACGATCCGGGTGATCCTGAAGCAGAACAGCCAAAAGGTCTACATCTATCTATGTCGGCTAGTCAGAAGCTCTTAGAAGATTTCCTGGTACAGGCCGAACGTGGATGAGCCCGAAAGCAAGCCGAGCAGACGTGAAGGGCTCGACAGGCGTTAAAGGCGCAACATCCCGCATTGAAGTTGTTGCAGACCTGGCTACTACCTAAGGCCTCTTGCACACGACCGTATGGCTTTTTCAGTGTTTTTCAGTCCGTTTTTTCGGATCCGTTTGTCAGTTTTTTGCTTCCGCTGTATTTCCGTTTCGGTTCCGTTTTTCCGTTCCGTTTTTCCATATGGCATATACAGTATACAGTAATAACATAGAAAAAATTGAGCTGGTCTTAAAATTTTCAATAGATGGTTCCGCAAAAAACGGAACGGATACGGAAGACATGCGGATGCCTTTCCGTATGCTTTCCGTTTTTTTTGCGGACCCATTGACTTGAATGGAGCCACTGAATGTGATTTGTGGACAAGAATAGGACATGTTCTATATTTAAACGGAACGGAAAAACAGAAATGGAAGGCATACGGAGACACTTCAGTATTTTTTGCGGTCCCATTGAAGTGAATGGTTCAGTATACTGTCAGTGTACTGAACTGAAAAAACGGCCAAAATACGGTCCGCAAAATACTGTCGTGTGCAAGAGGCCTAAATAGACAATTGGTCTACCTAGCTTGTTTAGAGTTGCCGAACTCTTGGCGGCCCCTGAAGTACTAGGAGCGGCTCCTGGCTGGGAAGGATGAGCCTGATTGGGACGCCAGTCAGAGGAATGGAAGATAGATTGTGACAAGTGGCACAGGAGGGAGCTCTGGCAAAATGACAGCAGAACAGCTCCATGTCGAGATCGGCCCAATTAGTCACCAACTGAAACTGTGACACAGCTGCTGCAGCCTTGGCGGAAAAAGATCTGTGGTAATCGTAGAAAGCTGGGCCACTGTACTTGGTATCAAGCTCCTCCCTCCTGTTTGGGTGGGCCGAACAGACAATGTCCCGATACAGGCTAAATGCCAGGACAAACTCGGCAATGGACAGGTTGTGATTAAGTCGGGCATCTTTGGCTTTCAAGACTACCGAAACCTCACCGCAATTAATGATCCGATTTTCCGAGATGTCCTGGGAGGCGATGAGGATGGAGGCCAAGTTCACATCCTTCCCAGCCAAGATGTCCTTTTTAATATGCTCAGGAATGAAATGAGACGGGTTAATTTGAGGACCAGGAGCTGGCCTACCTGCCACATCCGGAGGTGGGGTGGGTGCCACCACTGGAGAGGGAGGATCTGCTGAAGGTCTGGCTTCGAGTGCTGCAACCCAGGCCTGAATGTCAAATATTGAACTGGCCAGCCCGCTAATGGAGGACTGAATTTGGGACAGGGCTTGCTGGATGGAAGGCAAGCTAGACTGATCTTCCACTGAGCTCGGGGATGTCATCAATAAGCGGTATAATTCCGCCTTGTGGGCCGACGCAGGATGGCGGATCCCCCTGCAGGTAAGCTCTGCGATCACCCTAGGCACAGTCCAGTTCTTTAAGGAAGCTCTGCTGGTGTGACCAGAAGTCGATGTTCCAGGAAGGGACATATTGTCTTCCATCTCTGACGCGTGGGACATCCTTGACCTGCTGAAGCCTAAGACTTATGAACTGAAGATCCGATTCCGCTTACGAACCGGCAAGCTTGGATGATTTTTTACCCTTGACCGAATGCAAGATGACAACGGACAAATCTCCCAAAAGTAACAGTGACAGGTAAAAGACAGAAGGGAACCAGACTGACACAATCAACCGGCTAGCCCAGGGAGAGAAACCGAATGCCTGGAAACGTGACCTAGGAGCTCAAGAGCCACACCAACTGGAGAACCAAGAAGCATAGAAAACCCGCACCTGTGACCCCAGAGAGACAACGAGGCCGAGGATGCCGAGGACAGACCTGGGTGATCCAGGAAGAAAGATGAACCCTAGGCGAACTAGGGAAAAAGAACCTGGGCGATCCAGGAGACGGAGACATAAACCGGACTAACCAGTAGGAGACGGCCCTGGGCGATCCAAGACCTGAAACGGGACGTACCATGGAGAGAGTGAGCCCCGGCGATCCGGGAAGCACCAGGCTGATGGTAGTTAATGTAGAGAACCGTGGGCTTAAGAGAGGACAGGAAGCTAGAACTGGAATCCTGGGCGATCCAGAAACAATACCGTTTTTGCAGAACCTAGGAACCTAGCCGCAGAACCACCCAAGGTGCCATGAGGTGACAGAAATAAGAAGAACATGAACCTGCACGTACCGGGGTACCCTGACCTGGGCGATCCAGGTGCGTTGCCCAAGACATAGCCACTGAAGATCTGGAACCTAGAAGATGAACGCGGAACCTAATTACAATACTTAAATGACCACCAGACCCCGGGTAAGTGACCCCTTACATCTCCGCCCCTCTTTTTTTTGTTTTGCTTTTCCTCTTTTTTTTTTTTGTCAGGTGCAGAAAAATGCCTCTGAGACAAAGACTGCGGTGGACGCAGCAATGGCCAGACAGGCCCAATGTGGACCTGTGACCACCATATTGCTAGCTGAATCTGAATACCCTTTTTTTTTTTAACTCCCTCTTTTTTTTTTTTTTTTTATAAACCTCTCACTTCCTTCTCACTTATTTTTCTTTCCTTATAAACCTTATGGCCACCCCTACCTGCCGAATTATCCTATGGCCCCCTGAACATACCGGAGGCAAGAACGAAGAGCCCACATGGCCCGGTGCTGGGACGGCCGGCGTGCAGAAACAAGGAGTGGGGCGCCCCCGGCCCCCCCAGTACCCTCCAGAGCAGACTTGACAGCGGAGGAGCAGGGAAGCCAGCCCGCCTGAAGGTCGAGCGCGAAGCTGCTAAGGAGTATGCGGGGGAGGCCGCGTCCCATACGGCAACTGCCATGGCTCCCCCTTCGCTTACCTGCGTGAGGCCGATATCGGTGGAGAGTCGAATGCCGAGCTCAGCGTGACCGCGTCCACCGGAGAGATAGCAGGAGGAGTGGACCCGGAAGTGAGGTAGCTGCTAGGGACGACAGACCAAGACGGCACGCCGCGGGAACGCCAGGCTGGAGGGAGGTTGGAGCGGGGTCAAATAGTACATGCCCCTCCCAAAAATACAGGCTGAATCTTCAGCCTTAACTATTTATATACCAGCTGCCTGTATATGGGACTTTGATGCACATGATGATCTATTTTTAGACTTCAATAAATTATCAGAAGTTCTATCATATTTATTTTCAAATTTTCTTTATTATTTGTCATATGATTAAATTGCTATCCTACTTTCTTACAGACAGTATTGCGTGAGGTCTTTATTTGGCAGGTACTATCTCTCCTTACAGAGAGTGCTTTAATCAGTGTGAGGAGACTTATAGGCCATACATGGTCCTCTGGAATTCTGGGAAGAAAGGGATAGAAATAAGCTCATAACAAGCTCTGGCTCTAATGCCACCAGATGGAAGGCAGCTATCCTATAAGTCATTGTTCAACTCTTTAGGCTACTTTCACACTAGCGTTTTTTGCGGATCCGTCATGGATCTGCAAAAACACTTCCATTATAATAATACAACCGCATGCATCCATCATGAACGGATCCGGTTGTATTATGTCTTCTATAGCCATGACGGATCCGTCTTGAACACCATTGAAAGTCAATGGGGGACTGATCCATTTTCTATTGTGCCAGACTGTGTCAGAGAAAACGGATCCTTCCCCATTGACTTACATTGTGCGCCAGGACGGATCCATTTGGCTCTGCTTAGTCAGGTTGACAGCAAAACACTGCAGGCAGCATTTTGATGTCCGCCTCCAGAGTGCAATGGTGACTGAACAGAGGCAAACTGATGCATTCTGAGCAGATCCTTTTCCATTCAGAATGCATTAGGGCAAACCTGATTAATTTTGGATCGCTTTTGAGAGCCCATGATGGATCTCACAAATGGAAAGCCAAAAAGCTAGTGTAAAAGTAGTCAAAATAGGCCTTGAGACATGACTCTTAGATTAAAGAGGCTCTGTCATCCGGATCAAGCCTACCCTACCAGGCATATAGCCTGGTAGGGCTGATTACGCAGACAAAAACCATACCTTTATTTCTCATGCAGTAGGTCCGGTGTGGCAGAAAAATTAATTTGGGCAGTCTGAGACGGGCTTATGCCTTTCGAGTACTGCTTCTTTGACGTCCCCATTCCTTGCTAATGCCAGCCTTCTGCACCTAATCATGCTCCCATGTCCTTTTATTGACAGCGCTAGACCCTTCCATGATGGCAAGTGCACACTGGACATACACACAAGCCGGGAATTAAGGAAAAGATCCAGTTTCCATGGGCCGTCATGGAAGTGTGTACGCAGGCATGGAATCTAAGCACTAGACCATCGGGTCTAGCTCTGTCAATCAAAAGACATGGGGGGAGATTAGGTGCAGAAGGCCGTCATAAGCAAGGAATCGGGGCTTTGCAGAAGCAGTGCTCGGAAGGCATAAGTCCATCTTCGAGTACTCAAATTCCTTATTTGCATATTTTTTAAGTTGCTTTTTCTGCCACACTGGACCTACTACATAAGAAATTAAGGTATGGTTTTTGTCTGTGTCATCAGCCCTACCAGGCTCTATGCCTGGTAGGATAGGCTTGATACGGGTGACAGAGTTTCTTTAAATAAGCCAGCATATCATCTGCAGACAGCTGTTTCAGGGTCAGAGGGCTAGGTCAGGTTTTGTCCTCATTTGGGAACATATTGGAAGGCATGTACCCCTTTACTTGAAACTCAGTAAAATCAGATCAGAATTTAGAAGCCATTGATGAAATTCAGAAGTGGAATTTTGTATGTTCCCTTTTACCCTTTACCGATATGTGACATAATAGTATGTCACATGTCGGGTCTTTAAAGAAGGTGCCGGCCCCGGAATGGAGGTGGTGGCATAGCAACCAGGTGCCTGCCTTTTCACACAGCAAGCACCTGTGGCTATTGTCCATGACCAGCGGTGACATTTAACCTTTCAGATCCTGTGGTCAAGTCTGACCATGGCATCTGAGCGCCTATATTATCGGAGGCATGACCTTCTCCTCTCACAAAAAAATAAAAATAAAAAGTTATTAAAAAGTTGCACGCAGCCCAGAATGGTATTAATAAAAAGTACTGATCACCCGACAAAAAATGAATCCCCATACAGCTCTGTACACATAACTACAAAAAAAGTTATAGGGGTCTGAATATGACAACAGCAAAAAAAGATTTTTTAAAGTTTTTAATTTTTTAATTTTTTCTCAGTATTAAAACACTATACATATGTGGAATAGCCGGATTTGAAATGAACTGGAGAACGAAGAAAACAAGTCAGATTTACCGCATAGTGAACGCTGTAAAAAAAAAAAAGAAACTGTAAAAATTGCATTTTTTTCCCCAAATACCACCCTATTTGGATTTTTTTTCCCAACTTCCCACCACATTCTATGCAATATTAAATGGTGGCATTAAAAATTACAACTTGTCCAGCAAAAACAAGCCCTCATACAGCTATGTGAATGGAAAAATAAAAAAGTTATGGCTCTGGGGAGGCGAGGAGCGCAAAACAAAAACACAAAGGCAAAAAAATGAAGTAGAAGGGGTTAAACTAGTTATTAAAACAACAATCCAAAAAATTATCTTCCATCATGTATTCAGATGAGTACTACTCCTGGGAAGTACACCTATCAAGTGAACAGGGGTCCTGAAAAACAGTGCTTAGCTTTTTCTGTAATTGGCCTACATGTTAATAAATTATGTAAGCTCTCTCCTGCTTTTCCTATTACAAGGGCCACCATTTATGCAGCACAGCAGGGGTCACAGGACTCAGTTCTCCTGATATCCTATGGATATACAATAAATGTCATTATTTTTCTCAATTACAATTCCTGAGGGTGTACAGGAGTTTTGAGGGTGTACAGCACCAGGGTGATGGTGACCTTTGTGACATTGAGTGATCTCCGTTGCCTAACTCGGAAAGAGCGTGAATTTCTTTAGCTTTAAAAAAGGAAACTAACAATGTAAATGAATCTATAAGCTTCATTATTAAAGCTGAATTATCTGATGTTCTTTTCTGCTGAGCATAATGAGTTTATTTCAGATGCAGTTTTATTTGTTGCTTATATACGAATAAAATCTGAGAGAAAAGGGCAAATTCAGGGATATTTTGAGATGTTGATTAACGTCAAATCTGTTTTTCAAATGCCAAATACATTTTTCCTGGACGATCACCTGAAAATGGCTTCTTGTTTTCCCCAAATCTCAGAGACCTTTGTGTACGGTGAGAAACTTCAACTTTTATGAAAACTAATTAAGCAGTGAATTCCAGATGGTGTTATGACTGAAACTGATTTTTGTGGGGGAGATGCATAGATTTCTTGGAAAAATGCAGATTGAGTTGTGCCAATTTTTTAAAATAAAAACTTATATTCATATATCCAAGAGTGTATAATTTATTAATTTGCAATGTTAATCTTAGGCAGGCACTACATTAGGCAGGCACTACATTATATTAGTGATGCAAATCATGCTTTTATTGGTTTGATTATAAGTCAGAATGGAAAAAAAATTGTAAATAAGTGTGATTGCTCAGTATTTGTTTAATTATACATGTAGCTAATTAGCTAATTTAATTATTTACATGATATGGACAAAAGTATTAGGACACACTTTTTAATCATTAAATTCAAGTGATTCATTCAGTCCCATTGCTACAGGTGTATAAAATAAAGTACTGTACCTAAACATGAAGTCTGTCTTTAAAAAAAATAGTGAAAGAATGGATGCTGCTAAACAGTTCACTGATTTTAAGTTTGGTATCGCAATAGGATTTTGCACCGACTACTAAGGCACCAAGTGTGTAAGAGTCACCAAAGCTCTGCTCACTAGATAATTGCATAGTTACAAACTTCCTTTGGCATTAGCATCAGCACAGAAACTTATGGCATAGGTTTCCATGGCGGAACAGCTGCATGCAAGACTTACTTCACCGAGCACAATACCAGTCATAGAATGGAGTGGAGTAATGCACACCTTCACTGGACTCGAGAGCAGTAGAAACCTATCCTGTGGAGTGACAAATACCACTTCTTTTTCAGTCTAGCTTTGTTAAATGCCAGGAGAATGTTACCTGCCTGTCTGTATTTATTTATTTTATGCACATATAAAGTGCTACTATATTCTGCAGTGCTTTACAGATATCAGCATCAAGCTGTCCCCAATGTGGCTCTAAGTTCCATATCAGCATGTCTTTGGAGTGTGGGAAGAAACCAGAGTACCCGTAGGAAGCCCATGCCAACACGAGGAGAACATACAAACTCCATGAAGATGTTGTTCTTGATCGGATTTAAACCTAGGACCCTAGTGCTGCAAGGCACTAGTGCTAACCACTGAGCCACTGTGCTTCCCCTTCTGAGCCACCGTGCTGTCCTATATTGCAAAGTTTGGAAGAGGAGGCATAATGCTACATGGCAAGGTTATTTTGGCTGAGTTAAGTGTGAAAGAACTCTCACTTCAACCCATCAAAGACCTTTGGGACAAACTAGAATGGAGCTCGTGAGCCAGGCCCTTTTGTCCAACATCAGTGTTTAGCCTCACAAATGTTCTTGATTCCCACAAACACACTCCAAAATCTTATAGAAAGCCTTCCCAGAAGAGTGCAAGCAGGTTCAAAATAGAGATAAGCGGGGGCATGGTCTGCCGGCCAAGCAAGGTGACTACATGAGACTTGAGCTCCAGCGCCATACCAGAGATGCAGGATAAGCAAACAAGCTGAAACCACCATACGACAGCTGTACTGTTTGGTCCATACCTCTCAGATGATGACCAGAGGCAAGAGGTCGGTGAAAAAGCAGGGGAAACTGGACTTTTTCTTTGCGCGAGTTAAAGATTAAGATGTCTCGTCACCATCCCTCTCCCGCTCTCCGGGCTCCAGCTCCTGTGATCCACCACCAGAGGAGACACCTGGGATGCCTTCGGCCGCTCATTCCTCTCCACCTTTTGAAGGCCTGCCACAAAGAAAGATCCGAGGTGCCTCTGGCTGTTCACCGCCGAGTGCAGGCCACCAGGAGGGCTCAGCTGCGTCATCTCCTTTCACAAGCCCTGCGAAGCAGAGGCCTAGACTCCAGGCCCCGTCTACACAAGATGCGGATGTGAGAGACCGCATAACACTGTCTCTGCAGGCATTCCCCACCACTGACCAGCCTGCTTTGGGTAATCTTCTAAAAGATATGTTGGTCCTCTTTAGCCAGACGATGCATAAAGACTTAACTGCCCTTATCCTCCTGTGGTGGCCATCAACAAACTGGTCTGCCATGTGGAATCTCAAAAGGGCAACTTTGCCGCATCTTATAATCAGCTCATAGACCACAATGAGCTTGCAGAAGAGCTTGATCATCTGAAAGCCAAGGTGGTGGACCTAGAGGACCGGTCCCACCAGAACAACATTAAATTTCGAGGGATACCTAAGGAGATTGCTTCCAAAGACCTGCTCTCCTACTTCCAGGGACTCATGAGGGCTATTCTACCTGATATCTCCTCCCATGACCTCACTATTGATAGGGCGCACAGAGTGGTTTATCCAAAACATCTTCTAGACACCGCACCAGGAATGTGCTAGCCAGGGTGCACTTATTCCATTTAAAATAAGCATTAATGGCAGGAGCGAGGAAGAAGGGTACCTTACCTTTCCCCTACGAGTGGATCAAAATGTTTGCCGACTTATCTGGGCACAATTTATAACAACGCCGCAGCTTAGGCCTTTTCACCGCAGCCCTGAGACAACACAACATCCCATACTGATGGAGGTTCCCGACAAAAGTTCTCATCCAACATCAAGGGAGACTTGATTTGCTCACTGGAGTCAGTTAAAGAGCTTCTGGGCTCTTGGAATATCTCTATGGTAGAGACCGGACCAGCAGTTGGTGACACAGAAGAGGAAGCCCAACCATTGACTTCATATTTTTACTGTCATTGGGTATTGTCATTGGCTGACTCTGCTCTTTATTTTGCTATGTCCTTTTACACAGTTTTGCTTTTTTATGTCCTTCTTTTCTTTTATGTATCTAAAACTATGTTTTTTCTCTATATTACTCTTCGGATCTGCCATGTCCTCTGGGGTGGAGACTTTGACATTGTGCTGGATCCTTCCATAGACTCTACAGCTCCGGCCACAGATCATCCCGCCGCCTTAGCTCCATTGCTACTTTGAGAGAATCTGTATGATGTATGGAGGATTCTAGAGATGATCGAATCGAAGTTGACAAAGTGGAATTCAATCCGAATTTCAGGAAAAATTAGATTTGCACCGAATGCGAATTTCCTCGCGCTTCATGGTAATGAATCGCATTTTTTTCCTAAAATGGCTGCTACACATATGAGGACATGGGGCAAGGAAATCTGGGAAGGTGGGATCACCAATACTGACATGCATGCAGCCAATCAGCAGCCAGCCAGTCCTGTGATGTCACAGCCCTATAAATTTGGCGGCCATCTTAGATTCTGCCATTCACCAGCGTTCTTATTGCAGGGAGAGACATGTCTGTGGGCACTAGGGACAGTGATAAGAAACACTTAATTGTGGTGAAAAAAAACGATTTACAAGTGCAGGGAAAGATCACTCAATGTGTAGGGAAAGGATAGGGAGGAATCATTGCACCAGCATTTGTGTTGAACAGGGTTTAGTCGGGGAGGTGACAGCATGGGTAATAGGAACAATCCGATTACACCTTGCTGCACTGACTGGGGAATCCAAATTGCCATTATACAGCTCTGTAATTTCAGCAGAAAATAGAAAATGCGGGACCGCGCTAGAAACGGCGGTTTTTTGCACTAATAATGATAAGCTTACAGTACTGTAGATAGTATGTTCTGCTCTCAGAAATATTAGTTGGATCCACAGTGTTAGTTGGATTCACATGTATGAGCTCCTGAGTGCTTCCAGCTGACTTTCCAATCCACCTGAAGCCGCTGACCACTAATTTCACTCTCAGGAATTTGACCCCTCAGAGAAGACAAATAGATGGTGCAGTACCTTTGAGATATGTGGAGTGCCCACCCTGTATTATACGCACAATATCCAAATAATTGAGCGCATATCACCAGCCACTGTTTCCAATAACGGGTAGAGGCACTAC
Source organism: Bufotes viridis (assembly GCA_033119425.1). Lineage (NCBI taxonomy): Eukaryota > Metazoa > Chordata > Amphibia > Anura > Bufonidae > Bufotes > Bufotes viridis. The sequence continues at coordinate 151,111,443 of CM065591.1, read as the reverse complement.
ATCACCAACCGCTGTTTCCACTATCAGTAAGAAAACCTTCATAGAGAACAAATGGATGGTGCAGTACCTTTGATGTAGATATATTACACACGCTTTATTATACTCACAATTTTCAGATAAAAGTGCACATATAAAATACAATGCCCGACCCGGGTTTCGCGGTAAGCTTCTTCAGGGGCCGCACTGCGGCGTGTGTAATATATCTACATCAAAGGTACTGCACCATCCATTTGTTCTCTATGAAGGTTTTCTTACTGAATAGTGGAAACAGCGGTTGGTGATGTACAGTAGTGCCTCTACCCGTTATTGGAAACAGTGGCTGGTGATATGCGCTCAATTATCTGGATATTGTGAATATAATAGAGGGTGGGCACTCCACATATCTCAAAGGTACTGCAACATCTATTTGTCTTCTCTGAAGGGTCAAATTCCTGAGAGTGAAATTAGTGCTCGGTGGCTTCAGGTGGATCGGAAAGTCAGCTGGAAGCACCCAGGAGCTCATACATGTGAAAGAACACTGTGGATCCAACTTATATTTCTGGGAGCAGGACATACTATCTACAGAACTGTAAGATTATCATTATTAGTGCAAAAAACTGCCGTTTCTAGTGCGGCCCCGCATTTTCTATTTTCTGCTTTGTGCTTTGGAGAACGAACCTACTCCTGTTTGGGTACCGCTGCTTGGTTCAGGTCTGGTGTTCGTCGATTACTTCCCGCTTTCTGAAGGGCTGCACAGCAGCCAATCAGCTAGTGTTTTACTTCTTGCCCTAAGAGCCCATCACAGCCATGCCGACTAATGGCATGGCTGTGATTGGCCAAGTGCAGCATGTGACCCAGCCTCTATTTAAGCTGGAGTCACGTAGCGCCGCACGTCACACTGCTCTGATTAGTGTAGGGAGAGGACGCAGCTTCTGTGAGGGCGAGATAGGCAGGGATAAAGACGTGAATGATCTACCTTTCTACACCTGTGCATCAGAACAACTCAGCTGAGCTGTTCACTGAAAGTCACTATTTTGTTGAGACTGGCAATCGATTTTTACTGGCACATGTAACTGGGCTGACCGGCAGTGGCCATTTTGGGACTTGTGGTGCGCCAGCACAAGCTGCCACAGAGTCTAAACCAAAGCTCCAAAGAAGTGAAAAATCTACACCTGTGAATCAGAACAACAGCGATTCAGCTGCTCAGTCAAAGTCAATTTTTTTTCTGGCTGGGCAGACCGTTTTCTGGCACATGTTACTGGGCTGATAGGCGGCGGCCATTTTGGGACTTGTGGTGCTACAGCAAAAGCTGCCACAACGTCCATTAATCTCATGTAATAGTCGATTTTTTCATAGATATACTACATTAGGGGTTTGGCTGTGCTTGTGTCACCCATACTAACTGCAAAGATATTTAATATATCAGTGGTGAAACTGAAAGTAACCCACTTGGATAGCAAATCCCATGAATGTGCTGTTCCAGCTAGGCTAGCCAGTGCCACTACAGCCAAGTCCAATACTGTCAGCCAGAATTATTATTTTTTTTTATGTGCCAGAAATATAAATTAAAAAAAGCTTTCACCGTAATAATAAAATTATTCTGGTGTTAGACCAGAAGAAGCACTCCTGTTGTAATTAATACTGTAAAAAGGCTTAGGCAATATTTCTCCCAGTGTGGGAAATTTATCTAGCAAAACTAGCATTTTAAAAATTCCGGTGTTCTGAAATACCAGCAGTCCTCTTGTAATTAATACCGCAAAAAGGCATTATATCGTCCAGTGTTGTAATTTTGGTGAAAAAAAGGCCAATTTAATCAATCTGGTGTTAGTTACACCAGAACCAGTAGGCCTCACGTTTTTACTCCTGTAAAAAGGAATTAATACCGGAAAAAGGCATTACATTGTCCAGTGTTGTAATTTTGGTGAAAAAAAGGCCAATTTAATCAATCTGGTTACACCAGAAACAGTAGGCCTCACGTTTTTACTCCTGTAAAAAGGAATTAATACCGGAAAAAGGCATTACATTGTCCAGTGATGTAATTTTGGTGAAAAAAAGGCCAATTTAATCAATCTGGTGTTAGTTATACCAGAAACAGTAGGCCGCACGTTTTTACTCCTGTAAAAAGGAATTATATCTCCCCGTGTGGGAATCTATGTACCAAAACTAGCATTTTAAAAATTCTGGTGTCCAATTTGCAGCAGTTTTCTTGTAATTAATACCGGAAAAAGGAATTATATCTTCCAGTGTGGGAATTTAAGTACACAAACTAGCATTTTAAAAATTCTGGTGTCCAATTAGCAGCAGTCTTCTTGTAATTAATACCGGAAAAAGGCATTACATTGTCCAGTGTTATAATTTTGGTGAAAAAAGGCCAATTTAATCAATCTGGTGTTAGTTACACCAGAAACAGTAGGCCTCACGTTTTTACTCCTGTAAAAAGGAATTAATACAGGAAAAAGGCATTACATTGTCCAGTGTTGTAATTTTGGTGAAAATAAGGCCAATTTAATCAATCTGGTGTTAGTTATACCAGAAACAGTAGGCCGCACGTTTTTACTCCTGTAAAAAGGAATTGTATCTCCCCGTGTGGGAATCTATGTACCAAAACCAGCATATTAAAAATTCTGGTGTCCAATTTGCAGCAGTTATCTTGTAATTAATACCGGAAAAAGGAATTATATCTTCCAGTGTGGGAATTTATGTACACAAACTAGCATTTTAAAAATTCTGGTGTCCAATTAGCAGCAGTCTTCTTGTAATTAATACCGGAAAAAGGCATTACATTGTCCAGTGTTGTAATTTTGGTGAAAAAAAGGCCAATTTAATCAATCTGGTGTTAGTTACACCAGAAACAGTAGGCCTCACGTTTTTACTCCTGTAAAACGGAATTAATACCGGAAAAAGGCATTACATTGTTCAGTGTTGTAATCCTGGTGAAAAAAAGGCCAATTTAATCAATCTGGTGTTAGTTAGACCAGAAACAGTAGAACGCACGTTTTTACTCCTGTAAAAAGGAATCATATCTCCCCGTGTGGGAATCTATGTACCAAAACTAGCATATTAAAAATTCTGGTGTCCAATTTGCAGCAGTTTTCTTGTAATTAATACCGGAAAAAGGAATTATATCTTCCAGTGTGGGAATTTATGTACACAAACTAGCATTTTAAAAATTCTGGTGTCCAATTAGTAGCAGTCTTCTTGTAATTAATACCGGAAAAAGGCATTACATTGTCCAGTGTTGTAATTTTGGTGAAAAAAAGGCCAATTTAATCAATCTGGTGTTAGTTATACCAGAAACAGTAGGCCGCACGTTTTTACTCCTTTAAAAAGGAATTATATCTCCCCGTGTGGGAATCTATGTACCAAAACTAGCATTTTAAAAATTCTGGTGTCCAATTTGCAGCAGTTTTCTTGTAATTAATAACGGAAAAAGGAATTATATCTTCCATTGTGGGAATTTTGGGGCTAAAAAATAATATATTTTATTGTGGTGCGAGTTGAATCGCAACAATGAGGAAACATTCTATTAAGGGACGAGGACGCGGTCGTGGTGGTGTCCGTGGAGCCTCTGTTGCTGGCAGAGGACGTGGCCGTTCGGCCTCAGGCGCACAAAGTAGTGAACCAACTCCCTCAAGTAGCCGGCAGAATTTACAGCGATATTTGGTGGGGACCAATGCTGTTATGAGGATGGTAAGGCCTGAACAGGTACAGGCATTAGTCGATTGGGTGGCCGACAGTGCTTCCAGCACGTTCACCACATTGTCTTCCGCCCAGTCTTCTGCGGAAAGCGCACAGGTGGCACCTGAAAACCAAGCCCATCAGTCTGTCACATCACCCCCATGCATTTCAGGGAAACTGGCTGAGCCTCAAGTTATGCAGCAGTCTCTTATTCTGTTTGAAGACTCTGCTCCCACGGTTTTCCAGGGGCGTCCACCTAGCCCTTCCCCAGCAGTGGAAGACATTCCATGCACTGACGCACAACCACTTATGCATCCAGATGATGAGGACATGGGAATACCACCACAGCAGAGTGACCGAGTCTCTGATGATGACGAAACACTGGTGCCCACTGCCGCGTCTTATTGCAGTGTGCAGACTGAACAGGAGGAGGTCAGGGAGGAAGACTGGGTGGAAGACGATGCAGAGGACGATGAGGTCTTAGACCCCACGTGGACTGAAGGTCGTGCCGCTGACTTAAATAGTTCAGAGGAAGAGGCAGTGGTGAGACCGAGACAACAGCGAAGCCAAAGAGGGAGCAGGGGGCAAAAGCAGAACAGCCGCCGTCCAGAGTGTTCGCCTGCTATTGGCCAGCGCCAACAGGGACCCAGCACCCCAAAGGCATCTTCAAGGAGTTCCCTGGCATGGCACTTCTTCAAACAATGTGCTGACGACAAGACCAGAGTGGTTTGCACGCTGTGCCATCAGACCCTGAGGCGAGGCATTAACGTTCTTAACCTGAGCACCACCTGCATGATCAGGCATCTACATGCAAAGCATGAACTGCAGTGGAGTACACACCTTAAAAACAAGGAACCCGCTCAGGCTCCCCCTGCTCCCTCTACCGCTGCTGCCTCGGCTACCGCCTCGAGAGGAATGTTGCCACCTGCCGAGCAGGAAACAGAGGATGTGCCACCGACACCACCACCACCACCGTCACCTAGCGTCTCCACTATTTCACACAGCAGCGTTCAGCTCTCCATCTCTCAAACCTTTGAGAGGAAGCGCAAATTCCCACCTAGTCACCCTCGAGCCCTTGGCCTGAATGCCAGCATTTCTAAACTACTGGCCTTTGAAATGCTGTCATTCCGGCTGGTGGACACAGACAGCTTCAAACAGCTGATGGCCATGGCTGTCCCCAGTATGTGGTTCCCAGCCGCCACTACTTCTCCAAGACAGCCGTGCCTTCCCTGCACATGCAAGTGTCCGATAAAATCAAGTGTGCACTGCGCAACGCCATTTGTGGCAAGGTCCATCTAACCACAGATACGTGGACCAGTAAGCACGGCCAGGGACGCTATATCTCCCTAACTGCACACTGGGTAAATGTAGTGGCGGCTGGGCCCCAGGCGGAGAGTTCCTTGGCGCACGTCCTTCCGCCGCCAAGGATCACAGGGCATCATTCTTTGCCTCCTGTAGCCTCCTCCTCCTACTCGGCTTCCTCCTCCTCCTCTGCTTCCACCAGCTCATCCAGTCAGCCACACACCTTCACCACCAACTTCAGCACAGCCCGGGGTAAACGTCAGCAGGCCATTCTGAAACTCATATGTTTGGGGGACAGGACCCACACCGTGCAGGAGTTGTGGCGGGGTATTGAACAACAGACCGACCAGTGGTTGCTGCCGGTGGGCCTCAAGCCCGGCCTGGTGGTGTGCGATAATGGGCGAAATCTCGTTGCAGCTCTGGGACTAGCCGGTTTGACGCACATCCCTTGCCTGGCGCATGTGCTGAATTTGGTGGTGCAAAAGTTCATTCACAACTACCCAGACATGTCAGAGCTGCTGCATAATGTGCGGGCCGTCTGTGCGCGCTTCCGGCGTTCACATCCTGCCGCTGCTCGCCTGTCAGCGCTACAGCGGAACTTCGGCCTTCCCGCTCACCGCCTAATATGCGACGTGCCCACCCGGTGGAACTCCACCTTGCACATGCTGGAGAGACTGTGCAGTTGGAGTTTCAGCTGCAGCACGCACGGGTCAGTCGCACTGCGGAACAGCACCACTTCACCACCAATGATTGGGCCTCCATGCGAGACCTGTGTGCCCTGTTGCGCTGTTTCGAGTACGCCACCAACATGGCCAGTGGCGATGCCACTGTTATCAGCGTGACAATACCAATTCTATGTCTCCTAGAGAAAACGCTTAGGGCGATGATGGAAGAGGAGGTGGGCCAGGAGGAGGAGGAGGAGGATGACGGGTCGTTTTTAGCACTTTCAGGCCAGTCTGTTAGAAGTGGCTCAGAGGGAGGTTTTTGCAACAGCAGAGGGCAGGTACAAATGTGGCCAGCCAGGGACCACTACTGGAGGACGAGGAGGATGAGGAGGAGGTGGAGGAGGATGAGGATGAGGATAAAGCAGGTTCACAGCGGGGTGGCACCCAGCACAGCGCAGGCACATCCCTGGTGCGTGGCTGGGGGGATACAGAGGATGATGACGATACGCCTCCCACAGAGGACAGCTTGTCCTTACCTCTGGGGAGCCTGGCACACATGAGCGATTACATGCTGCAGTGCCTGCGCAACGACAGCAGAGTTGCCCACATTTTAACGTGTGCTGACTACTGGGTGGCCAGCCTGCTGGATCCACGGTACAAAGACAATGTGCCCACTTTACTTCCTGCACTGGAGCGTGATAGGAAGATGCGCGAGTACAAGCGCACGCTGGTAGACGCGCTCCTGAGAGCATTTCCAACTGTCACAGGGGAACAGGTGGAAGGCCAAGGCCAAATCAGAGGAGGAGCTAGAGGTCGCCCACGCAGCAGTGTCACGGCCAGCCCTCTGAGGACAGGGTTAGCATGGCAGAAATGTGGAAAGTTTTGTCTCCACGCCACAGCTAACTGCCCCACCACCTGATACGGAACATGTTAGCAGGAGGCAACATTTCACTAACATGGTTGAACAGTACGTCTGCACACAACTCCACGTACTGACGGATGGTTCGGCCCCATTCAACTTCTGGGTTTCCAAATTGTCCACGTGGCCAGAATTAGCATGTTATGCCTTGGAGGTGCTGTCCTGCCCGGCGGCCAGCGTTTTATCTGAACGTGTATTCAGCACGGCAGGAGGCGTCATTACTGACAAACGCAGCCGCATGTCCGCAGCCAACGTGGACAAGCTGACGTTTATAAAAATGAACCAGGCATGGATCTCACAAGACCTGGCCCTCCCTTGTGCAGAGTAGTCCTTAATAACTGCCTTAAACCATGTATTCTTGTACTCCTGGCCACTTCTTCATTGTAAAATCAATTTTTGAAATTAACTAGGATCTTGGGGTGCAACCCAGAGTTGAATGAACCTTCCGTCTGTCTGGGTGCCGGGGCCAAAGTACATGAAAGTGTCCTTCTCCTGTGCTGGGTGATATGAATGTTATACTTGTGCTGTCTGGCATGTCTCCTTTGTGTGGGTGCAGGGGCCAAAGTCACTGAAAGCGGCCTTCTCCTGTGGTGGGTGATCTAAATGCCTGATTCTCTGCTGTGGGACCTCTTTCCTCTTTCTGGGTGCAGGGGTCAAAGAAACAAAAGGTGGCCTACTTCTGTGGTGGTTGACATGATGCCTTATTCTCTGCTGTGGGACCTCTCTCCTCCGTGTGGCTGCAGGGGTCAAGGTCTCTAAAAGTGCCCTTCTCCTGTGGTGGTTGATGTAAAACTGATGCTTGTGCTTTCTGACCTGTCTCCTCTGTGTCGGTGCTAAGGCCTAAGTAACTAAATGGTGGAATGGTGGCCTTCTCCTGAGGTGGTTGATATGATGCCTGATTATGTGCTGTGGGATCTCTCTCCTCTTTCTGGGTGCAGGGGTCAAATTAAGTAAAGGTGGCCTACTCCTGTGGTGGGTGATTTGTAAAACTGATCCTTGCGCTATCTGACCTGTCTCCTCTGTGTCGGTGCTAAGGCCTAAGTCACTGAAAGCGGCCTTCTCCTGTGCTGGCTGATATAAATGCCTGAATCTCTGCTGTGGGACCTCTCCTCCGTGTGGCTGCAGGGGTCAAAGTCTCTAAAAGTGCCCTTCTCCTGTGGTGGTTGATGTAAAACTGATGCTTGTGCTATCTGACCTGTCTCTTCTGTGTCGGTGCTAAGGCATAAGTCACTGAAAGCGGCCTTCTCCTGTGCTGGCTGATATAAATGCCTGAATCTCTGCTGTGGGACCTCTCTCCTCCGTGTGGCTGCAGGGGTCAAAGTCTCTAAAAGTGCCCTTCTCCTGTGGTGGTTGATGTAAAACTGATGCTTGTGCTATCTGACCTGTCTCCTCTGTGTCGGTGCTAAGGCCTAAATCACTGAAAGCGGCCTTCTCCTGTGCTGGCTGATATAAATGCCTGATTCTCTGCTGTGGGACCTCTCTCCTCCGTGTGGCTGCAGGGGTCAAGGTCTATAAAAGTGCCCTTCTCCTATGGTGGTTGATGTAAAACTGATGCTTGTGCTATCTGACCTGTCTCCTCTGTGTTGGTGCTAAGGCCTAAGTAACTAAATGGTGGCCTTCTCCTGAGGTGGTTGATATGATGCCTGATTATGTGCTGTGGGACCTCTCTCCTCTTTCTGGGTGCAGGGGTCAAATTAACTAAAGGTGGCCTACTCCTGTGGTGGGTGATCTGTAAAACTGATCCTTGCGCTATCTGACCTGTCTCCTCTGTGTCGGTGCTAAGGCCTAAGTCACTGAAAGCGGCCTTCTCCTGTGCTGGCTGATATAAATGCCTGAATCTCTGCTGTGGGACCTCTCTCCTCCGTGTGGCTGCAGGGGTCAAAGTCTCTAAAAGTGCCCTTCTCCTGTGGTGGTTGATGTAAAACTGATGCTTGTGCTATCTGACCTGTCTCCTCTGTGTCGGTGCTAAGGCCTAAGTAACTGAAAGCGGCCTTCTCCTGTGCTGGCTGATATAAATGCCTGAATCTCTGCTGTGGGACCTCTCTCCTCCGTGTGGCTGCAGGGGTCAAAGTCTCTAAAAGTGCCCTTCTCCTGTGGTGGTTGATGTAAAACTGATGCTTGTGCTATCTGACCTGTCTCCTCTGTGTCGGTGCTAAGGCCTAAGTAACTAAATGGTGGCCTTCTCCTGAGGTGGTTGATATGATGCCTGATTATGTGCTGTGGGACCTCTCTCCTCTTTCTGGGTGCAGGGGTCAAATTAACTAAAGGTGGCCTACTCCTGTTGTGGGTGATCTGTAAAACTGATGCTTGCGCTATCTGACCTGTCTCCTCTGTCTCGTTGCTAAGGCCTAACTCACTGAAAGTGGCCTTGTCATGTGCTGGGTGATATAAATGTTATACTTGTGCCATCTGACATGGTTGCCGGGGTCCCATTAAATGATGGCCTACTCCTGTGGTGGGTGATCTAAATGCCTGATTCTCTGCTGTGAAACCTCTCTCCTCCGTCTGGGTGCAGGGGTCAAAGTCTCTCAAAGTCGCCTTCTCTTGTGCTGGGTGATATAAATGTTATACTTGTGCCATCTGACATGGTTGCCGGGGTCCCATTAAATGATGGCCTGCTCCTGTGGTGGGTGATCTAAATGCCTGATTCTCTGCTGTGAAACCTCTCTCCTCCGTCTGGGTGCAGGGGTCAAAGTCTCTCAAAGTCGCCTTCTCCTGTGCTGGGTGATGTAAAACTGATGCTTGGGCCATCTGACATGGTTGCCGGGGTCCCATTAAATGGTGGCCTACTCCTGTGGTGGGTGATCTAAATGCCTGATTCTCTGCTGTGAAACCTCTCTCCTCCGTCTGGGTGCAGGGGTCAAAGTCTCTCAAAGTCGCCTTCTCCTGTGCTGGGTGATGTAAAACTGATGCTTGTGCCATCTGACATGGTTGCCGGGGTCCCATTAAATGATGGCCTACTCCTGTGGTGGGTGATCTAAATGCCTGATTCTCTGCTGTGAAACCTCTCTCCTCCGTCTGGGTGCAGGGGTCAAAGTCTCTCAAAGTCGCCTTCTCCTGTGCTGGGTGATGTAAAACTGATGCTTGTGCCATCTGACATGGTTGCCGGGGTCCCATTAAATGGTGGCCTACTCCTGTGGTGGGTGATCTAAATGCCTGATTCTCTGCTGTGAAAACCTCTCTCCTCCGTCTGGGTGCAGGGGTCAAAGTCTCTAAAAGTGGCCTTCTCTTGTGCAGGGTGATGTAAAACTGATGCTTGTACCATCTGACATGGTTGCCGGGGTCCCATTAAATGATGGCCTACTCCTGTGGTGGGTGATCTAAATGCCTGATTCTCTGCTGTGAAAACCTCTCTCCTCCGTCTGGGTGCAGGGGTCAAAGTCTCTAAAAGTGGCCTTCTCTTGTACTGGGTGATGTAAAACTGATGCTTGTACCATCTGACATGGGTGCAGGGGTCAAATTAACTAAATGGTGGCCTACTCCTGTGGTGGGTGATATGATGCCTGAATATGTGCTGTGGGGCCTCTCTCCTCTTTCTGGGTGCAGGGGTCAAAGTAACTAAAAGTGGCCTTCTCCTGTGCTGGATGGTATAAATGTAATGCTTGTGCTATCTGACATGTCTCCTCTGTCTGGGTGCTAAGGCCTAAGTCACTGAAAGTGGCCTTCTCCTGTGGTGGTTGATATGATGCCAGATTCTCTGCTGTGGGACCTCTCTCCTTTGTCTGGACGCCGAAATAATAGTAAGCGACCTTCTCCATTGGTGGGTGATTTGAAGCCTGATTCTGTGCTATGGGACCTAACTCCAATTAATATTGGTTAATTTTTATTTATTTTATGTTAAGTCATCATTTCCCTATCTACATTTGTTTGCAGGGGATTTACCTACATTTTGCTGCCTTTTGCAGCCCCCTAGCCCTTTGCGGGAGTCTTTTACAGCCTTTTTAGTGCCCAAAAGTTCGGGTCCCCATTGACTTCTATGGGGTTCGGGTTCGGGATGAAGTTCGGGTTGAGTTCTGATCACGAACCCGGACATTTTCCGGAAGTTCGGCCGAACCTCTCGAACCCGAACATCCAGGTGTTCGCTCAACTCTACAAACCACCCCACCACTTTTTTTTTCTTTTTCAGCTGTAATTTCTGCAGACCTGTCGTATTAGAGTGCAAGAGCTGTTTGATACAGGCATTAACAGGGTTTATTACAAGGAAATATCAGTCAGTCAGTGCGGAGTGTTTGGGATAAAATCACCTACTCCGTGGTGTGGCAGTTTTTTGTTAAGCCAACAGAGAAGGTGAACATGGCCATATGTCAAATATGTAGGCAGAAGGTGAAGCGTGGCCAGGGTGCCAATGTTGGCACCATGGCCCTGCGCCAACATATGTAGCATCACCAAAAAGTGGCCTGGGAGAACCGTGGCTCCGATCTGGTGGTCCAGCCTGCCGCAGTAACTACTGCATCACCTAGTGGCATGCACACGGTTTAAGGCAGTCAAGGAAGCTCTCTGTCCTTCCCATCATCTGCTGGTCCTGATGCTCCTGCTCCTCCTACTCCTCGTCAGTCATTCCGTCAGCAATCGATCACCGAAAGCAATTGCCAGGCGACAACAGTATGTGTGCATGCATCCAACGTCGCAGAAGCTGAATGTGCTACTGTCCAAGTTGCTGGTGCTGCAGTCCCTCCCTTTACAAGTGGTGGACCAGTCCTTGAGCCTGTCGGTGTCTGCCAAAGTGCACGGCAGCGGCAATGTGTGGAGCTGTAACTACGGGTAGGGATATTACATGTCCTTAAAGCCTCATGCACATGACCGTTATTGTGGTCCGTGTCCGAGCCGCATATTTTGCGGCTCGGGTGCGGACCCATTCACTTCAATGGGGCCACAAAAGATGCGGACAGCACTCCGTGTGCTGTCCACATCCGTTGCTTCATCCGGTGCCCTCGTAAAAAAAATAGAGCATGTCCAATTCTTGTCCGTTTTGTGGACAAGAATATGCATGTCTACAATGGGCCGCGTTCACGCGGAGCAGCTTCCGTGTTTTGCAGATCCGTGGTTTGCGGACCGCAAAACACCAACTGTCATGTGCATGAGGCCTAACGGTCCACAGGGTGAATTTGGTTCCTGCACAGCCACACCAGCAACTTGGCCCGGTTATGCCGCTTTAGCCTCCACATTGCCACGCTGTTGTTTCTGTGACAATGTCCGCCTCTGGCTCCTTATCATCCACTGTGTCCTCAGTCTCCACTGCAGGGACAATTCCCAGTGGCCCTCAAGCATACCACATGTGCAGGGCAAGGCGGTGTCATGCTGTTCTGCACCTCGTTTTCCTGGGCGAACAGTGTCACACGGGGAAGGAACTGCTCCGTGTCCTTCGTCAAGTAATCGAATCATGGCTTTCTCCGCGACGTGCCCACCCGGTGGAACTCCACCTTGCACATGCTGGAGAGACTGTGCGAGCAGCAGCAGGCCATATTGGAGTTTCAGCTGCAGCACGCACGGGTCAGTCGCACTGCGGAACAGCACCACTTCACCACCAATGATTGGGCCTCCATGCGAGACCTGTGTGCCCTGTTGCGCTGTTTCGAGTACGCCACCAACATGGCCAGTGGCGATGCCACTGTTATCAGCGTGACAATACCAATTCTATGTCTCCTAGAGAAAACGCTTAGGGCGATGATGGAAGAGGAGGTGGGCCAGGAGGAGGAGGAGGAGGATGACGGGTCGTTTTTAGCACTTTCAGGCCAGTCTGTTAGAAGTGGCTCAGAGGGAGGTTTTTTGCAACAGCAGAGGGCAGGTACAAATGTGGCCAGCCAGGGACCACTACTGGAGGACGAGGAGGATGAGGAGGAGGTGGAGGAGGATGAGGATGAGGATAAAGCAGGTTCACAGCGGGGTGGCACCCAGCACAGCGCAGGCACATCCCTCGTGCGTGGCTGGGGGGATACAGAGGATGATGACGATACGCCTCCCACAGAGGACAGCTTGTCCTTACCTCTGGGGAGCCTGGCACACATGAGCGATTACATGCTGCAGTGCCTGCGCAACGACAGCAGAGTTGCCCACATTTTAACGTGTGCTGACTACTGGGTGGCCAGCCTGCTGGATCCACGGTACAAAGACAATGTGCCCACTTTACTTCCTGCACTGGAGCGTGATAGGAAGATGCGCGAGTACAAGCGCACGCTGGTAGACGCGCTCCTGAGAGCATTTCCAACTGTCACAGGGGAACAGGTGGAAGGCCAAGGCCAAATCAGAGGAGGAGCTAGAGGTCGCCCACGCAGCAGTGTCACGGCCAGCCCTCTGAGGACAGGGTTAGCATGGCAGAAATGTGGAAAAGTTTTGTCTCCACGCCACAGCTAACTGCCCCACCACCTGATACGGAACATGTTAGCAGGAGGCAACATTTCACTAACATGGTTGAACAGTACGTCTGCACACAACTCCACGTACTGACGGATGGTTCGGCCCCATTCAACTTCTGGGTTTCCAAATTGTCCACGTGGCCAGAATTAGCATGTTATGCCTTGGAGGTGCTGTCCTGCCCGGCGGCCAGCGTTTTATCTGAACGTGTATTCAGCACGGCAGGAGGCGTCATTACTGACAAACGCAGCCGCATGTCCGCAGCCAACGTGGACAAGCTGACGTTTATAAAAATGAACCAGGCATGGATCTCACAAGACCTGGCCCTCCCTTGTGCAGAGTAGTCCTTAATAACTGCCTTAAACCATGTATTCTTGTACTCCTGGCCACTTCTTCATTGTAAAATCAATTTTTGAAATTAACTAGGATCTTGGGGTGCAACCCAGAGTTGAATGAACCTTCCGTCTGTCTGGGTGCCGGGGCCAAAGTACATGAAAGTGTCCTTCTCCTGTGCTGGGTGATATGAATGTTATACTTGTGCTGTCTGGCATGTCTCCTTTGTGTGGGTGCAGGGGGCCAAAGTCACTGAAAGCGGCCTTCTCCTGTGGTGGGTGATCTAAATGCCTGATTCTCTGCTGTGGGACCTCTTTCCTCTTTCTGGGTGCAGGGGTCAAAGAAACAAAAGGTGGCCTACTTCTGTGGTGGTTGACATGATGCCTTATTCTCTGCTGTGGGACCTCTCTCCTCCGTGTGGCTGCAGGGGTCAAGGTCTCTAAAAGTGCCCTTCTCCTGTGGTGGTTGATGTAAAACTGATGCTTGTGCTTTCTGACCTGTCTCCTCTGTGTCGGTGCTAAGGCCTAAGTAACTAAATGGTGGAATGGTGGCCTTCTCCTGAGGTGGTTGATATGATGCCTGATTATGTGCTGTGGGATCTCTCTCCTCTTTCTGGGTGCAGGGGTCAAATTAAGTAAAGGTGGCCTACTCCTGTGGTGGGTGATTTGTAAAACTGATCCTTGCGCTATCTGACCTGTCTCCTCTGTGTCGGTGCTAAGGCCTAAGTCACTGAAAGCGGCCTTCTCCTGTGCTGGCTGATATAAATGCCTGAATCTCTGCTGTGGGACCTCTCTCCTCCGTGTGGCTGCAGGGGTCAAAGTCTCTAAAAGTGCCCTTCTCCTGTGGTGGTTGATGTAAAACTGATGCTTGTGCTATCTGACCTGTCTCTTCTGTGTCGGTGCTAAGGCATAAGTCACTGAAAGCGGCCTTCTCCTGTGCTGGCTGATATAAATGCCTGAATCTCTGCTGTGGGACCTCTCTCCTCCGTGTGGCTGCAGGGGTCAAAGTCTCTAAAAGTGCCCTTCTCCTGTGGTGGTTGATGTAAAACTGATGCTTGTGCTATCTGACCTGTCTCCTCTGTGTCGGTGCTAAGGCCTAAATCACTGAAAGCGGCCTTCTCCTGTGCTGGCTGATATAAATGCCTGATTCTCTGCTGTGGGACCTCTCTCCTCCGTGTGGCTGCAGGGGTCAAGGTCTATAAAAGTGCCCTTCTCCTATGGTGGTTGATGTAAAACTGATGCTTGTGCTATCTGACCTGTCTCCTCTGTGTTGGTGCTAAGGCCTAAGTAACTAAATGGTGGCCTTCTCCTGAGGTGGTTGATATGATGCCTGATTATGTGCTGTGGGACCTCTCTCCTCTTTCTGGGTGCAGGGGTCAAATTAACTAAAGGTGGCCTACTCCTGTGGTGGGTGATCTGTAAAACTGATCCTTGCGCTATCTGACCTGTCTCCTCTGTGTCGGTGCTAAGGCCTAAGTCACTGAAAGCGGCCTTCTCCTGTGCTGGCTGATATAAATGCCTGAATCTCTGCTGTGGGACCTCTCTCCTCCGTGTGGCTGCAGGGGTCAAAGTCTCTAAAAGTGCCCTTCTCCTGTGGTGGTTGATGTAAAACTGATGCTTGTGCTATCTGACCTGTCTCCTCTGTGTCGGTGCTAAGGCCTAAGTAACTGAAAGCGGCCTTCTCCTGTGCTGGCTGATATAAATGCCTGAATCTCTGCTGTGGGACCTCTCTCCTCCGTGTGGCTGCAGGGGTCAAAGTCTCTAAAAGTGCCCTTCTCCTGTGGTGGTTGATGTAAAACTGATGCTTGTGCTATCTGACCTGTCTCCTCTGTGTCGGTGCTAAGGCCTAAGTAACTAAATGGTGGCCTTCTCCTGAGGTGGTTGATATGATGCCTGATTATGTGCTGTGGGACCTCTCTCCTCTTTCTGGGTGCAGGGGTCAAATTAACTAAAGGTGGCCTACTCCTGTTGTGGGTGATCTGTAAAACTGATGCTTGCGCTATCTGACCTGTCTCCTCTGTCTCGTTGCTAAGGCCTAACTCACTGAAAGTGGCCTTGTCGTGAGAACCACTCGCCGTACCCTCCTTCCTTCCGGCTGGTGAGTCGCGTGACCGCAACCCCGGCCGTCGGGGGTATCTGGCTCCTCCCCGTCCTCAGCACTCCTGCTTGGTTCCCTCCAGCGGGCCGGAGCCAGGGCAGCTCTCCAGGCATTGAGCACGATACAGGGGCTACAGTGCTCCTGCCAGTGCTGCGTACCCCTCACTGTGTACATGGGCACAGCGTTGGGACTTGACGCTGCAACTCCTCCTATTCGCTTGGCCGGCTGTGCCTGTTGGGCAGAGAGGAGGACGCAGCACCCTGGTCTACTCAGTTATTGGGGGGCAAAGACTCATGATAGGTTATTTCTGGGCTGCAGGTGGTTTGCAGGCTTAGCATCATAGGCTTGATTTTAAGGGTATTCTGTTTTTCTCCTAGCAGCATCAATATGATACCAAGTTGATTGCTGATGGGGGTGTTTCTGTAAGATACGTGCATTTCGGCAAGGATATAGTTCGGCATCAGGCTCCTCTACACAGGGGATCATTTCACACATGCCATATCTGTCATTTATTTGGTCTATTTATAGAATATAGTTTCTAGTTGCTCCGGCCGTGCAATTACGCTCACCCAGACCAACCTCAATGAGGCTACGTTTGTCTAAAAGGTTCGTAATTTTGCCTTTCAAGTCACTTTGGTTTCTATACCTTCCACGCTATCTGTTGCCTGCACCATGCCACACCTTCTTTCTGTATCCATTGCCTTTCTTCTTCTTCTAAAAAAAAAACTGACAAAACGGGGGGGCATAAAAAAACCACCCCCCAAATACTCATTACCACCGGTTGCCGTCGTTTCTTCTTTCTCATGTACTCAGACTTTTGTCTCTCAAACTACGTTCGTCATTCATGTATCACGCCTGTTTATGTTATTCAGGCTATGTTTCTCACGTCATCGATGCCACACGTTGTCATGTCCTGATTGCTGCCTGTTTCAGGTAGCATCTCTCCATGTGCACAGCCGGTTTTTGTTATTCAGGCTACGTTGTCATACATGTCTCACGCCTGTTTACGTTATTCAGGCCAATTCGTTGTCTTCTCCATGTTTCACGCCTTTTTAGTCATTCAGGCCATGTTTCCTTCATTCTTACCTCCGGTCCACATCATTCATGTTACTCTTTGGCTGGTCCTGGGGTTGCCTGGTCATTCAGGCAGCATCTCTCCATGTACACGTCTAGTTCTTACTCAGGCCATGTTTGTCTCATTCACGTTTCACGTTGGTTTACCTTTTCTCAGGCAGGTTTTCACCTTCATAGCCGGGTTCTTTATTCATACTACGTTTGTCATACATGTCTCACGCCTGTTGACTTAACTCAGGCAGCATATCTCCATGTACTGTACTCAGCCGGTTTTCATTTTTCAGGCTACATTTGTCATACAAGTCTCACGCCTGTTTACGTTATTCAGGCCACATCTTGATTCTCCTTGTCTCATGCCTGTTTACATTATTCAGGCCATGTTTCTTCCATCTTTACCTCCTGGTTACGTCATTCATGATACACGTGGGCACATCCGGGTTTACTGCCTGTCACGCCCTTTAGGCCGCCTTCCCTTAAACATTCACAGCCTGTTTTTATTCAGGCTCTCTTCCTCGTTATGTTCATGTCTCCAGCCTGTCACCTTACTCAGGCCAGGCTTGTCTCTCCTTGTTCGTCATCTGGTTACGTTATTCGGGCTACGTGCCGCACGCTCGCACTTCCCGCTAGTCGAGTTTTCTCCACCGTCAGCGCTATTCCGTTCTCCCTATCAAATGTTCTCAATATTTGTCTCATCTAAAGATCCATTCTGAT
This sequence comes from Bufotes viridis, assembly GCA_033119425.1. Classification (NCBI taxonomy): domain Eukaryota; kingdom Metazoa; phylum Chordata; class Amphibia; order Anura; family Bufonidae; genus Bufotes; species Bufotes viridis. The sequence continues at coordinate 151,094,334 of CM065591.1, read as the reverse complement.
AGTGCCGCCGCAAGTCAACAGGACCAAGGCACCTCTGCAAAATCGGCCTCTCCAGGTGGAGACTTCAGGTATTTGGGGCTTTTTGTTACCAGGGTCAGCCACGCTCGCGGTGCAATTTTCACGCCTCATCACATCATTCGCTCATATTTTCTCTCCAAAGGTTCAACTTGGTGTAGTAAACACTAGAAAAGAAAAAAAAAGAAAAAAAACACTTACACGAGTTTAAGGTACTATAAGTTGCAGTAAGAGACGTCCTCGTGTGCAAACTAACGCTAATAGTCTTCTATTTTTCAGCTTCCAGTATGTCTCACCTCTCAGAAATTGCCGAGACTTCATCCATCCCAGAAAACACGGCATCCGAGCATGCTAGCGTTGAGTCACTTAATAGCTGGACGGTTGCCAAAACATAGCAGAATTAAACAAAAGAGGGATCCGCTACCCAGACTCCTAATTTCCAGTTCCTCTCCGCCAAGAGAGCAGGTGTCGATGTCGACAATCGAGTTGTCTCTGACGTAGCTCCATGCCGCAAGCAATAACTTGTCTTCGTCAATTTCGGACATCCAGAACAGACTGTCGGCTGTAGAATCCAGAGATCCGGCACTCACCCTCTCCACTCATCCTCTCCCAGTCGCTTCCTTATCCTCGTCTACTTTCCCAGGTAGGGTTATCACCTTGCCGGAAGTAGCCCCGTCACATTTCGTCCCGGATATCAAACGGGACATCCTGGAAGGGAAGGATATTAATCTGGCCGCAATTCTAATTGCTACCCACGATACCGTAGAAAGTAGAACCATAGTGTGCGATAATGTTTCGATAGTTCTCAGGTCCAGGGATGCCCGATTGAACAGAAAATTGTCAATTTCAGAGTTCGTCCTAGCGTTCAGCATGTTCAGGGAGATAATCTGTTCAATCTCCCCGAGCATCGGGAGGAACTAGATTTATACTTGTACAGGGTTACGGACCTGGGGCACAAGTATGGAGGACACGAATTCTATGACTACCACCGGTCCTTTTCTGCAAAAGCTGCAGCCGCCCTCGCCCAATTCCATCGGGTCAACAATTGGGCGTCCCTGGACATGGAACTCTTCTGCCGGCATTTCGCTGAGCTCAAAGCCCCGGCTTGCTCATCATGCCAGTCGATTCTTCATTCCTCAGAGTAGTGCCCGAATTCTAGCCTTCGTGTGGCTTAATTGAGACCTTCGGCAGGCACATCAGGGTCCCAGCCAAAACAAAACTCGGGCACAGACAAACTGGGTCGCCCCTTAGTCTTTTTAGGGGGCAGCCAAGTGTGCAATAATTGCAATCTGGCAACCTGCAACTATAACCGATGCAGAGCGCTCCACCTGCTTCAGAGCTCATCCCCTATCGATTTGCCCGCATTGAACAGCCAGGAATAAATGCCTAGGTGGAGTTAACGTGGACCTGTTATGCACTCCTCCATGACCATCACAACCCCCACCAGGTACAATTCCTAGTCAAGGGTTTTTCGGAGGGTTTCCATACGGGTCTCATTGCCCTTCCTCAATCTTCCAGGGAAGGTCCTAACCTCAGGTCAGCGGTCACCAATGCCGATTCAGTAATCTAGGCAGAGGTAGAGAAGGGCCTTTCTCCAAGATTTTGTTCGATTTTTGGAGAATTAACCCCATTGGCATAGTCTCAAAACAATTCTCAAATAGGATCTGTCAGCGCCTCATGGCTCAGTCGTCCCTAGCCTCAACTCCTTAGTTCCTTCCGAGGAATTTGCTATGACCTACTCCTCACTCAACAAAGCCATTTCACTCATCCTTTTGGCAGGATCAAGGGCCTGGCTGTCCAAAGCAGACCTTGTGGACGCTTTCAAGTTGTTGCCCATCAACCCACAACTTTGGAAATTTTTCGGTTCAAAGTGGGACGGCCTGTATTATTTCGCCACCGGCCTAACCTTTGGCTCCAAAAGCAGTCTGTGGCTATTCGATCAATTTACCCAGGCCCTTCACTGGATCCTGATAAACCACTGCGATTGTCCCATGGTCATCCACTATTTAGACGACTTCCTACTAGTGGAGCAACCGGGCGTCAAACCCTGCAAACTTGATAGTCTTCAGAACCTATACAATACCACCAATTTTAGTCAAATAACTAGATATTAGCAACCGGTATCAATCTACAAAGCCAACCACTTAACCAGTGCTTTCACAAAATACAGAAGCAAAATATATGATAAAATATCAAATTCACTTTATTAAATAGTACAACAAAATTACAAAAGGTGGTGATCCACTGAAAACATCAGAGACTGTGGGTCAGCACACGACCAGGGAGCGGGATTTAAGTATAAAGATAAATACAAGCTCAAACATAGTGCCGTCCGTAAGTGTGCATAATACACGTAGTACAGAGAGCAGGGTATCAATAGGTCCAATGGAGATCAGACAGTGCAGGTGACAAAAACGTCAACCATGCAATAGTACACTGTCAGGACCCAACCCCATACACATTTACATATAGCACACGAACCCCGCAACAGCATCTGACAGAACGATAAACATAATAAATGATAAGGATAACATACCCATAACCTGGTCGGTCCGTTCACCACAACAACTGCCTCGACGCGCGTTTCACCTCACAGGCTTCGTCATACTTAAATACTTCATAAACGTCATATACTTAAATCCCGCTCCCTGGTCGTGTGCTGACCCACAGTCTCTGATGTTTTCAGTGGATCACCACCTTTTGTAATTTTGTTGTACTATTTAATAAAGTGAATTTGATATTTTATCATATATTTTGCTTCTGTATTTTGTGAAAGCACTGGTTAAGTGGTTGGCTTTGTAACTTGATAGTCTTCTCCAGGTTTTTGCAAGTCTCAACATTCCGGTCGCTCCAACCAAATCGAAGAGCCATCCACCACAGTCACCTTCCTCGGCATAGTCTTAGACACCCAAAACATGGAAGCAAGGTTACCAGTGGAGAAACTGTCCAAAATCAAGGAGCCACAGAGCAGGACTATTTCTGGATGCCCATGCAATGGCTGACTTGGCCATGTGGGATACCTTCCTGACCAGCTGGAATGGAATCTCTTTATTTGTTCCCCAATGGAGTCACTCTTCTCCCACAGTCTTCTCTGACGAAGTCACCTCCAGAGGTTTCGCAGCAATATACAAAAGCCAGTGGTTAGCAGGACATTGGCCCCCAGAAATCTCAAACCTCAACGAGTACCTCAGATCCTCCCCACTTTTACAAATCTATCTGATTGTAGTGGCCACCCAAGTCTGGGGTGGGCAGTGGGCCAATTTCCCGGTGACTTTCATTACGTATAAACAGGCAGTGGTGGAGATCATCACCAAGGGCAGGTCAAAATCATCTCATATCATACCATTTGTTCGCAAATTAGTCTGTCTCTCTTTACAGTACAATTTCCAAATATCATGCAGGCATATCCAGGGCATCCAGAATGTAGCCGCTGATGCACTATCACGCTTTAATTTCCAAAACTTCTTTCAGGTCATGCCAGAGGCGGAGCCTACAGGATTACCCCCGCCAGAGTTCAATACCCTGTGCATGGATTAGCACGCTTCATTTCAACACCCAAATCCCTCATACAAAGATCACTGTCAGCCAACACAGCAAGAAACTACAAGACCAGTTGGAACAGCCTAAAAAAGTTTTCTCTTCTTCACCCAAGGAGCGGCACAGATAGCCACAACCATAATCAATATATAGCACTATATTCAAGATTTTCACAAATTCTTGAAGTGGCGATATTCGCGATAAAAATTTGCGATTAGAATAATTGCGATCAACACTATTAGGGAGACCAAGCAATATGCATGTGTATTGTATGCCAGGTGACACTACTCTTGATTTCTAGGAGGAATCTATCGCAAATCACATATCTTAATTATTCTGGGAATAATAAACAGGCAAACTAATTTACATTTGGCTTTCTAGAAAAGATATCCAACTTAGCTGTTTTTCCAAAATAGAAAAATGTGCTAATTTTTTTTCATGCTTGCTGAATTAAGATATATGATTTGCAAATACTCCTTCTAGAAACCAAGCCTCAGATCTCCATCTAGTTCTTTCAGGATAAAAGCCCTTAATAATAATAAGAAAAAAAAACAGATAAGAACAACATTTCTAGTTGCAAGGCCATAGGGGGAACCTCTGGGCGGGCACTATTTTTATTAGGGAGACCAGTTGATATGCATGATGACTATTATAGGCTAGACAATGCTACTCTGGATTTCTGGGTAAAATATATGCAAACTGTGATGTTTAACATCTGTCAGTGTGATACCATTAGGAAACCAAATTTGTACATCTTTCCCAGAAATTCAGAGGGGCATTGTCTTGCCTACAATTCTGCACACATGTACTTTGCGTACCATGGGCTCTCCATAATGAGAAAGAGTAACCCTTAAACAACGCATATATAGCTGAGAAACACACGCTTGTATAACAGTTTCTCCCTCTCTCCCTTGAAATGAGTCACAGAAAGTTTGTCTGAATCCAAATTTTTTGAGAAGTTCAGATTGAATCCTGAAAGAGTTTGCTCATCCTTGAAAAGTTTATCACGGGCCATGTGATTGGACCATGTGATGTGACGTCATCACAGGTCCTTTAGACTGCAGCTAATGCTTGAAGAGAGAAGAGAGATCGCCAACTACGCGATCAAGTGGCTAAGTTGAGTTACGTTTTTTTATTTTTAACCCCTTAATCCACATTCTACAAAGCATTCTTTATTGAGAATGCTATTATTTCCCTTATAACCATGTTATAAGGGAAAATAATAAAATCTCCAGAATACTCAACCTGAAACCGGACTTCAGTAATGAAGTTCGGGTTCGGGTCTGGGTACCAAACATGCCGATTTTTCACACGCACGTGCAAAACGCATTACAAAAGTTTGCACACGTGCGGAAAAATCATGCATTTTCCCGCAACGCACCCGCATCCTATCCGGGCTTTAAAGGTGACGCCCGTGTGAAAGAGGCCTTAAGGACACAGGACATACCTGTATGTCCTGTGTCCTATCCCTAAAGATGGCGCCAGCTCCTGCTTCATGCGGGCGCCTTAGCCACGGATGTCCGCATGGTTCTTGTAGCTGACACCCGTGGCTAATGTCCGCAACCGGCAGCAATGCCGATTGTGGACATTTAACCCCTCAAATGCCGTGGTCAATCCTGACCACGGCATCTGAGTGCGCACAAACCGAAAGTTTTACTTTCGGTTTGCGCTACGGCTCCCCCGTGTGGCGATTGGAGGAGCCGGAGCACGCCTGTAGTAGCCTGAGTTTCTATGAATGAAACCCAGGCAGCTCTGTAGTATTTCCTATGAAGCCTTGCCTGTAATAGTCTTCATAGGAAATATGTGATTTTTTTCATACATTCCAATGCTATTGCATTGGAATGTATGATAATCGCAATCAAATGATTGTAAGTTATAGTTCCCTATGAGAACTATATAAAAGTGTAAAAAAAGAAAAAAAAGTTTAAAAATAAATAAATAAACAATACATAAAAGTACAAATTTACCCCCTTTTTGCTAAAATAAAAAAATACACATCATGGGTGTCGCAATGTGCAAAAACGTCTATGCTATAAAAATATAAAAAAATATTCCCCATACGTCAAACAGCAAAACAGAAAAAAGCGTCCAAATGGCGGATTCGCCATTTTTGGTCGCTTCATTTTCCACAAAAAATTACATAAAAGGTGATCAAAAAGTCATACACACCCCAGAATGGTATCAATAAGAAAATAAGATTATGACGCAAAAAATGAGCCCCATACAGCTCTGTACATATAATTACAAAAAAGTTATAGGGGTCAAAACATGGTGACAAAAAAGTAAAACTGATTTTTTTTCCCACTTTTGAATTTTTTTTCCACTATCAAAACGCAAGAAAACCTATACATATAGGGTATCACCGGATTTGTACTGACCTCTAGAGTAAAAGTAACCAGTCAGTTTTATCGCACATCAAACGTCGGAATTTAAAAACCCGCAAAACTGTGGTGGAATTGCTTTTTTTTTTGCAATTTCGCCCCATTTGGAATTTTTTCCCCGCTTCCCACTACATCATAAGCAATATTAAATGGTGTCATTGTCCCACAAAAAACAAGCCCTCATATGGCCATGTGAACTGAAAAATAAAAAAGTTATGGCTCTGGGAAGGCAGGGAGCGCAAAACGAAAACACAAAAAATAAAAAACCTCCGGTCATTAAGGGGTTAAAGACAATCTAGAAGGTATTGAATGAATTATGTAGTCCCTCTGCCAGCAACTTTAAATAATTTTGCCCTCTTAGTACCTCTCCTAACAGTATTTTTCCCTCTTAGTACGTTCTTTCACAGTATTTTGCTCCTTTAGTGTATCCATTTACAATATGATACCCCCTTAGCACCTCTCCTAACAGTATGATGCTCATTTTAGTGCCTCCTCTCACAGTATGATGCCCCTTAATGCCCCCCACAGAGTATGATGACCCTTTAGTGCCTTCCCTCACAATATTATGCCCCTTTAGTGCCTCACCTCACATTATAATGCCCCATTTTGTGCCTCCACTCACAGTATAATGCCCCCTTAGCGCTTGCTCTCACAATATGATGCCCCCTTAGTGCCACCTCTCACAATATGATGCCCTCTTAGTCCCTTCTCTCACAATATGATGCCTTCCAGTGTCTCATCTCACAAAATGATACCTTTCTTAATGTTCCCATTCAGTATTATGGCCCCTTATTAACTCTTTTCACAATTTGAGCCCCTTCTCTCACAATATGATGCTGTTTTAGTGCCTCCTCTCACAGTATTATGCCCCTTTAGTGCCTCCCATCAGAGTATGATGCCCTCTTAGTGACTCCACTCAGAGCATGATGACTCCTTAGTGCCTCCTCTCACAATATGATGCCCCATTAGTGCTTCTCTCACAATATGGTTCCCCCTTAGGGACTCCCTAACATTATTATGCACCTTTAGTGCCTCCTCTCACAATATGATGCCCCGTTAGCATCTTCTCTCACAATATGATGCCCCCCAGCATCTCCATTCACAAATTGAAGCCTTGTTTAATGTCCCAATGCTGTATGATCCCTTTCTGACCCACATAGAATGATGCCCCACAATGCCTCCACTTTAAATACTCACTCTCTTCATCAGTCATTCAGCCCTGGCAGGCGTGATGCACTGAGCCACAGACAGCATAGTACAGTGTAAACCTTCATCTCTCTGCTGTGTTGCCTCTGGCTCAAATAAAATCATCGCCTTGCACCTGCCAGTGCTGAATCACCATGGAGAGTTCAAAAAACAAAAAAGGTGGAGTCAGCACTTCCAAATGCAGATTGATTTTAATCCAGATGCAACGTTTCGGCATAGAAGTTAGCCTTTTTCAAGCGTATGCTTGAAAAAGGCTAACTTCTAAGCCTAAACGTTGCATCTGGATTAAAATCAATCTGCATTTGGAAGTGCTGTCTCTACCTTTTTTGTTTTTTGAACTCTTCATGTTGTTTATGGATGCAGGGACTTTTTACCACCCCTGTGAGACGAGCACCCATCATTCATCTGGACTTGGTAGTGCTGGATCCATCTTTTGATCTAGTGCTGAATCACTGGTGGCAGGTGAACAGTGAAGCAGGTAGCTGACAGCTCCCTGCTTCACCAATGTATTCAACTGTATCTGTGTCCTAAGTGCACAGATACAGTTGAGAGGAGGGGTCTGGACAGCTGGACACCATGGTCTGGACTTGGACCGTGGTCCGCCAATTGAGTGCCTCTGCTCTAGAACATGCATGGAGAACAGTACAATATGCTGAGAGTTTTAAAAAATCTTCAGATTTTCATTTCTGCTAATGTCTAAAAGTAGTTGAAGCACAACAGAATGGGCTAAAAACACAATATTCATCCAAGGATTTTCTAAAGTGTATGTCAGATCTGCAGTTACTGCACAACTGCAAAAAGTAAAAATTATGACTATTTCTAGATTCCATCTTGCACACGTACTATGTTGTTGTAGCTTGACAGCAATGTGCAGATCTATTAGTTCTGTGTTTTGTTTTATCTATTGCTTGGTTATAAATCACACAAACAACAATAACCAAGTAAAAAAAGCAAAAGAAAAATGGATGATTTAGTCTGCTTTGTAACATCACAATAATGCATAAAGAAAACAACTGCTGCCCCATTCCCACAGGAAATGTAGGAAGTAACTAAAAGACTTTCTGCCACAAAACACAATATATTTATAAAGGCAAATAATTTAACATGATAAGTAGTAATAAATGTTATAAAATATGATCAGCGGCATTTAATAAATACCGACATTTATTTAATGGATGTTGTGTTCAATAAATTATTTCAGGACATGAAAATCTAATTAAAATTATTTCAAGTCTGTCGGGTAGAAAGTTGACCAACGCAACTCGAGCGCAAATGATTAATGCTTATAATTCCCAGACTAAGGCAGATTGTTGCCCAAGCAGCCTGTGTACAATGCATGTGACCCAATACAATCCATTAGATTCTATATGTTGTGAAAGGAAATGTTGCACATTTAGAAATGAACTAATATCAAACTATTTAGCCTAATTCTGAAGAATGTGCTGTGTTGCTCACATTTGTAGCAACTTTACTGAAGATCAGATTTTTTATTGTCTATTCATTTCTATTATTTTTCATTTATGTATAAAAAATATAAAGCTTAAATACTAGTGTGAACAAAGTTTTGTGAGTTCACTCCATTTCCTTCGCAGTAGTCTCTGCTGTCATTCATATTTTAAATTATAGTATATTTAGGGATAGCATATATAAGGATAGTATTTATGTATTTATATATATTTTTACGATATTAACCCCATCCTGACATCCACCATGCACGTACAGAAGATGTTGTCTCTTTAAAGTTGGCGCTTACTCAGTAGCTGAGCAGACACTATCTTTATTGGGTTTCTGCTGTTTTACATAACAGACACCCAGAGGCAAAGTCTGTGATCAGCAATAATCACGGACTTTTCACCTCTCAGATAAAGTGGTCAGTTGCAACCACGGTATCTGAAAGGGTTTTCATCAGGAGTTTTGTGCCATGCCAAGATTGAGGGTGCTGTTCAGTTACTATGGCAGACTCTGGTCCTGTAAGGTATCTGACGCCTGCAAATCTCCCATAGACTGCAATGGTAATTTATTGCAGTCTATGGGAGAATCCCCTAGGGGTACTCAAAAAAAAGTTTTCAAAAATTAAAAAAAGTTATTAAAAGACAAAATGTTTTATAAGATAATAAGTAAAAAAATAAAATTTCAAATCACCCCCTTCCCCTATATTAAAACTAAACAATAAAAAATAAAGATCATATATCATTATAGATCATTGCTGTATTCCCAAATGCTAAAACTATTTAAATATAAATGTATTTATTCCATATGTTGAACGCCATAATGGGGAAACAAATCTAAATGGCTGATTTGTCTTTTTATTATTTTTTTATTGTTGCTTTAGCTTCCCAAAAAATTGAATAAAAAGTTATCAAAAATTCATGTACTCCAAAATGGTATCAATAAAAACTACAGCCTGCAAAAAATAAGCTCTCACACAACTCTGTACACGTAAATGAGAAAAAGATATAAAAGTCAGAATATGGCAATGCAAAGAAAGAAAATATTTTTCCAATGTTTTTATTTTTTAAGTATTATAATTTATAAATCACAGAAAAAAATGCACGAAACGGATATGCCACTGACTATACTACACGCTACAGTGTTTGGGGTCTGAGCAGTTCCCCCATATTGGCCACTATATTTCTGTGATCTTGTTCCATATGCATTGAATGTGCCTTCACCTGGCATTTAACATTCTTTTGCACCTGGTAACCTCCACTACACGGTCTGATATGGTTGTGGCTTACAGTCTTGCTTTATTTACATTGCATTAGTTGTCCTGCTATGCGGTTGTGTGAAAGCTTGGCTGTGAGCAGTATTCCTTCACCTTCAGACCGTATTCACACCATAGGCAGCATAGTAGTAGGACCCTATGCCATGCTGAGCGACCGTGACGTGGTGCATGAGGGGCTTCGATGTGTTCCTATTGGCAAAAGTCTCAGCTTTTAATATCTGCTTGTTTGACTAGCTAGTATAGTCAGTGGCATATCCGTTTGGTGCATTTTTTTTCTGTGATTTATATATTTATATATTTCATCAGCACAATGCTCCGTTTTTTGTAGGATGCCTTTGTGGTGCATGTGGACCGTGCCGGCATCCTCCATTGTACGCATTTTTTGCTGGGGATGGTCGTTTGCTGCGGTCCACATGCAGTGGGACTTCTCCCCCATAAGAAACACGATACAGTGTTTGGGGTCTAAGCAGTTCCCCCATATTGGCCACTATATTTCTGTGATCATATTATAATTTATAAACCAATAAAAACTATAAAAATGTGGTATCACTGTGATCTTAAAATACGAATGTGAAGAGTAATAGTGGCTACACCCACTTTACTAATATGAAATAGGTGCACTCCCACCGGTTCACCCTTTCCGTAAAGTAGTCAATATGTGTTTTTGTGTGGGGGCACTCAACTTATCTGGATTCACATGGGCTTGTGTTATTTTGCAATATTTATTCAAATATATTCATAACATGTGAACCAGAAAATATACATCAAACTCTAAAAATCCATAAAAGAACTAAAAACGTTAAAAAAGTCCAGATCCACCTTATTCATACATCTATATATCCTAGCACAGGGTGATATTGGATATTTGCGGTCGTCGTGCAATAGAGTATAATTGGCTCTATGTGGTATCGCGTTTAAAACGATGATAAATGTCTTAACAGGATTCCACCATTTATAACATCAGATCTTTCTTCTAGTCATCTCACCCGTAGTATGTGACTAGTTATGTCCATATATCTCCTACGAGCTGAGTATGTCCATGCAATCCCCACACTCTACGCAAATGTGAGCTTGGTTGGTAGTCACACTAACGTTTTCTTTGCGTCAGTAGGGCATATACCGCATGATGTATCAAAATTCAATGTTAGTGGATTTAATATGCGATCAAAATTGTTAGTCCAGTGTGGTTGATTACATATAGTTAATTAGCTGTGATATTACTATCTATCCAGCACTCCTGTAATGACAAGTAAGTCCACACGTTACTGCTGGTGCGACCTGTATTAGAGCATGTCCACCCAGGTCTTTTCATATGATCAACAATAAGTATGTCAGTACGTTACCGGTCTTCACCCTCTGCCTCTCGATCACTTCGGCTTCAGTGCGCTGTCTGATTCTTCCCTGCTAGGACCTGGCGCGGCGTCCCACGTGGTCCTAACGTCACTCAGTGGCGTCCCACGTGACGGCAAGGGATAGCGCTATTGGCTGTACCGAATATCGTGCTAAGGTCTTTGTGTGATGATTAAGTTCAAATCTTTCTGTTAGATTAATCCAGACGGGAGAGGTGATGTAGTTTATTCTTTTAAGCGTAGATCCTTTATGGTATAAGTCGCCAAATCGCAAGCGCGTTTGGGCGGTCGTGCTTGCGCTTCGCCACCGCTGAGGAAGGGCAGGTTAATGACCTCCCAAAGCGCGTTTGGGACTGGCGATCTACCATAAAGGATCTACGCTTTAAGAATAAACTACATCACCTCTCCCGTCTGGATAATCTAACAGAAAGACTGAACTTAATCATCACACAAGACCTAGCACGATATTCGGTACAGCAATAGCGCTATCCTTGCCGTCACGTGGACGCCACTGGTGACGTTAGGACCACGTGGACGCCACGCCAGTCTAGCAGGAAGAATCGAGACAGCGCACTGGCAAGTGATCGAGAGGCGGAGGGTGAGACCGCATGACTGACATACATTGTTGATCATATGAAAAAGACCTGGTGACATGCTCTAATACAGGTCGCACCAGCAGTAACGTGTGACTTACTGTCATTACAGGAGTGCTGGATAGACAGTAATATCACAGCTAATTAGCTATATGTAATCAGCCACACTGGACTAACAACTGATCGCATATCAAATCCACTAACATTGAATTCTGATACATCATGCGTATATGCCTACTGGCGCAAGAAAGCGTTAGTGTGACTACCAACCAAGCTCACATTTGCGTAGAGATGTGGGGATTGCATGGACATACTCAGCTCATGAAGATATATGGACATAACTAGTCACATACTACGGGTGAGATGACTAGAAGAAAGATCTGATGTTATAAATGGTGGAATCCTGTTAAGACATTTATCATCGTTTTAAACGCGATACCACATAGAGGAAATTATATTCTATTGCACGACGACCGCAAATATCCAATATCACCCTGTGCTAGGGTATATAGATGTATGAATAAGGTGGATCTGGACTTTTTTAACGTTTTTAGTTCTTTTATGGATTTTTAGAGTTTGATGTATATTTTTTGGTTCACATGTTATGAATATATTTGAATAAATATTGCAAAATAACACAGGCCCATGTGAATCCAGATAAGTTGAGTGCCCCCACACAAAAACACATATCACTGTGATCTTACTGACCCAGAGAATGGTACCAGGTCAGTTTTACCACATAGGGAATGCCTAAAAACAAAACTCATAAAACTGTGACAGAATTGCGTTTTGTTCACAGCTTCCAACTACATTACATGGAAAAATGTATGTGGCCATAAAAAAGTACAATCCTAATATGTCTAAGTGAACAGAAAAATAATAAAGTTTTGACCCCGGTAAGGCAGGAGAAAAAACAAAAACAGAAAATTGCTGCATCAGGAAGGGTTAATTCAGTTTAGGACTGGGATTTTTGGACCCACACGGAAAAGTTTCTGAGGGCCCACTCTTCATGCCTACAAAACATGTGGACATTATTATTTATTTCTATTAATTTTTTTTATTATTTCCTTTAAGGCAGGTCAGATGACAAATGTAGTACCATAACACCAACGATAGTGGAGGTGGTCGCTCTGTAAGCTGCAAGTTGCTGCGATTGCAAAACGACAATTGGCAGAAATCCAAACCTGCTGAATTTCGGCACAAGATTCAATAACATCACGTCAGTGGCGTACTTACCATGGAGGTAGACCATGCAACTGCTATGGGGTGCATTTTCCAGCATCCACCACTAGGGAAAGCTCAGTGCAAAGAGATTTTATAGAATCCATTGTTTGCAATAATTGTTGCTGCCCACAGTAGTGGCCGCAGACAGCCGGTTTGATAATGTAATAAAGGGAGCAGGAGATTTATAACAGTAAGATGAAGACATATCAATGTATTTGTGCTAGTTGTCTGTTGAAATATGGCATTCTGAATGAGTACAAAATTGATAAAACACCTGTTGCACTTTTTCTGACATAGAAACGGTTGAAGCATACAGCAAGTGCTTTGTTCTAATGTCTGCCACGTAATATAATAAAATATAAACTTGTCAGAAATCTCACTGGGAGGGAAAGCATACTATGTTTTGCTATGGGGACCTATGATCTCCATGTATGCCCCTGGTCTGATTAGATTGTGATGAGTGAATTCCTTAAAATTCAAGTCAGATCCAATTCAGCTCAATCGACCGCTCAATTCGATTTCAGTTCAAATAAATACTACCCAAACTGAAAGTGCTTTATTTGCATGGAAAATTCTCTCTGTCTCCTCTCTTTGATTTTTCTTAATCAAATTACCCACATTTCTGAATTTGGTAGAATCAGAACTTTTTGAAAAATTCAGGTTGGATTTACAATTTTTTTGAGTTGATTCACTCTTCTCTATTATTATACTTTATATATTAAGAATTAATTGTAGTGATTAAGTTTGCAGCTTTTTGCACTGTTTAACATTTTTATAATTTAGGGATTTTTCTCTGGATAGGTCATCAGTATCTGACCAGTGGGGGTCCGACACCCAGGACCCTTGCCGATTAGCAGTTTGAGAAGGCTGTCAGCTCAACAAGCACAGCAGCTGTGCTTGCTATAGCAGCTCAGCCCCATTTACTTCATAGGGGGTTAGCTGCGCCTAGGCCATGTGACTGATGAACATGAAATCATATGGCCTAGGCTAAGCTGAGAGAAGGCCATGACACTACTGCGAGCACCTGTGCCTTCTCAAACAGCTGATTAGTGGGAGTCCTGGGTATCAGACCCCACTGATCAGTTAATGATGACCTATGGATAGGTCTTCAGTATAAAAGTCTCGAAAAACCCCTTTAAAGGGTTTCTGTCACCAGTTTTAACCCTATGAAGTTAGCTGACATTAGCGATGTGCTAATGTCAGCTAAACCTAACTAGCCTATTCTTACTTTTCTCAGTGCCCGCATAAACCTAAAAATCGAACTTTTATAATATGCTAATGAGGCTCTAGGAGCAGGGGGGGCGTTGTTCCTGCTCCTAGAGCCTCCATTCTCCCACCTTGGTCTCCTCCCTCCAGGTCTTGATTGACAGGGCCAGGCAGCGCTTGCATCTGTCTGCCAGCCCTGTGCTCGGATGAAATCTCGCGCCGTTCTGAACTCAGCGCAGGCGCGGTGAGGGAAAGACGCTCGTCGGCTGCCAGGTTCCTCACCGCGCCTGCGCTGAGTTCGTAACGGCGCGAGACTACATCCGAGCACAGGGCTGGCAGACAGACGCAAGCGCTGCCTGGCCCTGTCAATCAAGACCTGGAGGGAGGAGACCAAGGTGGGAGAATGGAGGCTCTAGGAGCAGGAACAACGCCCCCCCTGCTCCTAGAGCCTCATTAGCATATTATAAAAGTTCGATTTTTAGGTTTATGCGGGCACTGAGAAAAGTAGGAATAGGCTAGTTAGGTTTAGCTGACATTAGCACATCGCTAATGTCAGCTAACTTCATAGGGTTAAAACTGGTGACAGAAACCCTTTAAACAATGATTAAACTAAGGAATGATATATAATAATTCTTTCTTATGTATGAATTTCTGACTTCTTAGGGTACTGGAGGCAATTATGTTTATTAGTCAGATTTTTTTTTTCTAAGAGGGCACACTGAATTCTTAATTGTCATTATCTAGCAATTAGTTGCCAATAAAATAAGGTAAGAATTGTCCATTCATCTTTCCATTATTTCTAAATACACATTCAAGTGGATTTCAGAACAAATATGTTTCTTCTTCCATTTGTAGCTGAAAAAGAAATAAATAAATTAAACTTGAATTCATCCTTAGGCCACTTTCATACAGTCATTATTTGATCAGTAATTTTTATCAGTATTTGTGAGCCAACACCAAAAGACTGTCCACAATCCAAATCACAGAACAGGCATGCATCTTTCCATGATATTTTTTCTCTGTAGGACCCATTCCTGATTTTGGCTAACAAATACTGATATAAAATTCAGACAGTGTAAAAGTCGCCTTAATCACAGTCTAATACTTAAAAAAACACATATCTAGCAGGATTTAAGATTTTATTGATTAAATAACAATATCATTACATCTAGTAGTGATACCCTATATTTTAGTAATCCGTTTTTTATGATGTATTTCTACCTTTTTCCCAAGATACAGACATCACCTTTGGCCTCCGTTGAAGCAAGACATCTTTCTGGTTCCCTTTTGGATTACTGTTCTCTATTGAAATCTGGTAAAATATAGGTCTAAAGCTAAAGAACTCTGGGTCTACAGAAGTTAAATTCATCTCTTGGAGAAGTATCCTCTAGGGATGAAAATGTTGATACTATAGTTGGATTGATTTTCTCTTATGGAGAACTTGTCAATTATAAAGGACAATCCGACTAGGATGAGGCTGAAATGAAGGATCCATCTCACTTTATCTTTAAGAAGGAAGGTCACCCTTAGGACTCAAATGTTGACACTATGATTTATTATAGATTTTGGCAACGGCGGTAGAGACTGCTGTAATAAGGCCATTCCTGAGGCAGAGGATAAGTGAGAAAATTGTTTCATTGATATTTTT
Organism: Bufotes viridis; assembly: GCA_033119425.1. Taxonomy (NCBI): domain Eukaryota; kingdom Metazoa; phylum Chordata; class Amphibia; order Anura; family Bufonidae; genus Bufotes; species Bufotes viridis. The sequence goes on along the minus strand of CM065591.1, from coordinate 151,078,450 downwards.
TTCTTATAATTTCTGATCTTTGTTCTATATGCTAGGAAATAATATCACAAGTCAGATACTCATTGAAATGAGAAGAGAAGTAATAAGTAGTAAATGTGATACCATCTCTCAGACAGCTACTGAATTTAGAACTTCTGAAGAAAGTATAAAAATCTGAAGACAAAACTTAATGAAGCATCACCAGCAATAATGCTAAATAATCATTTTCACTGATGTCAGTTGAACCGCATACTCATTATTAACTTGCTTCCCGCTAGTATTATTAATTATTACATTTGCATGCCCAATTCTGTCAAAACTTTCTATAACCGAATACCTAGCAGCAACCTAATGCAAAACTTCATTTTGTTAAATTACTCTAATAGGTTGAGTGCTTCAGAAGAAAAGCAATTTTTTCCTATAACTCAAGTGCAACATAGCCAATATCAACTGTGCTGTTTTCATGTTACCTACTGCGGTATTATTCGGCATGCAAATATATATTTGGTTAATGGTTTTGATTAAATTATTTAAACTAAACGCTTTAACAAAAATGCTTTTGGAAAAAATTGTAAATTTTAATTCCTTACTAATATATCTAAAAAGCTAACAAACATTTAACATTATATACCGTACTTTTCAGACTGAGTAAGTGATACACACCAGGTTCAGACAACAGAAAATATTTTAAACATTCTCTGCTACATGCAGACATACACACATGTCTGCTAAATACACACACACAAGTCTGCTGAATGCACACAACAAACACAGCACTTCTACATGTTGCACACACAGCACTAATACATGCACACACACAAAGCTATGCTACATACATACATAGCTTTGCTATATGCACTCACACACACAGCTCTGTAAAACACGCTCACATAGGAAACATCTTTAGTAAAAACTAATTTTTCTGGCCTTCCCATCTGGCCATGTCCACTGCTAACATCATTGAAGGTCCTTAAAGGGGTTCTGCACTTTGTTTAAACTGATGATCTATCCTCTGGCTAGATTATCAGCATCTGAACGGCGGGAATCCGACACCCAGGATCCCCACTGATCAGCTCCAGGAGCGCCACGGCCTTCTCAATGTTTACTGCCGGCCCAGTGACGCCACAACTAGTATCAAGTGGCCTAGGCGCGGCTAAGCTCTGTTAACTTCAATGGAGCTTAGCCCCGCCCAGGCCAGTTGATATAAGTCGTGACATCACTGGGCCGGAAGTAAACAGTGAGAAGGCCACGGCACTCCTGGAGCGCCGCTGCCTTCTAAAACAGCTGATCGGCGGGGGTCCCGGATATCGGACCCCCGCCGATCGATTGCCGATGATCTATCCAGAGGAGAGATCATCAGTTTAAACAAAGTGCAGAACCCCTTTAAGCTTCAGTTTGTAGCTGCCCAAGTTTTTTTTTTACTCTGGCAGTCTTCTGCTGCACTTCATTTGGTGAACCATGGTTTAGCCTCCTTTCCTGCCTGCAATGACCTCACAAAGATTAGTGTCAGGCAGGGAGAGAGAGAAGTGTGCAGATGCATACCTCTCTCATTGATCCATTAGATCAACATCTTAAGCGCTCTGCCAGATCATTTACACTGGGTTCAGACCTGAGCGTTTCTAAGACGCGCGTTTTACGCGCGTTTTAGTCGCGCGTTTTTATGCGCGTTTTTGGCAATAGTAAACGCGCGTTTTACGCGCGTTCGTGACTCTGGAGACTTTTTTTAATTGGTCTGGAGACCAATTAAAAAAGGGCATCTCTACACTTAACGCGCGTTAAACGCGTGTTCCCATTGAAGTCTATGGGAGGAAAAGCGCGACAAACGCCCAAAAAAACGCTCCTGAACGAGCTTATGCATCGGGCGTTTTACAGCGCGTTTTTACGCGCTGTAAAACGCGCAAGTGTGAACCACTCCCATAGGGATGCATTGGTTTTCATGTGTTGAGCGTTTTACAGCGCGTTTGAACGCGCTGTAAAACGCTCAGGTGTGAACCCAGGGTTAAGGAAGAAGTCAGGGGGTCTGGAACTGCCAAATTACCTTGACTGCAGGCGCTTTTAAGCAAAATTTTGTCTTGCTAAAAAGTGTATCTTATAGTATGAAAAACATGACAATAGCTTCTAATATGCATCCATATACAACAGTCTTACATTGCTACACCAGTTTACCTATTTATTTCTAAAGCATATGTCATATATACATACATAATGAATAATTCAGCATAAATTAACTATATTTAGCAACTGGTTGGCATTTTAGGAAATATCATATTACAATCTCTCCCATCTGTTTATCCCCAGGACTGTGACTGTGACAAGGAGACATACTCTGCGTCTGGAGGAAAGAAGGTTTGTACACAAACATAAAAGAGGATTATTTACGGTAAGAGCAGTGAGACTATGGAACTCTCTGCCTGAGGAGGTGGTGATGGTGAGTTCACTAAAAGAGTTCAAGATGGGCCTGGATGTATTTCTGGAGTATAATAATATTACAGGCTATAGCTACTAGCGATGGGTCATTGATCCTGGGAGTTATCTGATTGCCTGATTGGAGCCTGGAAGGAATTGTTTTCCCCTTAACCCTTTCAAGTCCAGAGTTTTTTTTTTTTTTTTTGCTTTTTATTTTTGCGCTCCCTGCCTTCCCAGAGCCATAACTTTTTTATTTGTCTGTTCACATAGCCGTATGAGGGCTTGTTTTTGGTGGGACAAGTTGTACTTTCCAACACCACCATTTAATATTGCATATGATGTAGTTTTAAAAAATTTCCAAATGTGGTGAAATTGCAAAAAAAAAAAGATATTCCACCACAGTTTTACGGGTTTTTAAATGACGACGTTCGAGGTACAATAAAACCGACCAGTTAGTTTCATTCTACAGCTCAGTACGAATCCGGCGATACTTAATATGTATAGTGGAAAAAAAATCTGTTTTATTTTTTTGTCACCATATTTTGACCCATATAACTTTTTTGTAATTATGTGTACGGAGCTGTATGGGAGCTCATTTTTTGTTGGGCGATCTCAACTTTCATTGATACCATTCTTTGGTGTGTATGACTTTTTAATCACTTTTTATTGAAATTTTTGTAGAAAATGAAGCGACCAAAAGTGCTGAATTGGCCATTTTTACACTTTTTTTTCCATTTTGCTGTTTTGTACTATGGGAGTTTTCACACATTGCGACAACAATGATGTGTATTTTTTTTAATTTTTTTAGTTCTTTTATTTTAATTTTGGGCAAAGGGGGTGATTAGAATTTTTATGTATTTTTTATTTATTTATTTTTAACTTTTTTTTGACACTTTTATATAGTTCCCATAGGTAACTATAACATGCAATCATTAGATTGATATTGCACTAGCATTGGAGTATATGAGCATATTTGCTTGTTTCCTATGGAGCCCTAGTGCAGGCAAGGGCTCCATAGGAAATACTATGCAGCTGCCTCGTGTCATTCATAAAGACCGAGGCTGCAGCATACAGGCTCCGGCTCCTCCGATCGTCAAACGGGGGAGCCGGAGCACAACCAAAAGTTTCCCTTTCTGTTTTCAGCGCGCTCAGATGCCATGGTCAGGATTGACCACGGCATCTGAGGGGTTAAATGTCTGCGATCTGTATTACTGCAGCTTGTGGACATGAGCCGCGGGTGTCTGCTAAAAGAAGCAGGCGACCACACACGGCTATGGTGCCCCCAGCGAGCAGGAGCGGGCGCCATCTTTAAAGTCCCGCCCGATGACGTGATTTCCATCACCTGGCAGCGATGACCGGGATCGATGATGATGGCGAAACCAGTCATTTAACCATCTTAATGGCTCGTTTAATAACGATCATCTGTGAGGTTAGACAGAGGGATGCAACTCCCTCTGCCTACTGATCTAAGCTCTTCCAGTGAAATTGGTGAAGGTTCCCATTCCTGTCAAGGAAATCTGCTTGTTAAGTTTTGCATGAGGCACAGCTCAGCAAGTGAAGTAGCAGATTACCATTCACCATAATAGATCTCTATTATGGTGAATGGGACAAGGGATCAAAAGAACTTAGGTTCTAACCCCCTGAGGGGACAAAAATTTTAAATATTAAAAAAAAACTAAAAATATTAAAAGTTCAAGTCACTCCTAATTTTATATATAAAAATATAAACAATAAACATTGTATTGTTCAGTCCAAAAATGGCTGAACTATTATAATATTAAAATACTTTTAATTTTGAGTCCAAAAAAGTTGAATAACAGTGATCAAGAAGTTGTACCACAGAGTTGATACCAACAAAAACTACAGTTTGTCTCACGAAAAACTAGCACTCATATAGCTCTTTAGACCGAATTATAAAAAGTTAAGGTTGTCAGAAAATGGAGATGCAAAAAAAATTCTTATTTTTTTTTCAAAAATAAAAGTAGCAAAACAAAATAAAAACTATACAAACTTGGTATCACCATCATTGTATTGAGTCACATAATAAGGACATCAAGTCTAGTGTTGAGCGAACAGTTCGAGAATAGTTTGGGTTCATACCGAATTTTGGGGTGTTCGGGACAAGGACCCGAACCCAAACATTTTCAAAAAAGTTTGGGTTCAGGTTCGTTGTTCGGTGATAATTTCGCGCTTTCTGAAGGTCTGCACAGCAGCCAATCAGCTAGTGTTTTACTTCTTGCCCTAAGAGCCCATCACAGCCATGTCTACTAATGGCATGGCTGTGATTGGCCAAGTGCAGCATGTGACCCAGCCTCTATTTAAGCTGGAGTCATGTAGCGCCGCATGTCACACTGCTCTGATTAGTGTAGGGAGAGGATGCAGCTGCAGTAAAGGCGAGATTAGGCAGGAAAAAGTCAGCTAAAGCACCTAATGAAGTAATCGATCTACAGCTGTGAATGATTCAACTTCTGCTAGTTACTTGCTCACTAGTTTTTAGGCTGCACAGAGCGCTTTTCTGTCACTTATTTTCTGGGGTGATCGGCGGCCATTCTGTCACTTGTGGTGCACCAGAACAAGCTGCCACCAAGTCCATCAATCCATCAATACTATTTTTTTTTTTTTGCTATATCCTACATCAGGGGCTTGGCTGTGCTAATTGTCACCCCTAGAAACTCAGGATAGCAATTTCTATATTTTATTAGGGGTTAAATACAATTGCCCAAATACCAATCCCCTAAATCTGGTGTTCCAGCTTTGGCTACCCAAGTATAATACTGTCTGGCAAAGGATAGATTATTTTCTGTGGTGAAATTCAATTGTCAAAATAGCAATCCCCTAAATCTGGTGTCCCAGCACTGGCTGGCAAACTGTAATAGTGTTCGCAAAATATATATTTTGTTCTGGGGTGAAATTAAATTGCCAAAATAGCAATACCATAAATCTGGTGTCACAGCTGTGGCTGGCAAACTATAACAGTGTCTGCAAAAACATATATTTTGTTCTGGGGTGAAATTCAATTGCCAAAATAGCAATACCATAAATCGGTGGTTTCACCTGTGTCTGGCAAAATTTCATAGTGTCCTGCAAATTATATATTTTGTTCTGGGGTGAAATTCAATTGCCAAAATAGCAATGCCATAAATCAGTGGTTTCAGCTGTGGCTGGCCAAGTTTCATAGTGTCCGCAAAAACATATATTTTCTTCTGGGGTGAAATTCAAGTGCCAAAATAGCAATACCATAAATCTGGTGTCACAGCGGTGGATGGCAAAGTATAATAGTGTCTGCCAAAACATATATTTTGTTCTGGGGTGAAATTCAATTGCCAAAATATCAATACCATAAATCAGTGGTTTCAGCTGTGGCTGGCCAAGTTTTATAGTGTCTTGCAAAGGATATATTTTGTTCTGGGGTGAAATTCAATTGCCAAAATAGCAATACCCTGAATCTGGTGTTCCAGCTGTTGCAGGCCTAGTTTAAATCTGTCCGTAACAGGGTATATTTTGTTCTGGGGTGAAAATCAATTGCCTAAATAGCAATACCATAAATCTGGTGTCACAACTGTGGATGGCAAAGTATAATAGTGTCTGACAAAACATATATTTTGTTCTGGGATGAAATTCAATTGCCAAAATAGCAATACGATAAATCAGTGGTTTCAGCTGTAGCTGGCCAAGTTTTATAGTGTCCTGCAAAGGATATATTTTGTTCTGGGGTAAAATTCAATTGCCAAAATAGCTATACCCTGAATCAGGTGTTTTAGCTGTGGCTGGCCAAGTTTCATAGTGTCCGCAAAAACATATATTTTGTTCTGGGGTGAAATTCAATTGCCAAAATAGCAATACCATAAATCAGTGGTTTCAGCTGTGGCTGGCCAAGTTTCATAGTGTCTGCAAAAACATATATTTTGTTCTGGGGTGAAATTCAATTGCCAAAATAGCAATACCATAAATCAGTGGTTTCAGCTGTGGCTGGCCAAGTTTCATAGTGTCCTGCAAAGGATATATTTTATTCTGGGGTAAAATTCAATTGCCAAAATAGCTATACCCTGAATCTGGTGTTCCAGCTGTTGCAGGTCTAGTTTAAATCTGTCCGTAACAGGGTATATTTTGTTCTGGGGTGAAATTCAATTGCCAAAATAGCAATACCATAAATCAGTGGTTTCAGCTGTGGCTGGCCAAGTTTCATAGTGTCCTGCAAAGGATATATTTTGTTCTGGGGTGAAATTCAATTGCCAAAATAGCAATACCCTGAATCTGGTGTTCCAGCTGTTGCAGGCCTAGTTTAAATCTGTCTGTAACAGGGTATATTTTGTTCTGGGGTTAAATTCAATTGCCAAAATAGCAATACCATAAATCAGTGGTTTCAGCTGTGGCTGGCCAAGTTTCATAGTGTTCGCAAAAACATATATTTTGTTCTGGGGTGAAATTCAGTTGCCAAAATAGCAATACCATAAATCAGTGGTTTCAGCTGTGTCTGGCCAAGTTTCATAGTGTCCTGCAAATTATATTTTGTTCTGGGGTGAAATTTAATTGCCAAAAAAGCAATACCATAAATCAGTGGTTTCAGCTGTGTCTGGCAAAGTTTCATAGTGTCCTGCAAATTATATTTTGTTCTGGGGTGAAATTCAATTGCCAAAATAGCAATACCCTGAATCTGGTGTTCCAGCTGTTGTAGGCCTAGTTTAAATCTGTCCGTAACAGGGTATATTTTGTTCTGGGGTGAAATTCAATTGCCAAAATAGCAATACCATAAATCAGTGGTTTCAGCTGTGTCTGGCCAAGTTTCATAGTGTCCTGCAAATTATATATTTTGTTCTGGGGTGAAATTCAATTGCCAAAATAGCAATACCATAAATCAGTGGTTTCAGCTGTGGCTGGCCAAGTTTCATAGTGTCCGCAAAAACATAAATTTTGTTCTGGGGTGAAATTCAAGTGCCAAAATAGCAATACTCTTAATCTGGTGTTCCAGATGTTGCAGGCCTAGTTTAAATCTGTCCGTAAAAGGTTATATTTTGTTCTGGGGTGAAATTAAATTGCTAAAATAGCAACACCCTGAATCTGGTGTTCCAGCTGTTGCAGGCTAAGTGTAAATCTGTCCATAAAAGGATACCTTTCATCCAGGGCCTAAATACTAGCCCTAAAAGAGATATTCCCCTAAATCAGTGGTTACTGCTGTGCCTGGATTAGTGTAATACGCTACATAAATAAATAGGCAGATAGTGTTAGGTGCCTGTAAAAAAAAGTCTGAAATTGAAATCAATACATTGAGCCAAATATTTTTTTTCTAATTGTGGTGCTTGGTGAACGGTAACAATGAGGAAAACATCTAGTAAGGGACGTGGACGCGGTCGTGGTGGTGTTAGTGGACCCTCTGGTGCTGGGAGAGGACGTGGTCATTCTGCCACAGCCACAAGTCCTAGTGAACCAACTACGTCAGGTTCCAGTACCCGCCAGAATTTACAGCGATATTTGGTGGGGCCCAATGCCGTTCTAAGGATGGTAAGGCCTGAGCAGGTACAGGCGCTAGTCAATTGGGTGGCTGACAGTGGATCCAGCATGTTCACAACATTATCTCCCACCCAGTCTTCTGCAGAAAGCGCACAGGTGGCACCTGAAAACCAAGCCCATCAGTCTGTCACATCGCCCCCATGCATATCAGGGAAACTGTCTGAGCCTCAAGTTATGCAGCAGTCTCTTATGCTGTTTGAAGACTCTGCTGGCAGGGTTTCCCAAGGGAATCCAACTAGCCCTTCCCCAGTGGTGGAAGACATAGAATACACTGATGCACAACCACTGATGTTTCCTGATGATGAGGACATGGGAATACCACCTAATCGGAGTCCGCACGTCTCTGATGATGACGAAACCCAGGTTCCAACTGCTGCGTCTTTCTGCAGTGTGCAGACCGAACAGGAGGTCAGGGAGGAAGACTGTTTGGAAGACGATGCAGGGGACGATGAGGTCCTAGACCCCACATGGAATAAAGGTCGTGCCAATGACTTTCATAGTTCAGAGTAAGAGGCAGTGGTGAGACCAAGCCAACAGACCAGACGCTGCCAAGAGAGTTCACCTGCTACTGGCCACCGCCACCAGGGACCGAGCGCCCCAAAGGCTGCTTCAAGGGGTTCCCTGGCATGGCACTTCTTTAAACAATGTGCTGACGACAAGACCCGAGTGGTTTGCACGCTGTGCCATCAGAGCCTGAAGCGAGGCATTAACGTTCTGAACCTTAGCACAACCTGCATGACCAGGCATCTACATGCAAAGCATGAACTGCAGTGAAGTAAAAACATTAAAAACAAGGAACTCACTAAGGCTCCCCCTGCTCCCTCTTCTGCTGCTGCCTCGGCCTGTTCCTCCGCCTCGGGAGGAACGTTGGCACCTGCCGCCCACCAAACAGAGGATGTGCCACCGAAACAACCACCTGCGTCACCAAGCATCTCCACCTTGTCACACGGCAGCGTTCAGCTCTCCTTCTCACAAACCTTGGAGAGAAAGCGTAAATTCCCACCTAGCCACCCTCGAGCCTTGGGCCTGAATGGCAGCATTTCTAAACTACTGGCCTTTAAAATGCTGTTATTCAGGCTGGTGGACACAGACAGCTTCAAACAGCTGATGTCCATGGCTGTCCCACAGTATGTTGTTCCCAGCCGCCACTACTTCTCCAAGACAGCCGTGCCTTCCCTGCACAACCGAGTATCCGATAAAATTAATTGTGCACTGCGCAACGCCATCTGTGGCAAGGTCCACCTAACCACAGATACGTGGACCAGTAAGCACTGCCAGGGACGCCATATCTACCTAACTGCACACTGGGTAAATGTAGTGGCGGCTGGGCCCCAGGCGGAGAGTTCCTTGGCGAACGTCCTTCCGCCACCAAGGATCGCAGGGCATCATTCTTTGCCTCCTGTAGCCTGCTCCTCCTGCTCGGCTTCCTTCTCCTCTGCTTCCACCAGCTCATCCAGTCAGCCACACATCTTCACCACCAACTTCAGCACAGCCGAAACTCATATGTTTGGGGGACAGGCCCCACACCGCGCAGGAGTTGTGGCGGGGTATTGAACAACAGACTGACGAGTGGTTTCTGCCGGTGGGCCTCAAGCACGGCCTAATGGTGTGCAATAATGGGCGAAATCTCGTCGCAGCTCTGGGACTAGCCGGTTTGACGCACATCCCTTGCCTGGCGCATGTGCTGAATTTGGTGCTGCAGAAGTTCATTCACAACTACCCCGACATGTCAGAGCTGCTGCATAAAGTGCGGGCCGTCTGTGCTCGCTTCTGGCGTTCACATCCTGCCGCTGCTCGCCTGTCTGCGCTACAGCGTAACTTTGGCCTTCCCGCTCACCGCCTCATATACGACGTGCTCACCAGGTGAAAGTCCACCTTGCACATGCTGGGGAGACTGTGCGAGCAGCAGCAGGCCATAGTGGAGTTTCAGCTGCAGCACGCACACGTCAGTTGCACTCCGGAACAGCACCACTTCACCACCAATGATTGGGCCTCCATGCGAGACCTGTGTGCCCTGTTGCGCTGTTTCGAGTACTCCACCAACATGGCCAGTGGCGATGACACCGTTATCAGCGTTACAATACCACTTCTATGTCTCCTTGAGAAAACGCTTAGGGCGATGTTGGAAGAGGAGGTGGCCCAGGAGGAGGAGGAGGAGGATGAGGGGTCATTTTTACCACTTTCAGGCCAGTCTGTTAGAAGTGGCTCAGAGGGAGGTTTTTTGCAACAGCAGAGGCCAGGTACAAATGTGGCCAGCCAGGGCCCACTACTGGAGGTCGAGGAGAATGAGGAGGAGGTGGAGGAGGATGATGATGAAGCAGGTTCACAGCGGGGTGGCACCCGACACAGCTCAGGCCCATCACTGGTGCGTGGCTGGGGGGATACAAAGGACGATGACGATACGCCTCCCACAGAGGACAGCTTGTCCTTACCTCTGGGGAGCCTGGCCCACATAAGCGACTACATGCTGCAGTGCCTGCGCAATGACAGCAGAGTTGCGCACATTTTAACGTGTGCGGACTACTGGGTTGTCATCCTGCTGGAACCCGGTACAAAACAATGTGCCCACCTTACTTCCTTCACTGGAGCGTGATGGGAAGATGCGCGAGTACAAGCACACGCTGGTAGACGCGCTCCTGAGAGCATTCCCAAATGTCACAGGGGAACAGGTGGAAGCCCAAAGCGAAGGCAGAGGAAGAGCAAGAGGTCGCCAACGCAGCTGTGTCACGGCCAGCTCACGGGCAGGGTTAGCATGGCAGAAATGTGGAAAAGTTTTGTTTCCACGCCACAGCTAACTGCACCACCACCTGATACGGAACGTGTTAGCAGGAGGCAGCATTTCACTAACATGGTTGAACAGTACGTCTGCACACCCCTCCACGTACTGACTGATGGTTCGGCCCCATTCAACTTCTGGGTCTCCAAATTGTCCACGTGGCCAGAGTTAGCATTTTATGCCTGGGAGGTGTTGGCCTGCCCGGCGGCCAACGTTTTGTCTGAACGTGTATTCAGCACGGCAGGGGGCGTCTGACAAACGCAGCCGCCTGTCCAAAGCCATCATGGACAAGCTGACTTTCATAAAAATGAACCAGGCATGGATCCCACAGGACCTGTCCCTCCCTTGTGCAGAATAGACATTTATAACTGCCTCCCACTCAACCATGTATTCTTGTACTCCGGGGCACTTCTTTATTGAATCCTCATTTTTATAACTGTACCATGATCTTGCGGTGCAACCCAAAGTTGAATGAACCTCTCCTCTCTCTGGGTGCTGGGGCCGAAATAACTGAAAGTGGCCTTCTCCAGTGGTGGGTGATATGACGACGTATTCCTTGCTGTGGGACCTCTCTCCTCTGTCAGGGTGCTGGGCCGAAATAACTGAAAGTGGCCTTCTCCAGTGGTGGGTGATATGACGCATGATTCCTTGCTGTGGGACCTCTCTCCTCTGTCTGGGTGCTGGTTTCGAAATAACTGAAAGTGGCCTTCTCCAGTGGTGGGTGATATGACGCATGATTCCTTGCTGTGGGACCTTTCTCCTCTGTCTGGGTGCTGGGTCCGAAATAACTGAAAGTTGCCTTCTCTAGTGGTGGGTGAAATGATGCCTTATTCCTTGCTGTGGGACCTATCTCCTCTGTCTGGGTGCTGGGGCCGAAATAACTGAAAGTGGCTTTCTCCAGTGGTGGGTTATATAACTCCTTATTCCTTGCTGTGGGACCTCTCTCCTCTGTCTGGGTGCTGGCGCCTAAATAACTGAAAGTGGCCCCTTTCTAGTGGTGGGTGATATGACGCATGATTCCTTACTGTGCGACCTCTCTCCTCTGTCTGGGTGCTGGGGCCGAAATAACTGAAAGTGGCCTTCTTCAGTGGTGGGTGATATGACGCATGATTCCTTGCTGAGGGACCTCTCTCCCCTGTCTGGGTGCTGGGGCTGAAAAAACTGAAAGTGGCCTTCTCCAGTGGTGGGTGATATGACGCATGATTCCTTGCTGTGGGACCTCTCTCCTCTGTCTGGTTGCTGGGCCTAAATAACTGAAAGTGGCCTTCTCCAGTGGTGGGTGATATAACGCCTTATTCCTTGCTGTGGGACCTCTCTCCGCTGTCTGGGTGCTGGGGCCGAAATAACTGAAAGTGGCCTTCTCCAGTGGTGGGTCATATGACACCTTATTCCATGCTGTGGGACCTCTCTCCTCTGTCTGGGTGATGGGGCCGAAATAACTGAAAGTGGCCTTCTCCAGTGGTGGGTGATATAACGCCTTATTCCTTGCTGTGGGACCTCTCTCCTCTGTCTGGGTGCTGGGGTCGAAATAACTGAAAGTGGCCTTCTCCAGTGGTGGGTGATATGACGCATGTTTCATTGCTGTGGGACCTCTCTCCTCGGTCTGGGTGCTGGGGCCGAAATAACTGAAAGTGGCCTTCTCCAGTTGTGGGTGATATGACGCATGATTCCTTGCTGTGGGACCTCTCTCCTCTGTCTGGGTGCTGGGCCAAAATAACTGAAAGTGGCCTTCTCCAGTGGTGGGTCATATGACACCTCATTCCTTGCTGTGGGACCTCTCTCCTCTGTCTTAGTGCTGGGGCCGAAATAACTGAAAGTGGTCTTCTCCAGTGGTGGGTGATATGACGCATGATTCCTTGCTGTGGGACCTCTCTCCTCTGTCTGGGTGCTGGGGCCGAAATAACTGAAAGTGGCCTTCTCCAGTGGTGGGTGATATAACGCCTTATTCCTTGCTGTGGGACCTCTCTCCTCTGTCTGGGTGCTGGGGCCGAAATAACTGAAAGTGGCCTTCTCCAGTGGTGGGTGATATGACGCATGTTTCATTGCTGTGGTACCTCTCTCCTCGGTCTGGGTGCTGGGGCCGAAATAACTGAAAGTGGCCTTCTCCAGTGGTGGGTGATATGACGCATGATTCCTTGCTGTGGGACCTCTCTCCTCTGTCTGGGTGCTGGGCCTAAATAACTGAAAGTGGCCTTCTCCAGTGGTGGGTCATATGACACCTCATTCCTTGCTGTGGGACCTCTCTCCTCTGTCTTAGTGCTGGGGCCGAAATAACTGAAAGTGGTCTTCTCCAGTGGTGGGTGATATGACGCATGATTCCTTGCTGTGGGACCTCTCTCCTCTGTCTGGGTGCTGGGGCCTAAATAACTGAAAGTGGCCTTCTCCAGTGGTGGGTCATATGACGCATTATTCCTTGCTGTGGGACCTCTCTCCTCTGTCTGGGTGCTGGGCCAAAATAACTGAAAGTGGCATTCTCCAGTGGGGGGTCATATGACGCCTTATTCCTTGTTGTGGGACCTCTCTCCTGTGTCTGGTTGCTGGGCCCAAATAAATGACAGTGGCCTTCTCCAGTGGTGGGTCATATGACACCTTATTACTTGCTGTGGGACCTCTTTCCTATGTCTGGGTGCTTGGGCCGAAATAACTGAAAGTGGCCTTCTCCAGTGATGGGTGATATGACGCATGATTTCTTGCTGTGGGACCTCTCTCCTCTGTCTGGGTGCTGGGCCTAAATAATTGAAAGTGGCCTTCTCCAGTGCTGGGTCATATGACACCTTATTCCTTGCTGTGGGACCTCTCTCCTCAGTCTGGGTGATGAGGCCGAAATAACTGAAAGTGGCCTTCTCCAGTGGTGGGTAATATGACGCATGATTCCTTGCTGTTGGACCTCTCTCCTCTGTCTGGGTGCTGGGGCCGAAATAACTGAAAGTGGCCTTCTCCAGTGGTGGGTCATATGACGCCTTATTCCTTGCTGTGGGACCTCTCTCCTCTTTCTGGGTGCCGGGGCCAAAATAACTGAAAGAGGCCTTCTCCAGTGGTGGGTCATATGATGCCTTATTCCTTGCTGTGGGACCTCTCTCCTCTGTCTGGGTGCTGGGGCCAAAATAACTGAAAGTGGCCTTCTCCAGTGGTGGGTGATATGACGCATGATTCCTTGCTGTGGGACCTCTCTCCTCTCTCTGGGTGCTGGGCCTAAATAACTGAAAGTGGCCTTCTCCAGTGGTGGGTCATAAGACACCTTATTCCTTGCTGTGGGACCTCTCTCCTCTGTCTGGGTGCTGGGGCCGAAATAACTGAAAGTGGCCTTCTCCAGTGGTGGGTGATATGACGCATGATTTCTTGCTGTGGGACCTCTCTCCTCTGTCTGGGTGCTGGGCCAAAATAACTGAAAGTGGCCTTCTCCTGTGGTGGATCATATGACGCCTTATTCCATGCTGTGGGACCTCTCTCCTCGGTCTGGGTGCTGGGCCGAAATAACTGAAAGTGGCCTTCTCCAGTGCTGGGTCATATGACGCCTTATTCCTTGCTGTGGGACCTCTCTCCTCTGTCTGGGTGTTGGGGCCGAAATAACTGAAAGTGGCCTTCTCTAGTGGTGGGTCATATGACGCCTTATTCCTTGCTGTGGGACCTCTCTCCTCTGTCTGGGTGCTGGGGCCGAAATAACTGAAAGTAGCCTTCTCTAGTGGTGGGTGATATGACGCATGATTCCTTACTATGGGACCTCTCTCTTCTGTCTGGGTGCTGGGGCCGAAATAACTGAAAGTGGCCTTCTCCAGTGGTGGGTGATATGACGCATGATTCCTTGCTGTGGGACCTCTCTCCTCTGTCTGGGTGCTGGGCCTAAATAACTGAAAGTGGCCTTCTCCAGTGGTGGGTCATATGACGCCTTATTCCTTTTTGTGGGACCTCTCTCCTCTGCCTGGGCGCTGGGGCCGAAATAACTGAAAGTGACCTTCTCCAGTGGTGGGTGATATAACGCCTTATTCCTTGCTGTGGGACCTCTCTCCGCGGTCTGGGTGCTGGGGCCGAAATAACTGAAAGTGGCCTTCTCCAGTGGTGGTTGATATAACGCATGATTCCTTGCTGTGGGACCTCTCTCCTTTGTCTGGGTGCTGGGGCCGAAATAACTAAAAGTGGCCTTCTCCAGTTGTGGGTGATATGACGCATGATTCTCTGCTATGGATCCTCTCTCCAATTGATATTGGTTAATTTTTATTTATTTTATTTTATTTTAATTCATTTCCCTATCCAAATTTGTTTGCAGGGCTTTTACCTACATTTTGCTGCCTTTTGCAGCCCTCTAGCCCTTTCCTTGACTATTTTACAGCCTTTTTAGTGCCTAAAAGTTCGGGTCCCCATTGACTTTAATGGGGTTCGGGTTCGGGATAAAGTTCGGGTCGAGTTCGGATCCCGAACCCGAACATTTTCGGGAAGTTCGGCAGAACTTCTCGAACCCGAACATCCAGGTGTTCGCTCATCTCTACTCCTACCCCCACCTCGGACCCGTCCACTTCCAAAATGAAAGGTTTTGAATAGTGTTGAGTGAACCCAAACTGAAAAGTTCTGGTTCGTACCAGACTTTAGGGTTTTTTGTACCCGGACCCGAACCCGAACTTTTCCGTAAAAGTTTGGGTTTGAGTCCGGTGTTCGGCCCTTTATTAAAGCTTGTTCAAAGGCTGCAGAGCAGCCAATAAACAAGCTTTTAAGATATGTGCCCTTAGAAGCCATCACAGCCATGCCTTCTAATGGCATGGCTATGATCGGCCAGTGCAGCATGTGACCTAGCCTGTATCTAAGGTGGAGTCAAGTAATGCCGCACATCAGATCTTACTAGTGTAAAGATAGGATGCTGTTGCTGTGAGGGAGAGATTAGGAAAGAATCTAATATCAGAGCTTGGTGTTAAGTCTGTGGTCTACAGCTTTTTTTTTTTTTGTGGGTGCAATTCAACATTTTTGTACCCTGCCCTGAGCCCAGTGACACAGAAAAATAAGTTTTAATCTGTCTGTTAGTTAGGTGGGCGTCGGCGGCAATTTTGTGCAAGTGCAGTGCACTTACACCTGCATATGTGCCAGGGACAATAATTTAATCCAGTTCTTGTAGTTCAGTGGGCGACATATACCCATTTTTTAAGTGCACCTGCACTGCATATGTGCCAGGGGAAGGGAAAATAATACAGGTAATCCGTCTGTGAGTTCAGGGACCCAGGGGATGACATATTCACATTTTTTTATGTAAAGTACCCCTGTGATGTGGAGGATGATGAGGTCCTAGACCCCACATGGAATCAAGGTCATGCGAGTGACATGTGCAGTTCGGAAGCAGAGGTGGTGGTCGCACAGAGCCACCAGCACAGCAAAAGAGGGAGCAGGGTGCAAAAGCGGAGCTGCCATCCCCTAGACAATATACCTGCTACTGCCCACCTCACCCAGGGACTGAGCACACCAAAACCATCTCCAAGGAGTTCCCTGGCATGGCAGTTCGTCAGACAATGTGCTTATGACAAGACACAAGTGGTTTGCACGCTGTGCAATCAGAGCCTGAAGTGAGGCATAAACGTTCTAAACCTGAGCAAAACCTGCATGACCAGGCATCTAAATGCAAAGCACGAGCTGCAGTGGAGTAAACACCTCAAAAACCAAAAAAGGTCTCAGGCTCCTCCTGCTGCAGTCTCGGCCTCTTCCTCCCCCTCTGAAGTATGCAAAATAGATGTGGAGCCTCAGTATTGTGTCTACAACACAATGAAAGCTAGATATCCTTCAAAGGAAGGAAAACCCCGCAAAGGGGTGTCTCCATTACAGAGATCACCAAATCCACCATATTAAGTGGCCCATATGTCAAGATCCCGCTTTTTTACAAGCTTTAAGGATGTGATGGGGGAAACCTAAGCCAGTTATCTATCCACAGACAGCTGTTTCGGGGTGATCTCTGTAATGGAGACACCCCTTTGCGCGGTTTTCCATCCTTTGAGGGATATCTGGCTTTCATTGCGTTGTAGACCCAATACTGGGGCTCCACATCTATTTTGCATATTACTGTTTCCGAGGGAGCTTTGCACTTTGGATTGCTGTGTTCAGACTCTTAAATGAGGCTCTGCGTTGCTTTCTGTAGCTGGTCTCCCAGAGATTAGCTATTGTTTTGTTTGAGTAGTCCCACTCTGAAGTGACAGTGGCACCTGCCACCCAGCAAACAGAGGATTTTGCAGCAATGCCTCACGTCGTCACTGTCACCAAACATCTCCATATTGTCCCATGGAAGCGTTCAGTTGTCCATCTCCCAAACACTGGAGAGAAAGAGGAAGTACCCCCTACCCACCCACAATCCCTGGCCCTGAATGCCAGCATTTCAAAATTCCTGGGCTTTGAAATGCTGTCATTCCGTCTGGTGGAGACGGACACTTTTAAAAACCTCATGGTAGCCGCCACAATTTTCCAGGCGAGCCATCCCTTCCCTGCACAACCAAGTGGCGGACAAAATAAGGTGTGCACTGCGAAATGCCATCTGTGGCAAGGTCCACATAACCACCAATGCATGGACCAGTAAGCACGGGCAGGGATGTCATATCTCCCTAACAGCACACTGTGTAAATGCAGTGGCGGTTGGGCCTGAGGCAGACAGCAGTTTGGCGCATGTCCTTCCGCCAACAAGGATTGCAGGGCATTTCTTTTTGCCTCCTCCTGTTGCCTCCTACTCCACTTCCTCCTCTACCACCTCCTCATCTGGTCAGCGTAACACCTTCACCACCAACTTCAGCACAGCCAGGGGAAAACGACAGCAGGAAAAACTCCACACCGCGCAGGAGCTATGGACGAGCATGGAACAACAGACCGATGAGTGGTTGGTGCCACTCAGTCTCAAGTCCCGCCCGGTTTGACGCACATTTCTTGCCTGGCACATGTGCTGGATTTGGTGGTGCAGAAATTCCTGAAAAACTACCCCGATATGTCAGAATTGCTGCAGAAAGTGTGGGCCGTCTGTGCGCATTTTCGGCATTCTCACCCTGCTGCTGCTCGCCTATCTACGCTGCAGCGTAACTTCGGCCTTCCCGCTAACCGCCTAATATGCGATGTGCCCACAAGGTAGAACTCCACCTTGCACATGCTGGAGAGACAAGTGATAGTGGAGTCGTTCTGCGAAACAGCACCACTTCACCACCAATGAGTGGGCCTCCATGCAAGACCTCTGTGCCATATTGCGCTGTTTCAAGTACTCCCCCAACATGGCCGGTGCCGATGACGCCGTTCTCAGCGATACTATCCCTTTTCTATGTCTTCTTGAAAAAACGCTTTGGGCGATGATGGAAGAGGATGTGGCACAGGAGGAAGAGGAGGAGGAAGAGGGGCAAGGACATAGCCTGCATCCTTGTCTCCATGGCAGCAGGCGAGGAGCAGGGGAGCCAAGCGCCGATAATGATGATCCGTGCTCGGCTGAGTTGGGCTGCTGTAAGTCACATGACGCTTGCCACGTCATGTGACTTATCAGCCAGGCCTATTTAAACAGGCAGCCTGCTGGCCACAGGTTGCCTGTGATTAAGGTCTTTACATTTACTTGTATTGGATTGCATTGTACTTTGACCGCAGCTCTGTCTCCTTGACCTCGTTTCTGCTGTTTCCTCTGTATTAACTATTGGCTTGTGTTTGTTGTGATTTGGTTATTCCTTTGTACTTTCGTTTTGTTTTGACCTTGCTTACTCTTTTGTATGTATCTGTCATCCTGTCTTTTGACCACTGCTTATATTTACATTGTTGGTGTATTCACCCCTCTGTGCCTGCCTCTCACTTTGTTTATTATTTTCTCCTGTTTTAATGTACCCTTTAAGACATAGCACATACTCAGTTTAAGGCGGACCGTGCAAGTAGGCAGGGACAGAGGTGTGGGTAGAGCTCATGGCTGTGCACTCTCTCCCCATCCATGACAGGATTATATGCCCCCTTAAATCTAACTTGGAGAACACCTTGGCACCAATAATCTGGTAAACAAATCGGGAATCAAGGGAAGAGGGTGAGGATCATGGACAGTAATCCGATTGATTTCACAGAAATACAGAAATGGCCGAAGTACTCTGTTCTTTTTTTTAAACAAAAAAGGACCCTGCTGCCACTGGAGATTTGGATGGTCTTATGTGTCCTTTAGCCAAACTCTCGGAAATAAACTCTCTCATGGCCAGTCTTTCAGGTTCACACAACCTAGGTTTTGGCAATTTAGCCCCGGGAATAAGATTGATAGGACAATCATATTCCCGATACAGAGGTAAATCCTGGCATCCACCCTCAGAAAACACGTCGGCAAAATCAGATATAAAAGAGGGTAATGTTTTGTAGTTAGAACAGAAAAAAATGTATTCAGACAATTGTCAATGTAATAATCACCCCAATCCAGAACCTGCCTAGCTTGCCAATCGATGGTTGTATTGTGCTTGCTAAACCACGCTAAACCCAGATACACCTGTGCAGGGAGACCCTCCAACACAAAACACAAGATAAATTCTTGATGAAAGTCACCCACTCTTAATCTGATATCATGCATCACTTGAGATAAACACTTCTGAGCTAGAGGTGCAGAATCAATAACAATAACGGAAATGTTTATTTCTAATGCACTCGGCGACAACTCGAGCATATGGACGAACTGAGCATCAAACATGTTCACCCTGGCCTCCCTGACGATAAACACCTCAATCCCCACAGTTTTTGACTCTAGTGCCACCTCAGCAGCCAGGAGAAATTGGGTACTGCCAGTAAAAGACAAATGCACATTTTCTGACTCTCCTCTCACTCCTCCAAGATTCAGAAGGAAGTTAAATGTCCTTTTTTTTTCCTTTTGCCTTTAAGTGCATGGACATACTCAGATAAAATGTCCCTTTTGTCCGCAGAAAAAAACACTTCCTTCCTATTACCAGTATGCTTAAAAGCGGATCCAGGAGTAGATCCCCCAAATTGCATGGGTTCGTCCCCAAACATAAACCCAATAGCTTCACCCAAAGTATCAAAGGAGGACGATACATATTGTGATAGTACGTCCAGAGAGTGGGGGCCGCTAGATCTCTCTCTCTCAGGCGTCTATCATGCATAAAGCCAGAGACATAGCAGCCTCCAGAGACACTAGGGTTTCATGAAAGGCCAAGGCATCCTTCAGCCACTCTGATAACCCTTGACAAAACTGGCTATGGAGGGCAGGAGCATTCCACTCCGTATCTGTAGCCCACATCCCCTAAACTCAGAGCAAAAAAATCTCAGTGGAACGATCACCCCGACGAAGGCCGAGCAGCTTGGTTTCGGATAGAGAGGCTCGATCCGTATCATCATAGATAAGACCCAAACCTTCGAAAAATTTATCTACTGACTGGAGAGACTGTGATTCGGTCAGCAGAGAAAAAAACAATGACTGCGCATCACCCTTAAGCAAGGAAATAACCACACTGACTCGCTGTTTCTCATCCCCAAATGAGTGTGGACATAGCCTAAAATACAGTTTGCATGCCTCCCTAAACAAAATGAAAATATCATGTCCCCCAGAGGATCTGTCCGGGAGGGCAACTTTAAGTTCAAGACAGGCCTGGTAACCACCACTAGGACCAGCAGCCTGTGGTCTCTGCATCTACAAGATGGTTGTGCGGAGGTCAGCTACCTGCAAAGACAGCACTTGCAGCTGACCTGCCAGTGCAGCCATAGGATCCATGGCTGCACACAAACAAAATTTACGGTTTAGGCTGTTTATAATGTCATGCTTCGGTGTGGGAGGGAAACACCACACAGAGCATAAGAGGGAACGGGGGAAACGGGAATCAGGCCTGAGAACTAGGGAAGAAAGATTGACACCTCCTAGTAAAACCCTAACAAAAATCCTGACTGACTACCAGTATGAACGGACCCCAGAAGTAGGTGAGTTTATACACAGAGTCCTACCTAGAGTCCTATCTAGCCCTACAGGACCCTGGTAGCAATGGCAGGGACTAGACTACCTGTTTCTCCAAAATGAAGGACGAACAGGAGTCTCCTTCAGGCCTAATACAAACAATAGGGAAATGCAACACACTGAACCCAAACAAAATACAGAAAGGGAAAGGAAAGACTTAACTTCAAAGGAGCAATGAAAGCACCAGGAACTCCGCTGAGATCTACACACCAGCTATCCACAACTGAAACCGAAGCTATAAACCATATAGGATTGTGGAAGAAGCAACAATAAGGGAAATAAAGGAAGGTTAAATGGCCACATCAGCAACAAGGGGTGTGGCCATTACCATAAACAACACAGACGCCTATTGATCCACAAGGAAAACATGTCAGATTAAACCAAGTGTTGCCAGTCTCCCCGATCTCCTGTCTCCTGCACGTTGCATGTGAGGCAGTGAGCGGGAAGGCCGAAGTTACGCTGCAGCGCAGACAGGCAAGAAGCAGCAGTGTGAGAACGCCGAAAGACAGACAGATCGCACTTTCTGCAGAAGCTCTGACAACTCTGGGCAGTTTATAAGGAATTTTTGCACCACCAAATTAAGCACATGTACCAGGCAAAGAATGTGCATCAAAGCGGCTAGTCGCAGAGCTGCTACGAGATTTTGTCCATTATCGCACACCACGAGGCTGGGCTTGAGGATTACTGGCAGCAACCACTCATCGGTCTTTTCTTCCATGCCCCTCCACAGCTCCTGTGCGGTGTGGGGTTTGTCCCCCAAACACATGAGTTTTAAAACTGCCTGCTGTTTACCCCTGGCTGTGCTGAAGTTGGTGGTGAAGGTCTTTCGCTGACCGTATGAGGAGGTCGTAGAAGAGAAGGAGGAGGAAGGCGGAGGAAGGCAGAGGAGGAGGCAACAGAACACAAAGAATAATACCCTGCGATCCTCGGTGGTGAAAGGATATGCGTCAAACCGCTATCTGCCTTGGGCCCAGCCACCACTACATTTACCCAGTGTGCAGTTAGGGAGATATAGAGTCCCTGCCGTGCTTACTGGTTCATGTATCTGTGGTTATGTGGACCTTTCCACAGATGGCGTTGCGCAATTCACACTTGATTTTATCCTCCGCTTTGTTGTGCAGAGAAGGGATGGCTCGCCTGGAAAAGTAGTGGCGGCTGAGAACGACATACTGTGGGACAGCCACCACCATCAGCTGTTTAAAACAGTCCGTCTCCACCAGACAGAATGACAACATTTCAAAGGCCAGTCATTTTGAAATGCTGGCATTCAGGACCAGGGATCGAGGGTGGGTAACTGGGTATTTTCTCTTTCTCTCCAGTGTTTGTTAGATGGACAGCTGAACGCTTGTGTGTGACATAGTGGAGATGCTTGGTGAGGATGATGGAGGTGGTGGTGTTGGTGGCACATTCTCTGTTTGCTGGGTGGAAGGTGCCACTGTGACTCCAGAGGTGGCGGAAGAGGCAGAGACAGCAGCAGAAGAGGAAGCAGGAGGAGCCTGAGTCCTTCCTTGGTTTTTAAGGTGTTTACTCCACTGCAGTTCGTGCTTTGCATGTTGATGCCTGGTCATGCAGGTTGTGCTCCGGTTTAGAACGTTTATGCCTCACTTCAGGCTCTGATGTCACAACGTGCAAACCAGTCGTATCTTGTCGTCCGGACATTGTCTGAAGAACTGCCACGCAAATGAACTCCTTGGAGCTGGCTTTAGTGTGCTAGGTCTCTGGGTGCAGTGGGTAGTAGCAGGCATACTGTCTCGGGGACGGCCACTCCGTTTTTGCAGCCTGCTCCCTCTTTGGCTGTGCTGTTGCCTCTGTGGGACCACTGCCTCTTCCTCAGAACTGCACATGTCACTAGCCTGAACTTGAGTCTAGTCGGGGTCTAGGACCTTATCATCCTCCACATCATATTCCACCCATTCTTGACCCCTGCCCTCCTCGTCGGTTTACACACTGCAGAAAGCCGCAGCAGTTGGCACCTGTGTTTCATCATAATCAGAGACGTGCTGCGGTGGTCGTCCCATGTCCTCATCCTGCAACATAAGTGGTTGGGCATCAGTGCATTCAATTTCTTCCACTTCTGGGGCAGGGCTATGTGGATGGCCCAGGGAAACCCTGCCAGCAGAGTCATCAAAAAGCATAAGAGTCTGCTGCATGACTTGGGGCTCAGGCTTCTTGGCTGCTTTGCAAGGGGGTGAGGTGAAAGACTGATGGGCATGGGCTGCAGGTGCCAACTCTGAGCTTTCTGCAGAGGACTGGGTGGGAGATACTGTGAAAGAATTGGTGCCACTTTAAATTTTAAAATAGGTTTTACAGCGTTTTATGCAAAAGTGCTCTGTGGAACAACAATACTGGTTTATTTCCCCAAAATACACCAATGCAGCATGTCACTGCTGAAATTTAAAATAGGTATTTGTGCGGTGTATGCAAAACTGCTGTGTGGACCAACAATACCGGTTTATTTCCCCAAAATACACCAATGCAGTATTTCATTGCTGAAATGTAAAATTGGTATTTGTGCGGTATATGCAAAACTGCTCTGTGAACTAACAATAACGATTTATTTCCCCAAAATACACAAATGCAGTATTTCACTGCTGAAATTTAAAATAGGTATTTGTGCGGTGTATGCAAAACTGGTCTGGGGACCAACAATAACGGTTTATTTCCCCAAAATACACAAATGCAGTATTTCACTGCTGAAATTTAAAATAGGTATTTGTGCGGTGTATGCAAAACTGGTCTGTGGACCAACAATTCCGATTTAGTTCCCCAAAATACACAAATGCAGTATTTCACTGCTGAAATTTAAAATAGGTATTTATGCGTTGTATGCAAAACTAGTCTGTGGACCAACAATAATGGTTTATTTCCCCAAAATACAGGAATGCAGTATGTCACTGCTGAATTTTAAAATTAGTTTTTGTGCGTTGTATGCACAAGTACTCTCTATAGCACCACAATAAAGGTTTTTGCCCCCAACTACAGAAATGCACTATGTCACCCCTAAATTATAAAATAGGTAATGTAGGGGACTTGACCTGCCAACCAGAAAAAATGATTTTTTCCTTCACTGAGCTACCAAAAAGGATTAGACTGATGTCCCTGGCAGGCTGGCACACATGCAGGTCACATGCAGTTCCAAGGACAATGCAGTTGCTAAAATGGCCGCCGACCCCACCTCAGTAACAGATAGATTAAAAAAAATTTTTTGCAGTATCACTGGGCTCGGGCTGGGTACAAAAATGTAGGATAGCAGTAGCACCCTCTCTCAATAATTGCTGTGGCTAGAAGATTTCACACCACCACCACAGTTCAACAGATTTCTTTCCTAATCTCTCGCTGAGAGCACCGGCAGCAACCTGTCCCTACATTAAGATCAGCAGAGTAATGTGCGGCACTACGTGACTCCAGCTTATATAGAGGCTGGGTCACAAGCTGCACTCAGCCAATCACAGCCATGCCATTAGTAGGCATGGCTGTGATGGCTTCTTAGTGCAAAGTAGTGAAACGCTTGATGATTGGCTGCCCTGCAGCCTTTCAAAAAGCGAGAAGAAATCGTCGAACAACGAATCCTAACTTTTACGGAAATGTTCGGGTTCAGGTGCGAAAAATCGTAAAGTTCGGTACAAATAAGAACTTTACAGTTCGAGTTCGCTCAACTCTATCCAGGACTATGGGATGAATGATGTAATTCCACTCCTTCACGTCCTGGAGGGGATGCTGATAAATCTAAGTGGCGAGGTGACAGAAGATGTGGCACCTACATCTTATTGCCACCTGAGCCCTGTGGAGGCTGAACTGGTGGAGGATAAGAAGGAGGAGGACAAAAATGCCCAGGAATTCTATACAGAACTAGGTGATTTTTCTGCCCAAGTGACAAGAGAGCAGCATGAGGAGCTAGAGGGCAACAATGAAGATGATGCAGGTGACCCCGACAGACCGTGGCAGTATCCAGTGGAGATGGAGGCAGGGAGTCACTCCGAACCCCTTGCACAAATGGCCAGATGCATGCTGAGTTGCATGCGTAGCGGCATTATCACAATTTGGCTGAGGGATGACTACTAGCTCTCTACAATGATAGACCCTTGCTACTGGGGCAAAATGGGGGCCTTTTTTATACTTTCTGAGAGGGATGAAAAACTGAACTACTATCGAGACATCCTATGTAGTCAGTTGATCGATGCCTATGTGCACCATTGTCCATCCTCAGGAAGGTCTTAGTGGGGGGACCCTCTGAGCTCACACTCCACTGCCATGACTGCTGGAGGAGGATGGCGGGGGAGGAGAAGCATCATCTACATCAGCAGCAACTAAATCTTGAGTGTCTGATGAGCACTTTTCTTCACCCACCTAGTGAAAAAAACACCAACCAGCAGCAGCAGCAAGACATGGAGCATACTTGGACTGCACCCTGACACCCCACATCGAAGATCCCCTGGACTACTGGGCATCCAAACTTGATTTGTGGCCACAACTGGACGAGTTTGCCCTGGTTAAGCTTTCCTGCACGGCCAGTAATGTGGCATCAGAGTGGGTGTTTAGTGCGGTGGGTGGCATAGTTACCTCAAAGAGAAGTCACTTTTCAACACATAATGTTTAGAGACTAACCTTGATAAAGTTGAATCAGACCTGGATCAACCAGGATTTTCAGACACGGGTACCTGATGCAACAGACTTGATCATACTGGCAGTAATGATCTGACTGTGGTGTGCTGCCACACCAGAACATTGTGACAAATGACCCTTTTACTTCTGCCCACGTGCTGCCACTATTCTGATGCTGCCACACACCAGATGCCACACACCTGGTGCCTTTACTGCCACTAGAGATGGCCCGAACTATCCGCCGGCGAACAGTTCCCGGCGAACATAGCTTGTTCGCGTTCGCCTCAACGGGCAAACACATGCGATGTTCAGTCCGCCCCCTATACATCATCATTGAGCAAACTTTGACCCTGTACCTCACAGTCCGCAGACACATTCCAGCCAATCAGCAGTATACCCTCCCTCCCAGACCCTCCCACCTCCTGCACAGCATCCATTTTAGATTCATTCTGAAGCTGCAGTCTTAGTGAGAGGAGGGAGAGTGTAGTTGCTGCTGATTTAATTGGGAAATCAATAGCTAGGCTAGTGAATTCAGTGTCCACTCCAGTCCTGAAAGACTCATCTGATCTCTGCTGTAAGGACAGCGTCCTGACAGCACCCCAAAAAGCCCTTTTTAGGGCTGCAACATTAGTCTGCTTTTTTTTCCCTTTATATACATATTGCAGTTGTCTGGTCTGCCTGTGTGTGAGGAGCTGCAGGCCCACAGACTGCCAATGCCAGTGCCCACCCCTGTCATCCCGTGTGGCACAGGACTTTGCATCAAAAAAAGGCATTTCATTTTTACACTTTAATCTAAGGTTAGTTGCCTGCCAGTGTGTGTCAGGCTGACTTCCACTGACTGTAGTGTGCCCACTGCCAGTGCCCACCACTCATACCGGCTGGCACAGGACTTTGCATAAAAAAGGCATTTAATTTTTACACTTTAGTGTAATTTCAGCTGCTTGCCTGCTGCTAGTGTTTGTCAGGCCGACTTCAACTGACTGTAGTGTGCCCACTGCCAGTGCCCACCCCTGTCATCCCGTGTGGCACAGGACTTTGCATAAAAAAAAGGCACTTCATTTTTACACTTTAATCTAAGGTTAGTTGCCTGCCAGTGTGTGTCAGGCTGACTTCCACTGACTGTAGTGTGCCCACTGCCAGTGCCCACCACTCATACCGGCTGGCACAGGACTTTGCATAAAAAGGCATTTAATTTTTACACTTTAGTGTAATTTCAGCTGCTTGCCTGCTGCTAGTGTGTGTCAGGCCGACTTCAACTGACTGTAGTGTGCCCACTGCCAGTGCCCACCCCTGTCATCCCGTGTGGCACAGGACTTTGCATAAAAAAGGCACTTAATTTTTACACTTTAAACTAAGGTTAGTTGCCTGCCAGTGTGTGTCAGACTGACTTCCACTGACTGTAGTGTGCCCACTGCCAGTGCCCACCACTCATACCGGCTGGCACAGGACTTTGCATAAAAAAGGCATTTAATTTTTACACTTTAGTGTAATTTCAGCTGCTTGCCTGCTGCTAGTGTTTGTCAGGCCGATTTCAACTGACTGTAGTGTGCCCACTGCCAGTGCCCACCCCTGTCATCCCGTGTGGCACAGGACTTTGCATAAAAAAAGGCATTTAATTTTTACACTTTAATCTAAGGTTAGTTGCCTGCCAGTGTGTGTCAGGCTGACTTCCACTGACTGTAGTGTGCCCACTGCCAGTGCCCACCACTCATACCGGCTGGCACAGGACTTTGCATAAAAAGGCATTTAATTTTTACACTTTAGTGTAATTTCAGCTGCTTGCCTGCTGCTAGTGTGTGTCAGGCCGACTTCAACTGAATGTAGTGTGCCCACTGCCAGTGCTCCACCCCTGTCATCCCGTGTGGCACAGGACTTTGCATAAAAACAGGCACTTCATTTTTACACTTTAATCTAAGGTTAGTTGCCTGCCAGTGTGTGTCAGGCTGACTTCCACTGACTGTAGTGTGCCCACTGCCAGTGCCCACCACTCATACCGGCTGGCACAGGACTTTGCATAAAAAAGGCATTTAATTTTTACACTTTAGTGTAATTTCAGCTGCTTGCCTGCTGCTAGTGTGTGTCAGGCCGGCTTCAACTGACTGTAGTGTGCCCACTGCCAGTGCCCACCCCTGTCATCCCGTGTGGCACAGGACTTTGCATCAAAAACAGGCATTTAATTTTTACACTTTAGTGTAATTTCAGTTGCTTGCCTGCTGCCAGTGTGTGTCACGCCCTCTTCCACTGACTGTAGTGTGCCCACTGCCAGTGCCAACCACTGATACCGGGTGGCACAGTAGCTTGCCGATAAATAAGGCATTTAATTTTTAGACAGTAGTCTAAATTCAGTTGCTTGCCTGCTGCCAGTGTGTGTCAGGCCCGCTTCCACTGACTGTAGTGTGCCCACTGCCAGTGCCAACCACTGATACCGGGTGGCACAGTAGCTTGCCGATAAATAAGGCATTTAATTTTTAGACAGTAGTCTAAATTCATTTGCTTGCCTGCTGCCAGTGTGTGTCAGGCCCACTTCCACTGACTGTAGTGTGCCCACTGCCAGTGCCAAACACTGATACCGGTTGGCACAGTAGCTTGCCGATAAATAAGGCATTTAATTTTTAGACAGTAGTCGAAATTCAGTTGCTTGCCTGCTGCCAGTGTGTGTCAGGCCCACTTCCACTGACTGTAGTGTGCCCACTGCCAGTGCCAACCACTAATAACGGGTGGCACAGTAGCTTGCCGATAAATAAGGCATTTAATTTTTAGACAGTAGTCGAAATTCAGTTGCTTGCCTGCTGCCAGTGTGTGTCAAGCCCTCTTTCACTGACTGTAGTGTGCCCACTGCCAGTGCCAACCACTCATACCGGGTGGCACAGTAGCTTGCCGATAAATAAGGCATTTAATTTTTAGACAGTAGTCTAAATTCAGTTGCTTGCCTGCTGCCAGTGTGTGTCAGGCCCGCTTCCACTGACTGTATTGTGCCCACTGCCAGTGCCAACCACTGATACCGGGAGGCACAGTAGCTTGCCGATAAATAAGGCATTTAATTTTTAGACAGTAGTCTAATTTCAGTTGCTTGCCTGCTGCCAGTGTGTGTCAGGCCCACTTCCACAGACTGTAGTGTGCCCACTGCCAGTGCCAACCACTAATACCGGGTGGCACAGTAGCTTGCCGATAAATAAGGCATTTAATTTTTAGACAGTAGTCGAAATTCAGTTGCTTGCCTGCTGCCAGTGTGTGTCAAGCCCTCTTCCACTGACTGTAGTGTGCCCACTGCCAGTGCCAACCACTCATACCGGGTGGCACAGTAGCTTGCCGATAAATAAGGCATTTAATTTTTAGACAGTAGTCTAAATTCAGTTGCTTGCCTGCTGCCAGTGTGTGTCAGGCCCTCTTCCACTGACTGTATTGTGCCCACTGCCAGTGCCAACCACTGATACCGGGAGGCACAGTAGCTTGCCGATAAATAAGGCATTTAATTTTTAGACAGTAGTCTAATTTCAGTTGCTTGCCTGCTGCCAGTGTGTGTCAGGCCCACTTCCACAGACTGTAGTGTGCCCACTGCCAGTGCCAACCACTCATACCGGGTGGCACAGTACCTAGCACGCGTAGTACCACTTATCTAAAAAAAAAATGACAGGCAGAGGCAGGCCACCCCGAAAGGGCCGTCGTGGTCGTGGTGCTGTGATTTCCACTGTCCCTGGAATAATGCCCAGTTTTCAGAGGCCATGTACCCTGAACCCGAAAAATTCTGAGGACGTAGTTGACTGGCTTAGACAGGACACCCAATCTTCAACAGCTTCCGCTAAGAACCTTGACGCACCATCCTCCTCCAGCTCAGCTTCGGTCACCTGCTCTCAAGTTACCATGCACCCGCCCGTCGCCACCACCACCACTACCACCACAGCCACCACAGCCGCTTCACTTGATCCTTCAGAGGAGTTATTTACACATCAGTTGGATGCAATTAGTGATGCGCAACCATTATTGCCAGATGATGTAGATTACGGGGATATGTCTCAGTCAGGCAGGATTACACACATGGACGTACAGTGTGATGATGATGATGATGATGTTGTACCCGCTGCTGCTTACTTTGCTGAGGTGTCAGATACAAGTGAAGCGGTTGATGATGACGATGTGTCCACCGATGCCACGTGGGTGCCTGCTCGAAGAGAAGGAGAGGGGGAAAGTTCTGAAGGGGAGACAGAGAGAATGAGGAGACGAGTTGGAAGCAGGGGGAGGTCGTCGCAAGGAGTTAGTGGCACAGTCAGACAGCATGTATCGGCACCTGGGGTCAGCCAGACAGCACACCAGTCAACGCATGCTGTTGCTACCACCAGAATGCCACCAGTGTGGCATTTTTTTTGTGTGTCTGCCTCTGATAAAAGCAATGCCATTTGCAACCTGTGCCAAAAGAAACTGAGTCCTGGGAAGTCCAACACCCACCTTGGTACAACAGCTTTGCGAAGGCACATGATCTCACATCACAAACGCCTATGGGATCAACACATGAGTACAAGCAGCACACAAACTCAAAGCCACCATGCTCCTCCTGGTCCAGCATCTTCAGCCATGTCAACCACTGCTGTCCTCCCTGCCCCCTCTCAACCACCCGCCACTCGCATCTCTCACCTTCAGCAGTTCCTGCTCATCTGCCCACAGTCAGGTGTCTGTCAAGGACATGTTTGAGCATAAGAAGCCAATGTCACAAAGTCACTCCCTTGCCCGGCGACTGACAGCTGGCTTGATGGAACTCTTAGCCCGCCAGCTTTTACCATACCAGCTGGTAGAGTCTGAGGCCTTCAAAAAATTTGTCGCTATTGGGACACCACAGTGGAAGGTACCCGGACGAATTTTTTTTTCAAAAAAGGCAATCCCAAACCTCTACCATGTCATTGAAAAGGAAGTCATGGCATCTCTGGCATACAGTGTTGGGGTAAGGGTCCATCTGACCACTGATACCTGGTCTGCAAAGCACGGTCAGGGCAGGTATATCACGTATACTGCGCATTGGGTCAACCTGCTGACGGCTGACAAGCATGGAATGCGTGGCTCCGCAGCGGAGTTGGTGACACCACCATGACTTGCAGGCAGACCTACTGCCACCTCCTCTACTCCTACTCCATCCTCTTCGATATCCTCCTCGGCTGAGTCCTCTTCTGCTGCGGCGTCTGGCTGCACATCAACTGATTCCCCCAGCTCCCCAGGGGCTATTCCACATCCCGGATACGACAGTGTCACGCTATCTTGGGGTTGACTTGCCTGAAAGCAGAGAGCCACACAGGACCAGCACTCCTGTCCGCCCTGAACGCACAGGTTGATCAGTGGCTGACCCCGCACCAACTGGAGATCGGCAAAGTGGTGTGTGACAATGGAAGCAATCTGTTGGCGGCATTAAATTTGGGCAAGTTGTCACATGTGCCGTGCATGGCACATGTGTTGAATCTCATCGTACAACGTTTTGTGTCTAAGTACCCAGGCTTACAGGACGTCCTCAAGCAGGCCAGGAAGGTGTGTGGCCATTTCAGGCGTTCCTACACGGCCATGGCGCACTTTTCCGATATTCAGCGGCGAAACAACATGCCAGTGAGGCGCTTGATATGCGACAGCCCGACACGTTGGAATTCAACACTCCTAATGTTCGACCGCCTGCTCCAACAAGAAAAAGCCGTCAACGAGTATTTGTATGACCGGGGTGCTAGGACAGCCTCTGCGGAGCTGGGAATCTTTTGCCACGTTACTGGACACTCATGCGCAATGCCTGTAGGCTCATGCGTCCTTTTGAGGAGGTGACAAACCTAGTCAGTCGCACCGAAGGCACCATCAGCGACCTCATCCCATTTGTTTTTTTCCTGGAGCGTGCCCTGCGAAGAGTTCTGGATCAGGTTGTAGATGAGCGTGAAGAGGAAGAGGAAGAGTTGTGGTCACCATCACCACCAGAAACAGCCTTGTCATCATCGCTTGCCGGACCTGCAGCAACGCTGGAAGAGGAGTATGAGGAAGAGGAGTCAGAGGAGGAATGTGGCGGCTTTGAGGAGGAGGAAGACCAACCACAGCAGGCACCCCAGGGTGCTCGTTGTTGTCACCTATCTGGGACCCATAGTGTTGTACGTGGCTGGGGGGAAGAACAGACCGTCAATGACATCAGTGAGGACGAGGAACGGGAAATGAGTAGCTCTGCATCCAACCTTGTTCAAATGGGGTCTTTCATGCTTTCATGTCTGTTGAGGGACCCACGTATAAAAAGGATAAAGGAGAACGATCTGTACTGGGTGGCCACGCTACTAGACCCCCTGTATAAGCAGAAAGTGGCAGAAATGTTACCAAATTACCGAAAGTCGGAAAGGATGCAGCAGTTCAAAACCAAACTAAAAAATATGCTTTACACAGCTTATAAGGGGGATGTCACAGCACAGCGGGAATCTAACAGGGAAGGAGGTGAGTGTAATCCTCCTCCTACCACGGCGGCAAGGACTGGACGATTTACAGATGCGTTGTTGATGGAGGACATGCGGAGCTTTTTCAGTCCTACTTATCGCCACAGCCCTTCGGGATCCAGCCTTAGAGAACGACTCGACCGACAGGTAGCAGACTACCTCGCCTTAACAGCAGATATCGACACTCTGAGGAGCAATGAACCCCTTCACTACTGGGTGTGCAGGCTTGACCTGTGGCCTAAGCTATCCCAGTTTGCGATAGAACTTCTGGCCTGCCCTGCTTCAAGTGTCCTGTCAGAAAGGACCTTCAGTGCAGCAGGAGGCATTGTCACTGACAAGAGAAGTATTCTCGGTCAAAAAAGTGTTGATTACCTCACCTTCATAAAGATGAATGAGGCATGGATCCCGAAGGGACTGACAGTGGGGGATACGTTTGCAAAAACAAACCAAAAAAAAAAGGCACATACAAGTGTCAATTCCCCTTCGTGATCGTTACCTTGTTGTGGTGAAGGGGCTTGCGTATCACAATGAAGCAATCATCATCACCTCTATAAGTGTGTTGGCAATGTTGCCACACCCCAGATGATAAGGCCGTTGCTTCATTATGGTCAGACCAAAAGCGATCGGACGGCTGGATAATATTTCATAGAAAAAACATTAATTTACCTTTTTTTTTATATGTTGTATGGGTTTTTAATACATAAAATAAAAAATCATAATAAAGTCTCATAACAGTTTATTAGAAATGATGCAGGCAATTAAAAAAATCCCCATCAATTCCAATACAAAGCAAGTACAGAGCTCAGAACTAAATTATTTCATGATGTCGTAATGGTTCGCTAATTCGACAATGGTTAATCAATTCGACCGGATAGGGTCCGTAACAGGGATTAAACTGATAGGAATAGTACTAGTTAAGACACCACTCATATAGGGTGTCACAGCACATTGCTCTGTGCACGCGCAGTGCCCCAATTTGGGAATAAGAGGACCGACCAAGCGGCTTTTTCCATCTCCCGGTTCCTGAAATCAATTCAGTTTAGTGTATGAGAGTTTGGTCTGTCACTGTGAAGGCAGTCGAAGGTACCCGGCCTAAATTTTTTTTCACAAAAGGCAATCCCTGATATGGGACGTAACAGGGATTAAACTGATGAAAATAGTACTACAGAAAATACCACTCATATCGGGTGTGACAGTAAATTGCACGGCGCAGACGCAGTGACCGTGGATTAAAACAGAGTGGAGGGAGCCAGCGTTTTTTTAACCATCTCCCCGTTCGAAAAATCTATTCAATAAATGGACCCCAGATTGGGGACGTTAGAGGGATTAAACTGATAAGAATAGTACTACAGAAAATACCACTCATATCGGGTGTGACAGTAAATTGCACGGCGCAGACGCAGTGACCGTGGATATGCCGGTTCGCCCGGTTCGCCCGTTCGTGAACATTTGCGGAAGTTCGAGTTCGCTGTTCGCGAACTGAAAATTTTAGGTTCACGACATCACTAACTGCCACCTGCCTCTACTGTGATCTGCCACCATCTTGTGCTGTTACTGCCACTGTTGTTGCCCCCCACCCCCCACTCTGTTACGGTGTCACTATTGTGACTCTTCATGCTGTTGCTACCCTCACCAATATGTTAAGGGGCCACTAGTGTCCCTGTTTGTTCATGTTGACATTAGAGTTTATTATTCCATCTGATCCATCAGAACAACAGAAAAATAATAAGAAAAAACAGGTCCTGTCGTTTGAACGTCCAAAAGGCTCTATCACTTGGTCAGTATTTTATATCAGGATTTGATCATGATTTGGAAGCCTAAAGCAAGAGTGAGTACAAAACACAAAAGAGATGCCAATATTTATCACAAGTTATCTTATGTTTTGGACCCACTCCTTTTTTTTTCCTTACCTAAACTGATCAAATACTGATGCAAAAAACTGATCAAATGCACAACAAATACACAACAGTGTGATAGAGGCCATAAAAGTCTTGAATGCAGGAATTCTTTCCACCATGAATAAAACTAAATTTAGAAGCAAATGGCTAAAACTCATGCTTATTGAGCATTAGGCCTCAATCACACTGTCAGACTTTTGCATCAGGATTTGATTATGATTTGGAAGCCAAAAGCAAGAGTGGCTCAAAATACAGAACAGATAAAAATGTTTCTATCACAACTTATCTCTGATTTGGACCCACATATTGATGGTTTGAAGGTGGAGGCTCAAAATACAGGATCCGCTTTTTTGGGGCTGTTCTCAGAAGAACAGGGAAATAAATAGTTTTGTAAACACAGCCTTACTGCTGACACCCTCCACACAGTCATAGGGCCACTACTAGATTCTTCACCACTGCACGGTTGAGTCCATGACGATAAATTAGACCTGACACTGTCCTGTAAGACTGAGTTCACACTTCTTTTATTTGGTCAGTTATTTCCATCACTTATTGTAAGTCAAATTCAGGAGTGAACCCTACTCTTAGATTAGGTTAGGTATGAATACATCTGCACCAGTTCTGTGGTTTTGACCGGCATCTCCTTTGGGCTGACAATAACTGATGAGAATAACTGACCAAATAAGTAAAGTGTGCCTAACAGTGAGGCACAGTTATTCTACAACTAACAGAAGGAATTCAAAAGCATGTGTTTGCACTGCCATAACATGAATTAAAAGAACTTTTTTATATCTACTACTTTATTGGCATTGTGTCCTTGTCCTCATTTTATGCCACTAAAGAGCATTTTTTTTTCTTTACTTAGACTGATGTATGCTTTTCTTTTGGTTTAGCTAGAAGTGTTGGTGGTCTGCACGAGGATGCGCATGTCCATATATGTGACCTGCCTGTCATTCTGATGGACAGTTACTGTTTCACTAAAGCCTCATTCACACGTCAGTGTTTTAGTCAGTGATTTCCAAAAGTGATTATGAGCCAAAACCAAGATTGGAGACTCCACAGACATAAGGTATAAAGGAGATATCTGCATTGGTTCTGTGTTTAGAGGTGCGCCTGGTTTTGGCTTAAAATCACTGATGGAGATCACCGACCAAACACTGCCGTGTGAATGAGGCATAACAGAAAGACTAGCTATGCATGTTGCTCCAATGCACAGTGATGTACAACAAGATACCCTGTCCCTAAAGTTTAACAGCAGGCTGGGATAGAGCTGATTGAATGTGCTTTGTGATGAAGTAATTTGTTTTGAAGCAAATTTATTTGAGAAATTTGTCAATGTCTGAATCGAATTTTTGAAAACTTTCCTCATCTCTAAATAGCACCATACAGAAATTTTATAATAGCACCATATAGGGCCTGAATAATAACATCATACAGTCCCTAAAAAATAGAACCATACAGTGCCTGTATACTAGCACCATACAGTGCCTGTATTCTAGCACCATACAGTGCCTGAAAAATAGCACCATACAGTAATTAAATAACTTTATCATATAATGACAAAACTATGCCACCATACAGTGAGTTAATAATACCATCACATTGTGCCATAAATAAATACCATAAATGAATAACCAGACTGATGAAGGTGCTTATGTGCTTGAAATGTTGAAAGTGTATTATATAAATTAGTAATTAGCCAATGAAGATTAAAGTGTATGTTTAAAATAGTTTAAAAATGTTATAGAGAAATATCAATGATGGTCTGGGTGCTTAGACACCTTCCAGTTGCTTAACAAAGAGGCAAAATAATTCAGCTTAGTGCTGTCTCTGCCTGCTAAGCACAAGCTCAAAGACATTCTATTAAGTCTGTATTCATTGCTTGATTGAGGGCAGTTAACAAGGTTATCAGCACTGTGATAAAAACCATGGACATGTCATTATGACGTGTCAAATGTTTTTTGAAATTAGGAAAAGAAAGGAATGGTTCCGGCACCTGATTGTGCAGTAAAAGCTTCCTTTATTCGGGGTTCAGTATACAATCGTGTTCACACAATGGCTGGTAGTTTACGCGTTTCGGACAGTCTTGTCCTTAGTCGTAACAAAAATAGTGCTAGTGTAACTATTTTTGTTACGACTAAGGACAAGACTGTCCGAAACGCGTAAACTACCAGCCATTGTGTGAACACGATTGTATACTGAACCCCGAATAAAGGAAGCTTTTACTGCACAATCAGGTGCCGGAACCATTCCTTTCTTTTCCTGATTGCGGCAAGCACTTCTCTTCAGATTCCGAGCACCGGGGATATGGCTGTCCTGGACGGGTGAGCTGGACTTTTGTACATGTTTTTTGAAATTACACTGGCATTTTGCTTTGTTTATCCATCAGATGTATTTAGCACAGATGTTAATGGCTATACAGCACTTTCTAGGAAATACAACGTTGGAAGTCCATCACCTCATCTGAGACCCTGGTTAAAGGCTCAAACTGCAAACACTGTGATATTTTTTCATTTAATGGTTACATGCAAACAGGAAAGAAAAGTGTAAATTTTTGTCACTGTCAGTACTATGAAACATTCTAAGATAATTGGAAAGGGTTTCCTTCACCTCTGCACACCCCTGAGAAGTAATATAAAATGCTTCATTAGGAACTATATAGATTAGTATTTTAGAAAATGTGATTGTCTAATGTGAGTACATCAGCTCATTAATCCAGAGGTCCACACAGTGACAGCCCAAATTAACACCCATATATCAAGGTATGTAAGGTGCTATTAATACTGCCTGGTCAATGGTAGGAAAAGAATTGTCTGTTGATGGTGGCAGTTTAATGTGTCCCAGAGCACTAATGAATAGAACTGCTGTCTAATGACTGTCTATTTAGGTTGTTGAGAGACTAAAAAAAATCCACTTAACTGACTGAAATATATTTATTTTTGCCGTCAATTGCTTTCAGTTTCTCTTTTTCATCATTAGGCTGAAGCAGAAATTCTATGATGTGGTTTTATTGGACCACTTGAAATTAAGTGCTAACCATGTCTAAAAATGTCCATTATTTAGCTAGTTTGTATTAGTTTGTCTCAGAATTAATGGGAAATCTTCTAAGCAGCAGGACTATGTTACACATCCAAGCTAAGTTTAATTATGAATGGACACTAAACACTAAGAAAAAAAAAGAAAAAAATACAACAAATAACTGCTCAGGAAAGTTTGTCTATAGTTCTTTCTTCATGGACATCTCCAAACTGCTGCAGAAAGCAGTTAAATAGATATCCTGCGGTTGGTAAAGTGTCTTTTTTCTCCTGCCTCTCCATCTTCATCTGGGGACCGGTTCAGTGCACTAGCATGAGCTCACAGACAAACCGGAAGTTCAAAAAAGGAACGGGGCTTAACACTGCATTCACTTCAACAGACACTCAGAGCACTGTGAAAGAGCTGAAAGCTGTAAAACATCAGCAGTTTCAAACAAACCCTCCCCCTGTATGTATGCAGGTATTCTAAACAGTACTAGGGCACTGGCATACAGAAACTTGTAGCCAGCTTTTCCAGGTACTTCAATGTCAAGTTTAACTATATAGCCAGGAGAGATTTTTCACTCTGTCCAGGCAAACAGAATGCCTTGAAAAACTATTCATACCCCTTGAACTTCTTCACATTTTGTTCACATTACAACCACAAACTGAAATGTATTTTATTGGGATTTTATGTGATAGACCAACACAAAGTAGCAAGTATGTTTTAAAAGAAAAAGATACATGGATTTAAAAAGTTTTAATAAATAAAAATCTAAAAAGTGTGGCGTGCATTTGTATTTAGCCCTTTAATAAAATCCAGTTGGACCAATTGCCTTCAGAAGTCACCTAATTAGTAAATAGAGTCCACTTGCATGTAATTTATTCAAAGTAGAACTGCAGCTGTACTGTCAAGGTCTAGAGGTTTGTTAAAGAACATTAGTGATTGAACAGCATCATGAAAACTAAGGGAACACACGACAGGTCACAGATAAAGTTGTGGAGAAGTGTAAAGCAGGGTTAGGTTATAAAAAAAATATCCCAAGCTCTGAACATCTCACGGAAAATGTTCAATCTATCATCTGAAAATGGAAGAAGTATGGCACAAAGACTCTATGGCTAAAAGACTTACAGCTGTAATTGCAGAGAAATGTGGTCCTACAAAGTATTGACTCGGAGGGGCTTAACACAAATGCTATACTTTCAAGATTTATTCATTTATTAAAAATGTTGAAAACCATTTATCATTTTCTTTTCACTTCACACATATTTGCTACTTTGTGTTCGTCTATCACATACAATCTCAATAAAATACACTTGTGGGTGAAACTTGAAAAATGTAGAAAAGTTCAAGGGATATAAATTATTTTTTAAGGCACTGTATGACATTCATCAGTATTGGAGACCTGGACTACAAGTCTTGTGGAGCTGTTCTCATTGACAATATAATGTTACCCTTACATTATACAGGTAATATGCAAAATAAATGTGGAGCCCCAGTATTGGGTCTACAACACAATGAAAGCCAGATATCCCTGAAAGGAAGGAAAACTGAGCAAAGGGGTCTCCATTACAGAGATCACCAAATCCACCATATTAAGTGGCCCTTATGTCAAGATCCTGCTTTTTTACAAGCTTAAATGATGTGATGGGGAAAACCTAAGCCAGTTATCCATCCATCCATCCATCTACAGACAGCTGTTTCGGGGTGTTGCCCTTCATCAGTGCGGAGTAGGATTCTGGCTAACCGGAAGCAATGCCTTGGAGACTACTCAAACAAAACAATAGCTGATCTCAGGGAGACCAGCCACAAAAACACAGCGGAGCCTCATTTAAGAGTCTCAACACAGCAATCCAAAGTGCAAAGCTCCCTGGGAAACAGTAATATGCAAAATAAATTTTACAGTTAACACAGCTATCCCAGGAGCCTGAAAGGCAAATCTGCCTTGTGTTAGTACTATTTAGGAGTGGGGGAGGGATCTGTCTAGGTAGATTTACCTTTATGCAGTATCTCACAGTTGCACATGGTGGGAACCCAGCTTTTCTATGACCTTGAAGGGCAAATCTGCCTAGCTGTGGCACTATTTATGAATAGGAACATAGACTAATCTTAGTATATTCAATATTCTGTAGTGGATTACTGTTTCACATTATAACCAGTGGTGCACATAGAGCAGTAAGTGCCCCATAGCAAGGATCAAACCAGGCCCCCCACACAGGACAAAAGGGTTTCTGACTAAACCCTTTTCAATGACCCTTGGCCTTGGGCCATTTTTCCATTGCTTCATATGCTAAAAGTTGTTCCTTTAGAGGGCAGAGTCATGACCAAGTTTTCACCTCCAGTAGAAGAGGACATGCTCAAAACTAAGACTAGGCCCTCTCTTGCCCTGGGCCCAATAGCAGTCCCATCATCTACCGCTATGGTAGTTACGCCCCTGATGGTAGCCCAGCTTTTCCTGGAACCTAAAAGGCAAATCTGCCTAGCTATGGCACTGTTTAGGAGTGGATAGGGGGATTTATCTTGATAGATTTAGTATTCTGCAGTCCATTACAGTTTCACATGGTAGCCCAGTTTTCCTATAACTTATAAAGGAAATTCAATATCTATATATATAGATATATATACATATACATATATATACATATACATATCTCCACAAAAAAGCAACGCAGCACTCTTCTTGTGAAAAACCGCAACGACTTAATTCACACATGTGACACAGATCGGCAACGTTTAATCCCCTCCCGGGATCATTCTCAAACCAAGTGTATAGAGCCTACTCATACAAGTGCATATATATATATACCAAACAATTCATTACACATGTATAAAATTATCTAATCAAGTGATTACAATTACGAACAAGTGTTAAAAATTTGTATTAAAAATCCAAGTGTTATAAAAAGTCAATTTCCATATCTCTTGTTGTTTCTTGTGTTATCTTCTTAGTGCATGTTCTGTTTCAATATCTTGCATTGTGTATTGGTATGCTCCTCTCTTCTCCCCCCCCCCCTCTGTTTCAGCTTCTAGTTGGTTCAGTCTAGCCACTTCCTGTTTTCCCTGTCATGCATTGCTGTTTTGTGTGCTTTGACTCTGAGGAGAATCTGAGGAGAATCTGAGGAGAATCTGTGTAGTATCTCATCTTCTTATCAAGGAGAATATTAGAGGCATAATTCTTTTACCATCTGGATTCCCTGCATATCTTGTAATACAATCTCTTGATTAAAAACTACTTGATTAACTCCTGGGTGTCTGATGTGTAAACTGTAAGTGGAGAATGTCTGATTCAACAAGTCACCTCACAGATGCGTGATTGTATAAGGCTGACATTTCGAAACGCCACAGTGCACTTCACCATAAATATCATTATATCAAATGAAAATGCTTTGTGCAAAGAAGTGTACCAAAAAGTTTAAAAACATATAAAAATTCCTTAGCTATGCTTGCTCCATATACATATCAACTGGGAAAGAGAGAAGCGTTCTGTCATCCATTGCAAATAATCCAACTTGCTACTTCAAAAAAAAAAATCGCACTGTGTGAACACCATCAGTCTGAAAAAAAATTATCTGATTTTTTTTATCAGAATTTTTTTTTTATATTGGTATATAGGCTCATTGCATAGTAATACCGCATAATCTAGACACCAGCTGTACATAAATCACTTAAACTGAATACTTAAGCATCCATTATAGTATTTTGCAATTCCTTTTCTATCATCACGATCTCTATATTCACATTGTTGCGTCAAATAAATCGCATCGGCATATATTATCCAGCGAAATTTGTCATCATAATAATTTGTATACAGCTGATGTTCCGGCATCACTACACAAGATCACATACATAAATGTTCGTGTGAACCATTACTAACACTAAGATGCGATCATATATCAATGCGATGCCACAGAATCGCACGATTCAATAATCGTATGAACCATTATATATATCGATGTACAAATACAGTTTAAAGCAAAACTTCACATTTGAATCGGAAATTACGTGCATCCTGACAATCTGCTATATTAGTGCCAATACTTCTTAAACACAATACCCCTTATCCCATTCAGCTATCTGGCAAGGTTGGATCATTTTGCAGGACGCTTTTCTCTTCCCGTTTATTAACGTATCTGCAATACAAAAAAATATCATTATTTATTAGTATACATAAACTTCGTATAAGGTCTTTACACACAATATATTGATATATCAAGGCTTTATGTATCTGGAGCGTATATACCTCATCTCATACCAACTGTAACACGATAATCTACATTTAGCCCATTGGGAATTTTAATCTACCAATATAAAATTCACCATAACAGCATCTACAGAACAGGTGCAATTCCTTGATACACAGGTATATGTAGATAGAGGGAGATTACACACAGATTTAAATATTAAAACAACAGATAAAAATACGATTTTGCATTTTTCGAGTGGACACCCACGAAAAATGATAAATTTGTTACCTTACAGCCAAATGTTAAGAGTAAAAAGAATTGTGGATAATGAGGAACATGCTGAAAGCGCCTTAAAAACTCTAGAAAATTATTTTGAAAAGAGAGGTTACCCTAAAAAAGTTATTGAGGAGAATAGAATGAAAGCAAATAAAATAACTCATGAAACTTTATTGAAGGTTAAAACGAAACAGAATATTGAAGGGATACCTTTTCTTAAAACGTTTAATGAAGTAAGCCTGATGGTGGAGCGGATTGTGCGTTCACATTGGGTTGCACTGAAGAGCGGATTCCCTGTGATACCCGCTTTGCTGCATCTCCTCTGATGTCGTACAAATGCTCTAGAAATATTAAAGATAGAATTGCCAAAACAGAGGTGGGGAGCCTGAAAAAACAAGTGCAGCAAACCTTATCAAAAGCAAAATGAACAGGATGTTACCCATGTTTGCAATGTGTGAATTGTAAGTACCTGCAGAGGGGTGGTGCATTCACACATCCGCAAACTGTTTGAGATTAAGGAATATTTTACATGTGATTCCTCTTGGGTGATCTATGTGCTTTGGTGTCCATGTCACCTGCTTTATGTTGGTGAAACCACTTGCGATATAAAATCTAGACTAAATGATCATTGACAGTCTATTAGAGATAAAAGGAAAGATCTTCCTGTAGCTAAACAACAAGGACCATGATGGACATTGTGCTTGAAGAGAAAAGAGAGATCGCCAACTACGCGATCAAGTGGCTAAGGTAAGCTAATTTTTTTTATTTTAAACCACTTAATCAACATTCTACAATGCATTCTGTATTGAGAATGCTATTATTTTCCCTTATAACCATGCAATAAGGGAAAATAATAAATTCTCCAGAATACTGAACCCGAAACTGGTCTTCAGTGATAAAGTCCGGCTTCGGGTCTGGGTACCAAACATGCCGATTTTTCACACGCACATGCAAAACGCATTACAAACGTTCGCACACACAAGGAAAAATCGCGCATATTCCCGCAACGCACCCGCATCCAATCTGGGCGTCAAACGTGAAAGAGGCCTAAGTGATTCATGTACAGCTGGTGTCTACATTATGCGGTATCACTATGCGATGAGCCTATATACGTATATAAAAAAAATTATGATAAAAAAAATGTTTAAGATGCATTTTTTTCATACTGATGGTGTTCACACAGTGCGATTTTCTTATGAAGTAGCAAGTTGGATTATTTGCAATAGATGACAGAACGCTTCTCTCTTTCCCAGTTGATGTATATGGAGCAAGCATAGCCAAGGAATTTTAATATGTTTTTAAACTATTTTGTACAGTTCTTTGCACAAAGCACTTTCATTTGATATAATGATATTTATGGTGAAGTGCACTAAGAAGATAACACAAGTAACAACAAGAGATATGGAAATGGACTTTTTATAACACTTGAATTTTTAACACAAATTTTTAACACTTGTTTGTAATTGTAATCACTAGATTAGATAATTTTGTACACATGTAATGAATTGTTTGGTATATATGTATGCACTTGTATGAGTAGGGTCTATACACTTGGCTTGAGAATGATCCCGGGAGGGGATTAAAACGTTGCCGATCTGTGTCACATGTGTGAATAAAGTCGTGGCGGTTTTTCCCAAGAAGAGTG
The DNA here is from genome assembly GCA_033119425.1 of Bufotes viridis. Lineage (NCBI taxonomy): Eukaryota > Metazoa > Chordata > Amphibia > Anura > Bufonidae > Bufotes > Bufotes viridis. The sequence continues at coordinate 151,035,814 of CM065591.1, read as the reverse complement.
CTGCGTTGATTTTTTGTGGATGTATATCCCCAATATCAAGGGTGGGACGCGTGCACCTTGAACCTGAAAAAGCGAGTGCTGCCGATTTTTATACATTATATATATATATATATATATATATATATATATTGTGGGGAGTCGCTCTGGTAGACAGCGGTGCGGGTGCAGTACCGAGGCAAAACAAAGAGTCCAGGATGTGCAAAAAACAGTGTTTTATTCACACTGACACAAAAATAAACAGCAAACAGTCTTTTGGTGGTAATTCACACATGTCAGAAACAAGGAGGCAAAACAAAACAGGCCAACACAGGTTCAGTCACCTGGGAGGTGTAGGTGCAGGTTCGCACCAGGCTGTCGGCCCAGCCGCAGGAGAATCCACCTTCAGGTAGCCAGGAACAAAAGCCACCTCCTTGCTGAGCTCTTTCCTCCAGGACAGAGAACTCCACAGCCCTGTTATCAGGCTTCAGGATAATCACACCCTCAGCTGCTAAGGAGGCTGCCTTTTAAAGGCCCGGATAAAGTCCGGCCTGGACCGTGGGGAGTAGGCACCCACCCAACTCTTTGCCTACTCCCAGTAAGAGCCGGCCCGGATTAGCTTTGCAGCCAAACTAAGTAACAGAGTCCGCAGCACTAGCTGCTGCAGACCAAAACAAACCCGGCTCTTACCTCACCGAGGCCAGCAACCTCGGTGACACGTACCTGCCATCGAATATGATACCTTGCACCCTCTTACACACCCCCCCCTTTGTTCAACCCTGAGGGGGTGAACACACGTGAGGCAGTGGACGCGGGACAGGGCATCTGCGTTACCCTGCAAGCGGCCTGCCCTGTGTTCCACGGAGAATTTGAAATTTTGAAGGGATAGGAACCACCTGGTGACCCGAGCATTCCTCTCCTTGGCCTGACTCATCCACTTGAGAGGGGAATGGTCGGTCACCAGCCGGAACCTCCTCCCTAACAGGTAGTAGCGGAGAGATTCGAGTGCCCACTTGATAGCCAGGCACTCCCTCTCCACTATACTATACCTGGACTCGGCGGGACTGAGCTTACGGCTCAGGAAGACAACGGGATGTTCTTCCCCGTTGACCTCCTGAGACAGTACCGCACCGAGGCCTACCTCCGAGGCTTCTGTCTGTACGACAAACTCCTTATTGAAGTCGGGTGTCACCAAAACCGGGGACCCACACAGGGCCGACTTCAACACGGCGAAAGCCTCCTCCGCCTTCTCACTCCAGCTAACCCTCCCAGACTTTCGTCCCTTCAACAGGTCTGTCAATGGCGCTGCTATTGTGGCAAAGTGGGGCACAAACCTCATGTAGTATCCTACAATCCCCAGGAACGACTTTACCTGCCTGGTGGTGACCGGTCGGGGCCAGTTACAAATGGCCTCTACCTTAGTTACCTGAGGTTTGATGACTCCCCGCCCGATTACATATCCCAGATATTTGGTCTCTTCCAACCCAATCACACACTTTTTTGGATTGGCGGTTAGTCCAGCTTTCCTCAGGGCATCCACTACCGCCTGCACCTTGGGTAAATGGCTTTCCCAGTCGGTGCTGTGGATGACTACATCATCTAAGTAGGCCGAGGTGTACCGACGATGTGGTCGCAGCACTATGTCCATTAACCTTTGGAAAGTGGCGGGGGCGCCATGCAGGCCAAAGGGTAACACCTTGTAGTGATACAGGCCCTGCGGGGTAACAAACGCGTTTTTTTCCTTAGCCGACTCCGTTAAGGGTACCTGCCAGTACCCTTTAGTGAGGTCCAGCACAGTAAAATAACGGGCTTGTCCTAAATTTTCAACAAGCTTGTCTACTCGGGGCATGGGATACGCGTCAAACTTGGATACTTCATTTAACTTGCGAAAGTCGTTGCAGAACCGCAACGTCCCATCCGGATTGGGTATTAGGACTATGGGACTGGCCCACTCACTTTTCGACTCCTCAATGACATCGAGCTTCAACATTAACTGCACTTCCTCCGCGATGGCCCGCCGCCGAGCCTCGGGTACCCGGTATGGTTTTAACCGGACCTTGGCCTGAGGCTCAGTGACGATGTCATGTCGGATGAGAGACGTGCGGCCAGGGAGGTCCGAGAACACATCCGTGTTCCGACTGAGGAACTCCTGACTTCCTGAACTTGTTTGGAAGACAGGCTGTCTGCAATTTTTACCGTGTTTACAGCTTCACAGGCCTCGAACTGTGGGGCTGGACCCTTTTCACCTAGAAGCCCTGGCCGGGGGCTGTGGTCGTCGGCCGCGTCCCTATCTTTCCACGGCTTAAGTAAATTCACGTGGTACACCTGCTCCGACTTGCGCCGCCCTGGCTGGTGTACTTTGTAATTTACTTCCCTACCTTCTCGATCACCTCATAGGGGCCCTGCCACCTAGCTAGGAATTTGCTGTCAAGGGTGGGTACCAGAACCAAAACCCGATCTCCCGGATTGAAGTCCCGTACCCGAGCCTGACGATTGTACACCCTACTCTGGGCCTGTTGCGCTGCCTCCATATGCTCCCGGACCAAAGGCAACACCCTTTCCATCCGTTCCTGCATCTGGGCGACATACTCAATGACACTTTTGTGGGGGACAGGCTGTTGTTCCCATGCTTCCTTGGCGATATCCAACAGGCCCCGAGGGTGTCTGCCATAAAGCAGTTCGAAGGGCGAGAACCCAGTAGAGGCCTGGGGCACCTCTCGCACTGCGAACATGAGATAGGGCAGAAGCAGATCCCAGTCCTTCCCATCTCTAGACACCACCCTCTTTAACATATTTTTTAGAGTTTGGTTAAACCTCTCCACAAGACCGTCTGTTTGCGGATGGTAAACGGACGTCCGTAACTGCTTTATACGCAACAATTTACACAGTTCCCTCATTACTTTGGACATAAAAGGGGTCCCTTGGTCTGTCAGAACCTCTTTTGGCAGGCCCACACGGGAAAACATCTCCAATAACTCTTTGGCAATGAGCTTAGCTGAGGTATGTCGCAGAGGCACCGCCTCCGGATACCGAGTGGCATAGTCGAGAACTACCAGAATGTGTTGGTGGCCCCTGGCAGACTTTGGTACAGGCCCAATTAAATCCATAGCGATTCGCTCAAACGGTACTTCAATAATTGGCAGAGGTACCAGAGGACTACGGAAATGTGGCTGGGGGCTAGTTATCTGACAGGTTGGACAGGACTTACAATAATTTTCTACCTCCTTGAACACACTGGGCCAATAAAACCGCTGCAGAATGCGGTCCTGGGTTTTCTGCCACCCCAGGTGTCCCCAAGAACATGTTGGTGGGCAAGCTCCATGACAAGCTTGCGATACGCTGTGGGCACCACCAACTGTTCAACAGGTTCACCTCGGATTTGGTTCACCCGATACAACATATCCTGCAGAACAATAAATCGTGGGAACATTAATTCAGCCCCTGGTTTCTGGGGTTTACCATCAATTTCCAGCACATTCTCCCAGGCCCTGGTTAGGGTTTGGTCCCGGTGTTGTGCGGTCCCAAAATTTTCCCCGGAGACATTGAGGTCTGCCAACTCAGGTCCCGGTGGCAAGTCCTCCGTGTCTCCCACCATTACACTCAGTGGGGTTGTCTCCCCCACTACCGCTGCAGCAGTGGTCACCCCTACCGCTGGCCCTTCAGACTCGGGCTCCCAGGGTTCTGGCCTTCCAGTGGTATCAGGCCACTCTGCTAGGGTTACCCTGTCTCAGGGCTATTAGACACTTTCACCTCAGGCCACAGTGACGGAAAACCAGGGAAGTCTCTCCCAATTATCAGTTCATAGGGTAGCTTTGTGGAGATCGCCACTTCACAAGTCCAGGTGCCGGCCGCCGTGGACAGAGACATTACAGCAGTGGGATAGTCCTTTAAGTCTCCGTGAATGCACACCACACCCACTTTCCGGCCCGTATACTGGGTGGGCTGTACCAGGGCAGCACTTATCAGGGTTACCAGGCTCCCTGAGTCCAACAGCGCCACTGCCAGGTTATCCCCGACCTGCACCCGGCACAGATGACGATTGTCTATTGTCTCGGGGTGCCGGTCGCACACAGTCTCCGGGAGTACAAGGAGTGGCGACCCCCGTAGTTCACCTCCATCGGCTCATCCCGATGCGGACAGTCGGCCCTGATGTGGCCTGGCTCCTGACACCTCCAGCATACCACGGGAGGCGGACTCGCAGGGGGTATATTCCGTGCAGGCCGCTCTGTCGCTGGACGTCGGAACTGGGGCAGAGGCCTCCGGGGTTTGACTGACCCCTTCCCAGCAAGATTCCCCTGTAGGTTTCTGGTGGCCTCGTAACGCTCCACCAGGTCGACCATCTCCAGGGCATTGGTGGGCGATACCTGGCCGATCCAGTGCTGGAGGGGATAAGGCAGGGCCCTCCAAAAGATGTCCGCCAGCAGTCGATCCAGCATGGCAGTGGGACTTAGTAGATCGGGCTGCAGCCACTTTTGCAGCCTGTGCAGCAGGTCGTAGTACTGCGGCCTAGCGGGATCAGTCGTTTTAAAGTCCCACTGGTGGACTCTTTGAGCGCGGACCAGCACGTTCAACCCCAGTCTGGCTAGGATCTCTCCTTTCACGGTGTCATAATCTGCCGCTTGGTCGTCCGACAAGTCGAAAAACACCTGCTGGGGTCCGGAAGCCAGGAACGGAGCGACCACCTCAGCCCACTGGTCACGGGGTAACTTTTCCCTCACGGCGACCTTCTCAAAGACCGCCAGGTATGTCTCAACGTCGTCTGCGGGGGTCATTTTTGGGATCGTTGCACGGACCGCTTTCCGGGCATCATGGACGTGGTGGGACGCTCCTGCCGCCTGTAACGCCATCACATGTTGTAGCAGTAGCTGGTTGGTCTCCCGCTGCTGCACGTTAGCCTCTATGAGAGCCTTCACAGCAGCCTCCATGTTGCCAGAAATTCCTGCTTGCAACTTTGCTGGCTTAATATATTCCATGCACTTTAGCAAAAAAAAACTTTGGCGTTCCCGCCAGCCTCACTGCGCCTGCCCGCATCCTCCACCAAATGTGGGGAGTCGCTCTGGTAAACAGCGGTGCGGGTGCAGTACCGAGGCAAAACAAAGAGTCCAGGATGTGCAAAAAACAGTGTTTTATTCACACTGACACAAAAATAAACAGCAAACAGTCTTTTGGTGGTAATTCACACATGTCAGAAACAAGGAGGCAAAACAAAACAGGCCAACACAGGTTCAGTCACCTGGGAGGTGTAGGTGCAGGTTCGCACCAGGCTGTCGGCCCAGCCGCAGGAGAATCCACCTTCAGGTAGCCAGGAACAAAAGCCACCTCCTTGCTGAGCTCTTTCCTCCAGGACAGAGAACTCCACAGCCCTGTTATCAGGCTTCAGGATAATCACACCCTCAGCTGCTAAGGAGGCTGCCTTTTAAAGGCCCGGATAAAGTCCGGCCTGGACCGTGGGGAGTAGGCACCCACCCAACTCTTTGCCTACTCCCAGTAAGAGCCGGCCCGGATTAGCTTTGCAGCCAAACTAAGTAACAGAGTCCAGCAGCACTAGCTGCTGCAGACCAAAACAAACCCGGCTCTTACCTCACCGAGGCCAGCAACCTCGGTGACACGTACCTGCCATCGAATATGACACCTTGCACCCTCTTACACAATATATATATATATATATATATATATATATAAGGTAAAAAGTGAAAAAGCAGCACACTTTAAAATAACGGGTGCAAAACCTGCCGACGACCAGCAACCAAGTCCTCAATGTAGTAGTTCAAAAATTGCAAGGCAGCACTCCAATCTTCAAAAAATTCCAGTGTTTATTCAGCCCAGTGACACACTGGGCTGAATAAACACTGGAATTTTTTGAAGATTGGAGTGCTGCCTTGCAATTTTTGAACTACTATATATATATATATATATATATATATATATATAGTAACAATTCAGGATCACAGCTCTCCAGGATCGCCGTCTTCTCAGTTCAGCCACTCCAACACTACAGATTTGGGTGCAAACTGGCCACAGCCAGCTTTATCATCACTTTTACAGCAGTAAAAACATAAACCATAAACACAAATCCTATTGCAAGGCTCTGTTTGGTTTCCCTTGGCAACAGCAGACATCACTTTTTTCTCTGGAACTATTGACAGATTGCAGACACCTTGGACCTTTACCCACTGAGCGTTGAAGATTTCCTCTTCAGGGCCATCTGCAGTTGTGCCTCCAAAGCCTCCTGCTCTGCATCAACAAGCATCATTTCACACAGGGTGAGAAGGACCCGGCTCCCACAGGCCTTGGCGCATCCTGCTTCTTTCTCAGACTGGGAGTTCTGATTAAGAGCCTGGCTTTAATTTATCTGAGCTCCTTAGCTTGCTGCTAATTATCTTAATTACCTATATATATATTGAGCGAATCGAATCTGACAAAGTGGAATTCGATCCAACTTTCAGGAGAAATTCGATTTATACCGAAGCCAAATTTCCTCGTGATTTATGGTAATGAATTGCATTTTTTCCTAAAATGGCTGCTGCATGTGTGAGGACATGGAGCAAGGAACTCTGGGAAGGCGGGATAACCCATAATGCCCTATATGTAGCCAATCAGCAGCCTGTCAGCCCTGTGATATCACAGCCCTAAAATTAGCGTCAGACATCTTAGATTCTGCCATTTACCAGTGTATTTAGTGCAGGGAGAGACATCAGCAGGCGCTAGGGACAGTGATAGGAAAGACTTGATTGTGGTGAAAAAACGATTTATAAGTGCAGGGAAATGATAGGGAGGAATCGTTCCACAGCATTTATGTAGAACGGGGTATTATAGGGCTTTGTCATTCCAGCAGACTGTTCTTGTTATTGGGGTGCAAGTGCTGTTTGATACACCCATTAACAGGGTTTATTACAAGAAAATGTTTCTACAGTCTTATTTGCCATGGTGCGGTGCAGTTATATGTTGTAAAGCTCTGTTTGCCATGTATTAGTGGCAAAATAAAATATATATTTGCCAATCAGCGTTGCACTTATATGTTGAAAAGCCTTTTGTGTAGTGTAAAAGTAGAAAAAAATTAGGGCCCAATTGTCTTTCAGCGGTGCAGTTATATATTCTAAAGCTCTGTTTGCCGTGGATTAGTGGCAAAATAAAAATATATTCACCGTTCAGCATTGCACTTATATGTTGAAAATCCTTTGGTATAGTGTAAAAATTGAAAAAAATTAGGGCCTAATTTCCGTTCAGCGGTGCAGTTATATATTCTAAAGCCCTGTCTGCCGTGTATTAGTGGCAAAAGAAAACATATTCGCAGTTCAGCCTTGCACTTATACGTTGAAAAGTCTTGTGTAGTGTAAACGCTCAGCAGTGCAGTTATATGTAGTAAAGCCCTTTTTGCGGTATGGACCAAATTACGTTGTGGTGAAAATTTTTATGTGAAACAGGCTCTTTTTGGGAAAATTGATGGGTGATTGTAGACTTTCTTCTCTGTGAACCAAATTCCATTATCCTTTCATTGGTGACATTTTTTGTTTCAAACATGTTTTTTTCGGGAAAATTGATGGGTGATTGTAGACCTCCTTTTGCTGTGTGGCCCGAATTACGTAGTGGTGAAATTTTTTGTGAGAAACAGGCTTTTTGGGGGAAAATGGATGGGTGATTGTAGACTTTCTTCTGTATGAATCTAATTCCATTATCCTTGCATTGGTGAAATTTTTTATTTCAAAAATGTTTTTTTCAGGAAAATTGATGGGTGATTGTAGACCTCCTTTTGCTGTATGGACCGAATTACATTATCGTGCTTCCTGCAGAAAAACATAATGAAGACACTGATGACAACACACCAGCAGATTTTGCCTTTACCATCTATTCACAATTAAATCAAGCAGCTTCAGTAAGTTGAACATATTTATGTGTTTTTATCTACTCCGTCTGCATTCGATCTCCACAGCACACAAGACCTGACAGGAGAGCCTCTGCTTTGGAGTCCAAGTCTAGTTTGTTAAGATCAGGAGTTCCATCAGAATTGTGCGTAACATTCTTGCTCCCTGTGCAAAGCCATAATAAAAGGACTCCGTAGGCAAACACATCAGAGGAAGCTGAAGTTGGTTGCCCCAATTTTAATTCAGGAGCCGTAAACAGTGGGAAGCAAATAGAGGTGGCTGAACTCCGCTGCTCTGCATCGCTTGTGAAGTTAATGTCTCCAACTATGCCCCACTCACTATTTATAGCAAATAAATTATTTTCATGTAGAGATTCAAGAATTATGTTGGAGGCATGTAGTGTATGCAAGCCATGTGCAACCCCTCTCACGCTATTCTGCACCTGGTTTTCCTGGGCGAACTGAGTCACACAGGGGAGGAACTGCTCCATGTCCATTAGCAAGAAATCAAATCTTGGCTTCCTCCGTGACAACTCAAAATCGGAACCATGGTAACCAACAATGGGAAGAACATGGTGTCAGGGCTACATTTAAGGAGGGCTGAGCCATGCGCCCTGCATAGCACACGTGTTCAATCTGGTTGTCAAGTGGTTCCTGAAGTCTTCCTCCTGATGCTGAAGCCACTTCCAGACTCTGTCATTGGGCCACTCTGTGGTCTCCTCATTCATGTGTCGTCTCTGTTTTGGATCCACTCCTGTTTTTTTGGCTTTAGCAATACTGATGGATTACTGACCAAATGATGATCGAGTGAATGCAGATGCTCAACAGACATGATCCGTTTTTTGGGGGTTATTGTTCTGACAGATCAGACGAAGGGCAAAATAATCAGTGACGTCAACACAAACTTCTGCTGGCACCCTCTCCACTCTGTCGGGGGTTCTACTTGTATAAACGTTTAATAGAACAGGTTCTGTAGACATCTATGTAGAATCAGCTGGTGACAGTGCAAAAGGAGTGTGCTTCTTCTTGGCGCTAACATCAACCTGTAAGGCTGAGTTCATACTTGAGTTACTTGGTCAATTTTGGCCCCATGACTGCCCAAATAAGTGAAGTGTGTAGTGATTCTAATAGCAACGCCTGTCATCTGCATGTCATACGGACTCACAGTATTATTTCACTACCACAGCAGACTCCCTATGTGTGGTACTGCAAGGCACAGTTTTCTACACCACTATAAAGGCTCTCAGCAGCCAAGAAATATGTGTTTTTTAAAGAAATTCACCACAAATAAATTTGGACCGAACCAAATTTTTCCCCCAAAAAAATTGCAAACTGGCGAATCGAATTTTTGAAAAATTCGCTCATCTCTAATAATATATAATTTCATAGCTAGGCAAATTTGGAATTCAGTAATCTAGGAAAACTGTTTTAGAACCTTAACAGAGATGTAATGGAGGCCACACTTAGCACATACACTCTAGTCTTAATAACCCATGTGCTGGCGGTGAATCTGCTAAAGTTATTTAGAGGCACCGGCCCCTACATAACTTTAATTAGAAAGTTAAACCAATGGCAGGCACTAAGTGACTTGGGGTCCTATGGACAAATCAGAACATTGAATATGTATATAACATGATTGATTGAAGATCATAAAGAAACATAATTATTAGTATAAATGGTTATCATAATATGTAAAAATTGGCAAATAAAAAACAAGATATTCCATACTGACTAATTGTTTCTACAAGATAAATAGTAAAAATATTAAGTTTATGCATATGATCATAAAATGTAACTCCATGGAGGTAAAAGTCATTTGGTTAATAGTCATGTCTTAAAACACATAAAGGTGTTTTCTAAGTTTTTCCGATAATGTTGGCATCACTCTGATATAGAGCAGGAGCTCCGTACAGTATTAGAATGTATCTGCTCCGATGAGCCCAAGTTATTGCTTTGAGAAGTCTCTCGAGTGATACCTTGGAACCGACTCGAGTTCGGGAAATGGTTTTTTACAGTACAAATTAATTTATGAAGTTATTGCGCAAAGTCTCACGAGACTTTGCGAAGCAATAACTTCAGCTCATCGGAGCCAATAAATTCTAATACTACAGAGCTCTTCCTCCCTACAATATTAGAACAAAGTTTTATGCGAATCGACTTGAGATGTTTCATCCGAAGTCGATTTGCTCATCCCTAATAATATGCATGAACTTAATATTTTTACTATTTATCTAATATTATTATTATTATTTTTTTCCATTAATCTTTATAGATAGTACAATTATAGGACATCAATTGTGTCATTCATCATATTAAAACCTGTAGGAACAATTAGTCAGTAGGGGATATCTTGTTTTTGATTTGCTAATTGATTTATTTGTAACAGTTTTTACATATGATAACCATTTATACTTTGTACTTGGCACTTTTATATACGGCAGTGGCTGTGCCGTAGGCAGTGCATCCATACAAAGGTAAATCTGAGAGAGTGAGCCCCTGCGTCACCACACAATTATATTCCCCTACAAAACTTCGGTGCATTTTCCGCCAGTCAAATCTACGCCAGCGGAGATCTAAAACAGGCGTAAAAAATGATAAATGAGACGGACCTCTGCTGACCCGCCCCCTTCTCTGCCCAGTCCACACATCCTTTTTTAGACTTGGCATGAGCTGGGAAAAGTCAAAGATTGCAGTGCAAATAGGAAAGGCAAGCCAGAAGATTATGTTAGTAGTTTTAGTATCCCTCTAATGCACAACTATAATTTAAAAGAGCATTTAGCTGAGAAAACATATAAGTTATATGCTGTATGGCCATGGCAACCCATCAGTACCCCGAAATTGCATTGTGGGGGATGCTGATGGGCTAAGAGATAAATACCTTTTTTTTAATCATAGCATCTATGGCAGGCATCCTCAAACTGCGGCCCTCCAGATGTTGCAAAACTACAACTCCCAGCATGCCTGAACAGCCCACAGGTATCAGCCTACAGCAGGGAATTGTGGGAGTTGTAGTTTTACAACAGCTGGAGGGCCGCAGTTTGAGGATGCCTGATCTATGGCTTGATCAAAGTAACTTCCTTTTACAGTGAAATTTTCACAGCATAATACATTAACCTTTGCACGCACAACAATGTAACTGCACGTTGTTAGTACACTTAAAAATGTATGGGGCAGGCTCACGAGCTAAGCTGGCTCCATAAGTGGTTGGTGCTGGCTGTATAATACTGTAATCCTGGTCATTTAACCCTCCAGATACCACAGCAACCAGCAACTGAGCAGTTAGGGACAGTGAATCATGTGCCTAGATCTCTTATGGGTGTTAAAAATTACATTAAGAATTTTTTTTAAAAGACAAAAATATTAATAATTTGTAATAACACAAATTCAAAACACTCCCTTTCCCGATCTGACATATACAAATAGAAAATAAATGTATTGTTATTGACATGTCTGAAAATATTTGAACTATTAAAATATAAATATATTTATATATGTGCAGTGAACACTGTAAAAAAAAATTTTTGGTCAATTTGCCCTTTTTCAGTCCTTAATTTCCTACAATAAAATGAATATAAAGTGATCAAAAAGTCATGGATACCAAAAAATTGTATCAGTAAAAACTAAAGCTTGCGTCTCTAAAAACAAGCCCTAATATAACCCTGTGGATGGAAATAGAAATCTCTTCTCCACGAGCCCTGGACCGGCCTCCTATTTGCTCCTTCATAGCTGGGCTTCTCCGTCCCTCCACCGAGGCTGAGACCTACTTTCTTACATGGCCTCTGCTGCTCTGCCTCTGTCATGATGTGTACTCCCGTCAGCTGTTAAAGGGCCATCACACGTGCACCTTAAACTTCACCAGCCAATGACTGGCAACCCTAGGATACTTAAGGCACCTTCTTCTGTGGGATGGTGCCTGAGAAATAGGATCCTAGCTTATTAGTTCCTACAAAGGTTTGCTGCATTTATTTGTCTGCCCATGTACCGACTTGTGAAAGTCACCTGTTTATTGACCCTTTTCCTGCCTCACAAGACCTTTGTCTGACCTCCATATTGACCCTTCACTGCCTGCCCTGACCTGGGACTAATTATCTAGTTGCTTGTGATCTTCCTGCCCTGACCTTGGCCTGTCCATGACTACAAATTTGCCTCACCCCTTGGTGCTCTGCACCAGTGTATCTTGATCCCATGGGTCAGCTGTTAGTTACACACAGACTAATCCAGGAGGTAGCAGCTTGGCGATTCCCCTACAGCAAAGTCCAGATCCTTGTACAGGTGTTAGAGGGTGAAAACTAGGGGACTTCCCTCATGAGGCTATGTGAACAGAAAAGTAAAAAAATTATGATTTTTGGAATGGAGGGAGGGAACAATACACAATCACAGTATAGTAGCATACACATTTTTATTAATTATTCAATGGCTAAAGAATACAAATACATTATTACGTTTCCATATTCTCTTTTTGAGAAATCCTGTTTGGTGAAATTATCTAAAAATGCCTTGACCCGTGGTTTGTTCAGTCAAGTTATAAATGACAAATGTTGAAGGTAATAAAACAAAGAAAACATTTTTTTGACCTTGTCTCCTTCAAATGTTTCTTGTTTATAATTCATCATTTGCAATATAACAAGATACAACACAATTTCTTAATTTAAAATTATTTTTCTAGAACGAGACAAGACACTGAGTATTTAGCTTTTCCATTACTTTTTTTTCTATTCCCTGTGTTATATGTCAAGGGGGAGAATGAATCCCTCTGTGCCCATTTGCCATATTCCATAGCTAAGAAGAGACATTATAATAAGTATGATGAAGATCTTCTCTATCGTCTCATCCACCTTTCATTATGGTACTAGTTGTCATTAATAGATCATCCCTTGCCCCATTATAGCTTTAAATAATGTGCCATTCAGGCTCTTAAAATTATAATCCATAATAATATGTGCAGTAATTATTTATATAGAGAATGAGGAAGCAGCGTGAAGGCCAGTGTTGCTTCTCACCTGAGAAATTTAGCAAGGAAGCAGTTAAAAGACTGCTTAATTGGCTGCCTTCTTTGCTGCTATAAATGTTTTTTTGCAAGTTCTTTGTGTTAGTTTACATGTGGTGTCCTGCTGTGTCAGAAAAACTGATTTATCTTTTTTTCTTTTAAAGTGATTGTGAAAGAAATAAACTGTTCTAGGAAACTGTTCTGAGGCACCCCAAGTAAAGAGGTACATTGCACCTGTGTAAGGGGCCATGAAAAGTACTGAAGAGCCTCGTCCTCTATTTAGTATCAGACCCGAGGATTGGACCCCCACCAAACATTGGTGGCCTGGCCTATGAAATGGGTATACACTCTTTACTCTCAGCCTTCAATTTGACCTTATACTTTAAAGGGGTTATACAAGAATGGTAAGGGGGGGTGGGGGAATTGGCAACCGCACCAATAGTGATGATAAGCAAAGTATTGAAAAAGTAGATTTGACTGCTGAGCAGAATTTTACAAAAAAATTCACTTTGTGACAAGTTACTTTGTCACAAAGCGTATTTCTTTGTAAGTAGTGGGTGCACTGACAAAGAGCAAGGTGATTACGCCGCCACCCGTCATTGTACCATTCAGATGCCACATTCATAGCTGATCGCAGCATCTGACAGCAAGATTACAGTGTAAAATTTAAAAAATAAAATACTTAGGCTACATTCACAGGAACTTATTTTGTTTCTGTGCCCGTTCTGTTTTTTTTTTTGCGGATTAGATGAGGACCCATTCATTTGAATGGGTACGCAAAAAATGCAGACAGCACACCATGTGCTGTCCGCATCTGTATGTTCGTTCTGTAGATATAGAGCATGTCCTTGTTGATTGGCATTGTTACAATGGACCTGCAAATAAATGCAATAAGGAGGTCACCAGTATTTTTTCCGGATCAGTGTTTTGCGGACTGCAAAACACATACCGTCGAGTGAATGTAGCTTTATCCTCATCCATTTGCCCATGAAGAGCCAGCCACCATCTTGACTGTAGATCCAATGGAAATTTCTCGCGCATGTGATGACGTCATAACGTCGGTGTGGTGATTTAATACGTCACCGCGCATTGGTTTTCGAGCGAGATCTTCAATCAAGATGGCGGTAGCCACCTTTTCACTCTCTAACGGATGAGGTAAGTATGATTTGTTTTTAATTTTTTACTGCCAATCAGGGAGAATTGATTTGTTACCACAAAGCATGAGGAAATCCGGCTTTGAGTTGGATCAAATTTTCCCTGAAATTCAGATCAAATTTCATTTCGTGGAGTTCGATTCCCTCAATACTACCCACCACCCAGTGGCGTAACTAGAAATGACTGGGCCCCACAGCAAATTTTTGAATGGGGCCCCCTCCCCCAGTAATTTTTTTACAACCCCTTCCTTTCATGCTGCCCCCTTTCCTGTGGCTAGTAAAGATCGCTCTCTCAGACCAGTCCCGGCAGCTGTTCCATCCGTTTTCTGCACTGTCTATACTGCCACTGTATATGATTTCATTGTGTAATAATGTTGAGGGGCCCTGACAAAATCTTTTAGTGCTTCTCCTCCTCCTCTTGGATGGGCCCCTTCTGGGTCAGGGCCGCAAAGCAGCCGCTTCCCCTGCTTCCCCTATAGTTATGCCCCTGCCACCACCACCACCTCCACTTGGCCAGACCTGTAAAGAAAAGCTTACTTACCATTTTCCTGGCATTGGATCCCCACTCTTTTTCCCAGCCTGCAATGATCCACTGGGCTCCCTCGTTATAAGCATTGCCTTCAGCCAAATGGTCACATCCCAACCCCATTAAGCTGTTCAATTATAGTGTGTGAAATGGACCTGATTTTCTTAAATATTGATTGGCACAATATACATTTAGGATATGGAAATTGTAGCTTGATTACGGCTATTTATGGACACTCATCCTACAAGGATACAGCACATTTTGTTGTTATGCTTCAGTAATCAAAGGAACTCACCAGCAGTGATAACCAGACTTGTACAGAAAATGTCCGCTATGCTCTGCTTGGCTTAACATACAAATATGCTATATTGGTTCATACACAAATCTTAATTGCTGCTGATCTACTCACAATGCATGAATCAATGAATTACTGAGGTTCAGGAAATCTATGTATTCCAGACCTAAAATTCATTAATGGGGAAATAGAAATCAGTTTTACTAAAAATGTTCAATGATAATGTTTGAACTTAAAAATGTGTTGAATTAAATTTCAATATTTTATAAATTATCAGTGTCAGAATAATTTGTAGTCCCTTAGCTTTAATGGTAACTCAATATAACCACCACACAAATTGTGGTACACTCATATGTAATATTATATCCCTCACTAATAGTAAACCCATAAATAACAGGTGTATAAGGTTCCAAAAAAATCAAACACAAGCCTACAATAGTAGAGCCACATTACACAATTCAATTACAACAATAATACATGTTATTGATACATACTACAAATAATAAAAAAGTAATGTGTTTGCAGGAAAGGATGGCATCACTGGCAGGCATCAGAATGGATGATAAGTGCAAAATAAGTATTATGTAAATATGTAAAAAATGTATTCCAGTAAATAGCAGCGTCTGGCAAAACATAAGAAGGGGCATAAATCGGGAATAGCGTATATAAAAATAATACAGAGTATTGTTACCCCAAAAGGTTTGTGCTCTGCCGTGCATTGTAATAATCAACATGAAGATGGGGCAGAGAAGTAAGATATCCAAAAATTTCTGAATCCTATTAACCGGAAAAGTGCCATGGCAAAACAATTATACAATTATACATTACCAATAACTTATGCTCCAACCAGGATGGCATCCACCCGAGCACATGCTTCAATGTACTTTTTTAAAGGGGGGGAGGGTACGCTGAAATACATGTCAGGGTGGGGGTGCCATTTTGCCATATATTGCAATTTATTCATATATATTTCTTTGGTACTATTTTTCACTTATCATGTATGCCTACCAGTGATGTTGTCCTCCTTTTATTTATTATTGTTGTATTTGAATTGTGTAATGTGGCTCTATTATTGTAGGCTAAGTTAATGATAACTCAGTAACACCCCCCTTCAGAGCATGTGTTGGGGGTGAGTGGGCAATTCCCCAGGAACCCCATCCCCAAAGGAGCCTCACTAGCACTGATTCCTTTAAGCTGCTCATTACCACATGTGATGTAGCTTAACTCCCTTTTAATGATTGGACAGAGCTCTGATGAAGCTCTTTGCCTGATCATAGAGAGAACTGTGCAGCCATACAGTAACTGTACAGTGCCTTCTCTCCTTCCTGTAGTCTTCTCTGTGATCAGTAGAGGGGGGGAAAAGGAAATCTGGACCAACTGCATTCAGATTCCTGTTATCGATTTTTGAAGGAAGATGAACATAGAGAGCAGTGTGCATGGAGGGAGGGGCAGTCAGTCAGAGGGGTATAAAGAGCTTGGATCAGCCTGTGTGGAGTGTGGAAACATTTGTTTGAGGGGGTATAGGTCAGTAAGGAGATGGCAGAAGAGAGCAGTTTGTGTAAAAAGAGGGCATAAAAAGCAGTGTTTTAGACACAGGATATTGCGAGCAGTTTGTGTGACATGGGGAGAGTAGTGTATGTGAGAGAGGGTGAATGAGAACAGTGTGTATGAGATGAGAGCATGGGATCCAGTGTGTGAGAAACAAATGGCATGTCTGTAAAAAAGGGTGCATGGGACACAGTCTATGTGGGAAAGAAGAATTGAGAACACTATCAATGTTTGTGGATATATTAATGTGTCGGTATAAAGGTGGTACTGTTACTTTGTGAGGCACAAGGGTAGTATGTTGGATTCATTTGATAACACATTTAATATGTTATGCACTATTACTCACAACGAATGTCTGTGACATAATATGTGGCACCATCTGTTTGACTCTTTCTGACAATATTGTATTTATGGGTTCTGTTAGTATAGCACAATACTTAGGGTAACTATTAGGGAATTGAAGTATCCGAAGTGGACTTCGATCCGAAGTGCAGAAAAAAATTATTTGCCGCAAAGCCAAATTTCCTTGTGCCTTGAGGTAATAAATCGATTTTCCCTGAAACGGCGTTAAAAAAAAAAAATACTCACTTCATCTGTTGCGAAATCATATGCGTAGTGACATATGAAGCCGGCCAGTGTGATCATGTCATCACGCACAGCACGACATTTCGCCCACAATCTTAAATTAAGATGGCCGCGGTTGCCTCTTCTCACTCACAGATGAGTTGTTGTTTTTTAAACCCCTGAAAGGCCTCCATTTTTACATCAGGTGCCGAGATGAGTGATGGATCTGAGGGGTTTAATGACGGGGGCTGCGCAATCACCGTTCCCTGTCATTGAACCAGCTACTTACTAAGAAATGCACTTTTTGACAAAATACTTCGTCACAAAGTGAATTTTTTTGTGAAATTCGGCAAAGCAGCCGAATCGAAGGTAGAGAGGGTACTGGAAAAGTAAGGAAACAAAGATATCTGGGAAGTAGTAAAAGTAGTCTTTATGGCAGTCTGGACCACATGGAAAACATTGCACAGTAAACAACTGAAATTAGTGAATTGAAAGACTGTATTTAGAGAAGAGTTGTCTTTACTGTATTCATTTACATGATCTGCAGGGCACCTATTTTGTATAGTGTTTTTAATTCATATGGAGTGATGATCAGGGCAGTAGTCATGGTCAAAGCCGTTTATCTACTAGGACCCAGGTACAACTGTTACCTCGGCACCCAATAAACCTACAGCTATTAAAGTTTAATTTTAGCTACAGTACGTTAGATTAGTATTATTTTTATTTCATTACTTTCAACATTTTACATTTGTCATTAAACATTTTGTTTTTGCAGCAATCGAATTGTAAAGGTAACTTTAAATGTATATTTTATACTAATTTTAAAATTCTTAATCTTGTAACTTGAAACTTTCATTCTATCTTGGTCAGGTTTGTGACTTTATACTTTGTCTGCCATATCAGAAATGTTCTAAACTACTGCTGTTCCTGTTCTTCCCTCCCCATTGAGTTGACTGATTATAGTACTGATCAGTCTCTTTACATGCAGTACTTCTTCTGTCACATTACTGTCTTGTTTTTCTCTGCAGTACATTGGCTGTTACATTTGATCTAATTTAGAAAAAGACATATACTCATAGCAAGGCATTCTACCCTTACTGATATAGAAACACTAGTTTTCACAGCTTATTCCTGAAAACATTCCATTAGCACTGTGCTGCAAAGTTTCATATGCTGCAATGCTTAGGGAAAACTATGTGTTTCATAATAAATATTTAACTATTACCTCAGTTAACCTAGCATTAAATAATGTTTGAGACTGTAGAACAATCATTTTGCCTAGTTTGAGAATTACAATTAAGTAATATGTATTTTGAAAAATTAATGTAATCAACTTTTTTTCTTGTTAATTTGTGACCCTAACTTCTTAAAGGGATTGTCTGCTTTCAGCATGAAACTGGACAACCCTCCAGATCAACCTGTAATTAAGAATAAGTAAAAAAAAGTAAATACTTACCTACCAGATCGGATCAGTGGTGCACCCAATAATGCCAGTGATTGGCTGCAGCAGTTAAGTCTTGTCGAAGCCTGGTAGGGAGAACAAGAGTGGTAGTGCAGGATCCGGAAGGTAAGAATTTAATAGTTCTTTTTTGCGGGTTGACCTGGAGGATTCAGCAATAGAAAAACTCAGCAGCTCTCACCTGATCTTCTGTGCTGTGAGCACTGATAAGGGTCCTGGACTGTACAAACCCATGAAGTGCAAAAAAACTTTTTCAAAATCCAGCTCTTTACAGCACAGTTTAGTTCTTTATTGATGCGATAAAAATTCCAAGTACAGGTACTGACAGTAAATCCCTTCTACGCGTTTCGGGCTATAGCATAGCAGCCCTTACTCATGACAGGGAAGTTGTGAGTTTGGTTGCAATTTAAAGGGGAGTAGGAGAAGAAAAAAACTCGAAAACCCCTCCCAATCAGACCTCTACAATATACACATGTGAAACACTAGAGCACATTCAGTAACATGAATAAAAAATGTTTCCAGACAATGGAACAATTAGCTAACATATCAGTAACATTACTATATAAAAACAAATATGCAAGCATGATGCAGTTTCAATATTGCAATATCAAATCTTGGCACTTGTTCAGACCCTTGGGCTGCCTAGTGTTTAGTTGAAATATCCAATATGCCTCTCTGTTCAACAGCTTGCGTTTATGTTCACCACCTCTAACTGGGGGAGTAACCCTTTCTATGCCTTGGACAGATAGATATGCAGAGGAGCCTGCATGTAGTACTGCACAGTGTGAACTGACAGCAGATACATTTTGTTTGTCATACAGGGGCACATCTGATATATGCCTGCGAATCCGTGTTTTCAGTGCGTTAGTTGTACTGCCCACATACTGGATATTACACCGCGTACAAGTGGTTAAATAAATTACATATCTGGTGTTACAGTTTAGATATGATCTAATCACACAATCTTTATTGTTGGCTGTAGATCTAAAGCTCCTTCCAGATTTAATATACCCGCAACATATGCATTTGGTGTGCCCACAACGAAAACACCCAGGATTATTAAACCATGTCGGTTTAAACTCCTTTCTCTCCTGAAACAGGCTTGGACTAAGCATATCCCCCAAAGTTGGAGCTCTGCGTGCTATATATTTCACTCCTGATGCCACCACCGTAGACCAATCCCTGTCCGCATGCAAAACTGGTAAATATTTCTTGATAATTGTAATAATGTCACTAAATTCCACACTAGATTGTGTAGAAAATATAGATGGATTATACTTTCCAGCTTCATTTTTTGAAATACTATCAGTTTTACCAACTGGGTAAAGAAGAGTGTCTCTATTCATTGAACTAGCTGTTCTTTCACATTTCTTTTTATGTCGCACTGCCCGCATGGGTGAATAAAGTAGGATATTATTTTTATATGGAGTGCTGCCTTATTTTTTCTGATTTATATTTGGAACTAGCTGGTCCCTGAAAGGCCTTGCACCCGACTTTGGACATTGCTACGGTGCTGCCATTTATATATATATATATATATATATATATATACTAGCAGAAGGACCCGGCTTCGCACGGGTATATTTCATCTATTTCAATTCATATTTCCGTGTGTCGTAAAAAGATATCAGCAGTATCCCCCATAACAGTGACCTCTACGGCACCCCGCCGCACTGTGTGCTGAGCTGTGGATCTAATCCTGTGCTGTGTAATACTGTCTGCTGAGCTGTGTATCTAATCCTATCCTGTGTGATAACATCTGCTGAGCTTTGTATCTAATCATGTCTTGTGTGATACTCTCTGCTGAGCTGTGTATCTATTCCTCTCCTGTGTGATACTATCTGCTAAGCTGTGTATCTAATCTTATGTTGTACGATACTGTCTGCTAAACTGTGTATCTAATCCTATCCTGTCTGATGAGCTGTGTACTTAGTAGTTGATTTTTAACTTGATTTTGTCAATACTCATTGGCTGCAGAGGGGGAGGGTGTGTATCCTGAACACATCGGGGGTGTGGCTTAGCGGACCTAAAAGTTGATTTTTAGCTTTATTTTTTCAATTCCTGTTTGCTTAGTGGGAGGGGGCATGGCCTAACATGTCCTTTTAAACAGCTCACTCTAAGACAGCAGCAATATTCTGTCTGAATGTGAGCTGCAGGGAGAAAATAACTGTCCCTCCCACCTCAGGAGGGGAAGGGGCATGACCTAACTGAATCAGAGGTGTGGCTCATCTGGACCTGGAGGTGGGGTTTTAAGGGTGACTTGAATGGCCACCCTACTTTCCCCCTGAACTGTGACCTCCATAGCATTGCGCTCCCTTAACAATGTCATCCACAGCGTCCTGCCCCTTTAAATCTAACCTGCAGCAGTGAAGAGAAATGGCCGAGTTGTTATGGAAACCTCAGGAAATAAGGTACTAAGTGCTATTAGGCCCTGGCTTTACTTCTATAGCGATTATCCTGGTGACAGATTTCCTTTAAACGTCATCTAAAGCAGTGAGGAAACATGGCTGGGTTGTTATGGTTACCCGGAGTAAAACTCTGTGTGTGGAGACGAACTGCCAGGGAGCAGTAAATGACAGTTTGTATTTAAGTGAAAGGCTTGCAGGCTTGTATTGGCTATAATGCAGGCCATTTTTTGGGAATATCTCAGAAACCTCAGAAATCTCAGGCCACTTTCACACGGGCGTGATTTCCGCGCAGGAGCAATGCGTGAGGTGCACGCATTGCACCCGCACTGAATCCGGACCCATTCATTTCTATGGGGCTGTGCACATGAGCGGTGATTTTCACGCATCACTTCTGCGTTGCGTGAAAATCGCAGCATGCTCTATATTTTGCATTTTTCACGCAATGCAGGCCCCATAGAAGTGAATGGGGCGGCTGCGGGAAAATCGCAAGCATCCGCAAGCAAGTGCGGATGCAGTGCGATTTTCCCGCATGGTTGCTAAGCGACGGGACCTGATCTTTTAACATGGTTATAAGGGAAAATAATAGCATTCTCAATAAAGACGGCTTTTTAGAGTGTGTATTAAGGGGTTAAAAATAAAAAACTTAACTCACCTTAGCCACTTGATCGCGTAGTTGGCGTGATGGACCATGTGATGCGACGTCATCACAGGTCCTTTAGATTGCAGCTAATGCTTGAAGAATAAAGGAGAGATCGCCAACTACGCGATCAAGTGGCTAAGGTTAGTTAAGTTTTTAATTTTTAACCCCTTAATACACATTCTACAAAGCATTCTTTATTGAGAATGCTATTATTTTCCCTTATAACCATGTTATAAGGGAAAATAATAAAGATCGGGTCCCGTCTCTTAGCAACCATGCGGGAAAATCTCACTGCATCCGCACTTGCTTGCAGATACTTGCGATTTTCCTGCAGCCCCATTCACTTCTATGGGGCCTGTGTTGCATGAAAAACGCAAAATATAGAGCATGCTGCGATTTTCACGCAACGCAAAAGTGATGCGTGAAAATCACCGCTCATGTGCACAGCCCCATAGAAATGAATGGGTCCATATTCAGTGCGGGTGCAATGCGTCCACCTCACGCATTGCACCCGTGCGGAAATCACACCCGTGTGAAAGGGGCCTAAGTCCTAGAGAGCTGAGACCTGGTCTAAAACATTCCCGGACACCTGATGTACCCGTGTGCCAAATTTGGTGAAGATCGGTCCAGTTGTTTGGTCACGCATAAAGAAAGTCTAGACAGAAATTCATTTTTATATATATAAGAGAAAGAGACTAGCAGAAGGACCCGGCTTTACACGGGTATATTTCATCTATTTCGTTTCATGTTTCCATGTGTCGTAAAAAGATATCAACAGTATCCCCCATAACAGTGACCTCTACAGTGCCCCGCCCCACTGTCTGCTGAGCGGTGTATCTAATCCTGTCTTAGGTGATACTATCTGCTAAGATGTTTATCTAATCGTATGTTGTGTGATACTGTCTGCTGAGCTGTTTATCTAATCCTATCTTGTGTGATACTATCTGCTGAGCTGTGTATCTAATCTTATGTTGTGTGATACTGTCTGCTGAGATGTGCATATAATCCTAGCCAATGTGATACTATCTGCTGAGCTGTATATCTAATTTTATGTTGTATGATACTGTCTGCTAAACTGCGTATCTAATCCTATCCTGTGCGATACTGTCTGCTGAGCGTGTATCTAATATTCTATCCTGTGTGATACTGTCTGCTGAGCTGTGTATCTAATCATATCCTGTCTGCTGAGCTGTGTACCTAGTAGTTGATTTTTAACTTTATTTTTTCAATCCCTGTTGGCTGAGTGGGAGGGGGTGTGGCCTATCTGCATTGGGGTGTGTCCTTTTGAACATCTCAATCTAAGACAACAGCACTGTCCTCTCCGAGTGTGAGCTGCAAAGAGAAAGTCACCGTCCCTCCCACCTCTGCAGCTGACAGAAGTTGATTTTTAACTTCATTTTGTCAATACTCATCGGCTGCAAAGGGGGAGTGGTGTGTCCTAAACGTATCAGGGGTGCGGCTTAGCGGACCTAAAAGTTGATTTTTAACTTTGTTTTTTCAATCCCTGTTCACTTAGTGGGAGGGGACGTGGCTTAACATGATTGGGGCGTGTGCTTTTAAACAGCTCTCTCTAAGACAGCAGCACTGTTCTGTCTGGATGTGAGCTGCAGGGAGAAAATCACCGTCCCTCCCACCTCAGAAGGGGAGGGGTCATGGCTTAACCGAATAAGAGGTGTGGCTTATCTGGACCCGGGGGTGGGGTTTTAAGGGTGACTTGAATGGCAACCCTACTTTCCCCCTGAACTGAACTGTGACCTCCATAGCACTCCGCTCCCTTAACAGTGTCATCCACATCACCCTGCCCCTTTGAAGCTAACCTGCAGCAGTGAAGAGAAATGGCTGAGTTGTTATGGAAACCTCAGGAAATAAGGTACTAAGTGCTATTAGGCCATGGCTTTACTTCTATAGTGCTTATCCTGGTGACCGATTTCCTTTAAACCTCATCTAGAGCAGTGATGGCTGGGTTGTTATGGTTACCGAACTGGCAGGGAGCAGTAAATGACAGTTTGGATTTAAGTTAAAGGCTTGCAGGCTTGTATTGGCTATAATGCAGGCCATTTTTTAGGAATATCCCAGGAACAGTAAGTCCTAGAGAGCTGAGACCTGGTCTGAAACCTTCCCGGACACCTGATGTACCCATGTGCCAAATTTGGTGAAGATCGGTCCAGTCGTTTGGTCGCGCATAAAGAACATCTAGACAGACAGAAGTTCATTTATATATATATATATATATATATATATATATATATATATATACATATATATATATATGATATTTGTGTCACAATATTTTGAGAACCATACATTTTAAATTGGTGTGAGGTCTTGATTCTTGCAAAACAAGCTGTATTTATTTTTTATTTTTATTATTGGTAGCAGGATAAGTAGAAATAGCAAATCTGACATGGTTCTTTATTTTTCTTTTTTATAGTTCACCTTGAGGCTTAAATGGTGGCCTAATTTATTAGATCAAGTTGATGAGAATATGGCAAATGATATGTACTGTACATTATTTTTCATTTAGATTTTTTTTTTGAGTAATTTATTTTTTATTGTTCTAGTGATCGAAACGCCTAGTGGTGGCATCTCAATCACGAGTATAAGACACTACAATACATACAGTATGTTCTGCTTGTTCAGAAAAACACACAGGCATCTTAGGTGGCTCTGCCTCTGCTAATAGGTGTAGTGAGATGGCAATCATGGGGGCCATTGTCGGGCTCCTGGTTGCCATAGAAATCATCAGCACTCCACAATTACATTGCTAGTAGTCTATAAACTAGTCCGTTACCCTATCACCGGTAATTATTCCCACTGCGGGAGCCCTGCTGTGTATTACATGTGGACATAACTGTTAGCATATCAAAAAGGACATACTAATGCATCCATTTGTAGTGAGGGGCTAAAGTTGGCCATTAGTGATGTCGCGAACATAAAATTTTCAGTTCGCGAACGGCGAACGCGAA
This sequence comes from Bufotes viridis, assembly GCA_033119425.1. Lineage (NCBI taxonomy): Eukaryota > Metazoa > Chordata > Amphibia > Anura > Bufonidae > Bufotes > Bufotes viridis. The sequence continues at coordinate 151,011,430 of CM065591.1, read as the reverse complement.
TTTCCGCAAATGTTCGCGAACATGCGAACATTGCGAACCGCCATAGACTTCAATAGACAGGCGAATTTTAAAACCCATAGGAACTCCTTCTGGCCACAATAGTGATGGAAAAGTTGTTTCAAGGGGACTAACACCTGGTCTGTGGCATGCCGTAGGGGGATCCATGGCAAAACTCCCATGGAAAATTACGTAGTGGACGCAGAGTCGGGTTTTAATTCATAAAGGGCATAAATCAACTAACATTCCTAAATTGTTTGGAATAACATGCTTTAAAACATCCAGTGTGTGTATATGATCAGGTATGATGTTGTATCGATCAGGTAGTGTAAGGGTTACGCCCGCTTCACAGACATTGACAGACCAAACTCCCCTTTTAATGCACCGCAAACAGTTCATTTGCACAACCGCAAACTCCCCATTTGCACAAGGTTGGATACCAAGCTAGCCATGTCCCGGGGATGTCATTGAAGGTTTCTTCCTCGACCCAGCCACATACAACACCAAGGGTCCCCGAAAGGTGAATTGAATTAATTTTTCAGATTTTTCTGTAGTACTATTCTCATCAGTTTAATCCCTCTAACGTCCCCAATCTGTGGTCCATTTATTGAATTGATTTTTCGAATGGGGAGATGGTTAAAAAAATGCTGGCTCCCTCCACTCTGTTTTAATCCACGGTCACTGCGTCTGCGCCGTGCAATTTACTGTCACACCCGATATGAGTGGTTTTTTCTGTAGTACTATTCTCATCAGTTTAATCCCTCTAACGTCCCCAATCTGGGGGCCATTTATTGAATAGATTTTTCGAACGGGGAGATGGTTAAAAAAATGCTGGCTCCCTCCACTCTGTTTTAATCCACGGTCACTGCGTCTACGCCGTGCAATTTACTGTCACACCCGATATGAGTGGTATTTTCTGTAGTACTATTCTGATCAGTTTAATCCCTGTTACATCCCATATCAGGGATTGCCTTTTGTGAAAAAAAATTTAGGCCGGGTACCTTCGACTGCCTTCACAGTGACAGACCAAACTCTCATACACCAAACTGAATTGATTTTAGGAACCGGGATGGAAAAAGCAGCTTGGTCGGTCCTCTTACTCCCAAATTGGGGCACTGCACGAACACAGAGCAATGTGCTGTGACACCCTATATGAGTGGTGTCTTAACTAGTACTATTCCTATCAGTTTAATCCCTGTTACGTACCCTATCCGGGGACGAGTGTCAAATTGATTAACCATTGTCGAATTAACGAACCATTACGACATCATCAAATAATTTAGTTCTGAGCTCTGTACTTGCTTTGTATTGGAATTGATGGGGAATTTTTTAATTGTCTGCATTATTTCTAATAAACTATTAAGAGACTTTATTATGATTTTTTATTTTATGTATTAAAAACCCATACAACTTAAAAAAAAAAAAGAAAGGTAAATTAATGTTTTTTCTATGAAATATTATCCAGCCATCCGATCGCTTTTGGTCTGACCATAATGAAGCAACAGCCTTATCATCTGGGGTGTGGCAACATTGCCAACACACTCATAGAGGTGATGATTGCTTCATTGTGATACGCAAGTCCCTTCACCACAACAAGGTAACGATCACGAAGGGGAATTGAAACTTGTATGTGCCTTTTTATTTTTTTTTGCAGCCACAGTGCTGCACCATAGGACAGAAAAATTAGGCATGTACACATGCCTGAAAAATAATGGCATTGTTGCAGCCGCTATTGTAGCAGGGGCCGGAAAAATTGATGTTTTCCAGGCAGAAAAGTGACTAAAACATTGCGGCTTGAACCCTAGTTGGTGGTGGAGAATTCACGAAAGTCATCTGGTATGCAGACATTAAATACAGCAGCGTGGGGACCATTTTGACACCAAGGCATGTCATCAGGCCTTTTGTTAGTCAAACGTATCCCCCACTGTCAGTCCCTTCGGGATCCATGCCTCATTTATCTTTATGAAGGTGAGGTAATCAACACTTTTTTAACCGAGGTGACTTCTCTTGTCAGTGACAATGCTTCACAGGGCACGCTCCAGGAAGAAAACAAATGGGATGAGGTCGCTGATGGTGCCTTCGGTGCGACTGACTAGGTTTGTCACCTCCTCAAAAGGACGCATGAGCCTACGGGCATTGCGCATGAGCGCCCAGTAACGTGGCAAAAAAATTCCCAGCTCCGCAGAGGCTGTCCTAGCACCCCGGTCATACAAATACTCGTTGACAGCTTTTTCTTGTTGGAGCAGGCGGTCAAACATTAGGAGTGTTGAATTCCAACGTGTCGGGCTGTCGCAAATCAAGCGCCTCACTGGCATGTTGTTTAGCCGCTGAATATCGGAAAAGTGCGCCATGGCCGTGTAGGAATGCCTGAAATGGCCACACACCTTCCTGGCCTGCTTGAGGACGTCCTGTAAGCCTAGGTACCTAGACACAAAGCGTTGTACGATGAGATTCAACACATGTGCCATGCACGGCACATGTGACAACTTGCCCAAATTCAATGCCGACAACAAATTTGTTCCATTGTCACACACCACTGTGGAATATCCCCTGGGGAGCTGGGGGAATTCAGTTGATGTGCAGCCAGACGCCGCAGCAGAAGAGGACTCAGCCGAGGAGGATATCGAAGAGGATGGAGTAGGAGTAGAGGAGGTTGCAGTAGGCCTGCCTGCAAGTCGTGGCGGTGTCACCAACTCTGCTGCGGAGCCACGCATTCCATGCTTGTCAGCCGTCAGCAGGTTGACCCAATGCGCAGTGTACGGGTTATACCTGCCCTGACCGTGCTTTGCAGACCAGGTATCAGTGGTCAGATGGACCCTTGCCCCAACACTGTATGTCAGAGATGCCATGACTTCCTTTTCAATAACATAGTAGAGGTTTGGGATTGCCTTTTTTGAAATTTTTTTTGAAGGCCTCAGACTCCACCAGCTGGTATGGTAAAAGCTGGTGGGCTAAGATTTCCGTCAAGCCAGCTGTCAGTCGCTGGGCAAGGGGGTGACTCTGTGACATTGGCTTCTTACGCTCAAACATTTCCTTAACAGACAACTGACTGTGGGCAGATGAGCAGGAACTGCTGAAGGTGAGAGGCGGAGTGGCGGGTGGTTGAGAGGGGGCAGGGAGGACAGCAGTGGTTGACGTGGCTGAAGATGCTGGACCAGGAGGAGGATGGTGGCTTTGAGTTTGTGTGCTGCTTGTACGCATGTGTTGATCCCATTGGCGTTTGTGATGTGAGATCATGTGCCTTCGCAAAGCAGTTGTACCGAGGTGGGTGTTGGACTTCCCACGACTCTGTTTTTTTTGGCACAGGTTGCAAATGGCATTGCTGTTATCAGAGGCAGACACACAAAAAAAATGCCACACTGCTGAGCTTTGCAATGACGGCAATCTGGTGGTGGCAACAGCATGCGTTGACTGACGTGCTGTCTGGCTGACCCCGGGTGCCGATACATGCTGTCTGACTGTGCCACTACTAACTCCTTGCGACGACCTCCCCCTGCTTCCAACTCGTCTCCTCCTTCTCTCTGTCTCCCCTTCTGAACTTTCCCCCTCTTCTTCTCTTCGAGCAGGCACCCAAGTGGCATCCGTGGACACATCATCATCATCAACTGCTTCACTTGTATCTGACACCTCAGCAAAGGAAGCAGCAGCGAGAACAACATCATCATCATCATCATCACACTGTACGTCCATGTGTGTAATCCTGCCTGACTGAGACATATCCCTGTAATCTACATCATCTGTCAATAATGGTTGCGCATCACTAATTGCATCCAACTGATGAGTAAATAACTCCTCTAACGGATCAAGTGAAGCCGCTGTGGTGGCGACGGACGGGAGCGTGGTAACTTGAGAGCAGGTGATCGAAGCTGAGCTGGAGGAGGATGGTGCATCAAGGTTCTTAGCGGAAGCTGTTAAGGATTGGGTGTCCTGTCTAAGCCAGTCAACTATGTAGTCAGAATTTTTCGGGTTCAGGGTACGTGGCCTCTGAACACTAGGCATTATTCCAGGGACAGTGGAAATCACAGCACCACGACCACGAAGGACCCTCCGGGGTGGCCTGCCTCTACCTGTCATTTTTTTTTAGATAAGTGGTACTACGTGTGCTAGGTACTGTGCCACCCGGTATCATGGGTGGGGACTGGCAGTGGGCACACTACAGTCTGTAAAAGTGGGCCTGACACACACTGGCAGCAGGCAAGCAACTGAAATTAGACTACTGACTAAAAATTAAATGCCTTATTTATCGGCAAGCTACTGTGCCACCTGGTATCAGTGGTGGGCACTGGCAGTGGGCACACTACAGTCTCTGTAATTGGGACTGACACACACTGGCAGCAGGCAAGCAACTGAAATTAGACTACTGACTAAAAATAAAATGCCTTATTTATCAGCAAGCTACTGTGCCATCCGGTATCAGTGGTGGGTACTGGCAGTGGGCACACTACAGTCAGTGGAAGTGGGCCTGACACACACTGGCAGCAGGCAAGCAACTGAAATTACACTACTGACTAAAAATTAAATGCCTTATTTATCGGCAAGCTACTGTGCCACCCGGTATCAGTGGTGGGCACTGGCAGTGGGCACACTACAGTCAGTGGAAGTGGGCCTGACACACACTGGCAGCAGGCAAGCAACTGAAATTAGACTACTGACTAAAAATGAAATGCCTTATTTATCGGCAAGCTACTGTGCCACCCGGTATCAGTGGTGGGCACTGGCAGTGGGCACACTACAGTCAGTGGAAGTGGGCCTGACACACACTGGCAGAAGGAAAGCAACTGAAATTAGACTACTGTTTAAAAATTCAATGCCTTATTTATCGGCAAGCTACTGTGCCACCTGGTATCAGTGGTGGGCACTGGCAGCGGGCACACTACAGTCAGTGGAAGTGGGCCTGACACACACTGGCAGCAGGCAAGCAACTGAAATTACACTACTGTCTAAAAATTAAATGCCTTATTTATCGGCAAGCTACTGTGCTACCCGGTATCAGTGGTGGGCACTGGCAGTGGGCACACTACAGTCTGTGGAAGTGGGCCTGACACACACTGGCAGCAGGCAAGCAACTGAAATTACACTACTGTCTAAAAATTCAATGCCTTATTTATCGGCAAGCTACTGTGCCACCTGGTATCAGTGGTGGGCACTGGCAGCGGGCACACTACAGTCAGTGGAAGTGGGCCTGACACACACTGGCAGCAGGCAAGCAACTGAAATTACACTACTGTCTAAAAATGAAATGCCTTATTTATCGGCAAGCTACTGTGCTACCCGGTATCAGTGGTGGGCACTGGCAGTGGGCACACTACAGTCTGTGGAAGTGGGCCTGACACACACTGGCAGCAGGCAAGCAACTGAAATTACACTACTGTCTAAAAATTAAATGCCTTATTTATCGGCAAGCTACTGTGCCACCCGGTATCAGTGGTGGGCACTGGCAGTGGGCACACTACAGTCAGTGGAAGTGGGCCTGACACACACTGGCAGCAGGCAAGCAACTGAAATTACACTACTGTCTAAAAATTAAATGCCTTATTTATCGGCAAGCTACTGTGCCACCCGGTATCAGTGGTGGGCACTGGCAGTGGGCACACTACAGTCAGTGGAAGTGGGCCTGACACACACTGGCAGAAGGCAAGCAACTGAAATTAGACTACTGTCTAAAAATTAAATGCCTTATTTATCGGCAAGCTACTGTGCCACCCGGTATCAGTGGTTGGCACTGGCAGTGGGCACACTACAGTCAGTGGAAGTGGGCCTGACACACACTGGCAGAAGGCAAGCAACTGATATTAGACTACTGTCTAAAAATTAAATGCCTTATTTATCGGCAAGCTACTGTGCCACCGGGTATCAGTGGTGGGCACTGGCAGTGGGCACACTACAGTCAGTGGAAGTGGGCCTGACACACACTGGCAGCAGGCAAGCAACTGAAATTAGACTACTTACTTAAAATAAAATGCCTTATCTATCGGCAAGCTACTGTGTCACCCGGTATCAGTGGTTGGCACTGGCAGTGGGCACACTACAGTCTGTGGAAGTGGGCCTGACACACACTGGCAGCAGGCAAGCAACTGAAATTAGACTACTGTCTAAAAATTAGATGCCTTATTTATCGGCAAGCTACTGTGCCACCCGGTATCAGTGGTGGGCACTGGCAGTGGGCACACTACAGTCTGTGGAAGTGGGCCTGGCACACAGTGGCAGCAGGCAAGCAACTGAAATTAGACTACAGACTAAAAATTAAATGCCTTATTTATCGGCAATCTACTTTGCCACCCGGTATCAGTGGTTGGCACTGGCAGTGGGCACACTACAGTCTGTGGAAGTGGGCCTGACACACACTGGCAGCAGGCAAGCAACTGAAATTAGACTACTGTCTAAAAATCAAATGCCTTATTTATCAGCAAGCTACTGTGCCACCCGGTATCAGTGGTTGGCACTGGCAGTGGGCACACTACAGTCAGTGGAAGTCAGCCTGACACACACTATCAGGCAGACAACTGAAATTACACTAAAGTGTAAATATTAAATGCCTTTTTTTGATGCAAAGTCCTGTGTCACACGGGATGACAGTGGTGGGCACTGGCAGTGGGCACACTACAGTCAGTGGAAGTCGGCCTGACACACACTGGCAGCAGGCAAGCCACTAAAATTACACTAAAGTGTAAAAATTAAATGCCTTTTTTTGATGCAAAGTCTTGTGCCACACGGGATGACAGTAGTGGGCACTGGCAGTGGGCACACTACAGTCTGTGGGCCTGCAGCTCCTCACACACGGGCAGGCCAGGCAACTGCAATATATATTTGGAGAAGGGAAAAAAAAAGCAGACTAATGTAGCAGCCCTAAAAAGGGCTTTTTGATGTGCTGTCAGGACGCTGTCCTTACAGCAGAGATCAGATGAGTCTTTCAGGACTGGAGTGGACACTGAATGCACTAGCATAGCTATCGATTTCCCAATTAAATCAGCAGCAGCTACACTGTCCCCCCTCTCACTAAGACTGCAGCTTCCGAATGAATCTAAAATGGATACTATTCAGTAGATGGGAGGGTCTGGGAGGGAGCGTATGCTGCTGATTGGCTGGAATGTGTCTGCTGACTGTGGTACAGGGTCAAAGTTTGCTCAATGATGATGTATAGGGGGCGGACCGAACACCGCATGTTTTCGCCCGCCGTGGCGAACGCGAACAAGCTATGTTCGCCGGGAACTGTTCGCCGGCGGATAGTTCGGGCCATCTCTACTGCCCATTCATTAGTGATTTCATGTGGTCTTTATCTAACTCACTTGTCATTCATGGTTGCTATGTGAGTGGATGTTGTTTCTAAAATGTTCACAATTACCAGTTGGTCTGTATCAAGATATGTGGCCTTCTCTGGCCTCCTATTGTTGGGATGGTGATCTGTCATTTGGCATGAACAACTTTTAAAAGACTGCACCTGAAAACAGCCAAAAACATCTAACACGACAGAACAACCTTTTCACAGATATCTGATTAAGGTCAGCATTTCTCATGCTTTTTCATTTCATCTAATTAATCTAAAATAAAAAGGTGGTCAGTTTCTGCTTGAAATTACTGTGTTTCATGGGTGAAGAGAATTACATAGATGCTTCAGATTTCAATTGCGGTATATAATTGAAGGCATCTTTAAACTGAATCTGTCACTGAGATAATACTGTCCTATCCATGTATAGCCATAGAGATATTCAAATCACAGGAATGACGTTAAAGTGGAGACACTCATCCACACATTTTCCAAACCATGTACTGCACACCAGCCACATTACATTGTATAGGGTACCATTTCTCTCAAATTAGGCAGTGTTTCAACAGAAACCTTACTGCCTATACTACACATAACCATTACTAACTTAGGCCTCAAGCACACATTCATTTCTATGGGTCTCCAAAAAAAGAGGCATCACAACATCACACAGATGTCATCAGTGTGCTGTTCGTTTTACAGAACCTGTCCTATTTTTGTCTGTGTTGCGGACAAGAATACATTGTTTTTATAGAGGGATGCACACGGACAGCTTCCGTATTTTGCAGATCCATGATTTGAGGACAGAAAAACAGATAGGAGACGTGTTCAGGAGACCTTATACTGCCCTCAGGACAGCATTATCTCAAGCCAGCCAAAAAACCAAAGTTGCCCAACTAGGCCATTTCTGACGACCATTGTTAGAAAGTTATACGCAAATTGTTAGCACTGGTTTATGGAATACTATAACCTGAAAGGACAAAAAAGATTTAATATATAACTTTTAATGTTATACCTTAAAAACCAATCCCTTTAGCATAAAATAACAGAAATATAAAGAAAAGGGTGATAAACACAGGGTACCTGTAGGTGGGACCGAATATGTTAATGGTCCTTAAGGGGTTTAGTTTTTAAGGTATATCGTAATATGACTATAAATTGACACCAATTTTAATAAATTTTTTAATTTTAAATCACGTGTGCATGGAATTTGCCACTTTCCTCGTCTTCTGTTAGATTATTTAATAAATTTCTCTCCCTCATCTCCCAGTTTTGTCTGCCATGATAATGGTGGGATCCTTCTGGCCAATACAGATCTTATGTGTATGGTCAGCTTTAGTGACAGGTTGCCCATTGGTTTCACTTTATTGATAAAATGTGTTCTTACTAAATATTCAGGGACCGGATAGCAAATATGACTGGGACAAATAGAATAAATTAAATAGAGGATGATAAATGTGTGACGAAAGATGTGACAGAACATGTGAATCTCACCAGTTTCTTTCTTATACAAATGTGCTTTAAACATTGAAAAGTAAACTCCACAGTGAATCTACATTTAGAACATTCAATTGCTTAACAGACTTTCTCAAGCACCTAATCACCTCAGTGCACAGTCTTCTGTTCCATTTGAATGTGTGATGTGATTTTTACTTACTTTAATTGCATTTATTTTACTTGTAGCATCAGCACAACACTTGTAGATGAGGTAGTTAGCGCATATGTGCATTGCCAGGTAGAAATGAGTCATTTTGCAAACTCATATTCTCCGATTCCAAAAATTACAATAGGGGAACGGATGTGTCTTGAATTTTCTCCACAATTTTTCTCAAAAGAAAAACTGCAAACCAAACACTGATTTATCATCTGATACAAACCAATTCGCCAATAAATTTGAGTAAACAGTGAATTAATTTATAGCATTGAACTATCATATTGTCTGGATTATAAAGCTTTCAATGGAAAAAAGGAAGAAAGGGGGAGATTTATCATAAGCCGAAGTTTTACGCCTGCCTATGATCTTCCCTGGGCTGCTGGAAGATGTGTCTAATTTATGTTGAGGTGCAGGCCTTATCATATATTAGGTGCAACAGCTGTCAATCCGTGCGCTGAAAACGGTATCTATGGCAACTCCACTTGCAAAAAAACACAGTGGGGGAGATTTATCAAACTGGTGTAAAGTAGAACAGGTTTAGTTGCCCAAAACAACCAATCAGATTCCACCTGTCATTTTCAAAAGAGCTGTAAAAAATGAAAGGTGAAATCTGATTGGTTGCTCTGAGCAAATAAGCCAGTTTTACTTTACACCAGTTTGATAAATCTCCCCCAGTGTTTGCAACTTTTCCTTAAATCTGTCTAAAAAAAAAAGGCAGCATGTTATAAATTCAAAGTAGCTGAGAAGATTAATATATACATAGTTTTGTGGGAAAGATGCAATAAAACATGCCATTTTATAAATTTATATCTCTGCTCGTTCGGAGCTCAAAATAGTCCAGAGATATGTAGCTGTCAGTCATTGATAGGATGAACCCCATGTGCAACTGAACTCAGACAAAAGCAGAAACTTAGATACTGAAAATACTCCCGTTGACAAAAACAAAACAAAATGACATACCCAAATGTTGGATTTCTGCAATACTTGGCATATTAAATGAGACATTGAGTCTTGCCACATGAGGGCATAAAGTGTTTCCCCCTCGGCCCTAGGGTTCTCAGAGGCTACTTTTGGGTAGTGCACCTCTTGTTGAGAGATCATTGACTTCTAAACATGCCTCTACAATGCACTAGAAGATATTTTGCCCATTTGACAGACTTTAAGAGGGGGCCCATCATTGGACTGAGGGAAGCAGGACTGTTGTTTCAAATATTGCCCACTATCTAGGCTTTCATCTAGCTGTTAGGAGGTTTTGGGAACAGTGGTTAGGCGTGGGCACATACACAGCGAAGAGTCCAGATGGCCTAGACAGACCACCAGTAGAGAAGATTCTTTCATCTGCAAACAAGCGTGTTAAAGTAGCTCCCAGAGTTTAATTCTCCACCATCCAGGCACAGGTTATACTCTCATCACCCATTCCTGTCTCTGCTGGGACCATCTCCAGGTGCTTAGCAGAAGGAAATTTGGCATCATGGAACTCCTTATGTATCCTGCCATGACAGCCATGGACTTTTCGTTTTTAGAAAGTAATCCTGGTCCTGTTCCCAAGATGGTCGGGTTCAAGTATTGAGCCCTAGTGTGAGCGTTTCTATCTTGTCTTTGTTGTAGTCCAACACACTGGCCCAAACTGCTGGGCGGGGCAAGCTTCACCAGCCTACCAAGTCTGCATGATTGTGTATGGCACAAAAACATTTACTCTCTGAAGCACCAGGAGAGGAAATATTACTGCCTAGGGCACTACATCTGGGGGGAAGGTTTAAAATTTACCCTGGGGCCCATAGACCTCTATTTATGCTTTTGATTTTCATCTACAGTATATAGTGCAAACAGAGGCGATTGCTCTTTTAATTAGGATTTTTACCATTGCAACTAGGTACAGCTTTTTGTATCGGGATAATATTTGCAACACCTGTGAAATATATTTAAGGATGTATATATTTCAAATGCACAGTAACCACAAAGGGCTATTATATACTGTCATATTACATGTAGATTTTGATCATTAGGTTATATCAGTGTATACCATGGTTTGTATTTAATAGCTATGTAAATTGCAACTGTGTGTTATCTATAATCAGGAAGAGTAGAGACATTGACCGTCACTGCAACACTGTAATGCAAGAAACTGCACAGCAACCAACTCCCACCACATTCACCTGGACCTAGAGTGTGTGCACAAAACAGTGGTATAGGTGGTCAGCAATGAAAAACGGATTGAAAATGCTATCTAGGACATAATGCAAGATCATTCAATGCAATCGGGATTAAAGTATATACTTATGTATGAGAGAACGTGAGCACTCTAAAATCTGTAGTAGCAGGCCGCAATTTCACCCGAATTACACAATTAGGGATTAACGGACATACTTATGTATAAAAGGACATGACCACCCCAAAATCTGTAGTATCAGTCCACAACTTCACCCCAATTACACAATTAAGGATTAACGGATATACTAATGTATAAGAGATTGTGAGCATCCTAAAATCTGTAGTATCAGGCCACAATTTTACCCCAATTACACAATTAGGGATTATTTATGTATAAAAGAACCTAAACACTCTAACATTTGTAGTATCAGGCTGCAATTTCACTGCCAAAACAAGGATGAATGAATGCACTTATATACAAGAGAATGTGAGCACCCTAAAATCTGTAGTATCAATCCCAGAAGAAGTATATAACAATTTCACCCCAGAATCAAGGATGGAAGGATGTACATATATATAAAAAATGTAAACACCCCAAAATGACCGCAATTTCACCCCAATTAGACAATTAAGGATTAACGGATTTACTTATGGAAATGCATGGTTAGAGATGAGCGAATTTTTTGAAAATTCGATTTGGCTGATTCAGTGAATTTGACCAAAAAATCAGATTTGTGACGAATGACTTTGCCACGAAGCGAATTTTTATAAAGTAGCAGGTGTAATGACAGGGAGCTGCGATAGCGCCACCCCCGTCATTGTACCCCTCAGATGCTGCGTGCATACATGATCGTGGCATCTGAGTGTACAAACAGTGTAAAATTACATCAAACCGCGTCCATTTGCTCGCAACGGGCCGGCCACCTCCATCTTGCTTGAAGATCTCGGCCGAAATCACGTGCGGCGCGAGATTACGCCATCACGCCGGCCGGCATGATAATGTAATCTCGCGCCACACGGGATTTCGGCCGAGATCTCCCAAGCAAGATGGAAGCTGGCGGCCTTTCGTGTGCAAATGTAGGTGGTAAGTTTGAATTACAGGATTAATCGATTCGCTGACATGAAGCACGAGGAAATTTGGCTTCTAGGCGAATCGAATAATTCCTGAAATTTGGATCGAATTCCACTTCGTGGGATTCAATTTGCTTATCTCTAGTCATGGTAGCCTCTTATGAGTGGGTCCCTACTCTACTTTGGTGACCAAGCACCCCAACAACACACCTGCTATCAGGCTAAGCCCCCACGACCCTGTACCCCACTAACCCACAGGTACAGCATCACAATAACAACAGCCACAATTCAGCATCACACAATGTGAACAGCATGTGGATGTGTGATCTGTTTTTTTTTTTTTAGTATATTTGCACTCTGTCCCCTCAACTTTTTTTATGGTATCAACACTTCTCCCTTTTGACCTAGGTTTTCTTAATTATCAGGAGATTGCATAAGGGTTAATAAGCTCCTACTCAGCCTCAGTTTATGTTTCTAAGATTACATAGAGAGTCAGTGCAGTGCTGCCTGGCGGCTGTTTTCATTGTGATGTTGTGTCTGTGGTTTGGTGAGGTTAGGTGCAGTGGGTGCTTAGCCTGATGGCAGGAGTGTTGTGTTGAGATGGTGGAAGTCGCCATGTGCCACTGCACTAAATTCGAGTAGGGACCCATTCATGAGAGGCCAACTTGATGTGGTGAGTGGGCCTATGTCTTTTGAAAACGTCTACTTAGAGCATCAATGGAGATGTTTATGAATGATGCCGAGAAGCAATATATCAATGCATGCCAAGTGGGTATGAGATCTAGATCTTTTTTTTCTACTCTTCAGAAATTTCATATAATTCTACAATATGTCTCTTAGGAGATTTATCTTTTGTATTACCTATGTACAAATATTCCTATTCGCTGTATGAAATAGTATTTTCACTAAGGCTAGGGCTACACAGTGATGTTGGGCATAACAAGTGTATTGCAACCAGGGATAACAGTGTAGCACTGCAGCCATAGAAATTAACTATGCCACGGTGCAACTCATACATTTTACATGACTGTGACCTCAGAATCACCAAAATCCAGTAGGGTTGGGTTTTGTGCAATTCTGGTGATGCAGTCTCACCAAAGGGTGCAGTCTAGCCCTAGCCTTATTCTCCCAGCATAAGAATTTAGGGAAATAAGAATGCACAATTTTGTGGCCTATGAATCAAAATTTTACATTAAAAAAAAACAAAAAACTTTTTTGCAACTTTGGGACTTATAGATACAATAGCATGGCTCGCCAGTGCCCATCTATAAATAATTATTTTTCTTTTCGTTATTTTTCTTGTTGTGCTGAAAGAGATGGATAGGTAGAGTATATGGAGACTGTAATTCATCATATAAATAATATTTTAGTTGGTAATTGTATGTATTTTTTAATTAAATAGGTAAAAGAAAGAAAAATGAAAGGATATACGCATCCTGTTAAAATGGTAATGTATGCTATATGTCTTGAATGTATAAGAAGTTATTGCATTGAAGATGTGAGTGCTACCAGCGGAGTGCTACTTTGCTAGTTGAGTAAAATAGTAACTGTAGTTTCAATTTTGATTCAAAAAAATAAATAGCACATGTAAAATTAAGAAATGTTCTAATATCTCCGATTACAGAAACATGCCTCTTTCTCCATTATCAGATTCCAATCCTGTATTCTTTGCATGCTCCACTTATTACTCACTGTAATTTCACTGCTAAATTCTATCTTCAGTGCAGATGAGTTTGCAGGTCACAGATCAAGTTACATAGAAGTCTATGGAGGAGGACGAGGAGTCAGCTACTGAAGGGAGATAGACAGGCAAAGAGATGCTACTGGCTAGTAAATGGTTTACTATGTTACCTTATGGCTCAACTCACAATTATACTGCTCAGTTTCGCTGTATATTTTCCTTCATGATGCTGCTACTTATGAGATTGTATTATAGATGACTGTGTGCAGTGTATGGGAGACATTATAGCAGCTAGTTTGCATACATTCTGGAGCTGAGCTCAGGGAAAACTGACAATTAGAGATGAAGCAATATTAAATTATCCAGCCCAACTTTGTATGCATATGAAATTGCATTATCCCATAAAGTCAGTGCACGGACTGATGAGATGAGATCCCAAGCATATTCAAGACAATAAACACGTCCAGCATTTTTGGGTTAAAAATAATTTTCCTTGGTTCCTTTATTCGGTATGGTACAAAAAATTCATTTGTGCAACAAGAAAATCCAAACCTCCTAACGTGGGTCTGCAGAGGATTGTCTACGCGTTTCGGGCACACCTGCTCTTAATCATGACTTCATGTTGGACATTGACTGACTCTGTTTAAAATGCTCCCAGAGTTCGAACTCCACCCTCAAAGGAGGGGAGAGAACTCAGGTGTAAAATAATTAGGTAGTACTACTGAGCTCAGCCAGGGACCAACATATTATCCGCAGTGTTCAAAAAAACAGTGTGCCACCCAAGTGACAAATACATGTGTAAATGTATACAATAGACTAACAAAAGTCTTACTGATTACTACTTTTAACAGAAACATTCAAATAAAAACTGCAATGTGTGAACACACATTTGTTTCCATGCTGAACATAGCCAGATGCACTGACTTCAGGAGAGTGTGGAGAGATTTGCCGAGCAAAAACTTTTGTTTTAACCTTTGTTTTTGTACCGTACCCAATAAAGGAACCAAGGAAAATTATTTTTATCCCAAAAGTGCTGGACGTGTTTATTGTCTTGAATTAGAGATGAAGTCTGCAGAGGGGAAAACTGGTAAAAAGTGCAAGATACAAGTCATATAATTGCCAATAATAGTGCTACTACACACACACACACAATGTCCACTCACACACAATAACTTATTCTGAAAAGTCACATGAAACACCATGCATGCCTGCCACCCTTTTTCCTTGTGTTTTTATCTATAAACTTTTGAATTTGTTTTACATGCAAATCTTTAATAAAATCAATAAATGAAAGAAAATACATTAAAATACGTACATCTTCTGACATTTCGGAATCATGTACAGTAACATAAGATAACAGTAAAGTAGTCTGTAAGTCTGGTCAATTTTAAGAAGAAAGAGACTGTTTTTACTATGAGACTAGCACATTTCAGATGATTCAGTTACTGGAAATTTCTGACACAACATTAGAAGTAGAGGCTATTCAAATTAATGGTTGTTTGCTTTGCTTTGAATGTATTATTAGACATTTCCACTTACTGAAATCTCTGAAAACTGCTGAGTATTATTTTATTTGATGTCTCTACAGTATACAATCCACAGAGTACAACTTTCACATTTCCCTCTTATAAAATGACAGCAAATTAAAGCTTTACTATTACATAGTAATGTAACTGCAATGAATATACCATATTTTTTGCCCCATAAGACGCATTTTTTCCCCCTCAAAAGTGGGGAGAAAATGCACCCTGCATCTAATGGGACGAATACTAATGAAGCTCTTTCATATTGGAAGCGTGTCATTAGTACGAGAGGATCGGGAAGCAGTGTGTACTCACCGCTTCCTCAATCTCGGCGCCCGCTGTGATGGCTGTGCACATGTAAGGTTGCGATGTAGAGCGGGCACAATGATGTGGAACGGTGGACATGACGTCCCTCGTCACTTAACCTCTCAGATGCAGCATTCAACGCTGATCGCCAAATCTGGGACTCACATTAAGCTGTTCAGGGGTTAATCAGGGGTTAAAAAATATATATACTCACCTCATCAGCTTGCTCATAGAGAGGCTGTCTGCTCTAGTCTCAATTAAAGAAAGCCCACCAAAGGACCTGAGGCGAGAGTGATGACATCCCTGACGAAGCTCTGTGAGTGAAACCCGGGTCGGGCAAGCGACTGGATGTGCTTAATGCTGTTTTAATTCTGACTCTTGTGAGTATATAATAAAAAATTGGCAACAACTTTTTAAGGAATTACTGCACCAGCGGAGTGTTTTATTGCCTTGTAGTACATGAAGTATGTATATCGATGAAGAAAGACACCAGAATTGAGATTTACCTCTGCATAAGATCTGCCGGCATCTAGTAAGTAGACTGGTGAAACTGAGTGGGGATAGTGTCTCAACGGTATTTCACGATTATATGTATTTCTGGATATCCGCAGAGCCCTTTACGAGGTGAAGGCATCTGGGATTTGACTCCACCTTGGATCCTTTTTCTCCTAGAAGAAGTATACACCTGATTGTTGGACGCGCGGTCTTAACCCCATTCTTTTTACATCACCACATCATCAAGCTGGGTGCCCGGTGACATCATCACTGAAATTAAGCTCGAAGTCCACTTAAGATACTTTGATTGGTTCAACAATGAAAGAAGAAGTCACATTTTAGTAAGCATTCTGTATTAAGAATGCTATTATTTTCCCTTATAACCATGTTATAAGGGAAAATAATAAAATCTACACAACACTGAGCCCAAACCCAAACTTCAGTGAAGAAGTTTGGGTCGGGGTACCACATTCTGTTTTTTCTCACATGCGTGCAAAACGCATTACACTCGCGTGGAAAAAAATGAAAAACACAATGCAATCGCAGTCAAAACTGACTGAAATTGTGTGCGCACTTACGTGGCTTTCCCGCAATGCACCCGGGACGCATCCGGAGCAAATCCAGGACGCCGTGTGAAAGAGGCCTAACTAAAATAACAGATTAACTCTGAATGTCTGAATGTGATGCACACGGCGATATATGACACCTGCCTATAATGATGAGGTACACTAACTGTATCACTAAAATAACAAATTAACGCTGAATGTCAGTTCACTAGAATGTTATGCATGCAGTAATACACTCTCCCTGCACTCTCCTTGCACTCTTTCTCTCTAATATTCTTCTATTAATCGCTTTCAGCAACACTGTACCTAGCGCATGAGCGCTTTCAATGTCTCTCCCTATGCTCAGCTTACAGGACAATGGCGGAGACCGCACAGAATGAGGGTTTTATAAGGCTGTGACATCACTGGGGATCTGCTAATTGGCTGAATGCTGCACAGCATTATGGGTGATCTCATGTTCCCAGGCTTCTTACTTTCTTTTTTTAACACGTGCAGCTGCTATTTTAGGAAAAACTGATTCGCTACCACGTAGCACAAGGAAATTTGGATTTGTTGTGAATTTACGTTTTCCTTAACTTCAGACCAAATTCCACTTCGAATACTTAGCTTCGCTCAACGCTAGTTGTTTTTTTGTTGTTGTTTTTTTACTGGATAGGGAAGAACACATGCCTGCGCCTTTCTATCCAGCATGAAAACTGATACAGTGCTTTCAGGTGAAAATTAGAAAAATTAAATTGAAAGTAATAGAAAGATCATTTAAACTGATTGCATATAATAACATCTGTTCTTTCAGTTGAACTAATCCTTAGTTTTTTTTTATTAAACAATGAAGAAATATTACTGTTCTCCTTTGTCCAAAAATTCAACCAAGTTACAGTACTTGCCTTGTCTCCAGCAGAAAATTGTAAAACTGGATTATTTTTCCCCTCAAAATAACAGATAAAAAATGTGCATAGGTCTTTAGTACAGATTCAGTTTCTCTAAAAACTGCTCCTGTGCCTGAAACAAAAAATGTAATATAGAAGAAGCCTTAAGGCCCCTTGCACACAACAGTATTTTGCGGACTGTATACTGGCAGTTTTTTCAGTTCAGTATACTGACAGTATACTGAACCATTCACTTCAATGGGTCTGCAAAAAATACTGAAGTGTCTCCGTATGCCTTCCGTTTCCATTTTCCGTTTTTTTTGTTCCGTTTAAATATAGACCATGTCCTATTCTTGTCCGCAAATCATGTTCAGTGGCTCCATTCAAGTCAATGGGTCTGCAAAAAAAACGGAAAGCATACTGAAGTGCATCCGTATGTCTTCCGTATCCGTTCCGTTTTTTGCTGAACAATCTATTGAAAATTTTAAGACCAGCCCAATTTTCATTATGGAATTAATGTATACTGTATATGCCAAACGGAAAAACGGAACGGAACAACGGAACCGAAACGGAAACAAAACGGAAGCAAAAAACGGAAAAACGGATCCGTTATAAACGGACAGCAAAACACTGGAAAATAAATATGTTCGTGTGCAAGAGGCCTTATGGACATCAACCATCCCTTGAAGCCATTCTGTATGTAATAGCAAACAATATGGTTACTGCATGTTGTACATATAAGTATATACAGTTGGTATAATGAGTTTCTTTTCACTTCTAGCGGCTTCCTAGGAATTATTCTGCTCATATACTCCTAGATTATCCCTTATGGAGACCTGATTAATGGTAGCCACTAATTATTTGTCTTTTAGGAGTCATATGTGAATGTGTACACGAGCAAACATAAGTGTAGAGCGCATCATAATTCCAGCTTAATTTTAAGAACTCTTGAAATTGTTATATGCTTACTAGTGTTGATCACGAATTTTCGAATTGCGAATTTTAATCGCGAATATCAGCACTTCGAGAATTCGCGAATATTTAGAATATAGCAAAATATATTCGCAATTGCGAATATTCGGTTTTATGTGAATTTTTTATATGCAAATTTTTGCAAGCAAGAAAATAATGTCATTATTTTCCAATTGCAAAAATGCGCATTAAAAAATGCACATACAATTAGCATAAAATTCGCATGAAATTAGCATAAAAATTCACATAAGCTGGTATAAAATGCCAGTTTATGCAAACTTTTATGCAGATTTATGCAAATTTTTATGCGATTTTTCGCAATCAGAAAATAATGAGAATTTTCGAATATATGGCGAATATTCGCCCAAATATTCGCGAAATGTCGCGAATTCTAATATTGCCCCTGCCGCTCATCACTAATGCTTAACAATATACTGGAATTGTGGAAATATGTCATGCAGTTACTATCCATTATCAACAGTATACCACGTTTATCCGTTTCTTGGGTAATTTCCAGTGATTTCTTACCAATTCTTCTCACTAGCTAAACGAGCACTTTTAGAAATTTCAATACACATATTGCCTAATAGATATAGGCCTCTTTCACACGAGCGTGACGGATTTGGTCCAGATGTGTTCAGGGTGCGTTCAGTGAAACTTGCACTATTTTGCAAGCAAGTTCAGTCAGTTTTGTCTGTGATTGCACTCAGTTGTTCAGTTTTTTCCGCACAGGTGCAATGCGCTTTGATGCGTTTTTCACGCGCGTGATAAAAAAATTCAATGTTTACAAACAACATCTCTTGGCAACCATCAGTGAAAAACGCATTGCATCCGTACTTGCGGATGCAATGCGTTTTTCACTGAAGCCCATTCACTTCTATAGGGCCAGGGCTGCGTGAAAAAGGCTGAATATAGAACATGTTGAGTTTTTCACACAACGCAGAACATATGCGTGAAAAAAAATGCTCATGTACACAGACCCATTGAAATCAGGATTCAGTCCGGGTGCTATACGTTCACGTCATACATTGCATCCATACGGAAAACTCGCTCATGTAAAAGGGGCCTTAGCACAATGCCAATGATCTTAGACAAGCACTTGCTCCTGCCCATCAATCCTTGAAGGGTTAGAAGTCAATTTCCAAACATCATTCTACTAAAATTTTATTCACAAGTGGAAAATATTCAAGTTGACATTCTTGCTATGTGTGAACATCCCAGAAAATTCACCCCAAGGTCAGCCTGACACCCCGCTTCGTCAGGCTGACAGCAAAACGCTGCAGGCAGCGTTTTGGTGTTCGCCTCCAGAGCAGAATAGTGACTGAACGGAGGCAATCTGATGCATTCTGAGCGGATCCTTTTTCATTCAGAATGCATTAGGGCAAAACTGATCCGTTTTGGACCGCTTTTGAGAGCCCTTAACGGATCTCACAAATGGAAAGTCAAAACGCTAGTGTGAAAGTAGCCTTAGTGTGCCATGCCAAATTTATTTCCACTAAGCCATGCCTCTAACTCCAGTAAGTGTTCTGTATATGCCCAGTGCTGCCAAGTGTCACACAGTGCGCCCTTTCTGCTCAAACACCAGTAGTTATACCCCTACACAGTAGTAATGCCCTTTTGTGCCCCTACACAATAGTTATGTCCTCTGTATAGTACTGCTGCCCCCACACAATAATGTTGGCCCCCTATAGTGTTAAGGAAAAAAAAAAGTGATACTAGTAAGGGCTCATGCACACGACCGCATTTTCTTTCCGCTTCCGTTCCGTTTTTTTTGCGGACCGTATGCGGGTCCATTCACTTAAATGGGGCCGTAGAATATACGGAAGTTACTCCGTGTTCATTCCGTTTCCTTTTGTCCACATGGCCGTTCCGCAAAAAAGTAGTTCATGTCCTATTATTGTCCGCAAATCAAGGTCCGAGGCCCCATTCAAGTCAATGGATCTGCAAAAAATACGGAACGCACACGAAACACATCCGCATGTCATCCGTATTTCATCCATATTTTGCGGACCCATATTGTAGAAGTGCTATGCCCAGCACATATTGCTCATGTGTTTGGTGATTAATAAGTTACAGTTTCAGTATACGATATGCAAAAAACGGATCGAATACAGAAACAATACAGATATGTTTTGTGCAATAACGGAACTGAAGAGGACTTAAATTAGAGGAAAAAAAACTCAGATACTGAACAACAGATCCGTGAAAAACAGACGGCAAAACAGCAACGGTCGTGTGCTTGAGCCCTAAGTCTGTTGTGATTCTGACCAGACAGCAGATGGTACTGGCATCCTACTGATAGGAGAAGGGCTGGCAGCATGAAAATGACATCACAGCAAGGTCGCTGGCGACATTACATCATATGTGACTGATATCAGATGCTCCTCTTATAACGCTCCAGTACTGATATAACCTCCAGAGACATAACATCATATGTGACTGATATCAGCCGCTCCTCTTATACTGCTCCAGCACAGATATAATATACAAAAATATTACATCACATGTGACTGATATCATCTGCTCCTCTTATAATGCTCCAGCGCTGATATAACCTCCAGAGACATAACATCATATGTAACTGATATTAGCCGCTCCTCTTATACCGCTCCAGTACTTAGATAACATCCAGAGACATAACATCATATGTGAATGATATCATCCGCTCCTCTTATAATGCTCCAGCGCTAATATAACCTCCAGAGACATAACATCATATGTAACTGATATGAGTCGCTCCTTTTATACCGCTCCAGTACTTATATAACCTCCAGAGACATAACATCATATGTGACTGATATCAGCCGCTCCTCCTATAACGCTCCAGTACTGACATAACCTCCAGAGACATAACATCATATGTGACTGATATCATCCGCTCCTCTTATAATGCTCCAGCGCTGATATAACCTCCAGAGACAAAACATCATATGAGACTGATATCAGCCGCCTCTTTTTATAACACTCCAGCACCAATATAACATCCAGAGACATTACATCCTATGTGACTGATATCAGCCGCTCCTCTTATAACGCTCCAGTGCTGATATAACATCCGGAGACATAAAATCATATGTGACTGATATCAGCCGATCCTCTTATACTGCTCCAGCACAGATATAATATACAGAGACATTACATTATATGTGACTGATATCATCATCATAATATGATATCATATTATCTTATAATGATCCAGTGCTGATATAACCTCTAGGGACATTACATCATAATTGACTGATATCATCCGCTCCTCTTATAACACTCCAGTGCTGATATAACCTCCTGAGACATTACATCATATATGACTTATATCAGCCGCTCCCCTTATAACGCTCCAGTACTGATATAACATCCAGAGACATTACATCATATGTGATTGATATCAGCCGCTCCTCTTATAGGGCTCCAGCACTGATATAACCTCCAGACAATATATCATATGTGACTGATATGAGCGGCTCCTCTTATAACGCACCAGCACTGATATTATCTTCAGAGACATTACATCATATATGACTGATATCAGCCGCTCCTCTTATAATGCTTTAGTACTGGTATAACCTCCAGAGACATTACATCAAATGTGACTAATAGCAGCCACTCCTCTTAGAACGCTCCAGCACTGATATAACCTTCAGACAATACATCATATGTGACTGATATCAGCCGCTCCTCTTATAACGCTCCAGTACTGATATAACCTCCAGAGACATTACATCACATGTGACTGATATTAGCTGCTCCTCTTATAACGCTCCAGCACTAATTTAACATCCAGATACATCACATTATATGTTGGGGATGAGGGGCTGGGAAAATTTGAAATGCTACTGATGAGAGGTCACTGGGGGGTGGGGGGTCACTGGGAAACAATACTTCTTAGGAGCTCTGTATAAAGTATAGGTGAGATAGTCAGTGGGCAGAGGTCTGTGAGGGGCTGGAACAACAGGGGGACACAAGATGTGAAGGGGCAGTAGCTTCAGGACTCTCCTAGCTTCCCTCCGACAGTAACTTACCCCAGTGCTGCTATTTGGAGTAGTGGGACTGAACTTTAAATTAGAGGCGCAGTAACACAGGAGGTCAGAAAGTGCAGAGCCTCCCTTATCTACTGCTGCTTCCTTGGCTCATCTGGTTCCACCCCCTCTTCACACAGGATGGAATTTCACACTTCAGAGAGGAGGGGGGCTGTCTGCTCATGTGGGGTCCATGAAGTTTACTTTGGAGAATGGCCCTGCAAGGTATTGTGCTGTCTCTTTCACCAAAGTAAAATGCAGTATATGCAGTCCAGCAGCAGAAAACAGCGGGTAGTGGTAGCTGGGAGCCGGCCCTTGTTCTTTACTGCCAGGCTCCTGACAGTTTAGTAACTGCCCTGCTGGTATCCCTGGCTGCGCTGACACTTAATGCAGTATGACAGAGAGGATGGACCTGCAGTGTGTGACATGGCAACCTGCCTGCACTGCTGCACTCTCTATCTTCTTTCATAGTGAGAGAACAGCAGGGCCGGCAGTCTGCAGAGCAAATTGTCACGGAGGGTCTCTGCGAACAGTGAGGCTGGGTGCAGCCGGCCCACTGCTCAGTAAAAGGCAAGTGGCCCATTGGGAATCTTCACGGTGGAGTGAATGGACAATCCGCCCCTGGGTGCATGTAGATTTTCTTTCTTGACTTTTCCTGGATTTTAACTTTATTTTTGTTGAAAAAAATAACTCTGGAATATGTTGTGTTGTTGTTCATCTGTGTTGAATGTGAAGTGTTAATGTGCAAGTTAATTTACTGCTAAAAGGGTTAAAGTCTATAGAAACCTTTGGGGAATTTTTTTAAATGATTGTATTGTACTCTTTCCAGCTAAAAACATTTTTCCAATTGGTCTTTATTAAAAATAAAAAAGCTGTTAGTAGTTCAAAGAAAAGGGATATCCATAGCCGGCAGATAGTTCAATGTGAAAGTAAGATGCTCACAGCTAGGCAAACAGTTAACCCTTTATGACAAAACTACTGAATATTTTAATACAAACCAATTGAAAAAAAAAAAAAAAAAAACAGCCCCAAAATAAGTAAAATTTAATCATTTGAAGTGGGTGTTGTGACTGTCTCACTCTTTGCTTTTTTGTACCTATACAATTATGATTCAGAACCAGAGGGAAAAGAGAGCTCTGCAAAGGTAAAGCAAAAAATATACTGTACCGCTAGAAGAGAGTAATATCAATAAATTGTCTGTTGAAGAAAACCTTTAATTGTACCCAAACTTGAAAAGAAGAAATTACCTACACTATTTGATAATGAAAAGCAGTTCGAGCAGAGAAATCATTGAAAGGGATTGCTGAAAATGCACAATGTTTCCCCTGTGGGTGTTAGGTTTCATGATTCCTTTCACTGCGAATAATGCACATTTATCAATGCTTAGAGTGGAAAACACTATCAGGCTAAGCTGCCTCTTGCATTCTCTGTGTTTCATTGGTGCTTTGTATTCTACCTGACATAAGTTATTGCATTAAAACAACATATCACAGCATTTTGCGTAAGAAAAAGTGATAAGCTGCCTCTTCCGTGTATTGTATCGAGCTACAACTCAGCATTTTCATTACAGATGCATTATTTTTATTAGACAAAAGCTAAAGATTGGACTTATTAGTTAAAAAGCTGTCTCTTAGCCTTATAGAAACTTTTACTTAGTGTGAGGTAAGCATTGACTAAAACTGTGTAACCAAAAGTGCATAGTGGTCCCTCAAGCTGCAATATCACTTTTTTTCTGGGACAGCCATAGTATATTTAAACTATGATAACATGAAATCATAGTAAGCTGAAACTATCGTAACTTAACAGTGTTATTGCAGTGGTCCCATTCTGCCAAAAAGCCAAACAGACTGGGTTTTCAAATAAATTAGCCATGCAATTTTGCTGGCAATACTGCAGTATTCATGCTGATGGCTCAGCGGTTTTCTGGGTAAAACTGGGCCACTGGGCTGTTTTACCTGCAAAGTGGCGTGGCTAACTGGTGGACATGACTTTTTGGGTCACATGCAGCAACTGGTATATTGGACCACAATCTGTTTTTATAGAAAATTTGTAATCTGTTTTGAAGCCCCCGAAATGTCAACTCAAAATAAGAAATAACTTAAAGGGGTTGGCCACTTTCTGGCTGTTGATCAATTTATTTTTAAGATGACTATATAACAGATACTAATATAGTATAATATAGAGTAAATTTGGTGTGCCCTCAAAATACCTCAATACATAGCCATTAATGTGTAAACCTCAAGCAACATAGGTGAGTGCACCCCTAAGTTAAACTCATTAGTGTTACACGGTCTCAGGTATGAATGGGGAGCAAGTGTGTTAAATTTGGTGTTATCGCTCTCACACCCTCTCATACTGGTCACTGGAAGTTCAACATGGCACCTCATAGCAAAGAACTCTCTGAGGATCTGAAAAAAGAATGGTTGCTCTACATAAAGATGGCCGAGGCTATAAGAAGATTGCCAACACCCTGAAACTGAGCTGTAGCACGGTGGCCAAGACCATACAGTGATTCAAAAAGACAGGTTCCACTTAGAACAGGTCTTGCCATGTTCGACCAAAGAAGTTGAGTGGATGTGCTCAGTGTCATATCCATAGGTTGTCTTTTCAAAATAGACATATGAGTTCTCCCAGCATTGCTGCAGAGGTTAAAGGGGTGGGGGGTCGCCTGTCAGTGCCCAGACCATACGCCACGAACTGCATCAAATTGTTCTGCATTGCTGTCGTCTCAGAAGGAAGCCCCTTCTAAAGATGTTGCACAAGAAAGCCCTCAAGCAGTTTGCTGAAGACAAGCAGACTAAGGATACGAATTACTGGAACCATGTTCTGTGGTCTGATTAAACCAAAATAAACTTATTTGGTTCAGATGGTGTCAAGCATTTGTGGCAGCAACCAAGTGAGGAGTACAAAGACCATTGTGTCTTGTCTACAGTCAAGGATGTGGAGAGCTACAGTTTATTGAGGGAACCATGAATGTTAACATGTACTGTGACATACTAAAGCAGAGCATGATCCACTCCCTTGGGAAATTGGGCCACAGGGCAGTATTCCAACATGATAACCACACCAAACACACCTGCAAGACAACTACTGCCTTGCTAAAGCAACTAAGCATATATGGGCTGGACTGGCCAGCATGTTTCCAGACCTAAATCCTATTGAGCATATGTGGGGCATCCTCAGATGGTAGGTGGAGGAGAGCAAGATCTTTAACATAAACCAGCTCCATGCTGTTATCATGGAGGAGTGGAAGATAATTCCAGTAACAACCTGTGAATCCCTAGTGAACTCCATGCCCAAGAAAGTTAAGGTAATGATGCACAAAATTGGCACTTTGTGCACAATTTGGCCCTTTTCACTTAGGGGTGTACTCACTTTTGTTGTTTAAACATTAATGGCTGTGTGTTGAGTTATTTTGAGGGCCCACCAAATTTACACTGTTATACAAGCTGTACACTGACTACTTTACATTGTATCAAAGTGTCATACACATTGGTCACCTGTAACCAGAAAGTGGTCAATCCCTGTAAGATGAAATAATAACCAAATAACTAATTTATATAAAGCAACTTTTAAACATACTGTATAACAGTCAGAAAAAGCTGCTAGAAGCTGTAAATCACTTCTATATAGAGGAAGGAAGCTTCTTTAAGGTCCAGAAAAAAATGGAGTTGCCCTTTAATGTGGAATAACAACATTGATAAATCTCCTACGTTGCATCTGTTCACATTGTCAAATTGTGCTCAGTGATATGGTCTCTTATAGAGATGAGTGAATCAGTTTGTAACAACTTGGTTTGTTACAAAGTCCCCAAAATTTTATCTGGCAGACAAACCGGAAGCTTTTCAGGTTCACTTTCGACGTATCCAGTAAAACAGTGTTCATCGCCATTTTATTGTGCATGTTGGTTGGAAAAAGTATAAGGGAAGAAGAAGATAGAAGCTCACATGACCCTGAAAGTGGTGTTGGAGGGGGGGGGGGGGGGGCTTGCGCTGACTGGCTCACAGGCCAACAGACAGACTGGATGAGCCAATCAGTGCTGGAGCAGGCAGGGAGGTTCCCTTGCAGAAAATGGAGAACATGATTCTGTGTTGGGCTGTGAATAAGGGAGGTCTATGCAGCATCTGACAGAAAACAATCTTAGGGACAGTATACAGTCATATCGAAGCTTCTATTCTAGCACGAGGGACATTGAAGGGAAAGGCTAGAAAGAAGAAAAATTGTGTAGGATATCCAAATGCTACTCCCTAATAAACGATCGTACAGATCCACCTACTTTTTTAAACAGTTGGAATAGGGAACTGCAGTGTAAACTTAATGGTTCTGAAATGGCGGAGGTTGTTAAGAATGCTTTGTCCAACTCACCGGCATATAATTTTCAAGAGGCACAATATAAACTTACCTCCCGGTGGTATAAAACGCCAATTTTGTTGAATAAATACAACCCTGCGGTGTCTAGAATGTGCTGGAGATGTAACCAAGAGGTTGGGACATATGAACACATTTGGTTTTCATGCTCCCTTATTCAGCCTTTCTGGGATTCGATCAGGAAAGTGATTAATGCAACTTTTGGTACGAATGTCTCATTATCAGTGAATTTAGTTTTGTTCAACCTGTTTGGTACGAACCAACAGGAGATTAAATCTGATCTCTGTGTGTTTATCCTCAACGTTGCTAAATATCTTATCCCAAGATACTGGTTACGCACGGATGTACCTTCAGGACTCAAGTGGTTGTCAGAGTTTATCAAAGTTGCGCAATTTGAGAAGAAGAGGTGGCTGGCCGCACGCCGTCCTGACAAGTATAACATAACTTGGGACAAATGGACTACTGTTATGGACCAGAATAAACTATCCGTGAAATTATGATCAACTAGACAGCACAAGTGTTTTCTTGGCTTCGTCTTGCTTGCGGTGTAGTGTTCTCGCTTTAATTATGTCTAGTTTTGCTTTTTCACTTGAATGGCAGGTAGAGATTGACAATAGTCTCTCAGTATTGTTTTTTTTTTTTTTTTTGCAAGTATAGCTTAGTCCGCATCCTTTCCAGCCCCCTTTTCCCCTTCATTCCCCCCCTACTTCCTTTTCCATTTTGTAGCGTGTTAGACCGTGATATGTTTACTCTCCTTGTGTAATGGAATATACCATTTGTTACTATGCAGTAATGATAATTTTTTTTTTCTTTTCTGTCACTATATCAATATTTTGATACGAATCTACTATTACTTAATAATGTGCATTTTTTGTTGTGTATTCATGTAAAATTTGAATAAAACTCTAAATTACTGAAAAATTGTGTAGGATAGGGAAAGTTGTCAGCCAGGGAGTGCAAAGTAAGGAGAAGAGACTGGGTGTGCCCCCTAGCACAACTGCAGCTGCTGCAGAACCTAATTTTTTTTTCCATTTTAATGTTTCCATTAAATACTAGTCAAAAATTCATTTCAGGGCATCTTCAGACAGTTCATTTTTTTGCTTTGCTAAATATAGCTATATAGAATACAGACAGTTCAAGAGGGATAATCTCATAGTAGGTTGACAACTTGTGTTTTACCCTTGAGAAAGCTTTTTCATGAATTTGCATATTTGAACACACATAAGACATTATGCCCAAATCTGTTAGTGGCGCTGATACTGCATTATTTCTAAATCCAATTGTCAGTACTAATTTAAGTTGCAATGTCTTCAGTGTATTTGTGGAAAGGGAAGCACATTTTATTGCACCTCTCTGTCTTTAAGTTCCAGAAACAGACTTGCAATCATTTCTATACTTTGTTTGACTGTGTACATTAGGTCTAAAAATGTCAGGCATACGGAAAGGGTTCAAACAAAAGATCCAAGGCAAGGACTTGTTCTCCCAGAGCTAGAATGTTGGCAGCAGCAGCACCAGCAATATTGCCATAAATAGTAGTAATAGTAGGCCGCATTTCTCCCTGGCTTCAGAAAGACATAACATAAACATAATAATTGAGGAGAAAGAGGATGAGAGTGGATTGGAATGCTGACTCCTCCTCTCAGTCAAAGCAGGATGACGTAGAGGTGACTTCTGAGTCAGACACCATGGCTTGCAGCCAGAGGTCACAAGATTACACCTGCTCCTCCTCCTTGCAGCCCCAGAGAAGGCTTTCAGTGGAATCTTCTCTGTCTTCACTGCCCCTTCCTAGTGGGGAACCTTCTTTTTCTGAAGAAGTGGCAAGAAAACCCCACCATGCCCTACGGATGATAGTCAAGAGCAGGGATGGCCAACCTGTGGCTCTCCAGCTGTTGTAAAACTAAAACTCCCAACATGCCCTGCTGCAGGCTGATAGCTGTAGGCAGTGTGGGCATGCTGGGAGTTGTAGTTTTGCAACAGCTAGAGAGCCTCAGGTTGGCTATCCCTGGTCAAGAGAGTCTCCCTGTTGATGACTTCTGTGAGAGCAGTCAGCATTTGGACTGCCCCAAGGAGGAGGTTCAGAAGAAGGAGGCTGGGGAACCAGATCGGGTGCTGAGGAGGCAACAGCAGAGGAGGAGGGTGGTGGCAGCAGCAGCAGCAATAAAGGTATAGCAGAGGTGACATACTTCCCAAAGAACTTTTAGGGCCATATCTGCTTTGGGATTTGGTGATGCAGCTGACAGTGTGGTGTATTAAGCCCAAATTTGCCAGAACTAAACCAAGCCCAGCTGCCTCTAGCATTGTGCAAGTATCTGCCATCTGGTAGTTTTTGTCCTCAGGATCGCACTGTGCAAGCTTTGCAAGAGTAAAATAATCTATGGTCAGGCAAACACAAAAATTGGTACCATAGCTTTATTGAAGCACATGAAGCAGCATCACCCAATCCTGTGGGCACAATTGTGTCAGCCTGGCTCCCACATCAGGAACTTATCCACCTCCATGGACACGCTCCTGTTCCCAACAGCAGCAGGGCACAGCACCTCTCCTACATACTGTGAACACTGTAAGCAAAGGAAATTTTCCATTGTTTCCATTTACCTATGCAAAAAGGAAGGATATAGAAAATAAATTTAGTCAAACTAAAACCAATAAGGTTTTTATTGGTGCATGATCTGAACTTTTCCTGTTTTGAATCAAGAAATGAAAAAAGCTTCAAAAGCAATGCTTTAATTAAAAAGGGAAAAGCAATTACTAACGTCACTTCAGATCAAAGAAATAACTCTGTCAAGCTTATGAATGCTGAAGACACAATGTAGTACAGTATGCTTCAGAAAACAGTTCTAAAAGTGCAATATTTCATCACATTTACAATATTTCTTGAAAGGAGAGGAGTGCGCACAAGTGTGGTGGTCTTATAGCAAAGCTTAAAATAGGAATATTTTTGTTCAATTGACAAGAAAATAGCTGGTGTAATCCTGAAAATAGTGCTAAGAAATGGGTATGGTTTAATGTAGCCTTATCAACAATTCATAAAAGTTTTATACAGTCCAGAAAAATAATCTGAATACATAGGGGCTCTTTCACACTTGCGTTCTGAGGATCCGGCGGGCACTTCCGTCCCCCCGGATCCGTCAGAACGCAAGTGGACTGACAGCATTTGAAGACTGATCAGTTTCCTGATCAGTCTTCAACATGCTTTCAATGTTACCATGGCAGCCAGGACGCTACTGGAGTCCTGGCTGCCATGGTACTCAGCAGCAGTGTACTTACCTGCGTTGCGGCCGCTGGGCGCTCCTTAATGACGTCACAGGTCCGGGCAGCACATAGATCAATGCGCCGCCCAGACCTGTGATGTCATAATGGAGCGCCCGGCGGCTGCAGCGCAGGTAAGTACACTGCTGCGTTGTACTTACCATGGCAGCCAGGACTCCAGTAGCGTCCAGGCTGCCATGGTAACCGATCGGAGCCCCAGCTTATACTGGCACGCCGATCGGAACGACTGCTGCGCATGCGCAGCGCTAAACGTTGGATCCGGCAATGCGCCGAATCGACGTTTAGCTTAATGCCGGATCCGGAATAATGCTCTTCAATGAGCATTAATTCCGGATCCAGCATTGCGGCATGTCTTCCGGCTTTTTGGACGGAGACAAATCCGCAGCATGCTGCGCTTTTGTCAACGTCCAAAAAACGTTCACATACTGAACGGAAGACATCCTGATGCATCCTGAACGGATTTCTCTCCATTCAGGATGCATTGGGATTATCCTGATCAGTTTCTTTCCGTCCTAGAGCCCCGAGGACGGAACTCTAGGACGGAAAGAAACAACGCTTGTGTGAAAGAGGCCTAAGCAGAATTAAATAATGTTCATGTAAACCTAGATAATCCCTTTCAACATGTGTCTCCCAGTTCAATCAGTTGATCGAGCCAGGCTCCCCTCCTAGCATCCCAGAAAACTGCTAATTTGTTGGGTAAAATTAAAGGTAGCTAAGCTTTTCCCCTTCAAGGACTCATGAAGCATTACTTTGCAGTTATACATGAATAGCTATGCTGCCCTTGTAACACAAAGATAGCTCAAGAGGGTTTTCATAGATTTTAATACTGACTTATCATCTGGGACCCCCACCGATCAGTTGTTTGAGAAGGCACAGGTGGACCCCTACTGATCAGGTACTGATGACCTATCTAGAGGACAGGTCATCAGTTAAAAAATCTCAGAAAACCCCTTTAAGTCCACCAGAAAGGGAGCTGCTCAAACAGGTTCTTAGTGAATACCCACAATTAGGGGAACCCACTTTAAGTTGTCTATATGACTCTGTATGGGGATAATTTTGCATAGCACTGGCCACTCTTACAGTATGGTGCACATGAACTGAGTAGGTCTTGAGTAGAAATGAGCAATGTTTTAAAAATTCAATTTGGACGATTCACCAAATGTCTCCAAGAAATTTGCTTTGTTACGAATTCATTTGTCACAATGCACGTTAAATCAGCTATATCCCGGCCTGCAGTTAAACTGCAGGGAGAATGTATCACGGTGTACATCGCTGTGCATTGCAGCAACATGCATAGCTAGTCCTTTCTGGAAGTGAAACAGTTACTGTGACAAGCGGGTCTTATACAGTATATAGAACAAGACAGGTTATTTACTCCAATTTGAGATTCAAGACCTTATAGAATTATTTATCTATTAAACAAGATGGACACCCTAATAACAGTAGAACAAGACAGCTTATTCACCCCCAATTTGAGAATCAAGGCCTAATGGAATTGTTTATCTATTATTCACTGTAGACACCGTTCAATTAGATAGCTCTATGCCCTACACTGTGATTGATTCAAACTGCGCTGTCTCCTATAGATCCCTTCAGCTCAGATTACAGACCCTGCACAGTTGGCACAGATCGTCAGCACTATCTCTAGCAC
Source organism: Bufotes viridis (assembly GCA_033119425.1). Taxonomy (NCBI): domain Eukaryota; kingdom Metazoa; phylum Chordata; class Amphibia; order Anura; family Bufonidae; genus Bufotes; species Bufotes viridis. Next base: position 150,979,579 of record CM065591.1, on the reverse strand, counting down.
AACAGCGGTTCCATGTCTCTCTCTATGTTCAGCTCACAGTGAAAATGCGGAGAACAAGTGGATGAGGCTTTAAAAGGGCTGTGACATCACAGGGGATGGCTATCTGCAGATTGGCTGACTGCATGGCATTATGGATGATCTCGCATTCCCAAGCTTCTTAATTTCACTTTGTAACACTTGTAGCTGCCATTTTAGAGGAAAAAAAAACATGAATTGTGAGTAAATTTGGATTAGTTCCAAAACTTTGGATCGAATTCCACTTTAGATGCTTCAATTCGCTCAACACTAGTCTTGAGTATTGTGTATTGAAAGCACAGAGAGAGCTGTCAGGTGTGAGAACATTGTGCATAAGACAGACAGTGTAGAGTAGAGCAGGACTGGATCTGTGAAGTAGAGCCCTACCACCATATGCTGAAAAAAAGGTGGAGACCCTGAGAATCCTACTGAGTAATTGTGGACAGCTATCAGAATATTGATCTGGAGCCATGCTGTTGTGTTGCTCGAGTCTAATGGTGAGGACGTGCTCCATGACTGGAACAGAAGACTCTCTATCCTGCAAGTAGCTGTGGACCACAGCCGGCATAGTTCTGTACTTAGGTGGGGGATAGTCATGCCACCCCAGCATGAGAAGTTTCTGGAGGCCCTGCTTTGACTGGTACCAAGAATTGCTTTGTTATAGTAACAGAAATTGTACTACTATGTTATATTAAGACCATGGCAACCATACTGTGTACCGTTACCGGTGACCACCAAGCTGTGTGCCCAATAAAGGCTGTAAGAACTAAGCTCTAAGTTGTGAGCCAATCCATGTAACCGCCAAGTTGTGTGCCCAATTTTGGCTGTTACTGTGAAGCTCTGTGCAACTGTTTGTAACTGTAATGCTTGTAGCCCCAACTTGAGTAAAATTTTGTTCTGTTGTGTCATCTTCAAGTCGTATTAGGTTTCAGTACCACGTTCAGAAAACTGACCTTCTACAATAGTGCATATTCACAGGGGTTAAAGCTACACATTTAATTCCATATTGTCATGGTATGAGGAGGAGAGGACATGGCCTGGTTTTGACAAGGGTACTGTATGTAAAATAAGTTTTCATCTATTAAATTTTTTAGCTAATACTTAGTTTACCTGCACAGCTTTTTAAAATAATAAGACTTTCACGAAGTACAGTACATATAAACTTTACTTGCACATTGATTATATTGTTATTTTTTTTTAACAATAATGGAATGAAGCAGGACTGGAGTTTGTCTTAGCATAGTCTTTGTTATATAGATTCCCTAAATACTAATATGTGCTGGAGGGAAATTTAATAAAATATAAAATAACAAGAAACCTCAGAAGAGATCAACCAATATGTGAAAATTCACTTTGGTAGTATTTTGCCAAAGGGCAAATGATCTATTAAAAAGACATATCTTCATGATTATAAGATAAAGGAGGCTCAAATACGTTAATTCATGTTTCTAGTTCATATGTTATTTTTAGGGAAAATAAGGATTCAAAATAGAAACCTCCTCTGCAAAACAGTGGCAAAGCAAATTTATTAACTGAAGAATCACAGCAGACCATAGCTACCAGATCTCCAAACATATTAATCTCCTGTTCAAAAATCCTAGCCCAACTCTTACCATGTGGTCTACTCTCTCTATGTCCTATGTTTTAAAACTCCTCTAGTACCCTATTCATGTGCTCTGCGCCCCCTTTCATGTGCATTGCTGTCCCATTCCTGTGTTTTTGTGGACTACTCTCCTGATTCCTTCTCCATGTGCTCTTCTTCTCAGGTCCTCTGTTCCTACACTCATTCCCCTCTCTCCCTCTAGAGTGTTAGCGGATTGCTCCATGCCTGCACCACTGGTCCTAAACGTGGGCACGGGGGTCTGGCTCCCTCATTTCCTCCTGCTGCCGTGCGCAATACTGACAAAGTTGACTTCCTGCTTGAATCCTGAACTGTTGTTAGGGCATGCACAGGTATGTCTATCCTCCCTTGTAAGGCAGCAAATACACACCCTCTATCTTAACAGCCTATGGCTGGTTTGCAGGAAACATTTAAAGGCGCTTCTTGCCCCAGGAATGCGCCAGAGCAATCTTGGTCACTAGCTTGACTAGTTCCTTGTGTGAAGGTGTTTTGTAGTTCTGCTTTTCTGTGTACCGGACCCTGCTTCTTGATTCAATGGACTTTTCTTGATTGCCATCTGCCTCAGACCTCTGACTTTGTTTTTGGACTTTGCTTGATCGCTGCCTGCCCTGACCTTTGAGTTTCTGACTGTGTCAATCCCCTTGGTGCTTTGCACTAGTATCTCTGACCCCTGGTCAGCTGCCACTGACCGGGGACTGCTCTGGAGTGGCACTACCCTAATGGCTCAAACCCATCCTTACCATCAGAGGCTCTAGTGAAGACCGGTTAGTGGCACAGTGGATCCACACCCGCTGGCATAACATAGAGTTCTCCTGTCCTGATCCCCCTGGTCCTTGGTTTAATTCCCTTACTCCTTTATACTACCAAAATAATGAAAGAATAAAATAAGATATAAGAAGTTGTTAAAAAATGAATTAGAAAATTGGAAATAACACAACAAATATTATTAGTTTTTTATCATTATTAATTTATTAGCCCAATGTTAAAAGCCTTAAAAAAACTCTCGAAGTGTCATCGGAAAAAGTTATTGAATGTTAGCAGCAAAGGAGAAGGTGGTACAGCAGTGTCTAATCACCATCATTGTCCATCCATGACAGGAGTTTTATATCTCCCCTGAGGCTGTAAGTAGCAGACGACTAATGACATATGGGGATAAAACCAAAATCATCCTGTTATGACATCACACAGGAGGAACAAAAAGTTTGAGAGATGTAGCTAGGGTAAAGGGACACTTGTGGGGCATGTGTCTTTGGTGCCGAGTAAGGCTGGGGGGAATCATTCTGATAGGCCAGGGCTTTTACATAGATAACTAGGGCAGTAAACTGAATCTTTGCTTGAGTAAATAAACTACTGTAGCTAGTTCCCCTATGCCTGCGTGGATGACACAAGAAGAATCTTTAATCCTGTGATAAAAGCTAATTCCTGAATAGTGTAAAAGAGAGCATAAAGCATACTGTCAATTTAAGTGGGGTTTGCCTTTAAGAAATGAATGAGTTTAGAGATCTTCCAACATTTTGTTATGCATATACTGAAACTACAAACAGTTCAGGCATAGATGATTTTCTAATTCAATCTGACATCTTTCATTGGAAGAACACATGAAAATAAGGATGACTTCTTTATTGGTTCTATTTGCATACAGCATTATTGGCGAAAACATTAATCATGCCATTGACTTTCTGGGATGTAAACCAAGGAAATATATTGATTTATGGCATAACTAAGGATTAAGTGCTTAAAAATATGCTATTATGTAACATGCATAAACAGAGATAATATTCTCCAAGTTCTTAATGATAAACTTATTTTGCACTGTTTGAAAATGACCCATTCCGCTGTCAGGATTAATGTAGCACTACTTATATTTTATGCTAGAGTATCAAAAAGTCTGGCGAGATGTTCGACTAAAGTGATTCCTTAACTAAATATTCATTTGCAATATAGACTGCCAAAAATTATATTGCTCTACAAAAAAACAACGCGGTGGAAATTACTGTCTGACCATTTTTTTAGTTTTTTTTTTTTCCAGCCATGTGAAATTGATTAAAAAGAATAATTTTCATTAGAAAAATGAAAGGGGTTGTTCCATAAAAAGTGGTAAGTAGAGATAAGCAAATTGATTCTGTACAAATTGAATTTGTTACTAAGTTCCCAAAAGATTGTAATTTTGTGATTTGTCTGGCATGATTTGTTCAAAATGGCAGACTTGGTTTTACAGATTAGAAGACAGAGAGGAAGATACCTGCCCCCCAAAGAAATAATTTTTGGACTTTTTTGTTTTTGTTCAAAGCATAACAAATCTGACAGAGCAATGTGTTTTTAAATAGGTTGTTTGTTACTACTAGTGTTGAGAGAATCAATGTATCTGAAGTGGACTTCGATTAAAATTTCAGTAAAAATTGATTTGTCACAGAGGCGAATTTCCTTGTCCTTCATGGTAATGAATCAATTTTTCCTGAAATGGCAGTGAAAAACAAAAAAATGCATACTCCATCCATTTGCTCGCGGAGAAGTCACTGCAGCCATCTTGATTGAAAAAAATGCCCCAATAAAGTGGCAGCAACGGCCTTTCCGCGAGAAAATTGAAGACGTGAGTATGTATTTTTTTTGTTTTTAACCCCAAATTAACTCCTAAAAGGCCTCAATGTGACTGTCAGATGCCGCAATCAGCGTTGAACGCGGCATCTGAGTGGGTTCAATGACGTGGGGGGGGCGGCACAATTGCCGTTCCCCGTCATTGTGCCCGCTAAATACAATGGAATGCGTTTTGTGACAAAATAATTCATAGCTAATCAAATTTCTTTAGGAACTTCGCCGAATCAAATTTTTGATAACTTCGCCCATCTCTAGTTTCCACCAGCTACCGAGCACTTGCCTATATCCATATATTTAGCTCGCACTTTGATATTACTAATCCTGTCTTGGTGTTAAAAGGCTTGAAAGCGGTTGCATACAGTCCTAGAAGACCTTAGAGTGTCATTCATGACTTTTCAGGGCAATTGAGGCACTTTTGATTTTGTTCGAATTTATTTGGACTGAATCAAATCTGACATCTAATTTGATTAAAATACATAGGAAATAAATTTTTGCTGTTATTATGGATAACAGCTGTTAAAGTAGTGGGAAGCTTAACCTGACCAGAAATGTCCCCTGTAGTGGCTGGTGCAGGGTTAATGTAGCATTACATAATGGCCATTTGACTTAATTGCTGTCCATGTAATGGACGGACTTATAGGACTTCCCAGTTTGACATCCATATGCCCCAAATGGTATTTAAAAAGCTGAACAAGGCCTCATTCACCAAGTCATCTGTGGGTCCTTACAGCTAAGTTGATTTAATTGGTTGCTAAAAGAACTACAACAAAATGGTCACAAGTAAATTCTTGCCACCAACAAAAATTCTAATGGTTCTGCTAAAGATGCAAAACAAACTTACAGGTATGCCTTATAAACCCTACTGGAAGAGACATGCAAATTGTTCATGTATGCCCTTGTAGCCATTTATACTGTATACAGTAGCACATTGTATAAAGCACAAGTTCTGGTACTGACACATGGTAGATGAAAGAACATTTGGCATTTGAGCTCAACTTTCAGCTGAGTTTTTTTTTTTTTTTTAAGATTCTGTTATTTTAAGCTTAGTAAAATGTAGCAATTTTAAATCACACACTTGTTTGTTTGAAATGTTGTTCAAGGAAATTGGTGTACTCCATAACATTTTAGACCACAGAATGACTGGCTTTTTCTTATCTTGAAAAATACAATTTACCATACAATAACTTCTCATCCCCAAGAGATTCCTTACTGCCTTTTCAAATGAGCAAGAAAATATCACCACTAAATATTTAATTATTCCCAGTTATTGATAATATCTGCTTCCCAACTATATGTGTATGAGTTTGAATAGTTGAGTGAAAATCAGATTACTATGATCCAATTTTTAAGATATCTTATGTAACTTACAATTAAAGGGGTTGTCCGGGTTCACAGCTGAACCTGGACATACCCCTATTTTCACCCAGACAGCCCCCCTGATATGAGCATCGGAGCATTTTATTGCTCTCCTTTGCATTGCGCTGAATCTCGCAGGACAAAAGTTTTTTTGTTTTGGAAATCCAGTGACATACCAGGTTATCCATGGGTAAAGCTGGGCGAAGGTTTCCATCTAGCAGTGAACCCGGGGATGTCACCAGCACTAATGGGCGGTGTTCTGTCCCAGCACAGGGAGATTCATTTCAGTATCATTACAGATCACATCTTCTGTATTTCTGTAGTTATTAGTTTGGTAACAGCACCATCTAGCGTTGGTAAAAATGTATTGCACTTTGTTTTCTTGTTAATAAAGATTATTGCTTTGCGGGAGGTGCTAGGCATTGTGGGTAGTGCAAGGCATTCTGGGAAGTAGAAGCCCAGTCTCCATGTTACAGGACATCAGCAGAGCTGTCTCCTGCGTATCTTCTTCTTAAACTGCACAATCTTTGTGCAACCATATCTGGTGAGTGACATCTACCTCTGTCTCAGTGATATTATGTTAAGCAGTGCTGTTTAGCTAGGTATAAGTGTTTCTTCAGGGAGGAAGTTGCTATATTGTTAGATGCTAGACATGCAAACCATGTATAGGCAGCCATTTTGGACATCTGATCAGTGTTATGCAAATGTTAGAATACATGCTGTTCTATGCTTTCTGCTGATACATGTTATGCCTTATACTTATACAAGTTATTGTATTTTTTTAGTTTTACCACTCAAATACTCCTGTTTTGCCAGTAAACAAGTTAGACTACAGAAAACAGTCCTCCTATTTGGAAAACAGGAATGGTAAATGCTAAATGTCAGACTGCACACTGTGTGAACGTGTATGAAGACAGAACAGGTGGACTTTAGCGCCACCCTAGCCTGTAAAATGACATCACCGGCAACACTGCTAGGTGGAAGCCACCGTGTAGCATTAAAAAAAATAAACAAACAGGCCATGAAATGCTCCGATGCTCAAGTACAATGGAAATGAGATCTGCAAGAGTTCCCTGGACTAAACCCTTCACCCAACAAATAACTGCCATCCTCCCTCCGCTGGTTTTAACCCCATACTAGCTAAATCATGTTCTATTTTAAATGTTTGTTTTTCACACCCTGCCAAGAGCCATAACCTTTTTCTTATTCTGTTCACATAGACATATAAGGGCATTTTTGTGTGATAAGTTGTACTATCTAATGTCATCATTTAATGTCTCATGCAATATATTAGGAAACTGACCCAAAATTATTAATGCCATGCATTTGAAACAATGCAAATGTGTGACTGTTTTATAGGTTTCGAATTTCAGGCATTCACTGGGTAGAAACATGACACATTGAAGGATATTTGTCATGACTGACGTACCCATTCACAAGTCTTGATCTACCTGCTCTGGAGTGAGATGCACCTAATTTATTAAGAGGCAGATGCCTCTTAATAAATTAGGTGCAATTCTGACCTTTCGTATTCCAGAAACTGAAGTCTATACCAGGCAGCCAGGGGCTGGAGCAGAATTCATATATACCTTACATCAGTTTCTGGTGCAAGTTACATTAAATCTGGCAGGCCGCATTAAGCTCTGCCCCCTTTCGCTAAGCCCCATCCTCTTTTATCACCACTTTGGAAAAGTGGAGAAAAGATAAAAAAGTCGTAAATTATGCCATAAATGTGGCATGCAACATAATTTGCAACTTTTTTACACCACTTTTGTGACATTGATAAATGTCCTGCATGATATTTATTCTGTGTTAGTACAATTACAGTAATATCAAATGCATATAATTTTTATCTTTTAATACTTAAAAAAAAAATATGTAATTACTTACCTGCAGCCTGATGCAGGGACATTTGACAGCCATATCCATTTGTAGCTTCCTTTGACTACACTGAAGACTGACTGTGCATGCACTAGTTCCCCTTTTCCATCCACAAAGTTAATCAATGGAGAATGTTGATGGACAGGAGTAATCACATGACCCTCCATCAGCAGCCATTCTGGGAGCGCCGGGCTGCGGATAAGTAGGTAAAAATGTCCACAGTAATAGGACATATTAAGCCATCTGACATTAAAACTGTTCAATAGCAGTCTATTTCTAGCAGCTTAATGTGCTGTCCTGAGGATATCTGCAGCAATACATATACAGCAGCCAACCCTATTAAGTGGAACAGCTAATTTAAAAACGGCATGATCCACTTCACCCAGCTTACTTGACTTCTATGTTGGAAAAACAGAATCAGGTGATTCATAGATATGGCGCTCATTCTGAACCCTATATTTATCAATGTACTTACACCAGACAACTGCCATAAATGTCTTGATAAATCGCCCCCATAATGTTCTTAAATCTCTACTTCCCTCACATAATAAATTACAAAACTGGCTGCATTCAGCAACCACTAAGGGAGCTCAGTGCATAGAAATGTATACAATTACCAGTGCATTCAATGTAAGGATGAGTTCACATCATCATTCTGCCTTTCCGTTCTTAGTTATAGGAGCAGGAGAATGGAAAGGATGGATTTGGCACACAGCTGAGCCGAATGGAGCCTACGGACCCCATAGACTATAATGGGGCCTGTTATGTTTCCGCTCAGAGAAAGATTTTTGAAGCAGAGACAAAAGTTGTACATGCAGGACTTTTGTCTCCGCTTCAAAAATCTTCCTCTGAGTGGAAACGAACTCCATTATTGTCTATTGGGTCCAAAGGCTCAGTTCGGCTCAGTTATGTGCCGAATCCATCCTTTCTGTTCTCCTGCTCCTATAACGGAGCCGGAGAATGAAAAGGCTGAACGCTGATGTGAACTTAGCCTAAGCCAGTGAAGGCTAACCTGGCACTGAGCTCCACTTATTGGCTACTGCACAAAAATGCCCTGGATTAAAGGGGATATGACCCCATTGCTTATAGGTGCAGGTCCCACCACTGAGACCCTCACCTATATTGAGTCTGCCCACCACCAAGCTGGCTCCCCATAGAAGTGAATAGGAGCATACTGCGCATTCCCGGCCCCCGCTCCCATTCATTTCTATGAGGCCGAAGGAAATAGCCGAGCCAGCTATTTTCGCCGCCCCCATAGAAAATGAATGGAGGGCTGCTGTGCATGTGCAGTGCGTCCTCCTTCAATTTTTATGGCTCCGTTCTCGATATAGGCACGGTTCCCAGCGATGGGACCCGCACCTATAAGACAATGGGGACATATCCTAGTGATATGCCCCATTGTCCATGATGAGACAACCCCTTTAATGTCAGGATGCAGGAGGAGAACAGCTCCCAGACTCATCTTACCCCAGGTCCCTCAGTAGTCATGTGGTTTTCTACCATTTTAAATATACCACAGAGGCACTAGGAGATGATCAGACTCTATACTTGACGGTCATCACACATTATGTTATGACAAGTTGGCAGTGAAGCAGCTCACGCAAGAAATTACCAGACGCTGTTTTAGGTCTTTGTGGATCTTGGACAGCTTGTAAAATTATGTAGTGTATATCATGCAGGTCAGTGTTTGTCAACCTGCAGTACATGTGCCCTAGGGGATAGATGTTGCAGGGTTGCCAGTTGCTAGGACACTGATGACAGTCCACTTCACATTCAAATATATTGCCATCGTCAAGATAGTGATACAGTTGGATACTGAAGTGGGGCACTGGAGCCGATGTCTCCATGTCCTGCTGCTCACTTTCACACACCACAGGCCACTAGGACTGGAGCCAATGTGTGGACAGAACAGGTTGTGCAATGAGTTCACCATGATCAAGTGAGCCAGTATGTGGGCAACTCAGGGCAAAGATGGGAAGAATTGGAATGAGGTGATTTTTTTTTTTCCTTTGCCACTTTGGGGGAGCATATTACTGTAAGCACCAGAGGGCTGCATATTACTACTGGGGGCACTATGGAGCCTTTGTTACTGCTGAGGGAATTATTGTGGGCTTTACTGCTACTGGTGGCATTAATGGCAGTCGGTGGCGGGGACGAGCCTCCCTAGCATCATGGCTGATGCTAGGGAGGCTCGTCCCAGTCACCGCCTACCATGGCTGACCTCCCCTTGACACCAGATGTTTTCATTCACGCACAGGGAGAAGCAGCGGCGACCATGCAGGGACCAGGAGCCAGGTAAGTAGAATCAGTGTGAGGGGCCCAGGTGTATGGGGGGGCATTTCCAGAATCGGATAACCGCTTTAACTACGGGAACATTATTTTTGCTATGAGCACTTTATTGGCATTATTATTGGGCACATGGAGAAAACTACTACTAATGGGGACAATTGTGGGAGCATTATTACTATTGGGGGAACTGTAAGGGGAACATTACTAATAAGGGTTTTCTGGGAGAGAATTATTGCTATTGTTAGAGTAGTTCTTGCTACCGTACAAAGTGTCTCTTCCTGGGATTAAAGTCAGTTTACAGGCAGAGAGCCAAAGATTTCATGCAGACCCTGTGATAATCAAAAGGACTCTGAGTTCTGAACTAAAAAAAACGTTATTTATAGGGGAAAAAATATGATATACGTAAAGGGAAAAGGGAGTCTGGGGATGGAAATCTTATATTCTGGCCAAAAATATGGAGATATTTCTGGATGATAGGAACAAATATTTATTAAATTGTAATAAAAATTAAAACTGTTGCAACAATAAATAACAATATATTAAAATGGTTGATGTGTCCACCAATATACAGATGTCTCTCAATGGTAGACACTCTGCTGTATATAGTATATGTAGATTATTGGCAGATGTCTTACAATCACGGGAGTCTGTATCTTAATACATCAATTTGATAATATAAGACATAAAAAAAAATAAAAAAATAAAAAAATGATTCAGATATATCAATGTTCCTGAAGATGGTGGTTAACAGTATCCCTCTTTTTCATGAGGTTACAATTAAAGTCAATCTCACTCAAAACTGTTGTTTTTGTATAATAAAATTCAGTTTTTCTTTTCAAATGTCTCCAAATAGTAAAAATGTGTCGCCTATTGTTACAGATAAATAATTTCCATTTTTCTTTTGTCTAGGAATCAATAGTATTTGATATTCCCAGGTTCATGTAAAAATCTGATCCCGTAACAGTAAAGGTGCCATGCTGGCTACGTTACCACTTGTCGGGCGGCTATGCCCGCGATGTCTCTCACGTGAGTGTGGCGTGGAGTCCGGTTCCCCAATTCCCGCTGTGTAGTAGCTGTTACTAGTATTACCCACGGCGTCCCGCGTGTTACAGGGATTGGAAGATTAGTTTCTTGAAGACTGAGCGCTCAGTGAAATGACAGTGTTCCGTCTCCTTTGACTTAATTTCCGATGCTGGTTCCTCCCAAACGTGTTTCGGGACATACCTTCCTCAGTGGGTTGCCAGCATCCATAATTCTGTGCTTTTTATAGAGGCATCAATTTAGGGTGTACTAGTGACATCATCAATAGGGTTGGGTTATTTCCTTGATTGACAGCACTTTTTTTTCTCTTTTTTTCTTTTTTGTACTTTATTGTTCCTTTCTTCGTTAATGAAGTAAGGAACAATAAAGTGAACGAAGAAAGGAACAATAAAGTACAAAAAAGAAAAAAAGAGAAAAAAAGTGCTAGCCAAGTCTCAGTAGCCAAGAGTCTGGTCAACAGAATCCTCACCCTTATCCTCCTTCTTTCCATGATGAAGAGTCTTTGCAAACAAGTGATCCCACACTCAGATATTCTGAGGAGCTCTTTTCATCGCCATTCCTTAATTTGGGCCTCTCTTTGAGCCTGCTTGAAGAGAGACATGAGGAGATCTTGTGCCCTGATTCCCAAACTCTTGAGCATCTACAGTCAGAAGAAGATGGCAGTGGGGAACGGTAATTAGTGTTTCACGAGGTGAATGATGATGATGAGACACAGTTGCCAATAAGCCAACGGTAATTAGTGTCTCAAGAGGTTGATGATGAGGATGAGACACAGTTGTCAATAAGTGAGGTTGTTGTTAGGTCAACAAGTCAGGAGGATGACCAGAGTGAGGAAATGGAAGAGGAGGTGGTGGACGATGAAATCACTGTCCCAACCTGGGAAGGTAGCAAAGTGGGCGAGGACAGCAGTACAGAAGGGGAGGGATCCGCAGCACCGCAACAGGCTTAAAGAGGCAGTGGGGTGGAAAAAGGGAGAAGGCGGGCCACACAAAAAAGGCCCACAACTGTTCCCCAGAGCACCCCCTTGCGGAAATCTCCCTTGACAAGGGGTAGGTGTTCCGCAGTCTGGCGCTTTTTTGATGAAAGTGCGGATGATAAAATATTGTCAGTTGCAACCTGTGCCGTACCAAAATGAGCAGGGGCGTGAACACTAGCAACCTCCACATGGCCACATGGCATAAAGCACCCTAATAGGTGGGCCCACAATCGCCTGGGTCCACAATCAGAGTCTGTGGGTCAAAACCACTGCCTTCTCTTCTTCTGGGTTACGTGCTGGCCAATCCCCTGTACAAGATGCCGGCCCAGATGACTCCTGCCCTCACCTGAACTTTCGCAAGCACAATCAGCTAGCACAGGGATTGGCAAACTGCAGCTCAACAGCTGTTGCAAATCTACAACTCCCAGCATGCAAAGACTGCTTACAGCTATCAGCCTACAGCGGGGCATGGTGGGAATTGTAGTTTTCCAACAGCTGGAGAACCTCAATTTGCCCATCCCTGAGCTAACACATCCACTTCTGTGTCCCAGCACAGCGTACAGATGTCCATACCCCAGGCCTTTGAACGACAACGCAAATACTCAGCCACCCACCCACCAACAAGCCATAGCACTAAATGCGCACGTTTCCAAATTGCTGGCCCTGGAAATGCTGCCATTTAGGCTTGTGGACACTGATGCTTTCCGCAGCCTGATAGCGGCGGCCGTCCCTCGTCACTCAGTCCCCAGCCGATTGTGGCCAGGGATGCTACATTTACCTGACGGCACACTGGGTGAACATTGTGGAGGCCAGGAGCAAGTCGTATCCTGGGATGGCACAGGTGTAGAGTTGAGCGAACACCTGGAAGTTCGGGCTCGGCGAGTTCGGCCGAACTTCCGGGAAAAGTTCGGGTTCGGAATCCGAACTCGACCCGAACTTCATCCCGAACCCCATAGAAGTCAATGGGGACCCGAACTTTTGGGCACTAAAAAGGCTGTAAAAGACACCCAGAGGGATAATATACCGCAATAAACGCATTGCGATTACAACTTTGAGCTAACGATCACCATGGGAACGCCTCCTCCAGTAGAATGTACTGTCGGATCTGAGAATTAAGTTGAAATCGCAATGCGATTCTTATATATTTGCTTAATCGCATTGCGATTTCAACTTAGCATTGCTAAATAATTCCATCCATATCGTTAACTTACTGAGTCAGTAAGTTAACGAATATGGATGGAATTATTTAGCAATGCTAAGTTGAAACGGCAATGCAATTAAGCAGATATATAAGAATCGCATTGCGATTTCAACTTAATTCTCACATCCGACAGTACATTCAACTGGAGGAGGCGTTCCCATGGTGATCGGTAGCTCAAAGTTGTAATCGCAATGCGATGCTAAATACATAAGAATCGCATTGCGATTCCAACTTTTAGTACTCAACTTTTAAAATCGTACACCACTTTAAGTTCCAAAGTTGCAATCGCGTTCGAATAGAACTTAAAGCTGTCTCTTAGTCAGTTTTAGTATTGGTGTGCTGTAATAGAAGTTACATTCGTACGCGAATATAACTTAGAGCAATACAGTCAACTTTACACTGTTAGTTTTATTATCGCGATAATACAACTATTCAAGAATCGATGTACGTGTGTCTGTACGTGTGTGCGTTACCTCGGATCGGATCGAGAGACGAGAGTGGAGATTGGTGACTGTCCCAGCGATTATGGCGAAAAGTAATTTCTCTAAAGAAGAGCTGGATTTCTTAATAACTGTAAGTAATTGAACTTAGTTAGTGTGTAATGCAGTAATGTGATTTAAACTTATTAATGATTTTTATTAGCCAAGAAGCCTGCAGGCCTTCACTGATCTCATAACTGCCTTACACTGTCACATGTCCTACTGCTTGGTGACATAAACTCATCACAGGCTTTAGCAGACTGCACAACTACATGAGTGATTAGTGAAAGACACTGTTAAAGGGGTGGCAATGTTCAAGTCACTTTTAAAGGGATGACGATGTTCAAGTCACTTTTAAAGGGATGGCGATGTTCAAGTCACTTTTAAAGGGGCGGCAATATTCAAGTCACTTTTAAAGGGATCGCAATGTTCAAGTCACTTTTAAAGGGATGGCGATGTTCAAGTCACTTTTAAAGGGCGGCAATATTCAAGTCACTTTTAAAGGGATCGCAATGTTCAAGTCACTTTTAAACGGATGGCAATGTTCAAGTCACTTTTAAAGGGGCTGCAGTGTTCAAGTCACTTTTAAAGGGGCGGCAATGTTCAAGTCACTTTTAAAGGGATGGCGATGTTCAAGTCAGTTTTAAAGGGATGGCGATGTTCAAGTCACTTTTAAAGGGGCTGCAGTGTTCAAGTCACTTTTAAAGGGGCGGCAATGTTCAAGTCACTTTTAAAGGGATGGCGATGTTCTACTCTTTGACTGTTTTGATATTAAATGTTATTTTTGATGGTTCTTATGACTATGATAACTAATAATTGTATTTTAGAACTGTGGGATTACATGATTTAATTGTTATCTTGCAGGAAATGTTGGAGAAGGGGTACGACCGCAGAAGGTCAAGGGGCGAAAAGCAGGCCATAGTGCGGAGAATTGCTTTCCAGCTGTGGCAGAAGCATGGGTGCACTCATCGGAAGGATGCGATTCTAAATAAGTGGTCAGATCTGAAGCGCCACAGGATGGATCTAATCACTAAGATCAGAGATAAATCTTTTCCAGGTACAATACTTATTTGCATAACTGAGCAGATAGATAACAATATGTTGGTGAGAGAAATAAGTATTTTAACCCTTTACAATAAATCACTTAGTACAGTGGTGTTGAACTGATGGGAAAGGGTGCTAAAGGTGGCAATATGAGACCTCTTTCTGGGCCACATATGTTTTTTGACTTTACACAGTTGACTTTGGCCCCTGAAGCTTGTCCAAACTCCTCGCACGTCTGGACGAGTGTAGACAACAAGCATCGATCAGGACAATTAGGCCACATGCCCAAATGAAGTCATATACTCTAATCACTCTTGTTCCCTGGGGAGTGGCCCAACACCCAATAGCAGCAGTGAGTTGAAGCTGAACTTAATCAACGATGCTCAAAGGCAGAGTGCAGGGGGTACCCACAGGTTCCTGGGCCGGCAGGTCAAGACAGACACTGATGATACTACACTTGATCTAAGCCAAAAGGAGATGAAAGATAGGTGTAGTTAATTATTATGCCATCCAGACACTACCATAGATTAATTTGTGTACCTTTAACTGTAATTTGGCGTTACTTGTTTATCTTGGCATTTTTAAAAATTTGGTCATCATCATTACAGATGCTCCGCTTCCCAAAGTGAGAGCCAAGCTCTCTAAAAAGAAGAAGGCAGTGGAGGTGGAGGAGGAGACAGACCACTCGGACGAGGAGGAGCAGGAAGAGGCAGGGCCATCAGGCTATCGGGCCCATAGCCCACCTGCTGCAGTGGAGGAGGGTGATGACTCTGAGGAGGCAGAAGAGGAGATGGTCACTACCCCCCGACAAGAAGGTAAATGGATGATGTGGATATTTTTATTTATTCAGTGTCCCAGAAAGCTAATGTTACGGGTGGGAGTACTGATTTCCATAACGTATCTAACTGACACATACATTTTTGGAAGTACGATATAACAAGCATGCAATATATACATTTTTGTAAGAATATATTTTAAAAAACTATATTATTTGTTTAAATGAAGAAAATATAATAAAACAGGCAACAAATAAAGTACAACACATAACAGTAATATAAAAAATAAACACTAAAAAGTAATTGATCAACATCAAAACCATTAACGTAACTACTAAGTCAATAACCCAAAACTAAAAGGAACTATTATTAATCCTACCTAAACCAATATATAACAGATTTCAAGAAAAAAATATCATCTGCTTTATATAACAATTGATGATTGTATTTTAATGTACATTTCAAATTTTATTTCATTTATTTTACAGCTGACAACATCATGTTAAAAAAATAAAAACAATGCGAAGGAAGCACCAACTGCGAATGCAGCAGTTCAGGAGCAGCAAACCAGGAAGATGAGGCAGCTCAAGATGCAGTTCTCCCACCAAATGCGAGCCATGGAGGAGGCTCATCTTAAGGACATCGATGATCTGCTGGAGAGAAATTAAAAATTACCCTACTTTTTTGGTTATTTATATATTTATATTAAAAAATAATTCTATTTTGTTAAAGATTATTTTATAAAACTATAATGTTAAATCAAATTTATTGCGTTTTGTTTGATTGGAAACAAAGGGTACAGATAGTGTTGCCCATATTAATAATTATTTTTCATTACTGTAATCTTTCAAGGGTTTCAAGTTCAACTGGTTTATGTGCTAGATCTGGTAAGGTTTCTGGTAAGGCTGTAAAACACACCCGGAAAGGGCTAGAGGGCTGCAAAAGGCAGCAAAATGTAGGTAAATCCCCTGCAAACAAATGTAGATAGGGAAATGATGAGTTAACATAAAATAAATAAAAATTAAACAATATTAATTGGAGTGAGGTCCCATAGCACAGAATCAGGCTTCAAGTCACCCACCAATGGAGAAGGTCACTTACTATTATTTCGACCCCAGCACCCAGACAAAGGAGAGAGGTCCCACAGCAGAGAATCTGGCATCATATCAACCACCACAGGAGTAGGCCACCATTTAGTTACTTTGACCCCTTCACCCAGACAGAGGAGAGAGGCCACACAGCACATATTCAGGCATCATATCAATAACCACACGACTAGGCCACCATTTAGTTACTTTGACCCCTGCACCCAGGAAGAGGAGAGAGGTTCCACAGCAGAGAATCAGGCATAATATCAACCACCACAGGAGAAGCCACCATAAAGTTACTTTGACCCCTTCACCCAAACAGAGGAGAGAGGCCCCACAGCACATATTCAGGCATCATATCAACCACCGCAAGAGAAGGACACTTTTAGATACTTTGACCCCTGCACCCAGGAAGAGGAGAGAGGTCCCACAGCAGAGAATCAGGCATAATATCAACCACCACAGGAGAAGCCACCATAAAGTTACTTTGACCCCTTCACCCAGACAGAGGAGAGAGGCCCCACAGCACATATTCAGGCATCATATCAACCACCGCAAGAGAAGGACACTTTTAGATACTTTGACCCCTGCACCCAGGAAGAGGAGAGAGGTCCCACAGCAGAGAATCAGGCATAATATCAACCACCACAGGAGAAGCCACCATAAAGTTACTTTGACCCCTTCACCCAGACAGAGGAGAGAGGCCCCACAGCACATATTCAGGCATCATATCAACCACCGCAAGAGAAGGACACTTTTAGATACTTTGACCCCTGCACCCAGGAAGAGGAGAGAGGTCCCACAGCACAAATTCAGGCATCATATCACACACCACAGGAGAAGGCCTCTTTCAGTGACTTAGGCCTTTGGACCCAGACAGAGGAGAGAGGTCAGAGATTAGCTTCATATCCCCCAGCACAGCAGAAGACCGCTTTATTTGACTTAGGCCTCAGCACCCAGACAGAGGACAGAGGTAGCATGGCAGAGGTTATGGCTTCATGTCACCCGATAGTTTAACAGGCCACTTTCATCTAGTTAGGCCCCGGCGCCCAGACAGAGGAGAGTTTCATTCAACTGTGGGTTACATAAAATTTGTATTAAATAAAGAAGTGGCCCGTAGTACAACAAGACATGTTTTAGGCAGTTATTAAGGACTACTCTGCACAAGGGAGGGACAGGTCCTGTGGGATCCATGCCTGGTTCATCTTTATGAACGTCAGCTTGTCCACATTGGCTGTGGACAGGCGGCTGCGCTTGTCAGTAATGACGCCCCCGCCGTGCTGAATACGCGTTCTGATAAAACGCTGGCCGCCGGGCAGGAAAGCACCTCCAAGGCATAACATGCTAACTCTGGCCACGTGGACAATTTTGAAACCCAGAAGTTGAATGGGGCCGAACCGTCCGTCAGTACGTGGAGGGGTGTGCAGACATACTGTTCAACCATGTTAGTGAAATGCTGCCTCCTGCTAACACGTTCCGTATCAGGTGGTGGGGCAGTTAGCTGTGGCGTGGAGACAAAACTTGTCCACATTTCTGCCATGCTAACCCTGCCCTCAGAGGAGCTGGCCGTGACACTGCTGCGTGGGCGACCTCTAGCTCCTCCTCTGCCTTGGCCTTGGCCTTCCACCTGTTCCCCTGTGACAGTTGGGAATGCTCTCAGGAGCGCGTCTACCAGTGTGCGCTTGTACTCGCGCATCTTCCTATCACGCTCCAGTGCAGGAAGTAAAGTGGGCACATTGTCTTTGTACCGGGGATCCAGCAGGGTGGCCACCCAGTAGTCAGCACACGTTAAAATGTGGGCAACTCTGCTGTCGTTGCGCAGGCACTGCAGCATGTAATCGCTCATGTGTGCCAGGCTCCCCAGAGGTAAGGACAAGCTGTCCTCTGTGGGAGGCGTATCGTCATCGTCCACCGTATCCCCCAGCCACGCACTAGTGATGGGCCTGAGCTGTGTGGGCTGCCACCCTGCTGTGAACCTGCTTCATCCTCGTCCTCCTCCACCTCCTCCTCATCCTCCTCGTCCTCCATTAGAGTGCCTTGGCTGGCGACTCTGTGAACCTGCCCTCTGCTGCTTCAAAAACCTCCCTCTGAGCTACTTCTAACAGACTGGCCTGAAAGTCTTAGAAACGAGCCCTCCTCCTCCTCCTCCTCCACCTGGGCCACCTCCTCTTCCATCATTGCCCTAAGCGTTTTCTCTAAGATACATAGAATTGGTATTGTAATGCTGATAACAGTGTCTTCGCCACTGGCTATTTTGGTGGAGTACTCAAAGCAGTGCAGCAGGGCACACAGGTCTCGCATGGAGGCCCAATCATTGGTGGTGAAGTGGTGCCGTTCCGCAGTACGACTGACGCGTGCGTGCTGCAGCTGAAACTCCACTATGGCCTGCTGCTGCTCGCACAGTCTCTCCAGCATGTGCAAGGTGGAGTTCCACCGGGTGGGCACGTCGCATATTATGCGGTGAGCGGGAAGGCCGAAGTTCCGCTGTAGCGCAGACAGGCAAGCAGCGGCAGGATGTGAACGCCGGAAGCGCGCACAGACGGCCCGCACTTTATGCAGCAGCTCTGACATGTTGGGGTAGTGGTGAATGAACCTCTGCACCACCAAATTCAGCACATGCGCCAGGCAAGGGATGTGCGTCAAACCGGCTAGTCCCAGAGCTGCCACGAGATTTCGCCCATTATCGCATACCACCAGGCCTGGCTTGAGGCCCACCGGCAGCAACCACTCGTCCGTCTGTTGTTCAATACCCCGCCACAACTCCTGCGCGGTGTGGGGCCTGTCCACCAAACATAAGAGTTTCAGAATGGTCTGCTGACGTTTACCTCGGGCTGTGCTGAAGTTGGTGGTGAAGGTGTGTGGCTGACAGGAGGAGCTGGTGGAAGCAGTGGAGGAGGAAGCCGAGTAGGAGGAGGAGGCTACAGGAGGCAGAGAATGATGCCCTGCGATCCTAGGTGGCGGAAGGACGTGCGCCAAGGAACTCTCCGCCTGGGGCCCAGCCGCCACTACATTCACCCAGTGTGCAGTTAGTGAGATATAGCGTCCTTGGCCGTGCTTACTGGTCCACGTATCTGTGGTTAGGTGGACCTTGGCACAAATGGCGTTGCGCAGTGCACACTTGATTTTATCAGACACTTGCATGTGCAGGGAAGGCACGGCTGTCTTGGAGAAGTAGTGGCGGCTGGGAACCACATACTGGGGGACAGCCATGGCCATCAGCTGTTTGAAGCTGTCTGTGTCCACCAGCCGGAATGACAGCATTTCAAAGGCCAGTAGTTTAGAAATGCTGGCATTCAGGCCAAGGGCTCGAGGGTGACTAGGTGGGAATTTGCGCTTCCTCTCAATGGTTTGAGAGATGGAGAGCTGAACGCTGCTGTGTGAAATAGTGGAGACGCTAGGTGACGGTGGCGGTGGTGGTGGTGATGTCGGTGGCACATCCTCTGTTTGCTGCTCGGCAGGTGGCAACATTCCTCTCGAGGCGGAAGCCGAGGCAGCAGCGGTAGAGGTAGCAGGGGGAGCCTGAGCGTGTTCCTTGTTTTTGAGGTGTGCACTCCACTGCAGTTCATGCTTTGCATGTAGATGCCTGATCATGCAGGTGGTGCTCAGGTTAAGAACGCTAATGCCTCGCCTCAGGGTCTGATGGCACAGCGTGCAAATCACTCTGGTCTTGTCGTCAGCACATTGTTTGAAGAAGTGCCATGCCAGGGAACTCCTTGAAGATGCCTTTGGGGTGCTGGGTCCCTGTTGGCGCTGGCCAATAGCAGGCGAACTCTCGGGACGGCGGGTGTTCTGCTTTTGCCCCCTGCTCCCTCTTTGGCTTCGCTGTTGTCTCGGTCTCACCACTGCCTCTTCCTCTGAACTATTTAAGTCAGCGGCACGACCTTCAGTCCATGTGGGGTCTAAGACCTCATCGTCCTCTGCATCGTCTTCCACCCAGTCTTCCTCCCTGACCTCCTCCTGTTCAGTCTGCACAATGCAATAAGACGCGGCAGTGGGCACCTGTGTTTCGTCATCATCAGAGACTGGGTGACTCTGCTGTGGTGGTATTCCCATGTCATCATCATCTGGATACATAAGTGGTTGTGCGTCAGTGCATGGTATGTCTTCCACCGCTAGGGAAGGGCTAGGTGGACGCCCCTGGGAACCCCTGCCAGCAGAGTCTTCAAACAGAAGAAGAGACTGCTGCATAACTTGAGGCTCGGACAGTTTCCCTGATATGCATGGGGGTGATGTGACAGACTGATGGGCTTGGTTTTCCGGTGCCACCTGTGCGCTTTCCGCAGAAGACTGGGTGGAAGACAATGTGGTGAACGTGCTGGAAGCACTGTCGGCCACCCAATCGACTACTGCCTGTACATGCTCAGCCCTTACCATCCTCATAACGGCATTGGGCCCCACCAAATATCGCTGTAAATTCTGCCGGCTACTTGAGGGAGTTGGTTCACTACTTTGTTCACCTGAGGGCGAACGTCCACGTCCACTACCAGCAACAGAGGCTCCACGGACACCACCACGACCGCGTCCCCGTCCCTTAATAGAATGTTTCCTCATTGTTGCGATTCAACTCGCACCACAATAAAATATATTAATTTTAAGCCCAAAAATTCCCACCCTGGAAGATATAATTCCTTTTACGCTATAAATTACAAGAAGACTGCTGCAAATTGGACACCAGAATTTTTTAAATGCTACTTATGTTAAATGAATTCCCACAGTGGGAGAACTATTTCCTTTTCAAAGGAGTAACAACGTGCAGCCTACTATTTCGGGTGTCACCAACACCAGATTGATTAAATTGGCCTTTTTTTTAACCAAAATGACAACACTGGACACTATAATGCCTTTTTCTGGTATTAATTACAAGAGGACTGCTGCAAATTGGACACCAGAATTTTTTAAATGCTACTTATGTTAAATGAATTCCCACAGTGGGAGAACTATTTCCTTTTCAAAGGAGTAACAACGTGCGGCCTACTATTTCGGGTGTCACCAACACCAGATTGATTAAATTGGCCTTTTTGGAACCAAAATGACAACACTGGACACTATAATGCCTTTTTCTGGTATTAATTACAAGAGGACTGCTGCAAATTGGACACCAGAATTTTTTAAATGCTACTTATGTTAAATGAATTCCCACAGTGGGAGAACTATTTCCTTTTCAAAGGAGTAACAGCGTGCGGAATTTTTAAAATGCTCGTTTTGGTACATAAATTGCCCACACTGGGAGAATTATTGCCTAAACCTTTTTACAGTATTATTTACTGAAGGAGTGCTTCTTCTGGTCTAACACCAGAATTATGTTTGTTACAGGGAAAGATTTTTTTAATTTATATTTCTGGCAAAAAAAAAAAATAATAATTTATTTCTGGCTGACAGTATTGGACCTGGCTGTAGTGACACTGGCTAGCCTAGCTGGAACAGCACATTCATGGGATTTGCTATCCAAGTGGGTTACTTTCAGTTTCACCACTGATATATTAAATATATTGGCAGTTAGTAGGGGTGACACAAGCACAGCCAAACCCCTGATGTAGTATATCTATGAAAAAATCGACTATTACATGAGATTAATGGACGCAGTGGCAGCTTTTGCTGGCGCACCACAAGTCCCAAAATGGCCGCCGCCTATCAGCCCAGTAACATGTGCCAGAAAATGGTCTGCCCAGCCAGAAAAAAAATTGACTTTGACTGAGCAGCTGAATCGCTGTTGTTCTGTGTCACAGGAGTAGATTTTTCAATTCTTTGGAGCTTTTCTTTGAACTCTGTGGCAGCTTGAGCTGGCGCACCACAGGTCCCAAAATGCCCACCGCCGGTCAGCCCAGTTACATGTGCCGGTAAAAATCGATCTGGCTAGTGTAAAAAAAAATAAACTTTCAGTGAACAGCTCAGCTGAGTTGTTTTGATTCACTTTTGTAGATCTTTCACTTCTTCTCAGGTTTTTTTCCTCGACTATTCCCTGCCTATCTCGCCCTCACAGCAGCTGCATCTATCCCTGTTCTATTCACATCGGGAGTGAGCACGTCCCGACGTTCGCACAAGCTTATAAAGAGGCTGAGTCACATGCTGCACTTGGCCAATCACAGCCTTGCCAATAGTAGGCATGGCGGCGATGGCATCTTAGGGCAAGTAGTATGATGCAAGTTGATTGGCTGCTTTGCAGCCTTTCAAAATGCGCCACAAAAAATGACGAACTACAAAACCGAACCCGAATTTTTATGAAAATGTTCAGGTTCGGGTCGTGTCACGAACACCCCAAAATTCGGTACGGACCGGAACTATTCTCGAAATGTGCGCTCAACAACACTAGTGCTATTTGTATCCCACTCTTAAGTTCTAATCGCATTCGATTTTAACTTATGCTTTTTTTTTGCCAGGCATCGCATTCTATTTTAACTTACTGCTGATGCCTGGCTAAAAAAAAAATAATGCATAAGTTAACATCGAATGCGATTAGAACTTAAGAGTGGGATACGAATAGCACTGCGTGCTAGAACAGCACGCACACGATTATTCAAATTTTGTATTATCGCGATACAAAACCAAACAGTAAAGTTAAAATCGAATGCAATTAGAACGTGTAGTGTGATGCGATTTATTTGAGTTCTAAGAATCGCATTGCCATTTCTGCTACAGCCGGATTCCGTGCTAACGGAGCGTCTACATCACCATGGGAATAATGCTAGAATGTACTGTCGGATTTGAGAAGTTGAAATCGCAATGCGATTAAGCAAATATATAAGAATCGCATTGCGATTTCAACGTAATTCAAACATCCGACAGTACATTCTACTGGAGGAGGCGTTCCCATGGTGATCGGTAGCTCAAAGTTGTAATCGCAATGCGATTTCAGCTTTAAGCCTGTACTATTCTGCTATATAGTACTTTCAAAATGCGCCGAGAGAACATGCCGAACTCCGAACCCGAACCCGAACTTTTACGAAAATGTTCGGGTCCGTGTCACGAACACCCCAAAGTTCGGTACGAACCCGAACTATTCTCGAACTGTTCGCTCAACACTACACAGGTGCTACCGACGCCAAGGATTGCGGGCCCTACTTCCGTCAGGATTTCTGCCACCACCTACATTAGTGGCTGCAACCCCTTCCCCCTCTCCACCTCCTCCTCCACTTCCACCTCTGAACTCTCATCTTGCAGCACCAGTCAGCCATCAGTCAGTAGCTGGAAGCAGTGTAGCACTGCAGTGGGGAAGCGGCAACAGGACGTGCTGAAACTTATTTGCTTTGGTGACAAACAGAACACCGCTGCAGAGCTGTGGCAGGGTATACGGTACCAGACTAAGCTGTGGCTCTCGCAACTCTACTTACAAACAGGCATGGTTGTGTCTGATAATGGCTGTAACTTGGTGGTGGCTTTGGATCTTGGCAAGCTCACACACATACCATGCCTAGCCCACTTGTTAAACTTAGTGGTTCAGCGGTTTCTCAAAACCTACCCTAATTTGCCTGAGCTAATGGTGAAGGTGCGCCCCTTGTGTGCCCATTTTGCACAAGTCATCTACAGTCGTGGCCAAAAGTTTTGAGAATTAAACAAATATTAGTTTTCACAAAGTTTGCTGCTAAACTGCTTTTAGATCTTTGTTTCAGTTGTTTCTGTGATGTAGTGAAATATAATTACACGCACTTCATACGTTTCAAAGGCTTTTATCGACAATTGCATGACATTTATGCAAAGAGTCAGTATTTGC